>OY856344.1:2500000-3125000 GCA_963693475.1 Ectropis crepuscularia | reverse complement strand
CATTATATGATGAAAATGTGATTTTTGATATTCTATGAATACAAACTATCATAAAATTACCACTAAACATTGATTTGTGATTAGTATTAACATCCCTATTTATTGAATATACCTAGTTGTTTCCCTAGGCTACATAGAGTTGTTGTGGTACTAATAAAATAGCTAGGTCCTGCTGAGTTAAAATAGACGTTTAGCTACCTATAGCATACCTAAGGGTCCAATGTCGCTACAACAGATGGATTCAATACACCACCGTATTGTGTTATGTAGGTACCTACTCGTAGGCACATCTGTGTTCTGGTTTCCAGGTATCTCCAGTGATATTAACGACAAAGAGAGAAAGACAAAGAAATAAATCATCATAATATGGATGACGAAGTGCCGAAGTGCGCTGCTAGACAGTGGTTTGAACTCTGTTGTACCTTGTACCAATAGCTGTATAGTACTGTGCTAGCATAGGGAGGCGTGATACTTACCTTCAGATGCAAGTTATGATCGTTTCATCACTTTTTGAAGTGATTCGATTTAACTGCTTTGAAATCTTACGATTTCGCAATCAAAGTAGGCCTTTTATTGATAAACTAGCTGAACGCGCGCGCGTTGCTACGCCATCTATCGAAAATCGGTCGTACCAATTCAAATGAACAAATTTGGTTACTTTAGGTTTTAATGACGCAACCTTTAAAATATGACATATGCTGTCACGCAACTAAAGCTCTCAAAAATCAATATTTTTCCCCGTTTTTGTTACATTTTTCACTCCTGCTCGGCTCCTGTTGCTAGTAGCGTAATGTTAAATAGCCTATAGCCTTCCTCGATAAATGGACTATTCTACAAAGAAAAAATCGTTCAATTCGGACTAGTAGTTCCAGAGATCCTTGCGTTCAAACAAACAAACATACAAACAAGCAAACTCTTCAGCTTTATAATATTGATGATGATGATGATAAATGTACAATTGGTAAAAAGTACACTTCAATTGGAAAAAAAAAACAAAAGAAAGAGCATACAATTTGTAGACATTTTCAAAGTGTGAAATGATCACTGCACTGTATTATAATAATCATTATTAATTATGTTTAATTATCTTACAGAAAACTGTCAAACACTATACTATTCCAACCAACAAATAAAATACACTCAAATATGTGCTTTATGCCATGCCCATTTAAATAGAGATAACATCGGCAACACAAATTAGCAGACGGCGGTCAGCGTACGGTCTGGTTGGTGAAATCTTGTAAATTGACGTCACATGACATGCCTATTAACAGTATATCTGTAGGTATATAGGTGACGTATTGGGCGACATAAGAGCCGTTCAATACTACATAAAATTCATAGTTTCAAGTTTTCTCTCCTATCTCCAATCCCTATGTCTGCCATTTTTTAGGGTTCCGTAAAAAGTGAAAACAAAACCCTTCGTCACGTCTTTCTGTCTGTCCGTCCGTATGTTACAGCCACTTTTTTCCGAAACTATGAGAATTATACTGTTAAAAGTTGGTAAGTCGATGTATTCTGTGAACCGCGCTAAGATTTTCACACAAAACTTATGTATTATGTTACTTGCTGCTTCGGAACCCTTCATGGGCGAGTCCGACTCACACTTGGCCGCTTTTATTTTCTACACTGAATAATTTGCCCCAGAGACACTTCCTAAGTGACAAAATTTGTGTGTGTTTGTCCCCTTTACTTCTAAAGTAAGAGAATGACGAAACTTAAAAACATGATGTACATTACCATGCAAACTTCCACTGAAAATTGTTTTTAACTCAAGTATTTTTGTAGTACGACAGTTACAACGAAGTACAAAAACTTATTGTATTATGTTACTTGCTGCTTCGGAACTCTTCAGGGGCCAGTGTGACTCGCACTTGACCGCTTTTAATTTATTTAATAGAGGGCAAAAAAAATAATTAAAAGGTGGGTCAATGGCAATCGGCTTCAAGTGACCTACCGAATTAAAATCTAGCAGAGAAGGCTCGAAGCCCTTCTAACAAAACCTTTCTAATTATACTTACGCACAAACCTATGTAGACCCTTTCCATCACTATGTTATTAAAAATGTATATTAAGCAAACACTAAACCATCTATCTATAAGTTACACATAACAACAAATCCTCCAACCCTACGGCTAACTACATTGTCCCTCGGCTGAAACTTTTAATTAGGTGTACTTTCCCCGTTGACAAAGACCTATATAGACACTGTTAATGCATATTTTGTTGGGAGCCTGTTATGGAAGCGAATGAAATTGCAGTGAACAGGAACATCGTGCACCGATAACGATATTCATCACGTGATGGTTGAGAGATGGTGCCGGTTCTTTTTGTCCAAACTGCAGCCACGCCTGGTCATATTCTTATTCCATTTTTTCTATTGATTACACAACGTCTCTCCTAATTTTCCGGTAAATTATGCACACCTGAAGGAGAGTTCAGCAGGATAGACAAAGCTGAACTAGTCAGTACGAGCGGACTGGTAGGGGTGTTTTTATTACTGAGCGACCTAGGACAACTCTATGCTTAGTTTGGGGCTAGATGGTGTTGCGTGTAAAATGTCCACCAATATTTATTTATTTAAATCATCACAATTTTTAACTTAAATGATAAAACAATGTTGCCTGGGCACAAAAATTGGTACGCTTGGACGGTATCTACCTACATCTGCGACATTCCCTGTATTATCCAGCGCCTAGCGATGCAAAAAATGGGTCAAGTTAAAAAAAAAACGTCGATATAATTAAAGTTATGTTAAAGTTTCCCAACTTAAATCGAGTCTACTTTGAAAGATTAAGGAATTAACCCCGAGCCGCCATTTATGAGATGAGGGGCATATTACAAAGAATTTAGTTTGTTACCTTCACGATACGCCGTGTTTGGTCATTGGTTCGAATCCTATCTTCTTAATATTTTTCCCAATGCAGATGTGCAATATTTACGATGCATCATCACTTAACATCATGCGAGATGGCGGTTAAGTGTAAAACTATAAAAGTTTGACAAAAGCGCTTACCATCGTTAACCGTATCAACTAAACATCAGGTGAGACGGCGACACAAAAAATATTAAAAATGTCAAATCATATGAATAAAACAAACCATAGTTGTTAACTTTAGTCTTAGTCCTCGCCGAATCCCCTACCCAAAGTGCCCATCAGACTGGCTGCACTCCCAAGCCGAATGACCAGATAAATATTCTGGGCCAGACAGACCTAATCGGTAAAGTAGACATTCACTATTAACTATATGTTTTTAACATTGTTTTTCAAATTATTTTAATTAATAAAATAATATCCTTTGCATATTAGAACTGCGAGATAAACACACTCTTCTGAACATTTCAGCAGGTATTATCTCGAAAGCTTTTCATAGGCATTATGGGGCTAAAAACTGGCAACATTGAGCTAAAAGCTTGCGGCTAAGCTAATGGCAACTCCATTAAATATATGAGTTTAGCTCAAAAATGCTTTTTAAAGTGTTTAAAATTTCAACGCTACATATTTTTTATTTGATATGAGTTGAGTAGAGTATGAATCCTATTCTACTAATAATATTAATGGAAAAGTTCGGATGTATGTTGCTCTATTAAATAGGAATGGAGCGAGGTGGAATAGCAGCTCTGCGCTACTTTTATTGCGGAAAATTAACAGAAACGGGAACTAAACCATTATTTTGTACAATATTTATTTTTATACCTACACAATTCTTGCATACGAAACCCACGCCCGCCCAGGCGTAGAACCGCCTAACTAAAGCGGTTATGGCTTTGCTATCGCTGTCTCTATCATTTCAAGGGAAAAGAAAAGAGAGAGCAATATCAAAGCTAAGACAGTTTTAGTTGGGCGGTAGACCCCCAGAGCCTCCATTAGCACTACGTTGCCATCTAGAAGTGTTGATTTTTTAGTCAAATTGTAACTGGCTAGTAACACCTTACGGCTTTACCCATATATTACCCGTTCCTGTGGTTTTCCCGGGATAAAAAGTAGCCTGTTTGTAATTTCAGATTTTAATCGAGATTTCTTGAGTATCTCTCATCCATTCATCCTCACAAACTTTTTCGCATTTGAAGTAGATATTTACGATTACATAAAGCATACTCGTTATATCAGCTACACTGTTCCTTGTAGTGCAAGCTATGCTTAATTTAAGGTTAGGTAGTGTTGTGTGAAAAATATCCACAAACATTTAGATATTTACCTACTTTAAGTAAATATTCATTGATACATTATATTATTACGATGAATTTATTAATTACTTACCTATGTATATTTAGCCCTAAAGTAAGCAATGTGTGTATGTACCTAGGAATTATGAAAATAGGTAGATAACGGATCCAATACAAATATCTATTATCATCCTATTTGCATTATTATGCGTTATTGCATGTTATGTAAGTACTAAATAATATTAGTATTTAGAGACATCAATTTATCATATTAATAATATGATTTATTATGTAAGTTTACCGTCCTTTGGGTATTCGAAATCAACCGACTGAACAGCAGCGTCCAAACCCCATACATCTGATTCTCATCAAGTGTGATCTCCGCACCAAAATTGAATTAATACGAGACTGCACAATAACGACCCACATCGCTACCGCGTAGCTCTATTACTATTGTTATTGTTGTCCCTTTCATTTTAACTTGATATTATAGAGATATCAATAGCAAGAACGAAGGCCGTTGTGCAATGCGGAAGAGGCACCGTAATCCGATGGTGCAGAGTTACGCGACAAGCCATAAATTTGAATGGTCAAGTGAGTTTGGACACAGGGCAGGGGTTAGTAACAGTTTAGGTATATGTTTGTTTAGGCGTGTTATGTATTTTCCTTGTTTTGTTGTTTATCAATTAAGTGAGGAAACTATACAATGATAAAACGCTCAATAACTGCGTCTGTGGTTTGGAGGTCGGCAGGCATGTCATTCCACAAACAGACAACCTTAACAGAAATGAAATATCTCTATATCAATTTCTTGATGGTGTGCTAAAGTTGAGCGAACATGCAGCTTTAATAGACTACTTTGCGTGAAACTGAAATATGTGGCCATATTTACGCAAATATGGCCCTAATGCAGAAATTTTGAAGACGCTCAAATAGTTGTCAGTTGTTCCTTTATGAGATCCAGGTTGCAAACGTTAGCATAAACATAGATAGGAAGAAGAAATGACTGCACAAGCGTAATTTTGGTGAAGGTAAGGAGAATATCCGCAATTTCATCAATGCTCCAACTGCGGCATACTGCTTCTTACTAGTCGTCTCTCAATATTCGAATTTTTCATTTCATTCTACGCTACGGTTGCCTACAAGAGATCGTATTTAGTGAAAAAGTGTCTAATTGCTACTTTATTTTGTTTAATTTTAAATGTTTTACGACAAGAATAATTTTAAACCGGTATCTTTTGACACCTTTCTGGGCTGGCAAAACGTCGTCAACATCTCTGATGAAGCAGATGTATGTTCATAAACGACGAATAAATTCATGATCAAGCATATTGTATGCTTATTGTTGCCACTCATGCTAATAATACCCCGTTTCCATTATTCCAGTCCAGCGCCGGATCCAGCGCTAGATTGCTTACTGGAATAATGTAAACCGGCACTGGAATGCATTGGCACTGGATTGACGCATTCCATGCCGGTTTACATTATTCCAGTAAGCAATCCAGCGCTGGATTCGGTCGCTGGACTGGAATAATGTAAACGGGGTATAAAAGACAGATTAAATTAACTTACAATAATTTTATTATCTCTTAAAAATATCGACCGACTTCAATTTAAATTAAACTCAGACAGAGAGAGACTCGACTACATTCCATAATTTCTATGATAATAACGTCATCCAGATTAGCAAATTTTAGTTTTTTTTTGTAATATTTCAAAAATCATCCCACGAATATTTTGAGAACCTCATCTTTTTTGGTAGTCGGTTAAAAAACATTTGAAAAAAAAAACATTTGAAATAAAGCAACAACTGAAGATCGCTCAGCCCTATAACCACAGAGCTTCCACATTTGCCAACTCGCTAATTATTCTGTTTCCTACATTCACATTAGCACATCCTTCCCATCAGTTCTGTCTATAATAGAATGCATTCACGCACTTGACCCGGCAAACAAACAATGGATGAAAGCGAACAAGGGTGCACGAGCCAAATGTTGTTGACAGCTGATTGAGACACAGCCAGGGGTGTTGAATCATGCACAAGTCAATTCACGGTAGGCATTCATGTATTCACTCACATAACCATATACTTGTATCCTAGCATTTATGTGTATATCCTAGAGGCGAGTTTCATCAACGTTATTTTTAGCATCGATATAAACCAATTGATGTGCCCTGAGGACCTTGAAATTGGTAATAAACTGCGTATCTGTGTGTGTCGTAAGTGGTTTACAAACAACCAATCTACTTGACGCCAAGAATCGCTGGCGGCGGGATATGCTGTGGTTCGACTTATTTTGGTTGTTGGCAACGAATAGTGATAGGTAAACGTCTGGCGTCCCCCGCTTCCCGCAACCGACTAAAACGGAAAGAGTGAGCTCACTCTTCCCAACGATGACATAATTCCGTGCGCCCTAAAGTTTGGGAGGGCACATCTTTGTATTGAGATCGTTGATTTTTAGCCCGTTTCGACCCTAATGCGTAAAAGTAGTAAGACGTACTTAATGTGATGCTGCTTTTCATTAGAGGAGGCTTATGATGACATTTTCATCCATTCACGTCACTTAACCAGTTGGATCCGGTAAAATCCAGTGCAAACCTGTTCGCCGTTAATGCATCGTGCATTAATTGCAGCGCACACGTCCCTTGTCACCGTAACCCATTTGCACCGTTCCATAAATCATACCTGGGTGCTGGCCCGTGACTGTGGAGCTAGGCAACTTTCTCACAAAAGGTTTCTTCGTGCTAGGAGTGATTGTCAGGGAGTATTTGATAGACACGGACGTATAAAAAAAAGTCAGACGTGTAGTCTCGCTATAACAAAAACTGTGTCACTACTTACGTCGCACTTGGAAAGCACATCCTCAAAGGTGCATTGGAACTTACGACCTCATAGCATCACTACACTACCACGACTTCACTACACTGTGCAAACATTTTTTGTGTCCTTATGCTTATGTGTATTTTTGTAGTGGTAGGACTCTTAGCAGAGTCCGCCTGGGGAAGTACCACACCTTTGCCAATTATTCTACCGCCAAGCAGTAATGTGCAAACATTACTGTGTTCCGGTTTGAAGGGCAATGTTTCCAGAGAAATTACAGGGCTTAGAGATATAACAACTTAGATCTCTGGGTGACGAGCGCAGTGCAGTGCTAGGTAATGATTTGGGCTCTCTATGTTCCAATAGCTGCGTGTCACTGTGCTGTTGTGTGGCAGGCATGTTGCTTACCATCAGGCACATGTCCTGCTCGTCTCGTCACTCTTTATTAAAAAAAAAAAAAAAAATGTCCGTAACTAGAGACAAAAGACGACCAAAAATTGTTCGGTATTGGCAATTAGAAACCATCGACGGTTAAAAAAGTCGGACGTAGTATCTCTATCAAAAACTGTGTCACTAGAGTCAGCCACATTTTCACGTGTGCGTTGTCAGGTTGGTACTGATAGGCTGACACGTGTGTATGTGTGTATGTGAGCGTGTCAGTCTGTATGTGACAGCGCACACGTGCATATTGTGTGGCTGACTCTTTGGTCACAGTTTTTGTTTTAGCGAGACTACGTTCGACTTTTTATACGTCCATGTTGATAGGTACATCAAGTACAAAAGACCTCAAATACTTAATTCATGCAGAACTGTTCGAAAATTTCTTAACAAGTAAAAAATTGGCTGTCGTAGGGACTACTGGAAGAAGTAAAAACTTATAACTTAGAATTTTAGTATTAAACTAGTGTTGCACAATATGTACTTGTACATCGCTACTGCTGTTACCTAACCACCTATTATCCTGCTATTACGAATATCGGTGACGCAAACTCACAAGATTTCAAACACTCAAAGTACGTCTAATGCGCATTTTTTTCTATCGGAATGCTCGTAGCTCGAAAAAGCGACTTCGTTTCATGATTGATGTTAAATGTTAAATTACCACGTTAGTGACGCGCATCCTTATGGATTTCCCCATACTAAAAAGTGCTCTACTATCTACTCTTAATCTTCTATCTATATCTATATTATATATATATATATATATATATATATATATATATATATATATATATATATATATAAAACTCGAAGGTGACTGACTTAGTGATCTATCAACGCACAGCCCAAACCACTGGAGGGATCGAGCTGAAATTTGGCATGCAGGTAGATGTTATGACGTAGGCACCCGCTAAGAATGGATTTTGATAAATTCTACTCCCAAGAGGGTGAAATAGGGGATGAACGATTGTATGAAACTTTTTATCCCTTTGAGATATTTGCATGAAATTTCGTACACAATATGTTCAACTAAAATCATGAAGCACGTATGAAAACGTTTATCAAATTTCAGTCTCCAAGGGGGTGAAATAAGGGATGAAAGTTTGTATGAGATTTTATATCCCCTGGACATATTTGCATGAAACTTCGTAAAAATTTAGTAAAACCGTTGAGTTACCCCGCCGGTCACATTCGGTAACTTAAAAACTCAACTTAATTAACAATTACGCTTCAGGCGAGCGAAGCCGCGGGCAAAAGCTAGTATTCTATATATGCATTTATAAGAGGAAAATCTTTGATTTATAACAACTGTGACAAGTCATATTACTTGACAAATTGAAATGTTTTTTTTAAATTATGACCCTGGGCTGGGTCTATGTCCTAGGTAAACCACTAACTAAAACGCAGGTCTTGACTACTCTTATGTAACCAAAAAAACTTTCGAATTATAATATTGGTAGGATTTGTTAAAATACAACAAAGAGTACCTACACAAAAACAAATTAAGTACTGTATTACAAATTAAGTAGAATAAGTATCGGTATATTTATGTGTGAAAAATGTCTCAAGTTCCTTCAACCAGTAGCGGCACCGGTACAGAGATTTTAAAATGGATGACAACTCGCGTTCAGCTTTGTCAGCGGTGAGTGACTATGCAATTTGGTGCAGCCACACTCCGTCTCCAGGCCGTGATGGATCTTCCGTCCCCTTCACTCGGCTGATCGTTCGTTCATCACTGCCAAAATGGATTGCATTTGTAAACTTCGACCTCATTTTCTCCCTATACATTGTCACAAGTTTTTATTTATAGCAACACCCTAGACTTTTTTCTCGTTATGCCATTGAAATAATCGAAAGTTTAATTTTTTATTTTTTTTTTATTTTTTAATTACATTAAACCACGACACACAATCACTAATATTATGAGTAGGTACGCATTTCATAAGGGGTGTAAGGGGGAAGCACTAAACATCTAGCTTCCCCAAATGTCAACCTCTCCTGCGCGTGGTACACCCTGCTGCCAACTAACGAGGCTCTGACGACCGAACCAATGGCGGTATAACCATTTAAAAGCCAGTCCTAAATTGACCAGACCGGTGACGGGCAGCGGCGTCATCGGTGCAAAGGGCTGGCTCCGCGGTCACCAACCCGCCTGCCAAGCGTGGTGACTATGGCAAATACCCCCCCTATGAAGAACACAATAAAGAAACGGCCCCTAGTCCCCGGCGGCTCTGCTATTCCAGGCGCTGGTGGCAGCCTTGGTTCCGGTGGAGCATGGGGTGCGAAGAATCCCCGGCAGACGCCCCGCCACCAAACCCAACGACTCGACCTGGCAACGTTTAACGCACGGACTTTGAGGGCTGACGAAAAGATTGTGGAGCTGGAAGAAGAAGTGGACAAGTTGCGCTGGGATATCATAGGGTTATCCGAAGTCCGTAGACAGGGCGAGGACAGGATAACCCTCGAATCCGGCAACTTGTTCTACTACCGGGAGGGAGATCAACAATCCCAAGGGGGTGTCGGGTTTTTAGTCCGCAAGTCTCTCGTCAACAACGTGATAATGATCGAGAGTGTGTCGAGCAGGGTCGTGTACCTTGTACTTAAAATTACCGACCGGTATGCATTGAAGGTCATACAGGTGTACGCACCGACCTCGACACATCCCGACGAAGAGGTTGAGACCATGTATGAGGACATCTCCAAAGCCATACATGTCTCGCCAACACATTTCACGGTTGTGATGGGAGACTTCAACGCGAAACTGGGCAAACGTAGCGGTGATGAGTTGAGAGTGGGAAAATTCGGATATGGGCAGCGGAACCCAAGAGGGCAACGTCTAGCTGATTTCTTGGAAAGGGAGAGCCTCTTTATGATGAACTCCTTTTTCAAGAAACAGCCACAACGAAAATGGACATGGATTAGCCCAGATGGTTCCACAAAAAATGAGATCGACTTCATTATGACGACTAAACGGCAAATATTCAGCGATGTCTCTGTGATCAGTAGGGTTAAGACCGGCAGCGATCACTGTATTGTAAGAGGCACGCTGAATCTAAACATTAAGTTCGAAAGATCACGTCTAATGAAGTCCACGCTCCGACCAAATTATGCTCAAATCGAAGATCCCGATAACTTTCAACTCGAACTTCAAAATCGCTTCGAAGCCTTAGATGAATGCGTAACGGCGGACGAAATAAACGACAGGCTGGTGGAAACTGTTCAAGCAGTTGGCAGGAAATTTTATAAGAGCCGACGCCAAAATAGAACCCAAAAGCTCTCCGATCATACTCTAAATCTCATGGCAGTTAGGCGAGATATGCGGTTGCAGTCTTCGGTCGACATGACGGTATACAGACGGCTCAATAGACGGATCTCTACTTGTGTGCGACGCGACATACGTTGCTTCAATACTTCGTGTATTGAAGAAGCGATCAAGCGGAACCAAGGCTCGAAAGTGTTCGCAAGAAATCTGTCTCTTGGGAAAAGTCAGCTGGCCAAACTGAAGACCGATAGCGGTAACGTAGTCTCGTCGAAGCCCGAGATTTTGGAGGAGATTGAGAAGTTCTATGAACAGTTATACACCTCTACACAAGCACAACCTGTCGTTAGCATGGCAAAAGACCCCAGAGCCAAGCTGACCCGGCACTTTACCGAAGATATCCCGGAAGTCAGCCTGTATGAGATTAGGATGGCCCTCAAACAACTTAAAAACAACAAAGCACCTGGCGATGACGGAATTACGACTGAGCTTCTGAGAGCGGGTGGAAAACCGGTACTTAAAGTCCTCCAGAAGCTGTTCGACTCCGTCATACTTGACGGTAATACGCCGGAAGCGTGGAGCAGAAGTGTGGTGGTGCTCTTCTTCAAAAAAGGTGACAACACCTTGTTGAAGAATTACAGACCCATCTCACTTCTGAGCCACGTTTATAAGTTGTTTTCGAGGGTAATCACGAATCGTCTCGCACGCAGGTTTGACGACTTTCAGCCACCCGAACAAGCCGGTTTCCGAAAAGGCTATAGTACCATAGACCACATACATACGCTCCGGCAGATTATACAGAAAACTGAGGAGTATAATCGGCCACTATGTATAGCGTATGTGGACTATGAGAAAGCCTTCGATTCCATCGAGACCTGGGCAGTGCTTCAGTCTCTCCAGCGATGCCGCATCGACTATCGCTATATCGAAGTGTTGAAGTGTATCTACAGCAAAGCCACAATGTCTGTCCGATTACAGGACCAGTGCACAAAACATATCCAGCTACAGAAAGGCGTGAGACAGGGAGATGTTATATCTCCGAAACTGTTCACTGCTTCGCTGGAAGACGTTTTCAAGCTACTGGACTGGAACGGACACGGCATCAATATCAACGGCGAATGCATCACTCACCTTCGGTTTGCCGACGACATAGTTATTGTGGCGGAGTCGCTGGAGGACCTCGGTGCAATGCTCAGGGACCTCAGTAGAGTATCCCAACAGGTTGGTTTGAGGATGAACATGGACAAGACGAAGGTCATGTCAAATGTGCATGTCTCACCTGTACCGGTTATTGTTGGGAATACCACACTCGAAGTTGTTGACGAATACGTCTACCTGGGTCAAAAGATCCAATTAGGTAGATCCAACTTCGACAAAGAGGTCCAGCGAAGGATCCAACTCGGATGGGCAGCGTTCGGGAAACTTCGACACATCTTTGAGTCCAAAATACCCCAATGCCTAAAGACAAAAGTCTTTAACCAGTGCGTGTTGCCAGTGATGGCTTATGGAACTGAGACGTGGTCCTTAACTGTGGGCCTCATAACAAAGCTCAAAGTCACACAGCGAGCTATGGAGAGAGCTATGCTCGGAGTCTCTTTGCGCGACAGAATCCGTAATGAATATATTCGCAAAAGAACTAAAGTGGCCGACATAGCTCAACGAGTAAGCAAGCTGAAGTGGCAATGGGCAGGCCACATCGCTCGAAGAACTGACAACCGATGGGGAAGAAAGGTTCTCGAGTGGCGACCACGAACCGGAAGACGCAGTGTTGGACGGCCTCCCACTAGATGGACAGATGACCTCACAAAGGTCGCTGGAAACCGCTGGTTGCAGGTTGCGCGGGACCGTTCGTTGTGGAAATATAGGGGGGAGGCCTTTGTTCAGCAGTGGACGTCTTGCGGCTGATGATGATGATGATGATGACGCATTTCATTCTCTTGGATTAGTAACGTCTTTTGGGACTCTATTATGAATCTTCTTTTCCGATTTTTAAACCCCCGACCAAAAATAGGAGTGATATAAGTTTGACGTCGATGTTTGTCTGTATGTGTTTGTGGCATTGTAGCTAACGGATGGACTGATTACCATACAGTTTATTTTTCATTTGAAAACCAGTTTCTCACTGTTTTTTCGCCATGATTGAAGACTCTGTGTCCCATCTGTGGGAACATTGTAAGATGGTCGCTCGCGCTTAAACTGTTAAAGTTATTTGCATCTATTATTACAAACCATATTTTTCTCATCAACGAACAACGCTGAATAAAACGTTAACGCTGAGTATAAACTCCATTTTAGATCACGAATAAAATCAACAATTGAGATTTTTCAAATGAAGACAATAAAAACTGTAAGACAAAGTTAGTACTCATTCCACTGAATTGAACCTAAGAATAACCCGTTAATTTAAACATTCGCTCATGCATTTCTAATGAAGTTTCTTCTACTTACAACCATTATTTTAATTTTCTGAACCCTTGTCTGTAAGTCGTTGTTTTAATACATCTTTGGAGTTTCAAACTTTAGCTTATTTTAAAGTCTGTAAATTTCGGTGCACAGGTATATTTCAGTAATGAACCGAAAATTGTTAAATTTTCAGTATTATTTTGTTAAATGTTACATTAATCGTACAAAAACATAACTCAGTCAGGTAAAATATTTAAAGTTGACGGGACTTAAACATGTTTTTTTCTAAGAAATGCCTACGTTTTTTAATAAGAACAGCATCTTATGGCTGATGTTCCGAAAATGTGAACGAACCAGTTCAGTTCCACTTTCGTTATACGCACAGGAAAGCAATGGAAAGTGCTGCCCGAGAGGGTATTTCCCAATAGACACTACCCGGGCTTCAAATGAAGATGGTGTCGGTTTCTTCTAGGCAAACATCGTCGCTTTACATCAGGCGATAATTATGGTGGTCAAGCTCAAACCTATTTTTGTTTTAAAAGGAAACATTTATTGGCTGATCGAGCAAGACACGAGCCTGAGTACAAATTTTTTTAACCATTAAGTACAGTCCGCGAGGTATAAGCTGAGCTTTGCATTAGTGTGAGTGATCACCAAAAGTACAGTCAGACGCAGGACGCTGTGACCATGTTCTCTTAATAAGGTGTTTCTTCAAACCAGAAGTGCTGCCATCTGAATGATTTTGATGAAGTGTGAGTGGTGTCAATATATGTTTCATCGGTATAAACGATAGGCCTGCCCTGAATACGGTATTCGGAAATTTTAAGTAAATAAGTTATACGTAGGTGACGGATCTCATGCTTTTCCATTAAATTTTTTCTGTTATTCTCTGTCCTTGACCATTTGAATCCTAAAAGAGATACTTCTTTTCGCAATGACCATATTGATCCTGGATAGTTAATGTCAGCTTGTTGTTTAAGAGTTTGTTGTCTGACTGTACTTTTGGTAATAGATGCGTATGCATGTGATCACTCACACTAATGCAAAGCTCAGCTTATACCTCGCGGACTGTATATGTTTACACTTGACCAACGTCCTGATTCTAATTATCGGGAAAAATCCACTCAGGCAACGCGTTCCACTTATTGACCATTCCAGCCAATCCATCCGGCAGTATGCACATGTGCGCAATGCCGCTAACTTAAAAAGTAAAAGAAAACATTGTGAGGAAACCGACATGTACCTAAAATCTTTTGAGGTCAGTGTCATATATACTAACCCGCACTTGGCCAGGGTGGTGGATTATGGCCTTGACTCTCTCCTTGCGAGAGAAGGCGCCGAGTTCTGGTAGTTTAGTAGGCTCCTTATGCTGTAGGTAGAAGGGTTTTTATCAAATTTGTTGTAGAGCAGATTTTTGCTATTTTATTTCGGCTCAGCGCCCGGTTTTCCTCTTAACCCGGTGTAAAGGCGACGTGCGAAATATGTGCATCGTGGTTTGTAACTCCGCTGCTCACGTGAAACAGTCTGCTTGTTTGTTACGTAGAGTATAGAAGTGGTAGAATTGACACAATTTTGACACGCTTTTATTAGCTTCACTTGTAACTATTTGTAACTTGTAACTATTGTAGGTATGGGCGACGGCAGGCTTACTGTTCTAGCTCTGCTAGATTTCAGTAATGCCTTTAACGCCGTCGATTTCGATATCTTGCTGGCGACACTGCGCTCTATTAACATATCTCCATCGGTGATCAATTGGTTTCATAGTTACTTGTATGGTCGCCGACAACGTATTCACCTCGACGATGTATTTATCGTCTTGGTGTAGTACAAATACTGGTGTCCCTCAAGGCGGCGTGCTATCTCCTCTTCTTTTTGCTCTTTTCATAAACTCAATCTCACAAAACCTTAAGTCTTCCTACCACCTTTACGCAGACGATCTCCAAATTTATTCCCAAGCCTGGCTCTCAGATCTTAATGTTGCAATTGAATTAGTAAACGCTGATCTACGACAAATTGTTCCACTGGAGCAACTCTTTTGGCTTGAGCGTTAACCCTACAAAAACTCAAGTTATAGTAATCGGTAGTCCATATATGATCTCCAGAGTCCATTGGGCTTCCATTCCAGAAGTTAGTTTTAACGGGATAGTGATACCGTACAGCGAATCGGTCAAAAACCTTGGCGTGATTTTCGATCGTACGTTAAGCTGGGAACATCAACCGAAAGCAGTCAGTTGCAAACTATTCGCTTCTGATGGATTGTTGAGGCGACTACAAAACTTTTTACCCACTGCTACTAAAGTTGCGCTTGCACAATCTCTTCTTCTTCCTATCCAAGACTACGCAGATATCTGCTATCTCGACCTCAATGAAGACCAGCTAAATAAACTTGAGCGTCTCCAAAATTATTGTAATACTTGGCTTGCGCAAATATGATCACGTATCTCAGTTTCGTTGGCAGCTCAAGTGGCTCCCCATTCGCCTTCGTCGGAATGCTCACACTTTGTCTTTACTCTAGAATATATTATTCAACCCTTCATCACCGCGTTATTTGAAAGATGTTTTTACATTCTGGAGCGATGCGCACTCTTTGCCTCTCCGATCTAAGAACAATTTGGTACTCCAAATGCCTTCAGCACGCAGTGAAAATTTCTACGGCAAGTCTTTTGCTTTCCGGGCTGCTGAACTGTGGAACGTTTTGCCTGTATCTACGAGAGAAGCTCCATCGCGTGCTGGTTTTAAAAAACTGGTGCATCAGATTTATCTGTCTGTGTGATAATTTAATTGAACTTGTCACTCTTATTTAAATCGTAAATTATAAGTTCTTTCTATTTCATAAATGTCCATTAGTAAAACATGATATTGTTTATGTATTAGTATATATCATATTGGTATTTATGTATTAGGATGTAGGTTTTGTTGTTAATCTATAGGTTTATCTAGTATATTTTATATTTTAATATTTGAAAAGTAAGTTGTTCATATATTTGACGGGGCGGGCAGATTACCCTTCCGATTGGTGTATCTGGATTTAGAGCGAGTATTACTCGAACAGGGTCGTACGTGGCAACACCGGTCGCTTACGTTGAGGTGGAGTGGCGTTGATAAGTTGTTATTCAATATTAAATCCTCTTTGTTATTTTTGCTCTATGCCATTCCATCTCGGTGGGTGAACGTCAGTTGAGCACGTACAAATCTGTTATTTTCTAAATCCATTTTAATTTCAATTACCTGCGATTAAATTGTATCAAATTAATTGTGAAACTGAATAAATAGTTTCGCTGATTCGTGTCAACCATTGATTTGAATAAACCCACAACTGAAGAAACGACGCATAACCCTTCTTGACGGAAAATGGCTGATCCGCCCTCACTGATGTCGGGCGATCCAACTGTTTCCCCGACATATTTATAAATATTATTATTAGTGCTAACATTCAAAATTATAGAATTATCTTCTACTCGTTATTTGTACTTCCCCGTCTAATTATTCTTTGATTCTCCTTTTCCATCCTGCGGTTGCCTGGAAGAGATCGCTCTTAGCGATAAGGCCGCCAATTGCTACTTTGTGTTTTTTTTTTGTATATCTTTGTTTTCTTGTCTTATAATTAACTGTAATGTAAGAAAATATTGGAATCTTAATTTGACCCACTTCCCGGTCTCCGATTAGGATGAAATTTTACACACGCTCTGAGTTCTGATGACAATACATGAATAGCTAAGAAATCCAATATGGCAATATGGCAATATGGCAGCCTCCCAAGATGGCGGACTGGCTGTTTGAAATTCACCCCCATGACATGGGTATCAAATGAAAGGGTTTACTGCCAGAAATACGAAAAAAAATAGTCACGTGACTTAAATCTAATATGGCGGACGTCCAATACGGCGGACAGGCTATTTGAAATGCACTCCAATGTATCAAATGAAAGGGTTTGTTATATGACTAGCTTGATAAATGACTAGCTAAGAAACGTCATTACAAATCCAATATGGCGGCCTCCCCATTAGCTTCACTTGTAACTCACTATGTAGGTATGTAAGCAAATCTTGGAATCTTAATTTGACCCACTTCCCGGTCTTCGATTAGGATGAAATTTAGCACACGCTCTGAATTCTGATGACAATACATGACTAGCTAAGAAACGTCTTAAATCTAATATGGCGGACGTCCAATACGGCGGACAGGCTGTTTGAAATGCACTCCAATGTATCAAATGTAAAGGTTTGCTGTCAGAAATATGAAAAAATAGTCACGTGACTTAAATCCAACATGGCGGACACCCAAGATGGCGGATTGGCTATTTGAAATGCACCCCCATGAATGCTTAAATGAAAGTGTTTGTTGAATGGGATACGAAAAAAATAATTACGTAACCTAAATCCAACATGGCGCCCGTTCCAGGGTGGTGGATCGGCTATTTGAAATGCAAAAGCGTGTTTTTTAGTTTTTTGAACTATTATAATAATTATTTGAAATTAAAACATCTTTACCCACAAATTCTGCGTTTCCTACATAAGCCTGTTGCAAAAACTATATGTAGAGAGCTGTAATCGATCTCAACGGCGAGTTAATGGCGGTACTTTAGGAGATATCTATACGTCATACGTCCAATAGAGGATAGCGATAGACTGATTGTGATAATGGCGATAAGTAGTGACGGTAGTCCAGACTGAGGTCGTACTTTTTAAAATACACTAGCTTTATTCGTCATACGACGCCGTTAGTAATCTTAGGACTATGTACACGTACCTATAGTAACTAAAAGGCCCGCCGCGATCAGGTATTCTTTACTTATGTGCGGAAGTAAACATAGGAGGAATTACATTTGCGCATACCCTTCCGCCCTAAACTTATCTACCTTCATAAATGCCACTTCTAACTCCACAACAACTCTACATCCAGTATAAATGAGCCAAGACGGCGCCTCCCCCGCGGCCATATTTCTAGAAAAATCCGCAACAACCGCGAGCCGCGTGCAACCTCCATTGTTGCACCTCGCTCCCAGCTGCACCCATCTACAGCGCCTTCACTTACAACCTACAACCTGCTTCAGATAAATCGAGAACATGGAAGAATATTCTTAATAAGTATAAAAACTTTTTTTTTTCAATAAAGAGTGACAAGATGAGCAGGACATGTGCCTGATGGTAAGCAACATGCCTGCCACATGACAGCACAGTGACACTCAGCTATTGGAACATGAAGATTCCAAATTACCTATCACTTGGAAAGCCAGAAATAAAATGGAGACGAAGGAGAAGATTTGAATCAGCCGACCATTATTTTATTGACTTGTTCTTTTTACCCGACCGAAAGAAGGTTATGTTTTTCGCGCGTTACTTGTATGTATGTAAATTTCTTTATTCCCACGTATCTTCCAAACGGCTGGATGGATTTTGACAATAATGACGATGAAGACTAAAATAATTTTATAAACATAATTGCATAACTTTAGAAGAAGAGGCCAGTGTGTATGAATCAACTTTTAAAATGTTTTGTATCATCTTATCTTACCTGTAAACAGCAGTAAAGATTTTTGTATTTGAGCACTATTTAATGAAAGGAAATCTTGTCAGTTCCGTCACCGACATGCCAATATACTGGCATGAAATCAGAGCACCGCAGAGTGACGTGCTCGTCAATGGATGGGTGTACTTTTTAACCGACTTCCAGAAAGGAGGAGGTTATGAATTTGACTACCATATTTTTTTACGTATATTACCTGATTTCTCGAGAACGCCCGAACCAATTTCAATATTTCTTTTTGTGTTCGGATGGGTATGCTTCCCGAATGTTCCCATATATATTTTATCGAAATCGGCGAAGTTTGTGAAATATGCATATATTTTCCTACAATTTTCTGTCAATTGTCTGGATGACATGGTTGTCGATTTCACATGTCATGAAACTCGATTCTGTCAACACGAAATTGTGTAAATGCATTGTTGAGATTGTTGACAACTTGTTTTGCACTAAAAATGGTAAAACTCTTTTTATACAAACAATTAAACCGACTTCAAAACCACAAACAGGCACTCAAAAGCGAAAAAAAATAATATAATTACTAATTATATCTGTTGTCACCTGTATTTTGTTTGTAGTATATTTCACTATACAATTATTTTTAACACTGGGATTTGAGTCTAAATATGTGTCTTATAAAAGAACAAGTATCTGATTATTTAAAGGAATGGGTATGACTGTTAAAATTTAGTGTACAGGTTGCCGGTGGGATACCTTTCACTACTACCCGCCATCTCAAAAGAGTTTTAGAGGGGTTGGCGCTATAAGTAGATGGAGCTAAGTCGTTGAAGAGCATTCCTTTTTGAAATTTTATATGTGAAAGATCTAACAGTTGTCGATATAAACTCCTACATTTATTTAATTGGTTTACTTTTACTCAATTGATAACATATCAACTTATCTTTCGGTTTTGAGTACCGATTTGTGGTTTCGAAGTCAGTAAAATTTTTTGTACTGATAAAAAGAGTTTATAAACGATATTAATTGGTATCGTTAACGACAATAGGTTTGCAATTGACCGCCATTTTGCCTGTTGCTAATTGCTTTTTTGTACATTATTTTAACGTTTAATCTCGTAAAAGTAGCATTATTTATAGAAAACATTTTTGCCAACTAAACTAAAGCCATATAAGACGGGCATCTAAACATATGTATAGGTAATACGGGCATAAAACAATACGATTTCAGAACTTTCCGCTTAACTTTACTTTCCCAACAAAATCGCAAAATAAAACTCCCTCAAAGCAGGAATCCGAGATCGCACTAAAGCCTCTTTTACCAAATGACCTCAAGTAAAAAAAGAATCTTCAGAAAAACCGGATATTTCAGCACTCTGCCTGCGGCCCGAAAAAAGTTATTCAAGTGGCAACACTACGGGGGAATGAAAAAAGTTCATTCAATAGGGTTCTTCCCCTCTTCTTGAAGGGGGATCCCCCAGTGTTTGGGTAGCGCTTGAACGGCTGAATTGAAGATTAGGTCAAGGTTTATAGTAGAAAGTTTTATTACAATGGTTGAAAGACCTTTTAATGAATACCTAATTAATTTTGTTTAAAAATTGAATCTATTTCAATTTAGCATCAACAATAAATACTTATGTCATATTACCTATAGATGTTATCGACGAATGTCTTTTTTTTATGATGTTACAAAAATGCTTTAGGTGGTACCAATTTCGATTAAATTTAAATGGGACCATTCGGGACCAAAGTTTACTCCTTCGAACAACAAAAAAATTATCAAAACCCATTCACCCAGTTGAAAGTTATTAAATTAGAAAGTTATTATTATTAAGATAACTAACATAAAAAAATACAATGGAATTATGAACCTTCCCCATTTTTTCACTCGGTTAAAAAGGTT
The DNA here is from genome assembly GCA_963693475.1 of Ectropis crepuscularia. Classification (NCBI taxonomy): domain Eukaryota; kingdom Metazoa; phylum Arthropoda; class Insecta; order Lepidoptera; family Geometridae; genus Ectropis; species Ectropis crepuscularia. The sequence goes on along the minus strand of OY856344.1, from coordinate 3,104,526 downwards.
TATTTCGTACGGTGTAGCCATGCACCTATTTGAACATGCACAACATGTTCTAGTCAAATACTGCACTGTGCTCGTCATCCAGAAATTCAATTTTTTTTTTTCTAAAATCTAAATTTGTTACAAATAAAACGTTTACTTGCGTCTCGAAAACACCTCCAATCGAAAAAAGAAAATTCGCAAAAATACGCTTCAGCAAACTTCGCCCACGCCTTTATTGCAAGCCTTCTCAATATTTTTATCACTGGGGCCAAACTAATGACTCGCCGCCATTTCAAAATATAAAACGCAATGTTGACCTTTTGACCGTTTTCCAAACATTTTCTTAAAGCTTACGTAAACTGAAACTATTATTCTGATATTTTACCTTATTAACGGAATAGATATTTTTAAATTTGAAAAATCACTTGAATTATACGTACTTAATTACATTTTTTTAGTTAATAATTTATATTCATAATTATTATATTTTTAACGCAAATATGTACCTACGTCATTTGTATTTATTTGACGTTGTGTCTAAAATTGCACACTTTGCTTCATAAAAATATCAAAAACCATCTATATAGCCAAAGATTGCCGGGACAAAATCGCTTTCAACGATAAGGCCGCCTGTTATGACAGTATTTTTTGCTTCATTTTCTTTGTCATGCAGAGAAAAAGTTACTTTTGGTGTGAAAAATAGAAAAGAAATTGCAAAGTATTAGGAAGGAATCGTTTTTGTTTCTTCTAAGACTGCGCTTTAAAGCCAGGCTGAACAACTATCTATCTAATTTATAATCTATTTTATAATAATACCATTAGTAGAAAGTGATTTGAGTTCAGCACTTTAGCTGGAATTTTTTAACCTACTTACGCCAGCCAGTCATTTGAAATTTGTCCGCGGGCCTGAAGTTGGTCAGCGTTGCTTTAAAGCGTAATCTTAGAAGAAACAAAAACGATTCCTTCCAAACACTTTGCATTTTCCTCTTAAAATGCAGCGAATATTTTAAGACTCTTGGGAGTGTTTCATTAGTTATTAATTAAGGCCGGCCGCAGACTGACGATCTCTTATTTAAGGGGATACCTACGTAAACTAGCCATCGCATTACAAAATTTGATGTACGTACCAAAGTTGGCTTTTGTCGTTTTGAGCTTATTAATTTGCCGTCAATTAAAGTAGATAATTGTATTACCAATTTGAAATTGTTCTAAAATTTTTGGATTACAGCGCAGCGGTAATGTTTTTTTCTTCTGCACGGACTATATGCGTATGAACATAATATGTTGAACTTAGGGTTTGGTCAACTTGTACGTTGATACTCGTGGATTGCTCAAATGAAATACATACTATTAAACATAGTTTTAAGCTGTCGCCTTTATTCACTACACTGGTATCAGTATAGGATATTTACTATGGTTACACCGAAGAACGTGATATTCCTTCTACCGAGAGTACTATTATTACCCACATATCCCTTTTACCGAGATTTCCTATGAACATGATGCCTGGAACTGGATAAGGGACGAGACGACTAAAAAATCATCAAAATCGTCACAACCCCCTACTTCGGAAGTTTGATAGTCTATAGCTTTGTAATTTTTTTTATAATTTGATAAAACAAAAAAATATGTGTCCCATATTTTTCCATAATCTGCCTGACGAACTAATTAAAATGTTATATTTTGAACCTGTCGTTATCCCAATTCCATTCGTTACCTACGAACGATTCATCAACAAATTCAATTGAATACTACCTACCTATGCCTTGTAGGGCAGAAGCTAGATATCTCAATATGTGCCAAACAAAACATATAGTCTTTACAAGCCAATAAATCATTGTATAGTTGAAATATCTAGGACCCGCTCCACTATAGGTAGGTATAGGCGACTATAAAATAAATGTGTTACTGACTGATACTGACTGCTTCTTATCGAATGTGGATATAAGTTGCATCACTCTCACCTATTCGCATGGTAGGTATTTAGGAACCACCGCGAGAATCGACCAACCGATGCTCTTGGTACTCCGCTACAGGATCAACATCTGGATGTTTGATTTTACCGCCTATTTTTGAAGTGAAAACCTCTTTTGGCGCGCCATAGACAGATTGTTCGTGGGCTGTGAATTGAATTCTAGCGTCACGCTAGGGAATGATAAGAAATCTTCGAGTAAAGTCGGGACGTATCTAGAAATACTGTCGCATTTCTAGTTGGCCAATGGCCATGGCCACGCCCTCCTGTTTCATTCACATAGTTTCCAAAGTGAGCTATCAAATTCTGAGTTGTAAGTTTTGACTTTCAGTTCCTATGACTGTCAATTTTTTTTATCTGTAAAACTAGGTCTACACGTTTACTGTTTTGTTCTCGTGGCACCTTAAACCTGGCCGCAGTCGGGCGATCGCTCATTAATTCAAAGTACCGTCTACAGGTCTTAACAGCGGCGTGAGGGTAAACGCTCAGGAAGGTACACAGCTTCCCTGCTTTTATTAGCAGTGAGGTTATTATTAGAAGAAGTAGGTATTATCTAGGCTTCGTGGGATTCAGTGGTGGCACTGTTGTCGTAATTACTCAAATATGGTGAAGGAATATAGAGGCATGTTTAGTTCTTTCATTTTGATTAAGTAGGTATAGGTTATGTTGACGGTGACTTGAGGGAATTTAGAGGTATAATAGTAACTAGTGAAGAGTATTAACGTTGAGCCCGTCGCCGTTGCCGGATTGGGGCCCGCAACTTTTCTTGGAAATTGTCGTTGTTCAGGTCTGAAGTGTAGTCTCTTACTCTAATTTTTTATCCGCATGAAGGAAGGGTTATATTTTTCACGCGTATCTTGTATGTTTGTAAATTTCTTTATTCCCACGTATTTTCCAAGCGGCTGGATGGATTTGGGCAATTAAGATACCGTAAGATTTGTCTCAATCACCCAAGTGTGTTAAGGTAGTATATTGTATCAGATACCTAAGGTTTTTATTGTCGGGTTTTTAAGTGAAAGTTATTGTAGTCCGTAAACTAAACATAGTTTTAAATTTACTTTTTATAAAACTCTGTTAGTTTCATGTGTTATATCCAAGAGACAGTAACAGGTATACGGGATGCCGCACACGATCCGAGCCGGTAAATATTCCGAGCACACCACGCCCGGAGGAGTGCAGCGATACGCGCGGGGCCGGGTGAGATTACTAGTCAACGATACGGCGTCTTCAACACATAAACACTATTATAAAGGAATTTGAGTTTGACTTATATTAATGCCATTAGTGCCTTACCTCAAGGCACAATCATAATTTAATTTTCTGCGACAAAAACCGACTTCAATTTTAATATTAATTCAGACACTCAACCCAATTTTATAAGAAGACGACGCTGTTTAGACAAACGAAAGAAAATTTTATTTTTTATAAAATTGGCTAACAATTAGTGGAGCTACCGGATAATAACAAACATATATACAAAAATACATACTATTTACATAATAGATTGAGAATCGCGTCCTTTTTGAAATCGGTTAAAAATAACGCTATACTGGATAAAATTTCTGGTGACAGTAAAATGTTTTGTATTGTACTGTTTACTGTGTAGGTACTGTTTTAAACTAGTATGATTGTTCACTGCTCTGCAACTATTATAATACCAAGATATTCCACTGAACTTCATATTTTTCTAAAACCATCTAAACACACTGACTGATCCAACGAGACAGCGAGGTATCAGAGTGAAATATAATAATTGATGAGCGCAATTTTAGATGGTAAGTAATTGATTTAAAAAATAACTGCTAAATTTAATTAAACTAACTCTATAAATAAATATGATCTATCAAACTAAAAAAGAACCATCAAATTAAAAATCGCAGAACTATCGCGGTACATACAAAAAATTGGCACTCCGGCAGGTCTACCGCCTAACCCGCCTCTGATTTCTGTTGTTTTGATTTGTGATATCATCGCCCAATTTGGTAACGCCGACGAAAGCAGACAACTACATCTGCTTTCAGTTTAGGAGTAACGGAAATAAAAAAAAAGGTGTGTGTGCGATTCACACACGATAGAAGTGAAACTTCAGTAAATCGACAAAAGAATGAGATGAATAAATAATAACAATAATAATATAATAATAAATAATAATAATAATAACAATAATTGATATACAAGTCAATCTTCACTTTTTAATCACTGCGCAATGCGCGGCGCGGAAGTGATTAAAAAGCTTGCCAGTGACACAATATTTTTCTTAATTTTTAAACGCAGAATTTGATAGCTTACCTTGGAAACTACCGCCTAAAGCAGTTTTCACTTCAAAAAGCGTGCAAAACAAAAATCTTAAGACAGGCTTTGGTCAGGATCGAACCCGGTACTGTACAGTCGTTAAGCCGAGACCGTTACAATTGCGCCAAACGCCGTTTGAGAGATGTGTCGAAAATGACGCTTACTTGCAGAATGGGACAAAATAGTATGTATATTTCTGTCTCATTCTTTCCTGCACATTTTTGTATTTGTGTCTCTTACCTGTCGTTTTTTCCGTTGCATCCGGTTTGAAATCACAACGATTCTAAAGAAGTTTCACTTCAACAATATTATGTACAGAACGTACAAAGTTGACGTTTGTGTGTATCGGTAACAGTTAGGAGAAGGGATATAGCCCATGGCACAAAGGCATAAAGCGATGACACCAGTTCCACAATTTTTGTACATCCAAATAGTGCTCAACGGGGCTGAATAATTATTATTTTATTAATTATTTTTAACACTTTAAAACTATACAGTAATGCAGAATTAAGAACCTTCGTATTTTGAAATCCGTTAAAAACTCACACGAATCCCGGAAGTCGTAAAGGACAATTGCTAAACGTTCTCCGAAAAATCCCACATCTCCCGGTAAATCTTTAAAGTCTTCCCAGGAACGGGGAGATAAAATCCCGGAATCCTCGCTCCAGCGAACGGTTGAGAGAGAGCACACGTGACGCGTGACGGTGTCAGCATCTGTTCCAAATTCAAATGTTTGGATGGCTGCCTCGTGCCGTAGCTTCCTGACTTTGGAATATGTTTGAATTGTATTTTGGCTCTTATTTACACATCAATAAGTGAAGCAAAAATTTTGTTCGCCTTTTTATGAAAACTACGCGGACTCCCGGGAGTATGAATTAAAAATCACATAAAAATCGAGTTTCATGATGAGTGAACTTTTCACCAAGTCAACTGATTTCTACGAAAGTTCTACCTTATGTGTAATTTGGTCTATCTTGAGAGATAGGATAGTTTTTATTCCATGAATAGATAATCGGTATTCTTTAGTTTTTGAAGATTATCGTGAGAAAAGTACAAAGTAATATTTTAAGTACAAACGACATAGTCTCACGAAAAAACTTACACAGGAACTTGCCCATAAACTTGATGCATAAAACTACATCGAAATATCGAGGACTTGCTCCATGATTTAACAACGGTAGTAATTCCTGTACAACTAATATTATAAATGTGAACGTTTGAATAATTATTTTTGATGTTTGTTGCTCAATTACGTCAAACATCTGAACGAATCTATACAGTCTGGACACATAGTAGGTTACTTTTCTTCGACCAAAACTAGGTAGGTATGGGGGACGGGAACTACACGGGTTAAACCGCGGGGCACTGCTAGTATCCCATAATCAATAATACTAGTACCTATTGTAATCAACAGTATCTAATATTAAAACAATGATTGACAAAAAAGATGTGGTGTCGTGGGTTACCAGGTAGGATCGAAGTTCCTTCAGATGATATAGAATCAAAAAAAAATGCATTAAAAAAATTGCATAAATGTATTAATTAGGGTCGATCAAATAAAAAATAAAACTGGCAACACTGATCACGGGCAGATTTTACGCGCCACTTCCGTTATAAATTTTCTTACGGTTTTGGTCTCACATTTTTTTCAGTTCGATGGCATCAAAATCCTTACACCTCCAAGCAGGCCGTAAGTAACTTCATTCCAAAATAAATGAATAATTGTTTATTTCCAAAAATACAATATATCACAATATTGCATATTAAAAAGTTATACAAATCAGTAATATGAATCTAATACATGTATCGGTGGTGGTGTTAGCGAAAAAATCAAGAGCAAAGAAAACAAAATTAATAGATGCAGAACGTCACGCACAACAGCTAAAATGGAGATGGGCTGGTCACATCGCACGGAGTACAGATGAGAGATGGACTAAACGAGTCACTAAATGGAAGGGACCCAATGGAAAAAGAAATAGAGGAAGACCGAAAGATCGATGGGTCGATGAAATAAAAAATATAGCCGGAGAAGACTGGATGACGAAGGCGGCAAATCGTAGACTATGGAAACAGTTGAAGGAGGCCTATATCCAGAGAGGAGCCATGCCCTAAACACACCTTGTATATGTAAAAACTATAATTGTTTAAACTTAATGTAATGTGCATGGAAATAATAAGGCTTTATTATTATTAAACATGTATCGGTGGGGACCCCAAAAACCTTGTAAGTGTGGGTAGTTAGTCAATGAAATAAAGGATCGTTTCCAAAAGTAATTCAATCTGAGATCATAAGTCAGCTATATTTTATGTCCGTAATCCCTCAGAGCGTGTCCCGCGGATCTGCGCGTAATGCGGCACTGAGCCTGGATCACTCGCCCTTTGGCTTGTAGCTTCTATAATAGTTTTTTCTGTCTAACTACCCACTAAAAATATTTTCAGACTAACACAGAAACCTGTACTATAAATATGAGAACCATTTCAGAATAATAATTAATTTATTCACAGTAAGTAAGTTTGATATAGAGTAGGTTTTAGAAATTGAGAGTTACAAATTATCTGAAGTTTTTTATACTACATGAAATGTTTTAGCTTCAAATATCCATACTCAGCCTAAGCATGTGCTAAGTTTGTTGATCTACTTATAATGTATAAACATATTCAAATGAGTATTAGCTATTTAAAAATAATATAAAATTAAAATGTTCAATTCAATTAAATTTTAAAAATAATATTATATTTTATTGTTTAGTTAACTTCTTGATTTAAATTTTTCTTTGTATTGTGAAACTGCGAGTGAAACCGGACGTATCTCTAGTGTTGTTACAGTAACCTCGATACATACACAACAGTTACTGTTAGTGCATTCGGTTAGAACATTTCAATCAATAGAATCGCACTAACATCGATTGTAAGAGAATGACTATGATTCTTGCAAAGATTAGGACATTTCCTTTCAAATAAAAAAGCTTTATTAAACTTGGCTAAATTTAGTCGCCATTGAATTCAGTAAAATATAACATTCTGTAATTAATTTGCTTCTGATCTTGTTTCTGAATTCAGTTGACGAACCTAGATAAATAAACAAATATTGGTGGACAATTCATACACAACACCATCTGACCCCAAACTAAGCAAAGCTTGTATGATGGCTGCCAGATACCTGATATAATACTTATATAGTTTTAAATACATACTTATCTATATATATATAATCAATGCCACTTTTCGTTGTTAGTGAACTCTTCCTAAACGGCTAAACTGATTTGAATGATTTTTTCTGTATGCGTTTGGGTAGGGCCCTCGATGATTTAGATTTACAAATCAGCCCGGCAGATGGCACTGCAGTTGGTATCTAGGTTATTATCCGAGCAAAGCCGGAACGGGCCGCTAGTTATACATATTATATATTACAACAACTTACTTATGTACAAAAGATATAAAAAAATGTACAGTACACGATTTTAAATTGTATTACTTATTAGCTTATTACTACACTTCATTCCATTTCGCGACACTCTGCTCCACTCCATCCCACTCTCACACTCTATTCCACTCTTAGATAAAGAATAAGTAAATAGATCAGGTTTTTCCACACGGTTCCTTTGTACCAGTCGTAAGCAGGTGAGGTGTATGTTAGCTATGGCGACATAGTGATGTGCCGCGACAAAAGTATGACACTTCCACTAGAACGACTATGAGACTCGTGCTTTTGGTGTAAAGCGTTTGTTCTAACTCTTAAACATAGTATATGTAAACTCTTTGATTCCAGTACACCCCATGCCACTACACCACTTCATATTATCTATTATCAGTATATATCTTACCCACAGCAACTTGTAATGGCAAAACTATTTCTGTTTGCTAAATACACTAACCAAAGATGAACTATCTATTCCCAATCCGCAGCAAGCCGCAACACATGGTCACCGTAGAGGATGCGCTTCACATATGCAAATTGTTCATCAGCTATTCAGTGTTTGGACATTCGTTATGCGCGTCCGCTGTGCGCTTGGACCACACATGCGTACTGAGGTCCAAGCTATAAGATGTACAAGCATGGGCGTACAAAAAAGTCAAACGTAGTCTCGCTAAAACAAAAACTGTGTCCATAGAGTCGGCCACATAATATACACGTGTGCGCTGTCACATACAGGATGACACGCACACACACACACATCAGTGGGTCATTACAAGCGCAAACTTATGTATGATACAATGTGTGCGTGTCAGCCTATCAGTGACAACCTGAAAACGCACACGTGCAAATGTGGCCGACTCTAGTGGACACAGTTTTTGTTTTAGCGAGTCTACGTTCGACTTTTTTTATACGTCCATGTGTACAAGTTTAAATATTTGTACCGTGTCTGGTTGTTTCTATGTATTATAAGTAATGTATTTACAACTATTACCTATATAAATATTATATCAGCTATCTGACCACCACAGTACAAGCTTTGCTTAGTTTGGGGTCAGGTAGTGTGGGGTGTTGTGTTATTTTTATTTAGAAAAAAAAACCATTTCCCACCAATATTATAAACGTGGAGTATATACGGATGTATGTTACTCTCATAGTGATCTGGGTGAAACTTATTATACTTATAGATAGATAATCCTACTAATATTGTAAATGTGAATGTATGGATGTTCGGATATTTGGATGTTTGTTGCTCAATCACATCCTAACGTATGAACGGATCGGGCTGAAATTTGGAACACAGATAGATTATAGTCTGGAAGAACACATAGGCATTTTTATCCCGAAAAAACAACGGGAACCACGGGAACGGGAACTTTTATCCCGGAAAACAAAGAGAACAACGGGAACGGGAACTTCGCGTGTAACACCGCGGGGCGCTGTTAGTATATTATATAATCTGTAATAACACATAGGCACATTTTAGTCACGGAAAACCGTGGGACATTGCTAGTTCGCAAAAAAATATTTAGATAAGATTTGGCTAGGATTCCGTCTTTTTTTAAAGACAAGTGACAACAAGTACTTATACCTACGTTACACTTGATGATAAGTGATAACTACCGTTCACATATTTATATCTCATCAGAAACGCTGTAGACGTAATGTCTGCCTGGGAGAAGCGTTTTAAAGAAATCCTTTTAAAACTTTTCTTTGAGTAACACACCATCGCTACCAACTTATTGATCTCGAAAAACCACGTCAAACTCTTCTTATTTTTATATTTTTTTTATTTGGTGGTGGACACATCACACACAACACCAAATAAGAAATTTATAAAACTAAGCAAAGCTTGTAATATGGCGGCCTTTCGTTACTACCCACTAAGCCACGAGGCCAGTCGATGGTTTATCCCATTAGGCCATTCTTACGGTTTATGTAGTGCCTTTAAAATTACAATGAAAACTACTCTTCAATACATACCTAAACATACTACTACTCTAGTAGAGTTAAAGTTTATACCCGCTTGCGTGTCTCGCTTGCACTCCGCGACTAAGCTCTGAAAACCGGAATGTTTTATGTTGCAAACGTTCAAATTGTGTACGGAAACGTTTGATTGATAGTTTTTTTACAATGCCTACAGTTTTTGTCGCAATATATACTTGTGACTAATTACCTATTTTTTTCTGAAATCACCACCAACTAAATTCGATTCTAAAATTAAACTCACACTCAACATTTTTATGACATTTATTTAAGCAAACGACGTGGGTAAGCTAAGCTAATTAAACGCACTGCTCTAATAAAATAATATTTTGTTGACATTCTCGGTGGACCGACGACCTGAAGAGAGTGGCAGGAAGCGGATGGATGCGGAGAGCCGAAGACCGGATTTGGCACAACATTGGAAAGGCTTATGTCCAGCAGTGGATGACAACGGACTGGTGATGATGATGATGACATTCTCTGATGCTAGATGAAACTGATGCACAACGTGGTGGTTCTCCATTCTCGCACCCCTTGTTAACGACGCCATTTCTCAAGCGACATCCTCCTGACTAAAGATACAGTGAAATTTCGAAGTAAACGAAAACATTATCGATGAAACAAAATAAGTAGGTTTTGGATTTTTTATAATTTTTCAAAAACTGCCTTGTCATTTAAGTGGAACCATCGGAAAATAGATCCATACTAATACTTATGAAACAAAAATTGCTTCACTATTTTTTGCAACACTATTTAAGTCTAAAATTGTTCCTGAACAAAGAAAACATGTACAAAAAATAATAATAATATTAAAATTCGTCTCCGAATATCCCGGCCCTAATTGCTCCCAACGCTTGCCTATAACGCTCGCCGCGTTCCCACGCTGAACGGCATATGGCATGGCATTGAATGGCACAAAGAAAATAAATATACATGTATAACCTTGTGATAAAGTGGGTAGGGTATATAAAATGTAAAATGTGTCAATCTTCTATGTACAAAGCTTAATACCATCTTTTGCACACAGTCATACCATAAAGTGGTTCTGATTCTGATTCAAAATTCGCACGGAGAGCACAGATATCCTCACCCACTAGAAATAGGTAGGTCGATTCCTTTCAATATTCCATAACTACAAAGGTTCGAATCTTAACTTGTTATTCTGCCCTTAAAAGGGTTCCCTAAAACAATCTTCCCAGAAACGTGATACTGAACCCTATTCTATTATCTTTATTATTTGTTGACTCGATTAAACGTAATAGATTCTCGGCCTTTATCTTAACCCAGTTTTGAGGGATCAGGTTTATGGTTACTGTGGGCCAATTAATATAGAAATTGATTTTTGTTTGAAGAAATCGGTGAAATTGAATTGTATAATAGGGGAAGGGGAGAAATGTAAGAGCTGACCGAAAGTAACAAATGTAGGTTTCATTATTCAGCCAGACCATACACTGCTGACGAAACGTTGACAAAATGTGATAACCAGTGGCCAACTCCTTGCCAAAAAAAAAACAAAACACACCATACCCACCGTCGTCTGACAACCCGGCGCTCGTACAATGACCTAAGCATTAGCCAGCCATTTTATTAAATTTTAATGTTGTAACAAACACTACGGTTGAATATTATTCAACAGCTAAAACAACGCTGTTTAGTAAAGATGCTAAGCTGTTGAATGAACGGCTTATCAAACTAGTTGGCTGCGACACACGCGTAGGTCGATATATCGTACCTATCTATTAAATACTAAGTGCTTAGAACATAGTCTTATTGGTTTTAAAGTCTACATATAAAATGATTTACACAGAAAATGTTGACTCTAGACATTTTGACTTTGCATCTATTTTATGGTTCGTCTCTAGATATAATAAAATGAAACTGTGTTTAAGCTCAAACATTAATAGACTACAGGCCCGTGAACAAAATTTACGTAGTAAATTAACCACCAGGAGACCTATGTAGGATGATAGAAGGGTATAAAGTAATAAGATTCAGCACTGTGCCGTCATTTGTAAGCTGTCCAACTGAGTATAGTCGCAGAGGGGGGGTTGCAACCCTCGATCATTTCTTCTTTTCGCATGATTTTTGTACGACAATACAAAATAATGGATGAGGAGACGTATTGAAACTATAAAAGTTTTTTACTAGGTTTATTGCATTTTTACTCGTGACCCCCCCAAAATCTAAAGCTATATACTGGTGACTCCCTCCAAAACTTGAGGCTAGGACCGCGGCTGCTCACGGTATGACCTCGGCGTGCGCTGCTGCCGATACGGAAGATCAAGGAGCGACCTAGCATCCCAGTAGAGGATGCACTACAGCTCTAACAGTTAAGAATACTGTCTTTCTATCTAGTATCTATCTAAATGCTAGGAATAAGACTGTTTTCAAAATGATTTTCACAGAAACATCCAATTGTGACTCTAAACATTTGGCCATTGCATTAATTTTTGTGGTTCACCTCTGGGTGTAATAATACGAAACTGTATTAAAACTCAAACATTAATAACAACAGCTAGAATGTTTGCATAACTAACTTTTGTCTAGTCGCTCCATATTAGTTAGATGTTGTCGTCTCCTGGGCCTCGTTCGTTCGGCCTTGGACTGCGGCCGCTGTTTATCTTTGTAACTAGCTGTGCTCGAAGGTTTCACCCGGAAATGTTAGTTAGTAGCTTTTGTACTGAATCTAGTTATCAATCCTACCTAATATCAGCTAAGTATCTGCTTTAGACTCTGGAATCGATCGAGAGACGTGCTAAAAGGCTCATAGGCAATAACACTCTTGTGCGAAAAAGACTGCAAAGTCTTTAACATCGCCGAACAATTGCTAGCTTATCGGTTTATTATCGGATACACTTAGGAGAGTGTGTAACTGATCTACATGATCTAATATCACATAGCCTTTTTTTCTTCTCGTCGCTCGAAGAAGCGGATTCGTTTCATGTTCCAAAGACACGAACGAAGAGGTTTGACTCTACTTTTGTGATAAGAACGTCTAGACTGTTTAATGAGTTGCCTGAGTGGGGTTAGACGGCGGTGGCGGTAGACCCCCTGGTCGTTTAACTTCTTTTTTCCCGACTTTCTGCGCCGGCGCCGTGATGTCGTACTAAAATCATCGGCCAAATTTGGACGTTTAGGATTCAACGGGAGGAACATAGAATAGTCTGGAATAGCACATAGGCTACTTATTCGAATTAAGTTTATTACGACAGCCTTGGAGAGTTGGATGAGATAGGTATTTGCAGGGTGACTGAACTGAAAAAAAAAACTGAACCGTCAGAAAAATATACAACGAACGCATTGTGCGTAAAAACTGTCCGTGACCAGTATTGCCAACATTAATTTTCAGGTGATCGTACCATAAATAAATAATAAATAAAATAAACAATAAATAAATATTGGTGGATAATTCACACACAACACCATCTGGCCCCAAACTAAGCAAAGCTTGTAGGTACTATGGCGGCCAGATAGCTAATATAATACTTATAATTATAGTTTTAAATACATACTTATTATACATACTTATTATAATACATACTTATATAACAGCCAGACACAGTGCAAACATTTGAATTCATCACACAAATATTTTCAATGGCCAGTCTAAATTTGTCTTTTGTCAATGTATTATACCAGTATTTTGTCAATGGTATAGCAGAAATCACAGGCAATAATATGTAGAGCCCTTTAAAATAAATTCAATTATTAACTATTTTTACTAACCGGCTCCCATCAATTAGCCAAGGGCTTCAAAATATATAGTTGTGCCATTATTAATAATCAACTATTTTATTTACGACTAGCAGCGCCCCGAGGTTTCACCCGCGTAGTTCCCGGTCCCGTTATAGTTGTAAATACATACTTATTATGCATAGAAACAGCCAGACACAGTACAAATATTTGGATTCATCACACACAAATATTTGCAGTGGGTGGGAATCGAACCCACGACCTTCGGTTTTGCATGCAGAGCTACTACCCACTAAGCCACGAGGCCAGTCTTAATTTCATAAAAATAAGCATTTTTTGCAAATTGTGTTGCTTTTATACTATCTGAAGGAACTTCGTTCTTACCTGGTGCCCCATGACACCACATATTTTTATCACAGAAAAATACAGGAATGGGAACTAAGTAAAACCGTAGGAAACGGTCTTACTCGCGTACTGGGGACCGAGTCACCTTCGTCCGTGGGGAAGCACCTAGATATTGAAACCTCACACGTGGTCCCTGGGTGGTGCTAATCAGGTGACAAATTACCGGTGGTAGGCTTCGGCCGTGGTTGGTGACCACCCACTAGACTAAGTCACGACGCCAAGCGGCCTAGCCGTGTTCCGTCGTGTTGTCTAGTGACACCATTTAGGGAAAACGGGTCAGAACAGTTGCTGCACAACTGCAAGACCGGTCTGTCACACACCAATACTGTACATCGGGAAGCTAGTCATGGAGGGTAGCGGGATCCGAGGCACGGTTTGCCGCACCGACCGCAGATAGTTGGGGGCCCAAGTAGTGAGCTAGCCACTCATGAAAGGCTGCCCCGCCATCTAGCGAAAAATCCCGGGATGCGCTATCCTGCCGGTTGGCGACCGGATGACAAGGCCAGATAGACATCCCCGGGGGGGCTCGGGCGTCCCCGCAGTCTCCAGGCTAGCTCCCCACTGGTGTATTCGTGTTGTGTGTTGTGACCAATGGTCAGTAGTGTGTGGCCTCGTTCTACTGCCGTTTTCCCCACCGATTTCCTCTCCAAAAAACATGAACAAAGTCAAAAAAAGAAACAAAGTTAAAGAGCGGCTGCACGCCTTGTCAGTCAAAGTGCACCTCACTAATATTCGAGGTCTGCACTCAAATCTCACTGCAGTCCACCATCACCTCGAGACTGAGCAGCCGACACTCTTGTTTCTTACGGAGACGCAGATAGGTTGTCCGTCGGACGTGGCGTACCTTACGTATCCAGGCTATACCCTGGAGCACAAATTCCGGCCTCGTGCTGGAGTATGCCTGTACGCCCGTGACGACATCTGCTGTCGGCGTCTCCGTAACCTTGAGGACACTAGATTTTCTGTTCTTTGGGCACTAATGGACACAGGCATAGACAAAACTATCTACGCCTGTGTGTATCGGTCGCACAGCGGAGATCTGGAGACGACTAGGCTCACGGAGTATTTAAGTGAGGCGGCGGACGCGGCTCAACAGAAGTACCCTTCGGCCCAATTAGTGTTACTGGGGGATTTCAACGGCCATCATAAGGAATGGCTGTACCCATACCGGGACACTGATCACGCTGGGCAGGAAACGAGAAAGCTAGCTTTATCGTTAGACCTAACCCAGCTGGTCCAAGAGGCCACAAGAGTACCCGACGTTGAGTCGCATACACCTTATTGCTTAGACCTTCTGCTGACAACTGATCCAGACCGTTATTCGGTGGCGGTATCGTCGCCGTTAGGCAGCTCCGACCACTGTCTGGTGAAATCTGTATCTGTCTACCATCCGCCTGATCCCAGCCCTAGAGGCAACCGGCGGTTATGGCGATACAAGTCAGCAGATTGGGATGAGATGCGCTCTTTCTTTGCGTCTTACCCATGGCAGTCATTGTGCTTCGCTTCTGGTGATCCCTCAGTCTGCGCGGATGCTGTGACTAATGCAATACGAACGGCTATGGAATATTTCATTCCATACTCCGACATCTCATTATCCAGCAAAGCTCGCCCTTGGTTTGGTTCTCAATGTAAAAGTGCTGAGGCATTTAAACATGAGGCCTACCTAGCCTGGGTTGATGCTCGACAGCGTAAGGCAAGGGACATACACCAGAAGAAGAAGACGTTCAACAAGGCTGCTAAGGCATGCAAAAAGGTTCTTCAGAGGGCTCGGTTTGACCACATTAGTCGAATAGGGAACAAACTAGCTTCGTACCCAGCGGGCAGCAAAGCGTTTTGGTCCCTAGCTAAATCGGTCGAATCGAACTTCTGCCGCTCCTCACTACCTCCAATGCTGAAACCTGATGGGACACTGGCTCACACTGCAACGGAGAAAGCAAACTTGTTTGCAACTCAGTTTGCGGAATCTTCGCGTCTAGATGCTGGTAGCGCGACACCTCCTACTCCACCTGGCTGTTCGACTTTTATGTCAGAGATACGCATTCGCCAAAAGGAGGTTCGCAAAGTGCTACGCAATCTGGACGTGAATAAAGCCAGTGGCCCAGATGGTATTCCTGCTCTAGTATTGAAGGCTTGTGCGCCTGAGTTGTCACCGATATTGACACGCCTATTTAGACTCTCTCTCCAAACTGGGCTAGTACCGAAGTCTTGGAAGCTTGCCAATGTGCAACCTGTGCCCAAAAAAGGTAGTCGTGCTGACCCTGTCAACTACAGGCCCATCTCAGTCACGTCCATACTCTGCAAGACTATGGAACGTGTCTTAAACCACAGGCTCCTGACGTACCTAGAATCGAACGACCTCCTCAGTGACCAGCAATACGGGTTTCGCCGAAACCGGTCCACCGGGGATATTCTAGCGTACGTCACTCACATCTGGAGTGAAGCTATTGAGAAACACGGGGAAGCACTTGCAGTCTCCCTGGATATCTCGAAGGCTTTCGACAGGGTTTGGCATGATGGCCTTATAAGCAAGCTTTCTAGTTATGGTTTGTCTTCTGGGTTCATTGCTTGGATATCGGACTTCTTGAGGGATCGATCCATACGAGTCGTCATTGATGGCTGCTCGTCGGATCAAATGGGTATCAATGCCGGAGTCCCACAAGGGTCGGTACTCTCTGCGACGCTCTTCCTGCTACATATCAACGATCTGTTGAAGCCCGGTATCTATGGGTACGCAGATGATAGCACCGTTGTAGAGAGTTACATATCTAGCGCGAGAGCCACTGGGCAGCAAACTCAGGTACTGAGAGAGAGTCTGATCGAGCGTTTGGGCTTGACCCTTGATGCGGTGTCCAAATGGGGCGATGCCAATCTGGTCAAGTTCAACGAGAGTAAGACGCAGGCGTGTCTGTTCTCCGCTAAAAGGAGTCCTTTCCAACTGACTCCAACTTTTAGAGGTGTATCCGTGCCGGTCTCTGACCGTCTTGAGCTTTTGGGCGTTACTTTGACCTCTACGCTCAACTTTGGCTCATTTATCGAGTCCAAGGCTAAACTTGCTGCCAAAAAACTTGGTGTCCTCTCAAAGGTGCGAAGGTACTTCAAGTCTGAACAGTTGCTTACACTATATCAAGCACAGATTCGCTCCTGTATGGAGTACTGTTCGCACCTTTGGGATGGATCGGCTAAGTATCAGCTGGAGGCTTTGGAATCGATCGAGAGACGTGCCAAAAGGCTCATAGGCAACGACACTCTTGTGCGAAAAAGACTTCAAAGTCTTGAACATCGCCGAAAAATTGCTAGCCTATCGGTTTTTTATCGGATACACTTCGGAGAGTGTGCGACTGATTTGCATGATCTGATACCACCTTGTCCTTTTTTCTATCGGAATGCTCGTAGCTCGAAAAAGCGACATCGTTTCATGGTTGATGTTCCAAAGACACGAACGAAGAGATTCGACTCTACTTTTGTGATAAGAACGTCTAAGCTGTGGAATACGTTGCCTGAGTGGGTTTTCCCCGATGGTTACAATCTTTGTGTCTTCAAATCGAGAGTGAATCGGTTTTACCTAGGTAAACACGCTCCATCGTAGACCGCATCATCGCTTAACATCAGGCGAGATGGCGGTCAAGTGTAAACCTATAGAAGTTAAAAAAAAAAAAAAAAAAAAAAAAACTGAAGCCAGTCTCTATATAATTTTTAGACATACCTACTAGTACCCACGATCAAATGAGCAGCTTCAAATAAATGACCGATCGTCGACCCAATTCGGTCAGTCGGTCGCAATATCCGCCCGGGGAAGACCCGGCACAGGAAATTTCAACAAATGTGTCCGCGTTCGATAACACATGTGCTAATGCGCTCCTTACTTACACTGCCAGTTTGTATGTTGTTTTCTGCGAAATAGAGTGGCGATTCGTTTTATTTTAAGTAGACAGACAGTACTAAATATTAGTACAGAAGCCTCACTTACCAAAAACAATTATAATATAAATAGCGACTCTTGCTCGGACACAACAAAGTTCAATTCAACTCGCATTAGCGCTCAATATCTGTCCCGATTTTCAACTCTCCTTGTTCCCTGAGAGATATAATCTAGAACTTTCCAAGGTCAGAGTGAATACTTTCTTGGTCAACGTGCGTCATCTTCGACCTCACCCTCGCTTAACATCAGGCGAGTAGGCGATCAAAAACGGACTTATACGCGATTAAAAAAAATGGCAGTCATAAGGACTGCCGATAGAAGTGAACACTAAAAACGCATAATTTAATAGCTCACTTTAGAAACTACGCAGGTGAAACCGGAGAGCGTGTCCATGCTCTAGATTATCCGAGTTTTTTTTTTTAAATAAAGAGTGACGAGACAATCTGGTCATGTGCTTGATGGTAAGCAACATGCCTGCCACATAACAGCACAGTGACACGCAGCTATTAGAACATGAAGAGTCCAAATCATTACCTAGCACTGCACTGCGCTCGTCACCCAGAGATCTAAGATGTTATATCTCTAAGCCCTGTAATTTCTCTGGAAATATTGCCCATCAAACCGGAACACAAGTAACGTTTGCACATTACTGCTTGGCGGTGGAATAACTGGCAAAGGTGTGGTACTTCCCCAGGCGGACTCTGCCAAGAGTCCTACCACTACAACCTTGAGCGAGTGAGGATGCACTGGTTCTAGTTTTGACATATTCCTTTTCCAAACATCGCTGTCCTTTTCACAATCATCTACAATGTAATATGCTTTGCTCATTAGGTAGTTTTTTATTTCAGTTTTAAACCTAGTTTCATTAAGACCTTCCACTTCCTACTCCGGTTTTACTTCGAACCGTCATTTTGTAAGTTTAAAAATTCTAAGCCTACTCTAATTATGGTAGGCTTAGAGCTTGTACCATTAAAACCTTTAAATCAAACAAAAAATCTAAGCCTACTCTAATTACAGTACCTAGTCTTAGAATTTTTGTTTGAGGTCAAACCATGTTCGATTGGACGAATCGAAGTAGAACCGGACTACGAAAGTCGTGAGTTTTTTCGAAATTAGGTACGTGTTTCGTAGAAAGAGAGTAGACGTCCTGATAGTGTGCTATGCACGTTAAATGCCTGTATGATGGGAAAAAAATGTGAATTTGCGTCACCGGCATTGGTAATGGTAGTAAAATATGTAAGACTAGCTGTG
Organism: Ectropis crepuscularia; assembly: GCA_963693475.1. Taxonomy (NCBI): domain Eukaryota; kingdom Metazoa; phylum Arthropoda; class Insecta; order Lepidoptera; family Geometridae; genus Ectropis; species Ectropis crepuscularia. Next base: position 3,085,614 of record OY856344.1, on the reverse strand, counting down.
CCCCGCGGTTACACCCGCGTCTATTTGAGGAAAATCCATACTAAAATATCCATTGCTGGCCACTTTATTACGTTTTACGGAACCCTAAAAATACGTAAATAAGCAACAATGCATTGTTGTATAGTGCTCGCAGTATAAGTCTGCGCGCGACTGGTGGCGTACTTAATGTTGCCAGGTCAAGCTAATAGGTTCCCTTCCCGTTCATTGGGAACTTACAAATTCATAAAACAGGTACGGGAAGGGATTTTTCAGGGAAGCAATTTAAGTAACTACACGACAACTGAGACTCCAGTACGAATGTCTCAAAGTAATTAACGCCGTTGCAGTGCTGGTTTGGTTCAGTATGACCAAGTATCATTGACTGACCTCGTGGCTTAGTTGGTAGTAGCACTGCCTGCGAAGCCGAGGGTCGTGGGTTCGATCCCCACCCAGTGCAAATATTTGTGTGATGAATTCAAATGTTTGCACTGTGTCTGGGTGTTTCTATGTATAATAAGTATGTATTTAAAACTATATAAGTATTATATCAGCTATCTGGCCGCCATCACACAAGCTTTGCTTAGTTTGGGGTCAGATGGTGTTGTGTGTGAATTGTCCACCAATATTTATTTATTTATTGGTAATTGGTACAGGCTGTCTGAATCTCTTACCACCAGGAAAACTTTATTATAGTTTATTACATTACAAAAAATCTGTCATTTTCAACCTACACCAACATCGAAATAACAAGAATTTAATTTAAACTTGTAAATCTTTTATTGAGACCATAAATAACACTATTTGAAAATTTGGCGCATGAACGTTATTTTATGAGTCATTGGTTTCCATAGAATCATCTTCTTTTTTCAATAGAGTTAAAATCACGATGAATCACGGCGGTAACCGCAATAGTTCCTGTCCATGTTCCTTTAACAATTATTTTACTTGGTATTGTGGGTCTTCTTTGTGCCTCTTTATTCGAGTAACTGCGGATTTGTCCTACAATCGTCAAAATCTATTTCATTTTTCTTAAGCCACTTTTGGCTTTCTTCTTTTACATTGCCCATTGTAGCCGCTTTATTTATCAGAGTGCAGTGGTATAATGCGTTGTCCATTACCACGTGACAGTACGTTCTGAAACGCCTATAATAAAAATACAGTAATTAATACAGAGTTAAGGATCAAACAGCATCCAAGCTAACGTTGAAAAAAAATTAAATAAATAAGTTTTTTTTGGCGCACTGCCCACAGATTTTCCCTTAAGTGGTAAATGAAGCTGACGCTGTTAGGTGAAAGGCTCGATCGGGTGAACATGGAACCGCCGAGTGTACCCGAGCGAGAAAGATACAATCAGCTGATCTTCACTGCTGTGTCACTGTGTTTTCTATTTTGATTTGTATATTATGAAAAAAAAAACTGTTATAACTAGTTTCTAACATTCGGTCTTAAGCACTCACATTTTTTTCCACGGGTAAATTGGCGATAAAACAATCAAACCCAAAGCCGTACCTCAACCATAGAATAGATAATACAGACCTCAACCTAAAGCCTCAGCTTTAAAATATGCCGATAATAGGTGGAGATTTGATTGCTATGGTATCCCTACATATTAGTTGTCAAATAGCTCTGCGTTTGGAAAACTGCACTTTTGGCCCGTTATTGTATCGTTCTTCTTCAACCCACGATTGATTTTCAAGAACCAGCGACGGCCAGCACTTTTAATCACTTTCGGCATAATAAAAGCTATTAATTACTTTGGAAATTAATAAATACACCAAACGTAAACAAACTTTTGTCAACTGACGTAAACAAAAAGTTGACGGCCTGTCAATTAGTTCCATATTTTGCTACGCGCAGAGTTATATTGCGAGCACTCTAGAACAAATTTGATTACTTCAAATGACACAAACTTCAAATGTAGACACGCGCCGTCACAGACTTCAACGACCAAAGAGAATTTAAATTCACGGAACTAAAGCTCTCGAAGAGAAATATTTTTCCCCGTTTTCTTTACATTCTTCACTCATACTCCGTACCTATTGATAGTAGCGTAATGTTATATACCCTATAGCCTTCCTCGATAAATGGAGTATCCTACAAAAAAAGAATCTTTCCTATCGGTCCAGTAGTTTCCGAGATCCTAGCGTTCAAACAAACAAACAAACTCTTCAGCTTTATAATATTAGTATAGATAGATGTAATACCTATTATAATAACTACATTTTTCTCCAATAAAACCAAAATTGACTTTAATTTAAAATTAAATTCCGACATCGACCAAATTTCATAAGAAGCTCAATCGAAATCAATCGTCGCGTCGTGTCGTCCAGAAATGTAAATGTAAGCAAGTTTTCGATTGTTGTTCATATTTCCAAAACCGCCGATTCCGATAAAATTTATATGGACCACCTACGAGGTATTTTCTACTAAACAAAAAAGGATAATCAAAATCGTCTTACAGTTAGCGAAGCTATCGCGTAACATACAAAAAAAAAAAAAAAACATCCAATCGAATTGAGAACTTCCTCCTTTTTAGTCTTATAAAAATAATATTAAATTAATAGAATTCAACGTTAAAATATTAAATTTTTCAGCGGCGCTACAAAAAAATTAGTGTATCAATGTAATAGGTATACATTACAATAAAAATCTTTGTTAAGGTCGCAGCCATCGCACCTATAAAAAAAGTCGGACGTAGTCTCGCTAAAACAGAAACTGTGTCCATCGAGTCGGCCACATAATATGCACGTGTGCTCTGTCACATACAAGCCGACACGCACACATCAGTGGGTCATTACAGGCGCTACTTGTGTATATGTGTGCGTGTCAGCCTATCAGTGACAACCTGACAACGCATACGTGCAAATGTGGCCGACTCTAGTGACACAGTTTTTGTTTTATCGAGACTACGTCCGACTTTTTTATACGTCCATGGTCGCGGCTAATAATTTTGTTATTTAGATTACAATTTTTTTTATCCATTACATTATTTTTTAACTTTCTGAATTTTGTAGATTTTATGAGAGAAATCAACGAGAAACTATCAAACCGACTATCACTACGAACTATGTAATTTAAAAGGTGAACCTCAAGTTTATTTCTGTTAAATTTACTTGAACTTTGCATACTCGATCACCACCTAATCGTCTAAAAGCTCCACCCGACCATAAACAAGCCAGACCGGCGATAAATCCGACACCCGACTTCAGTAGTTAATTTTTAATTCAGCCGTCTTCGCAGGTCCGCTCTCCTCGGCCGTCGATTCGAGACTGATGGCTCCGGGTCGCAGCACCGACCGCGCAGCTTACTTATTGCGACTACCCTCATTTGTTGTTTGAGTTTTAAATTAGCGGTGCGAGGGCGTATTGAATTGTTTGGGTCACTTCTTGAGTAAACACTTTAATCTTTGAACTGACGCAAAGGGCTACGTCACCTGCTACGGTTTAGTGCGTAGTGTCGTTCTTTGTTGATCGCGGGTTCTTTTTAAAAATCGAAAACGTCATGTCTGGCTACAGGCCGATCGCAGCGGGAGTACCACAAGAGAGCTGCGAATCACTGTCCTAATACGCCTAGCTTGCTGACGGTATTCCAGTCCACCAGTCCTGAAGGAAAATAACCTCAAATGTAATTGAAAGAGGTGCGGTCCTGACTCTCTTTGCCGATAACAGCGCGTATCTACACAACAACTTCACACAGCGCATGGATTGTACCAAACAGAGCACAGAAGCTTCTTTACTCACTTCCAGGGTTGCTTGACAGATATATAAATATGATGCGTACCAATGTGTTCTATTCGGTCAGTCAAAGAAAGTAGTTTAAGTGGAAAACGTCACTCTGAGAATGATATTGCCCGAGATACGTACAGCAAAACGGAAGAGAAGTTTGTGATTTGTCTGAAGGCCGATTTAAACCGAACAAACATAGAGCTAGAGCTGGAACAAGAGCATTCTTTCTCGATCTTTTAGTGTAAACGAAAGATTGTTCTTAGCGTTATCCATATTATATATTCCATAGAATCTTTGCGAACGCAAACAAAACAACGAATGAATGCTCTACGTTTGTTTACACCAAATGAATTTGATACAGTGGGGATAGAATGAGCATTCGCTCGTCTGATGTAAATCGGCCTTTATATATTCCATAGAATCTTTGCGAACGCAAACAAAACAACGAACGAATGCTCTACGTTTGTTTACACCAAATGAATTTGATACAATGGGGATAGAATGAGCATTCGCTCGTCTGATGTAAATCAGCCTTGACACGAAATATGTCCGACCATGCCATGGGTCATAACCACACGTACATAACATTACGCTACAACCCTACCTTTTGCCCACTTTACTGACGCCTCCGTCAGCGACGCCTACGTCTTCACCGCTGACCTCCTAGAAGAACAGGAAAAAGGCAAAGAGGCGGCAACTCTGTATTAGACCTCATAAACCCGGAAAACATAAATTCTCCAAGCCCTGACATGACCGATGAGGATGTCAAGAGCGCGAGAGTTCTGATGTTCACCCGTCCCACGCTATGCTGATGCTCGCACCTAATATCCTCTAGAATTTTATGTTCAGACATCTAGTTCTAGTAAGAAGGTTCGACTTTATACCGTTACCCTACCGGTACCTATTCAACTTGAGGAAGGAAGAATACATGACGACAATGATGAGTAAGCGTTTGCCTCATAAGACTGTTATCCTGGCTCTCATCTCATTTCCTCATGTTCAGGCGTCCAGCCCCTGTAAGGAGGTTTGCCTAGACACCGGTCTCCAACCTCCTAACCTGAGGAAGGAAGAATATGATGAGAGGATGATGATGATGAGTGAGCGTTTGTCTCATAAGACATGATCTTTTGAACGACAAACCTACGCAAACTCACTCTAACCACATATACTACAAACAAACATGCAACCAAACACACAAACATACACAACAAACAGCCACAGTCGACTGTCGAGCGTACAAGGTGCGTAAGTAAAAAAGCCATGATTTCTCAAAGGGATGTGGCTCCGCCCGACGAGCGAGTAACGCACGACTTAACTTTTTGACCGGGATACCTTCGGCGACGTGATGAGAATCGGTGCCAATTTGAATTAAGTTATAAACTTGCAGCGGAAAGGTGAAAAAACTGCTGATAGCTGAAGAAAGTTTTCTTTTAGTTCTAATAATCTTCATTGGTCTAGTAGTCTTACTAGTAGACCATGGAAGGTTTTCATTGCGTCATCTGCTAACTCGCTCTCGGTTAGCATGGTAGATTATGGGCTTCCATCTTACTACTCCCCAAGAATTCTCCGAGTCGTACCGAGGATATACAGTTTAGTTAAGGAATTAATTTTTCAGCAGAAGACTAAACACCTTAATAATTAAGTCCAACATACGAGTAAACATTACTTAGATTTTAAGGTATTTAAAAGGCAGTGTGAAAACTAGCTGTCCACCCCGGCTTCATCTGTGGTACATAATAATTAGCCTATAGCACTCAGGAATCACGTAGTTTATTCAACGGTGAAAACATTTTGAAATCGGTCTAGTAGTTCCTGAGATTAGCGCGTTCAAACAAAGAACCTCTTCAACTTTATAATATTCTTAATAAGTTTTATCAGAATCATTAATACAATTTATTATATACATACATACATTAATACAAGATTCTCAATTCGGTTGTATGTTTTTTTATAGATGTACAAAATAAATCTGTCAATTGTGAATCAATTTTTATTCTGTATTTGATAGATCACACTTTAAAGGTGTTCACATATTTGTAAATTTAATCAAAATCTATCGGTTCTGGCGGTTTTTGAAAATAAAACTTTACTTACCTTGACGATGTATTCGTTTTTTCCGAAACCTCGCTGTCTCATTGGAGCAGTGTCTATAGTTCATTTCACGAAATAATCGAGTGTCTCAGTTTAATTTTAAATTTGAGTCGATGTTTGTTTTCCAGAGAAAATTAAATGATTGCGGAATATGTGTTTTTATACCTTGGACCACAGCCGAACCACGGAATCCGGTGTGTTTTTTCGCTCCGATGATTTTCAGCCAGATCTCTTGTTGATCTGAAAAAGCCGAATTTTTGCCCGGAACGTGCGTAAGTTTCCTAATATCCCGGTTACCCTGGTTTGTTAGCCGGTCGCCGATATTCATTGTTGAAAGTATTTTATTTGCCGTTTTCCATGTCAGTATTTGGTCAGGTCTCGTTATGTTGTGTTGGCGTCAGTGGATTTACTGAATTAGGGGCTATTTTACTGGCTGGCTCGCTGGACTGAGAGATGAATTCTATAGATTTTCATATGCAGTGAGATATTTTCAAACTTGTTCATTTTCTGGTCATTTCATCAGTTTACATTTAAAGGTCGCACTTGACTGACATCTCGCCTGATGTTAAGCGACTATGTGGTCTACGATGGAGCGTGTTTACCTAGAAAAAACCGATTCCACTCTCGATTTGAAGACACAAAGATTGTCACCATCGGGGAAAACCCACTCAGGCAACGTATTCCACAGCCTAGTCGTTCTTATCCCAAAAGTAGAATCAAATCTCGTCGTAGATAGTAAAATAACGTTACATTAAAGTTCATTTTACCTATACGTACGAGTACTTGTGATTAAAAGAAACACAGAACACACATCTGTTTACATCAAGCAAAATGAATGTTTGTCTTGGATGGGAATCGAACCCCCGACCTACGAATTAGTGTACAGAGTCACTAGGTCAATACCGACCGAGCAACCAAGCTACAGAAACGATATGATTTTATTTCCCGCTCTTTTTCCCCGGCACACGATTTTCCACCAAATTCAATGCAACTTCGAAAATTAGCACCGCCATGTTTTGTACCCCGAATTTTCGGGTTATTTCATACGAGTATCACAAGTACGTAATTTTATTCATAAGATCGTGTGTCGGGGGTAGCCCCGTCACCAGTTTGGCATAATTTTACGTCGCGTTATCTTTATGTGACTTGGGCAAGAAACGAAGTTTAATTCTTATTATGCGTGCTGGGATCACCGGAGAACAAATTTTAGAGATAGCTATCTATGCTGTTAAAGACAATCTCCATGTAGAGAAAAGCTTTTTTTAGCGAAATTATTTAGCGAAATTAATGAATTAATAATATTGGACATTTCTTACATCTAGCCCCAAAAATAAGCAAAGCTTGTAGGGAAGTATTATGGGGAACCAAATAGCAGCATCTATAATATTTATATAGGTACTAAGTTGAAAATTCTTATTATATAATTATGTACATAAGTAATAATCTATTTTTTTATAGAATAGAGTGACGAGACGAGCAGGACATGTGCATGTTGGATAGCAATATCCTGCCACATAACAGCATAGTGACACATAGTGACAAGCAGCTATTGGAACACGAAGAGTCTAAATAATTACTTAGTACTGCACTGCGTTCGTCACCCAGAGATATAAGATGTTTTATCTCTATGCCCTGTAATTTCACTGGATACATTACCTTTCAAACCTACTCTACTACCTTTCGGAACACAGTAATGTTTGCACATTTTTTTTTTTAATTCTCTATGTAATAAGGTGACGTGTCTATCAGGATATGCGCACGAGTCTATAAGCAACACGGCTGCCCATAAGAGCACAGTGTCACGCAGCTACTAGAACATGAAGAGTCAAATCAATTATCTAGCACAACACTGCGCACTTCACCCAGACATTTAAGATGATATAAGTATCTGAATGCCCGAATACCCTGTTATTTCCCTTGAAACGTTGCCCTTTATCAAAAAAAAAGTGTGAGTGGTATATGTACCCTTGAATAATGAAGTTGCTATGCAAGGCGAAATATTATGGAGTTCACTAGCAGCGTCCCATGTCTTTACCCACGCAGTTCCCGTTTTTCTTATTTTTTTCCCGCGAAAATAGCCGTAGGTACTACTATACTACCTGTGTTCCAAATTTCAGCCCGACCCGTTCAGACATTTCGACATGATTGAGCAACAAATTCTGGAATTCAAAATATTTGTAGGATACATCACTGTGACTATAGCAAAAAGTGTCGGGAAAAAGCCTTTTAGATAGATAGATAGATATTTTTTATTGACACGCCAAAACAATAGGATACACAAAAATAATTAAATTTAAATTTAAAACTAGTGAGATAAGTCGACGGCCTTATCGCTAAAAGCGATCTCTTCCAGGCAACCTTGGGATGGAAAATAATATGAGGATAAGTGAGAGCACGGGGTGCGCAAATAAGACGTAGAAAATCGTAAAGAAACTTATCAGACTCTCAGTCTAACTCCTATCCGCCCAAGGCAGTTGTCCCACCGCCGCCGACGACGAGAAAACGAGTAACTATCGACTATTTTCTCGCTCAATAAACGTACAATAGATATACATTCCATGTAAATAAAAGAGATGCATATACAGACACTTGATCGCTGACTGTTCACACTGCCGGCGAGCACTCGCTTCACTAGTTTGTCGCTGAGCGACAAGAGCTATGAAAGATAACACTCGCTCAGCGATACTCGCTAAGCGATTAGAACACGCTGAGTGAACAACCAGCGGTCATTTCTCTACACTCGCATCGAGTGATGCGAGTAATCGCTCGCCTCACCCGCACACTCGCTTATAGCCACTACGGACTACGGACTCGCTTCCCGCGGCTCGCCAACTCGTTTCTAATTCTAGCTCTACTCGTTACTCGTTGCCGGTGATATCTGCCTAAAACGCGTAGCACGCGATCAAGAACTGCGTACTAAATATACAAAATCATGTAAGTCTAATAGCAGAACTAAATACTTCATCATCATCATCCTCCACAAGCACCCTTATCCCACCGCTGGGTACCTGTATGCCTCTCTACTCGTATACCTATCTCTTTTTTCATGCCATCATTCTCGGTCATGTGCCTATCGAGTCCAGGTTCGACTAGGGATGATATCGTCGACCCATCTATAATACTTAATTAGTAGGTAGTACTTACCAAGTGAAAAAAAATTATATAATTTACGAACACCTTTTGTTGAGGATGCCACGGAACACACACAAACCCGAAGAACTCTACCAATAACTGCACGTGGCGATAATAGCGAGTCACAAACAGACAGCTTATTGCCACGATTCCCACTATCGCTCCCAAGAGCTCGCCGTGAGACGACGCTACGAACAGGGTTCTACAGAAATTATGATTGAAACAAAATTAGTTGTAATAGGTTTTATGGGGTCAAAACTTCTAAAGCCGCGATGAACACTTTTTTATATATAAGTGAAGAGTGACGAGACGAGCAGGACATGTGCCTGATGGTAAATGACATGCCTGCTAGCACAGTAACACACAGCTAGAACATGAAGGAGTCTAAATAATTCACCACTGCACCGCGCTCGTTACCCAAAGATATAAGATATAGATATGCCTCGGAACACAGGCATGTTTGTACATTACTGTGTTCCGATTTCAAGAACATAACGGCTTGGCGGTAGAATTACTGGCAAATGTGTGGTACTTAGTACTTACCCAGGCTGATTTTGCAAAGAGTCCTACCACTACTAACTACACTGTTCAGTAAAGGAAATTCTTATGATCTCGAGTTACTTACATACACAGTATTAAGAAATACTACGACTTAATAACAGGACGTCTACTCTCTTTCTACGAAAAACATAATTTTGAAATATACTCGCGACTTTTCCACTCCGGTTCTACTTCGTTTCTTCCGATCGAACATTGCTTAACGTTTAAATGTTGTAAGCGTACTCTAAAGGCCGATTTAAACTGAACGAACATAGAGCTAGAGCTGGCACAAGAGCATTCTTTCTCGATCTTTTAGTGTAAACGAAAGATCGTTCTTAGCGTTTTCCATATTAAGGCTGATTTACATCAGACGAGCGAATGCTCATTCTATCCCCACTGTATCATTTGGTGTAAACAAACGTAGAGCATTCTTTCGTTGTTTTGTTTGCGTTCGCAAAGATTCTATGGAATATATAATATGGAAAACGCTAAGAACGATCTTTCGTTTACACTAAAAGATCGAGAAAGAATGCTCTTGTTCCAGCTCTAGCTCTATGTTCGTTCAGTTTAAATCTGCCTTAAGTAGAATAACGGACGGAACGACGGATAAAAATAGAACCGGAGTAGAAAAGTCGCGGTTTTAATTCGTAGAAAGCATCGATATAAATAGATGTGCCCTGAGAACCTTGAAATTGGTAATAAACCTAGCGGCGAGATTCGCTGTGGTTCTTATTTTACAACTACAACTTATTTTGGTTATTTACAACGAATAATGACAGGTAAAAACGTCCGGCGTCCACCGAGTCCTGCAACTGACTAGAACGGAAAGAGTGAGCTCACTCTTCACAGCGTTGACATGATTGCATGCGCCCTGAAGTTTGGGAGGTCCCATCTTGGGTTCTACGATCTATGGTAGAAAGCGAGTAGACGTCCTCTGCTAATACTTGTAAATAGTGGTAACTATTTTCTGATCTGTGGTATAGCGTCGGATCAGCGACGGAGCTTGCACGTTAGGTGCATTTTGGATACATGAAATCTAGGGACTTCGTGTCAGCGACATGCGTAAGAACAGAATATATCTATGTAGTTAGACAAGAGAAATATTGTCAATCTATGCTATGCTATTGTGCAACATTAGTACTGTTTAAAACAAAAATTCTAAGTTATACATTTTCATTGCCATCGACATCCCTTTGACTGCCATTTTTTTGTGTTGTAGTTTTTTGAAAGATATGATATATTTTTGAAGTGAAAATAAATTTCCTAAGCTCTAAGCCTGCCGTATTCGTTCCGTAAAGGTACAAGTTCGCGCCGCGACCGCGACGCGAGACCGAGACCGGAGACCGCGACCGGAGACCAAGACAGGCGCTTGACACTATGGAATTGTATGGACGTCTCCTGTCGCGGTCTCAGCGCGAACTGGCGTCCATACAATTCCATAGTGTTAAGTGCCTGGCGCGGTCTCCGGTCTCGGTCTCCTGACGCGGTCTCGTGTCGCGGTCTCCGCGCGAACTTGTACCTTAAGGTAATCTTTTCTGTGTACCCCACTGTAAATGTAGATAATACCGCGGAAGGCAGGAACTGCGTACACCGGATATTTCAGTAACGAGCCACGATTATGGTTTTATGTCTGTCGTGTACGTGGTTCTGCTTTACGACGCTACGGCAGCTCTGAGACTTATGCTGCGAACATGCATTATGTATGACGTGAAAAATAAGAAATATTTTAAAATATAATCAACTAGCGGCCCGCTCCGGCTTCGCTCGAATAATAACCTAGATATCAACTGCAGCGCCATCTGCCGTAGCCTATGTTACTCGGGAATAATGTAGCTTTCCAAAGGTGAAAGAATTTTTGAAATCGGTCCAGTAGTTTCGGAGCCTATTCATTACAAACAAACAAACAAACAAACAAATCTTTCCTCTTTATAATATTAGTATAGAAAAAGACCGTAACTGCAGGTTGTGGTTTCGGTTGTCATTCAGGACAAATATTTGTTTGATGAAAATGTCAAAAATATCAGAGTAGGTACTATATGATCCGTGCGCGCGTTGCTACGCCATCTATCGAAAATTGGTCGTACCAATTCAAATTTTGAACAAATTCGGTTACCTTAAATTCTAATAACGCAACCTTTAGAAGCAGAAGATATACACAAGCTGTCACGCAACGAAAGCTTTCAAAAAGCAACATTTTTTTCACGTTTTTGTTACATTTTTCATTCATGCTCCGCTCCTGTTGATACTAGCGTAATGTTAAATAGTCCATAGCCTTCCACGATAAATGGACTATCCAACAAATAAATCATCTTTCAATTCGGACCAGTAGTTCCCGATATCCTTGCGTTCAAACAAACAAACATACAAACAAACAAACTCTTCAGCTTTATAATATTAGTATAGATTCATTGGCAATGGAGCCGCAATTCTTCTTTGCTCCAGTGGTAGTGGAGACTATGGGCAGTTGGGGAGCCGATGCCAAAGATTTAGTCCTCGAGATTGGGCGTCGTTTACGGAACCAAGATGGTGACTCCCGCTCTGGCTCGTTCCTGAGGCAGAGGATGGCCATCGCCATCCAGCGAGGCAAAGCAACCAAGGTTTTGGACACATTTGCACCAGGAACGATTCAGGGCGGGTTATTTTAGTTACCAAATGGCTTCTTATGTGACGTAAATTATTGTACCTCTATGTTTGAATTTTATTTGTATTTATGACAATAAAGGATACTATTTTAATTCAGAAGATTTGACGCAAATTAACTAGCACAGGGGTTTTGATACAATTAATAATAAAAAAGGTGCAAACCTGGCTGGTGAGTGGTGAGTAGCGGGGCACAATGAATCCCTCAATTTCGATTACCTGGCAGATTGAAAGTTCAAAATGACCTGTCTTTTTGAGAAACCCTATTTTTTGTGATAAATAATACCCAATTAAAATTTCAATTTAATATCTGGCAATGTTAAAACCCCAACTAAATCGTCTGACTTAGGAACCTATTACTTTTTTATTTTTAAGCGTTAAACTACAACATAATATAGAGATCGCATGTAGCCTCAAACATATTTATTAAACAAAAAAAATGTATCGTTTCTTTTTACCCCTCACTCACCAGAGTCAGGTCTGGAGCTCCGTGTTGGGGTATAAATAAGAGAGCTTTGTGAAAAGTTTTCAGTTTGCCTCCCACACCTACCCAAAATTTGCTGCGAGCTTTCGGAATACTAAGTATACTCTCAGTCTAGTCAACAAGTTCATAATTATAGATATATACGAAGTTTGTTCTTGAAGGCACACCGTACCTACCAAAATATTTATTTTGTTGTATGTGAATTTTATTGTACATCAATACTTTTTTTATCGTACTCAACTTCAATCTTAGGACAGACGCCCAAATACTGATATGATTCTACATTACCTACAACCCAGACGCATCTGTAGGTATCTCTTTATCCTTCCAATCAGCTGCTGATGATGACAATGATGAAGTAATATAAAGAAACTAAATGATCAAGGAAAAAAAGGCATTGGATATGGCGAGAAATACATAAAACCCAATCTACGGTCCTCGGCATATACAGTGTTACCCGCCATAAAAACAAACACCCAAGTTCGGGCAAAATCCCGGTGACCACGGTTCTAAATAAACTGTAAGGAATATTCTAGAGAATGTTGGTATTTAGATCGAGCGGCAACTTAAGTCCTGTGGCGAATTTGTTGTACTAGGTATATATTTTGTGCAATGTCATGGTTTTAGTTTCAGTGAATGCAACAGTGGCGGCTATTGTTAAGGGTTATTGTTAGTGGCACGGAGGTTAAGCAAAAAGGTTGGCGCATAAAGAAATTTTGCGCCGTTTATAAACAAACGCTTCGGGAGTTTTCGTCGGGTAATGCACATAAAACGCATGAGATACTGCTCTACCCTTTTCTATGTCAGTATTAAAGATGACAATGTGGTCAAATATTTTTTTACTATTTTTGTGTTTGTAGAAGTCTGGGTTTGTTTTGGAATATGTCAACCCTGCTGGCTGATTTTTAATCGACTTCAATAAAAGGGGATGTTCTCAACTCAGTTTTTTTGTGTAGGTGACTAGGTCCTATGTTACACGATAGCTCAGCTAATTGTGAATCTATATTGATTATTCTCTTTTTGTATGGTAGAGCATGTCTTAGTGCTGATCCCATATAGATTTAAACGAAATTGATGCAGCACTTTTTGAAACATCAACTAATTAATCAACTAAAAAATTTGCATACCTCGATGACATGTTCGTGTGTTCCGAAGTTCAAAAGCATCGCTGTCTCGTTAGATCAGTGTGTTTAGTTCATTTCACAAAAAAATTGTAATTTTAGTCCAATGTTCAATATTTCCCGATATTTGATTTTTCGGCCAAAAAAATTAAGTAAAAGCTTCTTGGCGCGTTGGGTAATTTTTGAAATGAGAAAAAACAATTGAACTCGCGTAACGATTGCCGACACTTCTGTGTAGTACCTCTATGTACTGACATAAATATTACTATTGAGTTTTCACTACTGTCGAGACTTCTTTAGTACTACTATTTTTTTGAAGTTCCTTATAAGTAGGTGCCCACGAAATGGCAGACGCAGTGTAGGACGGCCCCCCACATTCCAGCCCTTTCATTTGGTACCCATATTAAGGCATTAGTAAAAAAAAAATGTTATTCGCCATTTTGTGATTTGAAATTTGTTATACTGTATAGTACTCTACTAGTCAAGCCCTTTCATTTGATACTCATTTTGAGGTAGATTGTGATGAAATATTTGGTCCGCCATTTGGTGGAGGCTTGACTCTTGACTCGATATTAACCAAAAATAGCTCAAAACATCAACACAGAAATTAATCTTCAAATAAAAAAACCGCATCGAAATCGGCCCATCCGTTTGAGCTCTACGTTGCCATAGACTGACACACCTACAGGCAGACACACAGAGAGACAGACTTGCATGTGCGTCTGTCTGACAGAGAGACAGACTTCGACATCTATTCTATGCTTCGACGTCAAACTTATAACACCCCTTCTTTTGGTTGGGGGTTCAAAAACGCAATAACTGTGCCATAAAATGGTCAAGTAGGAGTTGAAATATTGCAAAAAATTGCGAAGTTCGAAAAAAGTTATAAACTTTGATAGACTTATTCTTAGAAACTATTGGGTGTACAGAGACAATTCTAGTATCATATTGTAGCAAATTTAGTCTACTTTATAAACGCTATAAAAAAGTTTTTTGAAAAACTAGTCGTAATAGGAAACTAGGTAGAATTGAAAAACTAGGGTTGTAATCGTCAAAATTTGAAAAATAAACGATTTTTTTCGCGGTTTTTTCGATTTTTGACAAAGTTGCGTTCCCCGCTCGAGGTCACAAACTGAGATTAATCATTAGGCCAACATCATAAACAAGTCTGCAAAAAATCAGATCAACCGGATTTAACGCATACTACTCCATACTTTCAGGCGACAATGTTACTGGACTATAGTCCCGCATTCACCCGAAGATTTATTTCGTTTACGAACGTGACGCTTGAGCTCCAATCACAGCCCACAAAAAATCTGTGTGTGGTTCGTCAAAAGAAGTTTTCACTTCAAAAATATTTAGAAGAATGAAAAAATTTTCTTCTTTTTTTTGTTTAAATAAAAAGTGACGAGACGACAAGGTCATGTGCCTGATGGTAAGCAACATGCCTGCCACAAAACAACACAGTGACACGCAGCTATTGAACATGAAGAGTCCAAATCATTACCTAGCACTGCACTGCGCTCGTCACCCAGAGATCTAAGTTGTTATACCTCTAAGCCCTGTAATTTATCTGGAAACATTGCTCTTCAAACCGGAAACTTTACTGCTTGACGGTAGAATGACTGGCAAAGGTGTGGTCCTTCCCCAGGTGGACTCTGCCAAGAGTCCTACCACTTCTTGCTGATGAATGAAGCTGATGATGATGTGAACTGAATCAACTTCTCAGCTTCACGGTTCAATCGCTAAAAAGGGCGCTCCGGTCAATAAGGCGCCATTTTTCCTCAGCCCCATTACAGCATGCTTGATCGGGTTGGCGCGAAGAGGCCCGTTATGGGAACCTTTGACCTGCTCGTTTTTTCACCGCCCCGGGCACTTGCCCTTTCCTAGATTTATTTCTATATCAATCACGGGAATTCGTCATTTCTGGAGTTATGAATCGTCAGGTCGGGGTGCAGATTTGAACTCTATCTTGTACCTGATATAGAGTTCAAATCTGCACCCCAATCTTCATCTATAATATAATATTGCATTTTCAACAAACAATTTTCCTATCGTGCAAGTAACACAAACTAGCAACTAGCAACCTTGCTGTTTTATCCGCGTAGTCTTTAATTCTGTTACTTTTCTGGGATAAATGTTCCTTTGCCAGTTAATCTACCGCCAAGCAGTAATGTGCAAGCATTACTGTGTTCCGGTTTGAAGGGCAATGTTTCCAGAGAAATTACAGGGCTTAGAGATATAATATCTGAGATCTCTGGGTGACGAGCGCAGTGCAGTGCTAAGTAATGATTTGGACTCTTCATGTTCCAATGGCTTCCAATATGTGGCAGGCATGTGGCTTACCATCAGGCTCATATCGTGCTCGTCTTGTAATTACAATAATAAACAAATATTGGTGGACAATTCACACACAACACCATCTGACCCCAAACTAAGCAATGCTTGTATGATGGCGGCCAGATAGCTGATATAATACTTATATAGTTTTAAATACATACTTATTATACATAGAAACACAGTGCAAACTTTTGAATTCATCACACAAATATTTGCACTGGGTGGGAATCGAACCCACGACCCTCGGCTTCGCAGGCAGAGCTACTACCAACCAAGCCACGAGGCCAGTCTTTATATAAAAATAAATATAGCTTATTTACTAATCCAATTACTTGTAACTGTGTATCAAATTTCTTCTAGATCCATTCGGTGGTTATTGATAGAAACAATACTAACATCCATTCTTACTTACCAACGCGTTAATCTCAGGAACTACCTAATGGACCGATTTCAAAAACTCTTTCACCGTCGCGTCGGATAAGTTTGTACGTGATCCCTGAGTGATATATGTGAGTTGGCTATGTTTATAATATGATAAGAATACTTTATGGAAACGTTAGAATAAAGTAGGATGTGAATTTTTGGATAATACCTATTTGTTGCTCACAAAGGCCACCCATATAGCATTAATAGGGATGTTAACATTTTTTCAGAATTGTTTTTATTTTGAAGATTGACGTTTGTTTACCTTAACCCTAGATAGCTAACGTTCCTGAACTTCTATGATAAGCTAACCATTCGACTTTTTGACGACCATTTTTTAAACGTGTTTTTTATTAAAATTGTATATTATTTTTATCAGGTTTATTATATTTCTGGGCAATATGGGATATAAATTAAAGATAATTATTACATTAATTATTATTTATTTAACTTTAAGGTACTTAATCACAAATCTTAATTGTCACTTGTTTTTTTGAGATCAATAAGGCACTAAATCTTACAATGACTAAATTAGGAACATTTTTTCAAAACATTTTCTTTTTTTTTTTGGTATTATAAAGTTAAAAGCTTAAAATTAACCGTAAGTATAAAATTACTTAGATTTTTTTGGCACAAGTTGGGCAAAAGTCGACTGTACGTTCGCCACAAATGGGCACTCTGCAACTATGACAGTGATTTTTCGTTATGCGCCTTTTCGTATAGGAACACAAACTGCAGCTTTTCCTTTTCCTTGTTGAGGCATTTTCAGGTATCAGAGAACTTCCAGATCCAGATTTCTCAAGAATTTGACCTTGAACTTCAACGCGTTCATCATGGTTCAAACCCAATACATCTCTTATTTTATCTTTGATTCTTCGAGGCATTGTTGGTATTTCGAGGTGACGTTTTAGCCATGGTTCAACGAGTTGTTCATGCAATTGTTTCATAAAACCTGGTTTACCTCCAGACACCAAGACATTATGGCAATATAGGACGTAAGAGTTGATACTCGATATATTGAGCATGCCATAAAACATGCACTCACATAACTCATACACGAAATGTATCGGGTTGCGCAAAAAGACGTGTTAAACAATTCATCACTTCTAAGATGGTTATGTTTCAATGCAGCTGCCAATAATAAGACACCGAAGAGAGCGCTGAGTTCCTCTTTGCATGTTTCATTTTGGGTTGATGTAATAGTCTCATAGCTTTGTTTCTTTATGGCTATTTCAGCATTGGTTCACTTCACAATTTCCTCACATATTTCGTCTGTGATAAAAGAACCAAATAAAACAAAAGGATCTGTTATGTTTCTGACTGAACGGGCTTGGTCCTCTAGCCGTGAGTACGATATTTATCACAGAAGTTCGGGAAGCTGTGTGTCTTTTATTAGTTGCCCACACGTGACGATTTTTGCCTCGAATATTGGCTTGAGTAAAGTGGACAATGTAGTTGGAAGCCTGAGAGGTCACTGAGAGGAAGAGCATCGGAAGGTGAACTTGCTTGTTCCTCTTCAATATCTAAAGGTGGACTAACTTCTGTTTCTTCAATGTCCGAAAGTTCGTCGTGAAAGTCACTTTCCACGTCATCAGCCAACAAACCATCTTCATTTTCACTATCAGAAAAAACGTCATTCGTGTTGACATTATCGTCATCATCTAACGCACGAACTATGTCGTCATCTGTGATAAACTTCGCATTCATTATTCACCATGAACGATATAACTACTAAAAACGTAACAATAAACAACACAAAGTATAGGTTTAAAAGTTACGCATAAGCTAACCTTTCGTCAAAATGACGAGTATGCAGTAGGTATCTCAAAAACAAAAGTACTTACCGGCTAAACGCGACCACCACGCGACGTAGTCTAGCCGTCACTAAGTTGGCTCGAATCAGCGAGTGTGTAGGTTAAACCATTAGAAAGGGATATGAAGATATTTATTAGATGCTCGTCATTTTGACGAACGTTAGCTATCTAGGGTTAAAAAAAAAATTTGAAAGTATTATTATTTTCAATGAGAAAATTATACAATATATTGGCGGACAATTCACACACAACACCATCTGACCCCAAACTAAGCAAAGCTTGTATGATGGCGGCCAGATAGCTGATAAATAATACTTGTATAGTTTTAAATACATATTTATTATACATAGAAACACCCAGACACAGTGCAAACATTTGAATTCATCACACAATTTTTTGCACTGGGTGGGAATCGAACCCACGACCCTTACTGCACGGCTTCGCAGGCAGAGCTACTACCAACTAAGCCACGAGGGCAGTCATTATTAAAGTTATTTTCAATTTTCCCAATTAAACACTAACGACTAACATGACGTCACTAACCACAAAACATTGGTCGCGAGTCTTGACTTGAATGTCCAGTTTATGGATTGTATAAACTGTATTATAAAAAATTATACATGTTATGTATAATGTATATGTAAGATGGTATTAATTAATAAGTTGTCAATGTGCGACGCCTAAATTCGAGAATTTAGTCGATTTCAAAATTATTTAGATTAATGTTTTACAATAAGTAGGAAATAATATTACTTTCACTTCTACTATTTCTACATGGATATTTAGGCGTACATAGAGGTCCTAGAGAGCCCGTAGTGTATTTCTCTATAGCAAATAGCGGCGACCAACGCAAGTGGGTTTTAACGCCCTACAGAGACATCTACCGAATATATTGCGTACTTTTAAAATCGCTATTTACTCGGAACACAACCGTAGAGTTGGGAGCCATTTTAGTGTATAGGTAGATACTGTACTATTGTACATTATTCTACCATCTATTCTACTAGTCAAGTCCTATATGATACCCATATTGAGCTAGTAGTGAAAAAAAAGTAAACATTTTTGTAGTGGCGGCCATCTTGGATTTCAAATTTGTCATAGTGTACTAAAAATTATACTTATTCTACTTATATACTAAAATTATTATACCTACTTATAGTATGTAACTAGTCAAGCACTACAGTGCCACAGACAGACACACACACACACAGACAGACAAACACACTCATCGACGTCAAACTTATAACACCACTTTTTTGGTTGGTGTTTAAAAAAATCATACAATCGAATTGAGGACCTCCTCCTTTCTTGGAAGTCGGTCAAAATGTATGAAACTCACTAAAACTTCAGACGTCGCTTATTCACATAAGCATTTATTCGTATAAAACCGGTTGGGATTTTGAGAAGCAAGTACATTGTGTTTTTGTTTACTTTTACTAGAATACAAACAATCAAAATCGTCGACGCTAATCGCAAATTATAATAAAAATGCTGAGAAATAAACAGTCAGTTTTCGAGAGCTTGTTTTACGGGTAGTGACGTAATAAGCCATATTGGTGTTTGCAGTAACGTGACAACAGATTAAAAATATCGCATTTAAAATAAATTTTATACGTAATATTACATTATAAATTGTGATTTTCGACGTTCTATCAATACAAACTATCATATTATAATTAACATTAATTGTGACACAACTTGTGATTCGTGTTATTAAATTGCGCCGGAACGACTGAAGAAGTATTGCGAACTCTTTGGACTGAACAAATCGGGTTGAAGTAGTTGTGATACAGATATGCGGTGTATATTGACTAAGTACTTAAAGAGTTAGAACAAACGCTTTACACCGAAAGCATGGGTCTGATCGCTCTTGTGAAAGTGTCATACGTTTGTCGCGGCACATCACTATGTCGCCGTAGCATACACCTCGGTAGCGATTCTGAAACCATTCGGTTGCATCCGACACGGAATCTCATCTCTCGGTCTTTGTCATGCTAAACAGATAAGACAAAGACCAAAAGATGAGATTCCGTGTCGGATGCAACCGAATGGTTTTAGAATCGCTACCCTCATCTGCCTATGATTGGTACAAGGAACCGTGCGGAAAAACCTGATCCATTTACTTATTCTTTATTTATGGTACATTTACTTATTCTTTATTTATGGTAAGTAGGTACGTAGTTATTCGTAATAAATATAGGTAAGTATATAGTTCTGCCATAGTACAATGGCGGTCTCACAATTATTATTAAAACATTCTGAAAGAAATACAGAAAAAATATTCTGTAATGCTATCATTCAACTCCAGCCTTAGGACGGTAGGCAAATGAATTTGTCTAGATCAAGCACCAATTTGTAGTCCAATTCCATTTAACAAGATTCACTCAAAAATTGCTTCATAAATCTCGAAAAGCTCGCATCCAATCAGCGCTCAGCGTCCTAAAGCAAAACCCACATTTTTTTACACTCCTCTGCTTTTAAAAATAAAATGCTCCAATAAATTTACATACAAAATACGAAGTAGGTACTTAGTACTTAGCTCTTGGATACTATTTGAAGCGAGAAGCTGCAACTAATATGGTATGTAACTTTTGGGATTTGTTTTACCGTGAGTATTGAGTAGCCAACTCGCCTAGTGAATAATTATAGTGAATCGTTTTTACTTTTCAAAGTTTTTTGAAGTGAAAACTTTTTCAGCCGCTTTGAGAGTAAAATATTAAGTACTTATTTATTTATTTTAATAAATCTTATGTGGTTGCGTCCTTTTTTTTTCGTGGGCATTGATCTCAAGCATCACGAACCCGCGTAGTTTCCAAAGTGAACTTCAAATTCTGAGTTAAGTATAAGTTTTCACTTCTAACGGCAGTTCCTATGACTGCCAATTTTTTTTCTAAGTTAGGTAAGTACAAGTTTTAACTTCTATCGGCAATCCGCCAATATACATTTTTATAATTTTTATAAAGAAAGATGTTCAGGGTAAATTTAGTCATTTTATTATGTGCGGCATTGGTTCCATACAGTTTCAATATACCTCTTCTTATCCATTATTCCAAAATGTCGTACAAAAATCATGCGACAAGGAGAAACGTCCGAGGGTTGCAACACCCCATCTTCACCTGCACTCAGTTGGACAGCTTATAGATGCCGGCATAGTGCTGGATTTTAATATTTTATACCCTTCTATCATCCTCCATAAGGTCTCTTGGTGGTGCATATCGGGCCTGTAGTCCATAAGTTATCATCTCCGTTTCAGAAGGGTTTGAAACTGTTTCTGATGTTTCAAATAATTAATTGTATGAAAGAGACATCTAGCGGAAGGAAGCTTAACAATTTTATGCGAGTATGAGGACGAAAACCTACCTATTTTCTCTACGTTTAGTATTGTCGGAACTCACCAAAAAGAGTTTGATATTTTACATCTATCATACATTTTTTATCAGTTCACAAGCATTGAACATTTTTACTAGGTAGGTAGTTTAAAACTGAAACCAACAACCATAAATATAAAAACGTTATGAGTTTCCAGTCAATCGAGTCAACGAGAAAATAAATTATTTTACATGGAGGTGAACTTGAGGTGAAAGTGTAGATTTCTGTTGCTGAATCATTTAATTATTTTCAAGATGTTTCCAAGGATCTAGAAAGTAGGAATGGTGAAACCACGAAATGATAAAAGAAAACAACAAAATGTGTTCCAACCGGCAAAAAAAAATCACTGTCAGCTGTCAGAAACTCTGATAACCCGGTGGTTGTCAATGTCATTATTATTTGCTTGTTTAATGTCTAATGTCATTACTTGTCAATTTGTCATCAGAATCAGAATCAGACATTCAACTTGTAAACTTGTAAATTGATAAAAATCGAAAACTCTCTTTGTTTTATATGGTTTTCTTATTAAAATACTAAATTACGGTGCGATAAAACCTAACTCTAACGTCAACGTACGACGCGTCCTTTACTTGAAAGTTAATAAACTAACACAACGCTAAAAATAATTACGTGTTTTCTGTTTTATGGTATTGTGATGTTATAAGTGACTCTCAACATAATGGGGATTTTCACCAATTCTTCACCTTTTGACCAAGATGTCGGTAAGCACACAGCAACTATTAATGTATTTAATATACCTAGTATTAGTACTAGGGGATCGAGAACAAGAAAAAAATCTATTTAAAAGTAATTTTGTGTCTTTGTGCAAATGCTTCAATTGGCAAAGTTAACGTAATAGACTTCAAATTTGTGCAATCACAAAGTGTTTATCACCAAAAGTAAGTGCCTTAAACACTAACAAGAGACTTTTTTTTAAGTTGATGGTATTGATGCTGGGGAAAAACATTTATCAGTGTTTACAAAGTGACTCAATATAGAAATTAAGCATATGACTGTAACACTGAGTCATTCTAATCAGAGATAGTAATGGAATGTTTGTTTGATTGCTTGCTGTTTACTTGTACAGAGACAAAGAGTATTGATTATTTGGAATTTGAGTTGGTATTTATCTAGCTACGTTTTTTTTTTATCTATAATTAACCATCATCTCCATACCATCTCCCCTGATTATAAGTGATGATTTATTACTGAGCGTGATTTCCCTAAAAGATAGAGGCCTCTTGATTTGAACAATATACATTCAAATTATTTTCATCAGGGAATGTGTTTCATAGTTTCTTTCTTATTTAAAAAAGTGGAGAGTGTAAGTATGTAGTGTAAATCTCTTCAAGTCGATTGCAATGTCAATTGTAGAACTGGGTCACTTTTTAAAGGTAAGACCCGGGCCTCTACCACCTAACGAAAAACGCTTTGATGCTTTGACGTTGCTGTCTCTTTTCTTCTCGCTTGAAATGTAAGAGACGGCAATGCCAAAGCATCAAAGCGTCAAAGCGTTTTTCGTTAGGCGGTAGACCCCCAGTTCAAAACGGTCAATATGATCTAAGTATTTCATGGCGATCAGTTGCACTCTCTCTGTATCTCTATATATATATAAATCTGGTGATAAACTTGCAAAACCCACTGTTAAATCAATAACCAATTTGAACCATTTGATGTTATGACATTGGATTTGTGGAGAACTCAGCAGCCCGGGAACTCAGCTGATCTTTTACATTTTTCCAAGTTATTAATCAACGTGATGTGTGATCAAAATGCCGGTGTTTATTAAGCACAATGTATAAGCAGAGATAGAGATTCTTGCTATTCAGAGTGGTAATGCTGCCAAGCAAGCTAGGCATGCTTCCAACTGGTAATAGGCTTGGTCATCTTGTTTGTCTTAAGATCTTTATCGGTCTCTGAATAATTCAAATGTGCTTAGTGTTAGTAGTTAGTTAAGTATGTAGTGTAGTTCTCGTTGTAATTAAGTTTTTTAATCTCTGGCTCACACTAGGAACTTTTCCCTCCGTCATTTGCTTTTACTTTAGGACATGACAGTTCAAACTATTTAATACAAAGCCCTTGCCTATATTAATTAAAAACCCTATTTATTATTTAAAAAAAATTCTTATTTTTTAATTTTACTACAACTGCTTTTACACAACTTTTTACCACAATACACGATGTTAATAGGTAGATAGATGTAACATCCGTTAGATACAAGAATTGCCTGGCCTCTTTAATAAGCAACACCGTTTAACTAGCTTCCTGAATGATATTCAGCTGTAGCATTTATTACAACATTTAATAAACTGGCTGCGTACTGCCAGGCCCCGGACACTCGGCCTAAAATCCATACAGACGGTGCAGTTGACATACCTACACTCACACAACTACGCATATGTCGTTCGAACACATTTACGCATGTGTGCGTGTCACCTAGGGTTACTAAATTATTTTATGGAATAGCTGTGACCCGTGAGTTGACCTGCCTGTGTTAAGTGACCTATAATCTTACCTAGTTAGTGTTCGATCTTTAATGTAAATATAACTTTCATCAACAATCAGAAGGGAGAAGATTTAAAACAAAATAGGAGATAATAAAGGTACCATGGACGAATTGATTTTTAGTTAAGTACACTTACCCAAAGAGAAAACTTTAATCTGACAATATATTAATTAATCACTCCACATATCGTGTATTTCACATTAGATGGTAAAACTACGTCCATAAGTTGCATTTACACACAGTTCACTATAATCAGAGTATACACTGCACAAACTAATTATTAATTATTTCCATCGCATGTCTCACCACAGTAAAGAACAACATAATTTTTCAACTCAAAACTACAATTTAATTTTGTAAACAAACATTACGAATTGTTGTTACTATGGCCGCCTTGTGGATCTCGTGTCTCGCGGGATAATGTTGCTAGTTCCGGATTTATTTTTTTACTAATTGCTTAAAAAAATATAACTTTTGTATGTTGATAAATAGTGATTTATTTATTCGCATTATAGTAAGGATCGCATAAAACTTTAAATATTGTGAGAATAGTGAGTGAGTCTATTATACTCAAATCACATTTTAAGGTTGAAGTCATTACTTAATAATTTATTTGCGCCGAATAAACAAAAATCAGTTTTAATTTCAAATTAAATTCAGAAACTTAATTGACCAAATTTCAACGACGATCATAAAAAACTTGAACAAAAATAAACGAAAGTAATTTTTAGTTTTGTTTTCATGTTTCAAAACTATGTTCTACCAAAAAAAAAGAAACATCAAAGGAGACATGGCCCAAATCGTACGTCAGGGTACGATACTCGGCACAAAATAATTGTATCTAATTACTCTTACTGGTTTTAATGAACGGTTGTTGCGAAATCTTAAATAAGCATACTACTTACTAGATGAAATCCTATATTCATTGTTCACTATTGACCGACATAATATATACATGGACGCACATAAAAGTACAGATAGTCTAAATATTGAACCTGTTTCTTTTTTTTGAGTCGGTTGAATGCTAAGAAATAATCACTTATCAATAAATCTGAATAGTAGCAATCTTAGTAAAAAAATCCACTAAATTGGCAACACTAGTGACTAGTGACTTCGTGAATTGCGAACTATACTCCGCGCCATCACTCGTTACCATACGTTTTTGGCGCCACTGACGTATTTCACAACGATTAACGAAAGCCGCAGTTTAAAAACAACGAGTTTAATAATTTCGTCACAGGACTTCAGTGTTGGCGCGTACTTCTAACCAGAATAGCTAACACAGTTTATGATTCAATCTTTGTAGAAATTCTTATGAAATCAAAAATCTCTTATTCTTGTTTCGTATAATAGACGAAAAATTTGGTACCATTTTGTTAAATAATACAGCATCATGGTCGTATTCTCATAGAAAATTATCGTCCGATTTAACCCTTCGTTGAGTGCTTCTCGCGGTGCTTGCGGGGAAGGAAGCTTGAAACTGGCGGGGGGTGGGGAGTGTCCGTTCTATCTGTATTATCTATTCTATGGTACTGCTTATGCATTCATACCCCAATATGCCCAATCGGCCATATGTGGCCACGACCTTACCGCGACTTTAGACCTTATGACCTCGCGTGACGTCGCACCGCCCGCGGCGCTTGTTCTGGGCGTGATATCCTAGCATATGAATGGCAAAACAGTAGGCAAGGTAACGAGGGTTAGGTTAGTTTATAAAAAACCATCAAATTTGTTGTTTACCGACACCATTGTAACAAGTGTACCGAACGTTCCAGAACGTGCGACCAGTGAGAACAACACGAGCGAGGAGTGGGGTCTGATCATGGAGATCTGCGACCGCGCGGGCGCGTCCCCGGCGGCCGCGCGCGACTGCCTGCGCGCGGCGCTGCGCCGCCTCGGACACGCCGACCCCCACGTGCAGTGCCATGCCGCGACGCTGCTGGACGCCTGCGTCAGCAACTGCGGCCGGCCTTTCCATCTAGAGGTAAAAAAAATTGGCAGTCATAGGAACTGCAGATAGAAGTGAAAACTTATAACACAGAATTTTATGGCTTACTTTGGAAACTACGCGTGTGTAACCAGAGGGCGTGGCCTGGGCATCATGGCATGGCCATCTAGAAATGCGTCAGCATTTCCTATTGGCTGATCCATTTCTAGATGGCCATGCCATGATGCCGAGGCCACGCCCTTTCAGTATTTGCCATTGGCTGACGCATTTCTAAATGGCCAATAGCCATGGTCCCGAGTTTACCCGAAGATTTCTTATCATACCCGAGCGTAATGCTAGAATCCAATTCACAGCCCGCTAAATGTCTGTCTAGGCGCGCCTAAAGAAGTTTTCACTTCAATAATAAACAATGGTGGACATCTCCTGCACAACTCCATCTAGCCACATACTAAGCAAAGTTTGCACTATGGAAGCCGGATGGGTACTTTATGTAATAGTTATTAGTATTGTAAATGATGTAGACTAAATATAGGTACATAGAAACATCCAAACACAGAACAATCATTTGTTCTGGGTAGGAATCGAACCACGACTTTGGAGGCAGACTTACTATAAACTAAGCCATTCAAATGTAAGTTGCTATGCTTTGTTGTGGACACAGATGAAAGCCTGATAATATTTTTATAAGCTATGCTGTCTGCATGTAAAGGTCCACATTACTTGGACATACAGTGCCATGCTGCGACGCTTTTGAACGCCTGCGTCAGCAGCTGTGGCCGGCCTTTCCATCTAGGTCAGTTGATATGCTTAATTGTGGATAGAGATGAAAGCGTGAAGATATTTATATGATATGCTGTCTGCAAGGGCGGGCATGCTTAAAAGGCATGCACGTACTTATCGCACAGTTTTGTGGCTTGACCACGACTATAGTTAGTTAGTTTAGCGGGCCGCATCTGTCCTCTTTATTGGGCCATTGTGCGTGACTTATACTTCCCTTTCCTACTCCAACCAGCTCAGGCCATCCCAGAAGGCAAGCATCCTGTTAAAGTTGCGACAGGCATCCGGAACAGACGATGGAGATTGGAGGAATTCTACCCGTTGATCTGCCACACAGCTGCACTCCATAAGTACATGCTGTGGTGTCCTTTCTTCCTTCATGCATCTGTATAGAGGACTGTCTGTTACACCAATGGAAAATAGGTGCTTATTTCAGGGATAGTGACCAGTTTTTACACCTATAACTGATGTGAATAATTAGATATTGGCTATGATATTCCTCAATCTCATTGAAAAAAAGCATTTTTGCAAAAATGCTGGCCGCCTCAGCAAGACCGAAAATAATCGTTGGCTATTATGGCTAAATCAATCAAGCAATCCCTGCAGCTCAATTCAGCATGCTAGCTTACTGTATGGTATAACACTTCACTGGATTCAGTAGCGACTAAATTCAGTAGACTAAATTTAGCCAATAAGTCTATCTAATAAGGACTTAATCAGTCCCATTGCATCAGCTTACCTAATGTCATTGTACACTATAGCTGTTTCAATCAGAGGTGACTTATTGTGGAGACATTCGACCTTGAGACGTAAATAGCCACTTTATTGTATAGGAGCGATCACCCAGGCGTGAGTTACGGTAATTTACAGTAAATTGATCTGTAATTGTGAGGCAGGTAGAAGGAAACACATCATTAGCTATTTGAAAAAATATTTTTTAAAGCCCCTTGGAGTTCTCCTTCTTGTTATTTTACCTTTTTAAAAAGTAGCCTACGTGTTCTTCCAGACTATAATCTATATGTGTTCCAAATTTCACCCCATTCTGTTTATTAATACATTTCGACGTGATTCTTTGTTTGTTTGATATTTCATACTTCAGAGGTCTGGTGGTCCCATATAAATTGTATCGAAAACAGTGGTTTCTGAAATGTCAACAGAAACCTGAACGTATTTGTACCTCGATATTTTATTGTATGAAAGTGTTAAGTTAATTTTACAAAAAAATAAAATGCAGTCGAGTGAGAGTTTATTTTTAAATTGAAGTCTATTTTTGTTTTTTTTGCTTCGAAGTAACAAAATGTACGATCAATCATCATACATTTTGTCACCTCAGCAATACACACTTTCCGCCATTGTGCACTTTCGCACAACGACGCACGCGTCAACAAGGACTCGTACACAAAAGATAGATCAAATTGTTCGGTTCGTCTTTCCAGGTAGCGTCTCGCGAGTTCGAACAAGAGTTCCGTCGCATCTACGTCCGCGCTCAGCCCGCGGTTCAGCGCCGGCTGCGCGCCACGCTGCGCAAGTGGGCGGAGGGAGAGTTCCGCACCGACCCGGCGCTCGACCTCATCCCCTCGCTCCACAGCAAGCTGCGCGCCGAGACCGGCGCCCGCGCGCCCTCCCCGTCCCCCGCGCCCGCCACCGCGGCCGCCGCCCAGCGCGAGCAGGACGAGCTGGCCCGCGCTATCGCTCTCTCGCTCCGTGAAGCGCCGACCACCGCGCCCGTGTCGACTACCCTCTACCCGCGCGTCGACGCCCCCTCCGCCAACCCCGCGCCCGCCCCCGCGCCCGAGCCGCGCCGCGTCCGCGCGCTGTACGACTTCGAGGCGGCCGAGGATAATGAACTCACTTTCATGGCTGGCGAGATCGGTGAGTAAAATTAACCAAATTAAGACGATAGCCATTGGTTTTTTTGACGTGATAAATCGATGAACGCCGGCTGCACGCACGAAAAAGTGTCCCGTTATGCTCATTGTACGCTTGCACCGCATCTATCTCTCTTCCACTCGATTGCATTGTGTGCAATAGTTTCATCAATCTTTTGTTTAGACGTTGTCACGTTAAACTATCGTCCGTGAAACGACTTATTACAGACAACCTAGGTTTTTTTTAAATAACCTATGGCAGTCGACTTCAGGAAGCCTGCTACCTATCAGATTTTGGGTTAGCGCAGACGACACAGAACCCTAAAAATCTAAACCTAACTTCATACATACGATACTGAATATAAAATATCGAGCTTAGATAGTGAAGTATTGGATGATGGTCCAAGATGACCGCCGGCGCCACCATAAAAAAGCGTATATCATTTTTGTTGACAGCTCCCTTCCTTATTTTGCATATCTAATAAAAAGGCATAATTAGTGGAACACCATGATACATTTTCAAACCCAAAATGGCCGCCACCACAAAATTACGAATTACATTTTTATTCACAAGTATCAAGTGAAAGGACTTTACTAGGAGAATACTGTATAATACATAGTTAAATGTCAAATGGATAGCCAAGAGGTACCTAACTCAAAATATTTAATTTTGTCCTTATATTTTCGTTCCGTTATTTAAGTAATTCGTCAGAGAACTAAAGTCACCGACATAGCTCATCGCATTAGCAAACTGAAGTGGCAGTTAGCCGGTCATATCTGTCGCAGACCTGATAACCGTTGAGGTAGAGGGGTTCTGGAGCCCTTAGACTAGATGAAGTGACGATATAGGTGAGACGGCTGGTGGCGGGTGGGAGCGTAAGACTGAGGATTGGGATGAGTGGCGTATTATGGGAGAGGCCTATGGCTATCTTTCCAGCAGTAATATAATTACAGGGTGATGATGATTGTACAACATTAATGCTGTTTAATACTACCTTAAAAATCTATGTTGTCAGTTTTCACTTCTACCGGCAGTCCTTATAACCGACTATTTTTAACCCCCTACCAAAAAGAGGAGTGTTATAATTTTGACGTCGATGTCTGTCTGTGGCACAGAAGCTCTCAAATGGATGGACCGATTTCGACAAGGTTTGTTTCATTTGAAACCTTGCGGTGGTTGTTAGCTATGTTTGGTTAATGTGGATTCAAGATGGCCGCCTCGACAAAATGGCGTATAATTATTTTTTTTGACATCTTCAATATCAAATGAAAGTGCTTGATTAGTATTAGTAGGATACTAATTTAAAATCCAAGGTATTGGGGGGTAAATCAAAATTTTTAATTGTCTTCTTTTTTTTACTATTATAGGTTCGCATTTGACGACCATCTCGCCTGATGTCTTCTTATTTGATAATTGAATGTTTTTAGTGCACGTGACGGACTGGAGCGACCCGAACTGGTGGAAGGGCTACAACCCGCGCGGCGAGGGTCTGTTCCCCGCCAACTTCGTGACCGAGGACGCGGCCGAGGAGAGCGCCGCGCCCGCCGCCGCGCCCGAGGAGGAGGACGAGCCGCCCGTGCACGCCATCGACGAGGGTACGTTCATAACACGCCATCGACGAGGGTACGTTCCTAACACGCCATCGACGAGGGTACGTTCCTAACACGCCATCGACGAGGGTACGTTCATAACACGCCATCGACGAGGGTACGTTCCTAACACGCCATCGACGAGGGTACGTTCCTAACACGCCATCGACGAGGGTACATTCCTAACACGCCGGCGACGAGGGTACGTTCCTAACACGCCATCGACGAGGGTACGTTCCTAACACGCCATCGACGAGGGTACGTTCCTAACACGCCATCGACGAGGGTACGTTCCTAACACGCCATCGACGAGGGTACGTTCCTAACACGCCATCGACGAGGGTACGTTCCTAACACGCCATCGACGAGGGTACGTTCCTAACACGCCATCGACGAGGGTACATTCCTAACACGCCGGCGACGAGGGTACGTTCCTAACACGCCATCGACGAGGGTACGTTCCTAACACGCCATCGACGAGGGTACGTTCCTAACACGCCATCGACGAGGGTACGTTCCTAACACGCCATCGACGAGGGTACGTTCCTAACACGCCATCGACGAGGGTACGTTCCTAACACGCCATCGACGAGGGTACGTTCCTAACACGCCATCGACGAGGGTACGTTCCTAACACGCCATCGACGAGGGTACGTTCCTAACACGCCATCGACGAGGGTACGTTCCTAACACGCCATCGACGAGGGTACATTCCTAACACGCCGGCGACGAGGGTACGTTCCTAACACGCCATCGACGAGGGTACTTTCCTAACACGCCATCGACGAGGGTACGTTCCTAACACGCCATCGACGAGGGTACGTTCCTAACACGCCATCGACGAGGGTACGTTCCTAACACGCCATCGACGAGGGTACGTTCCTAACACGCCATCGACGAGGGTACGTTCCTAACACGCCATCGACGAGGGTACGTTCCTAACACGCCATCGACGAGGGTACGTTCCTAACACGACGGCGACGAGGGTACGTTCCTAACACGCCCGCGACGAGGGCAGGCGCGGTCCCAGCGTCGAGTTTTGAAGGGGGTCGCCAGTACAGAGCCTCAGATTTTGAGGGGGGGTCACGAGTAGAAATACAATAAATCGAGTAAAAAAGGCTACTAGTAGAGCCCCCCATTTTAATGTAACGTATACGATTTGGGGGGGGGGGGGTCATGTCCCCTGTGACCAAAATAATACACAATGTTAGTATTATAGAAGCGCCGCTCAGGGCTGACGTCTTCCCTATGATTTAATTTTATTTTGGTGCCACAGTTTTTTAATTGTGACAACCCTACCCGTGTCTAGACATTATCGGCGTTTCTCCCAAGATCAAAGGCGATGAACTACTGGTAGTATTTCTTTATACTGTGCTATTACGTCGAATAAAGAATAATGTTAATAAAATAATATATTTGCAGGTGCGATGGACGCCTGCCTGGCGGCGTTGCACGAGGCCGACCCGGCGGCCGCGGGCGGCGTGCGCGAGGAAGCGGCGCTGGCCCGCCTGGAGGCGCGCGCGCTCGCGTGCGGCGCGCTCGTGGACGCGGCGCTGGAGCGCGCCGACACGAGACATGCGCGCCTCACGCAGCTCAGCGCCGAACTGGTCGACGCGCTCAACTTATACCACGAGCTCATGCGGCCCTCCCCCCTCGCGTCCCTGCCGCACTACCCGCCGCCCGCGCCCGCCTACCACCCGCAAGTGCCGCGCTAGAGCGAGACGGCGCAAGTACCTACCGCGCTAGAGCAAGACAGCATGATATTACGTAAGCAGCATTTGAATCGTTCCCTTTGTTAGACAATCTACCAGCGCGTCCGTTCTCGACGAAGTTCAGTGCGGAACTGGTCGACGCGCTGAATCTGTACCACGAGCTCATGTAGCCCTCCCCCCTCGCGTCCCTGCCGCACTACCCGCCGCCCGCGCCCGCCTACCACCCGCAAGTGCCGCGCTAGAGCGAGACGGCGCAAGTACCTACCGCGCTAGAGCAAGACAGCATGATATTACGTAAGCAGCATTTGAATCGTTCCCTTTGTTAGACAATCTACCGGCGCGTCCGTTCTCGACGAAGTTCAGTGCGGAACTGGTCGACGCGCTGAATCTGTACCACGAGCTCATGTAGCCCTCCCCCCTCGCGTCCCTGCCGCACTACCCGCCGCCCGCGCCCGCCTACCACCCGCAAGTGCCGCGCTAGAACGAGACGGCGCAAGTACCTACCGCGCTAGAGCAAGACAGCATGTTATTACGTAAGCAGCATTTGAATCGTTCCCTTTGTTAGACAATCTACCAGCGCGTCCGTTCTCGACGAAGTTCAGTGCGGAACTGGTCGGCGCGCTGAATCTATACCACGAGCTGATGCGACCCTCCCAGGTCGCATCCCTGCCGCACCCCCGCGCCCGCCTTCCACCCGCAAGTACCGCGCTAGAGCGAGATGGCGCAACTACCGCGCGCCCTAGAACGAGACGGCACGATATTACGTAAGCAACATTTAACTCTTTGAAGTTCCCTTTTGTTTGAAAACCTGCAAACATCCGTTCCTCACGCAATACAGAACCGAACTGGTCGACGCATTGAATATTGAATCTATACCTCGAAGTCAAGTGACCATCCCCCCTCGCGTCGCTGCCGCAATACCCATCCCCCGCAAAATCTTACCATTCGCATGTGACGCTATGAGAAAATCGACGTTATAATCTCTCGATAGCTGTAAAGAAGCAGGATTAGAAGCGAGAGCAAGATATTAAAAGCCAGAAAGATTACAAAAGAAACTTTACAACTGGAAATTATACATTTATAAACTGGCGGGGTTATCGCTTAGAGCGATAGCTTCCAGCCAACATTGTAACCCTTGCTTCTAAGCTTGCATAATAGCTTCTATACTGACGTCATATTCATTGCTGCTTACGTAATAATTGAACGGCTCTCCATGGATGTGGTATTATGACCACCATTATGTATGTACATTCGTAAAGTTATTCGATAAGGTGCAATGCAAATTAATAATTAATTTGCATAAGGAGTAGAGGATTGTTTTGAATGAAGCAAATTTTAAATAGTTCTAGCAAATGTGCAATCTAAATTAAAAGCTATCTTAATATGAGAAATAGAAGTGTTTTTAATGAGCTAATTTTAAACAGTTCCAGTGCAAACGTATTTTATATATGATCACTTAGAACGTGATAAATTGTTACTCTGTATTTTAAATAATAATGTCGTAAATGCTTAGATAAATATCGTCCAGCTAACAACACCGCATAAATCATTTTGCTAACTTTACAGGAGACACGAAAAAACTGTGCCGTATTTAGAGTCTAACTCATTTGCGCGCTGCCATTTTTCGAATTACTGCTCCTGATTGGCTGAAATCTATGTAATGTGACCAATGACAGCTTCATTTAAAGGCATTAGGATGTGAAAACCGCCAATGACTTGAGCGGTGTTGTTAAAGGCTAAATTTAGTCTCTATTGAATTTAGTGAAGTGTAAGTGTAGCATACTAAATTCAGAAGCAAGGATTGCTTGCTTCTTTCTTCTAAATTTGCTTCTGAATTCAGTCGACTAAATTTAGTCAAATGTAATAAGCCTTTTAGCTAAGGGGGCGTTCAAGTATTACGTAACGCAATGGGGGGGGGGGGGAGGGGGGTTATAGGAAGTGTTTTGTAAAACGTTACGGAACAACAAAACCATCAAAAGTAGCCCGTGAACAAAATTTACGTAAGAAATGAACCACCAGGAGACCTACGTAGGATGATAGAAGGGTATAAAGTAATAAGATTCAGCACTATGCCGTCACTTGTAAGCTGTCCAACTGAGTACAATCGAAGAGGGGGGTTGCAACCCTCGATCATTTCTCCTTGTCGCGTGATTTTTGTATGGCGTTGCAGAATAATAGAGGTATTGAAACTATAAAAATTATAAATCTTAAGTTTTTAATTATTAGTTTGTCGGAAAAATTTGGATTTTCCGACTATTTGCAGATTAAGTTTGGGCATTTGATTATGTACGGCATTGGTTCCATACAGTTTCACTACCTCTCCTAGTCCATTATTTCGCAATGCCGTTTTAGGAGAGTAGTCGACCTTGTTCTTACTCTCTACTCTCGTGTCGTGGGTTACGGGGGGAGTTTATAAAGTCTTTAAAAATTGCGTTACATTATAGTTGAACGGCCCCTAAGCGACGATATTTTACCGGTTTTAATGTGAAATCAAAACAAAATTGACATAAATAAATAAATGGGGCTTGAAAGTTTGCTTACCTATTTCGTTGATGAAGAAAATAGGGGGTTATAAAGAATACAAAATCACTCAAGTGTTTCACACAAATCTCTTTCAATATTCAATTGTTGATTTTCGATTAAAATATGTGTCCGTGTCTAAAGACATAAAACAATAATTTCTTTGTGTTGAAGAATGTATAATTTCTAGAATGTAGTTTTTAAACCCAACCTGCGCGTTGGGTGAATGAGAAATGCTATTATAAATATAAACTTTATTTATTTCTAACAAAGAACCTGTTTTATTTGTGTTTTACCGTAGTTCCTTTTTTTACCCGACTGAAAGAAGGGTTATGTTTTTCGCTTGTATCTTGTATGTTTATGAATTTCTTTATTCCCACGTATCTTCCAAACGGCTGGTTTTCGACAATTAAAATATCCTTTATCCTTTGATTCCTCTCAATCACCCAAGTGTTCTTATTATATTATCATATTTTGACGTTTTACGTAATGTGAGATTGTAAAGTATTAGCCATTTGAGATGGTGGCTTTAATTGAAATTTGGTTCTGAATTATATTTAAAAAAAAAAAAAAACTATATGTTGACATTATTTAAAAAGGGACGTTATTATTTATTTATTTATTTATTGATTTATTATGTACTGTATGTATGTATTGTAATATTATGATTTTTTTATGTAAATTACCATAAATTACACATTTTATTATTTATCTTACCACATGAAATTGTAATTGCAAAATAGCCAGTCCTTGAATAGGCGGCTTTAATTTAGTTTTGTTTCTTTTTTGTCCTTCTGTCGTAATGGACAATTTTAAATTTGCATGCCGGAAGGTTGACTATGGAGTTCTCAAAAAAAATGTAAAATCTTATTGTACCTACCCATTTTCGCAAATAAATAGATTTTATTTATTTATTTGATACTTAGTCATACTGAACCAAACCAGCACTGCAATGGCTTTTATTACTTCGAGACATTAGTTCTAGATTCTCAGTTGTGTTGTAATTTATATGTGTAGTTAGTTATCCCTGAAAAATCCCTTCCCGTATCTGTTTTATGAAGTTGAAAGTTCTCAATGAAAAGGGAGGGAGCGTATTAGCTTGACCTGGCAACATTAAGTACGCCACCAGTCGCGCGCAGAGTTATATCGCGCGCACTATACCGAACATTTTTTTCATTTTCGTGCGTGACAAATGACAATGTGCTTCATTCACAGCAAACGAAAACTCTGTACCTATGTACCTAAGTGGTGCGTCAAAATAGGTATTCACTTCAAAAATGAAACATAGACCCGAGTACGAATACATAGCGATAAAGTTTTCTTTATTTTTTACGCAATTTGCGTAAAAAAATAACAGCGCGAGCAGAAGGCTTATTTAACTTTATAGCCCAGTCAAAGTAGACATTCCAGTTTGCATTAATTCCCAACAAGCTGGATTTTTGTTTAGGCCTTGAATACGTCATTACAAATGATATGTCAAAAGTCCCCATCGATTCCACTTGTGCGTTGTTTTTTATTCGAGGTCAAAGGTTACAAATTTGCGTTTTTGCGTATATCTCTGAAACAACGAGAGCTATCGAAAAATGTTGCAGGCAAAGTTTGAAGATCGTAAAATTGTCTACAAAAAAGATTACATTACTTTTCTTCTACAAAGTATCGCTTTTGATATATCGTCACTTTAGACCGCAGGAAAGTCGTATTTTCGACTATATGCACACATTTCCGCACCACCTCTGATTTTGAATATTGTATTTTTGCCTCTTTTGAAAATTGCCGATGTCGTATCGCAGCCAGTTATCGCATGAAGGAATAATATATGAGGCTGACATTTTGGATATGCAGTTAAACTTTGTGAAGAATATATTTTCGTTTGTTCTTGAGCTCTCTCAGGTTTTAAAAAGTAAATGATCTTATCCCTAGGTGTTCGTGCAGTTAATATTATTAACAAATCTAAATCTTCTCTAACAACTATAGTTGGATTGGTGCTACTGAATTATTCAATTGCGGTTTCAATAATGAGGACATCAGCGTCATTTTGAGCTTGTTTCACAACAATATTGGCAGCTGGAAATTCTTCACATAACATCGAAATCAAATGAAATTTATTGTGTGTATTAGCAAGAAACTGCTGTTGGTTTGTCGGAACAGTCATTGATCGATCAAAAACAATATCAGACGATGAAGATGTTTGTTTAGCTCGACGACGTTGTTCTGCAGCTTTCATATTTTTTGTATACCATTGTAACCGTCAAATATTATAGTAACGTTGTGACCAAACTTTATCGCTTTATGAACTTTTCAATACTTATACTAATAGGTAAACTCCATGACAGCTCCAAAATGGAATAGCCGCAGGAGAGGATGATACAACCGAGCTCTTAAAAGACGGTGGAACACCACTGATAAAAGAGTTCCAAGCTCTGTTTAATGTCGTGTCTTCCCGTCGTCTCTCTCACAATGTCTAAAGACAAATCTTCGATCAGTGTCATGACCCACGGTGCCAAAACGAGGACACTGACAGCTAAGGTAGTCCACAAATTTAAAGTTCCAGAGCGCGGAACATGGAACGAGCTATGCTTTGAGTTTCTCTGGAAGATTAAATTCGGAACTAGAGAACCAAGGTTATACCGACATAATAGCTCAACGCATTTGCCAATTAAAGTGGCACTGGGCCGGCCATATCTGCCGCAGAACCGGAGTAGACATGTTCTTCAGTGGAGACCGCGAATCGGGAGACATAGTGTAGAAATCTTGAGACTAGATGGAGTGACGATATATGGAAGACAGCAGGCAGTAGATGGAGACGTAAAGCTGAGGTTAGAGCTGACTGGCGGATCATGGAAGGGGGCCAGAGAACTATGTCCAGCAGTAAGCTAGGCTGATGGTGATGAAACTCCACGACCTCCAGCCAGTAGGCACTTATCATACATAGATCCACATTTCCTCTCTAAGAATGGACTACAAATCTGTGTGAACCGTAGAATTGTTGTTGGTTATGTCTTGCAGTCAAGTAAGATTATATTATCCAAGCTCGTTCTATATTATTCTACAAAGTAGTTTGGTACCTAATACTTAACTCCTATTTCAAGGATGACTCTCTAAAAGATTATACCAAATCTCGAACGTATTTACATAATCTTTGTATAGAAATTCAGATTCTGGAATTCACGATAATTGCACGATGATGATGATTATAAAATAAAGTTATACAAAACTAGCGGCCCGCTCCGGCTTCGCTCGAATAATAACCTAGATATCAACTGCAGCGCCATCTGCCGTAGCCTATGTTACTCGGGAATAATGTAGCTTTCCAAAGGTGAAAGAATTTTTGAAATCGGTCCAGTAGTTTCGGAGCCTATTCATTACAAACAAACAAATATTTCCTCTTTATAATATTACTAGCGGCCCGTCCCGGCTTCGCACGGGGTCAACATTTTTTGTTAAGTAGGTATGCTAAATGAAATGTACATGACCAAATTTTTTCAAATGATCAAAATTAAAAACCAAAACTTTAAAGTTCAAAAACATACTGGCTGGCCTGGTGGCTTAGTTGGTTAAAGGCCGTTTTGTAAAGCGTCGGTTTAACGATCAGCCGGATTGAATACAGCTTATTTAAAAACCACCGGAATGTATTCAACGCTATATGTTATTCAACACGGCTAGCCATAATGTAATAAAGCGAGAGATTAGCCGCTTCTTTGACAATTTTTAGTTCCGATTCTTAACACTCATGGCGCTGCCTGACATAACAACAACCATGGCGTTGAATACTGTGTGTTCCTAAATTGCTATCACGGCTAGCCGTAATGTAATAAAGCGAGAGATTAACCGCCTCTTTGACAATTTTTAGTTCCGATTCTTTACACTAATGGCGCTGCCTGACATAACAACAACCATGGCGTTGAATACTGTGTGTTCCTAAATTGCTAAAGCGACAGTGGATTCTGGAGTTTGGAGGAATTGTACACAATATTATTAGGGTGGCACTTGTCACCCTGGGCGTTACTTGGATAATATTTCGTTTCCACCGTCCACCTTGTTAAGACTAAATCGGACCGGGTAGGTTACATGAGACCCAGATCCGACCCGGGGCACCCCGACTCCACCTAGTCTTGGCGCTACTACCCCTAGAGTGTATTTAAAAAAAATGCGGGAGCCAGAAGCTCAAGATCCTGAGTGGAGCGAGCCATGCAAGTAGCCGTAGTGGAGCGCAGGCCGAGTATGGAGAAGCGACACTCAAGGTTGACCGCAGAGCTTCTGACAGGACCCGGAGTCAAATCTTTTTTTTTTAACTATAATAGGTTCGCACTTGACCACCATCTGACCTGATGTTAAGCGACGATGCTATCTACGATGGAACATGTATCGATAATAGACCCTTGTCTATGGAAGTGCACCATGTTTCTTAGGTGTACCGTCACCGATATCAAGTTATGGGCTTTCAAACTTTATATGAGAGGTAAAATGTTGTAAAATAAATAGTACGGAATATCGTCCGAAATAATCGATAAATTTTTTCAGATAAATGAAATTAATTTAGATTTTGTGTTATTATTTTTTAAAATATGGTCTCCTTACAACATAAGTAGTAATACAATGCGGCTGAACGTGGACCGCCTTATTGAAGAACGTAATGCAATGACAATGCGGCTAATCGTTGAACCGCCGCATTACAAAACGGCCCCGTTTTTCAAAACGGCTAGCCGTAACGTAATACGGCGAGGGAGCCTATTAGAACGCATAACTTTTTGTTCCTAATTTACTTTGTCATAATGAATGTAGCATAATGTATAGTGTCATAATGCAACTTTCGCATAATCATTTTTTGGCGTCATGTGTTTTAAGCATAACAATCTATTGTACTACATTTTATTCGACTATTGATGAGACGCATAATAGTTTTTAAGCTTTTTTTATTTGTTCTATTTTTTTTAAGGTGCCGTTTAAATCGCATAATTTTTTTTTCCTAATTTACTTTGTCATAATGAATGTAGCATAACATATAGTGTCATAATGTAACTTTTGCATAATCGTTTTTTGGCGTTATGTGTTTTAATCATAAAAAAATTTATTGTGCTACATTCAATTCGACTGTTGCTCAGACGCATTTAGGCATTTTTTAATTATTTGTTGTGCTACGTAATATATAACCAGGTTATATAGGGTCCGGATCCGACTCGGAGCACCCCGACTCCACCTAGTCTTGTCGCTACTACCCCTAGAGTGTATTTAAAAAATGCGGGAGCCAGAAGCTCAAGGGAGGTCCTGAGTGGAGCGATCCATGCGAGGCCAAGCGTAGCGAAGGGGGGAGGTGGCGAGCGAAGCGAGCCGGCGACCTCCGTAGTGGAGTGCAGGCCGAGTATGGAGAAGCAACACTCAGGGCTGACCGAAGAGCTTCTGGCGGGAGCCCACCCGGAGTCAAAAAGTGTTCCATATGTCTTAGGTGTATGTAGGTTTTTAAGTCCTAAAAACGTTATGTCTACATAAATTGGTACAAAAATTGTTATACTACTGCATAGTCCTGCATAGATATTCCATTAAATTAGTAGATACCTACATTACGAATAATAAATATTGTTGTCGAAGTACCCACCCGCATTTCACACACCCACGTATTTTATTTATGTCCGCTCTTTACACTTGTTTTTTAGTTAGGCGTTTAAAGTTTATGCCGTTGATCAGTATGTTTAAGTATTGTTATGCTTTTCTCAATGTGTGCCTTTAACCATTATGCTATTTATAGTTATGCGTCGAAACATTATACTAAGTTATCTGTATGCTATATATGGCTATGCGTTTAAACATTATGCTAAGTTATCGTTATGTTATATATGGTTATGCTAGTTAACATTATGCGAAGACAGTTATGCGTTTAGTTGTTATGGTAAATTATCATTAGTCCTAAAAACGTTATGCCTACCTAAAATAGGACAAAAAATGTTATGCCACCCCATATAGACCCATACGGCGAACTATACAATCCGGCTGCGACATATACATCATAATCCGGATCTCGTTGTTGGACTGTATGTTTGATGTCTTGACACAAATTGTCTTCAAAAATGTGCCATAATTCCGAGGGAAAACAAAATAATAATATTACCACAAACAACTCTCTCAGCCTCAACGGACACCGAGAAATTGAAGCTTATCTCAAAGTGATTTCTTTGATTTTGAGTAGTCTTGGAACAATGTACCTACGTGGTACATGATAAAGAAGTATTCTGAGATAAAATCACTCTGACTGGGATGAACGCTGTACTGTATGTATACTCTTCATAATTCTGCCGGCCGTCGCGTCGTTGCAAATATTTAGGATGGATATTTTTAATTCGTAATATATTTTGAATGGAATGTCCGATTTTAATAATTCAAAAAGGAATCAATAGGTATTAAAGCAGTCTTGATTGAGAAATAATTTATTTTGTTATGAATTATAACAAATGTATGAATAGCATGGTCTTAAGTTGATCGGCATTTTTATCTTCTTTTAAAATGTAAAAAAGCAGTTGTAGCAACGTAATTACTGTAGTTAGACATATGCTCTCGCGAAGTTTTTTGTAGATTTTAATACGTTTTACAATATTGTAGAACATTGTTTGGTTCTATCATTGGTACTTTCCGCAGCGTATGCGATGAAAGCCATTTTATGGCT
Source organism: Ectropis crepuscularia (assembly GCA_963693475.1). Classification (NCBI taxonomy): domain Eukaryota; kingdom Metazoa; phylum Arthropoda; class Insecta; order Lepidoptera; family Geometridae; genus Ectropis; species Ectropis crepuscularia. The sequence goes on along the minus strand of OY856344.1, from coordinate 3,044,380 downwards.
GTTTTTTTATACCTTGCGTTGGTTTTAGTAAAAACATCCAAGTATCACTATTTTTTTCTTGTAATAAAAATAGCCTATGTTACTCAGTGATAATGTAGCTTTCTCTTGGCAAAAGAATTTTTGAAATCGGTTCAGTAGTTTTTGAGTTTATTACATACATACAAAAATACAAATCTTTCCTCTTTATAATATTAGTATAGATTATACAAAATATTGCGTCCACAATTTTGCAGTTGGTTCACGTTATTCATATTCCTTTAATTTTGTATGAGTGCATATTCGTATTTTCTATGTTTAAAATAGCCATAATTCGAGAACAGTACATCGTAGAAGAAAAAGTGTTGAAATCTTTTTTGTAGACAATTTTATGATCTACAAACTTTGTGTGCACCATTTTTCAGTAGCTTTCATTGTTTCAGAGATATACGCAAAAAACGAAAACTTGCGTCTTTGATCTCAAATAAAAAACAACGCACAAGCGGGATCGATGGGGACTTTTGATATGTCATTTGTAAAGACAAATCCATGGCCTGCACAAAAATCCGGCTTGTTGGGAATTAATGCAAACTGGAATCATAATTTACTCTATTTTACGCACCAAACTTTCTTAATGGTTGCGAAGCGAATATATTTTATTATCGCTCATTACTCGTACTTAGGCCCCGCCAAATAAAGAAAAAACGTTTTTATTAAAAAAATTGTAAAAGTATAAAACTATTCTAAGTAGTGTTTGTATACTTAGGTACATAATATAACTATTACTATTAAGTATATTGCACTTTTTTGCAAACGTTTTTATGATACTGGCATGTGAGTACGTACACGTATGTATTGAAAGCGAGCACTAGGGGCGTAGTGGGAACTTATCATGAACAATTGGCAGCCATAGGAACTGCCGATAGAAGTGAAAACTTATAACTCAGAATTTGATTGCTTACCTTGGAAACTACATGGGTGTAACCGGAGGGCGTGGCCTCGCCATCTTGGCATGGCCATCTAGAAATGCGTAAGCATTTCCCATTGGCTGACGTATTTCTAGATGGCCAATAGCCATGGTCCCGAGTTTACCCGAAGCTTTCTTATCATACCCGAGCGTGACGAATAAATTCAATTCACAGCCCGAAAAATCTGTCTAGGCGCGCCTAAAGAAGTTTTCACTTCAAAAATAGTAGGTAGGTAGGTCTTACGTGGTCTGGCCATTCCAGCGCCCTCAAGATTCACGTCCTGAGCCCTGTGCCCAGGCAACGCACTCATGTCGGCAGTTACTAAACACTTATACAACGATGGAATATATATTTGCGTATCATTATGAACGACCCTTACTTACCTACTACATGGATAACAATAAGACTATCCAGAAATTGAAAAAAATAACTGTGACTATTTGTTGTAATTGGATCCGCTCAACTCAACCGCTAACCGCTCAAACGTATTTTGCCGCTCACAAAAAGACACTTATTAGCTTAGAATTGAATTATAATGTACTGAAAAGACAATTATTTAAGCTTTTAATTGAAAGATGTTTGAACTAAAGTTTTTTGATAATAATGACAAAAATGAATTTATGAATGAAACATGAAATGCGAATGAAGAAATAACAATAATAAATCTATATCTATACTTATAATAAAACTGTAGCGGGTCGAATTCTGTACATTGAAGATATTGTGAAAAAAAATTTTTGGGGGCACTCCATAGTCGATACTGATGGCGAAACTGCATTTTTTTTCTTTCATGTCTGTCTGTATGTCTGTCTGTCTGTCTGTGTGTATAGGGAACTCACATCACGCCGAAACTACTGATTCAATTCAAATGAAACTTGACATGATTTAAGATCATACTAAGTAGATGGTAGCTGTCTAATTTTAATCCCCAAATTCTGCACGGTTTTCTTGCAGAAAGGGGTTAAAGTCAGAATGTGTTTTTGGTTGTAACTCATGTTTGCGTTGTTCAATTTCGTTAATTCTTATTTTGTTAGAAAGAACACATTTTTTATATAGTCTCATTAAAATTTTAGCATTATTGGTCGTGTGGTTCGGAAATAACATAGAAATTAAATAATAACGGAATTAATAAGTTCGGTACATACTAACTTCTAAGTATTCTGTGACAATGTAAACAACAGCTGGTCTACTACGAAGTCCGATAAACGATATATCGGCCGAACTTATGAAGTTTCCGACCACGAAAGACAATCGGTCGGTTGATCAGATCGGCCGTTTCGTTCGATCCGACCTTCATCCGACCTAAGTCTATAACTTCCGACCCGAAATGTATCGATCCGAATGTTTTTCGTGGTAGGCTACAATCCGATTCAGCTGTCGGTCGGATGCGATCATTCGGAGTTTGTTTTCGTAGTAGACCTGCTGGGATGTAACGGAGGTCATTTTATCGGATTCGAAGGCGGAGTCGGAGTTTTAAAATTTGATTTATCGGAGTCGGAACCGAAGTCGGAGGCATAGGCAGGATTAGAAGTGGTGGCAGGAGATACATTTTTATTGGGTATTTTTTTTTTTTACCAAACACGTGGACACGATAAACATTGACGAGCAATTGATTTAGGAAGTTGGGATTTTGTATTTTAATTTACTATCCACCACAATAAAGGATTATCTGCAATATTTATACACTTTACCTCCGATTATAACCTCCGTTTTAAAAGTTTCGGAGCCGAAGTCGGAAACGAAGGTTTAATAGTAATCGGAGGTTCCGACTTATCGGAGTCGGATTCGAAGCAGCTCTTCCCTGGTAGGCACACAGTACTCAAATCCGTCATCCGTCATCTATCGTCAGGTAATAATATGACAGTACCTGTCTTATGTTTTTCCACAAAATGGCAGCTCATGGTACGAAACACAATCTGATATTTATTAGAAAATGTGTAATGTAGTATTTGTTGTTGTAGCGACAATAGTCAGGTCTTTTGCCATCGTCACGCGTAAGACCACTCCGGTTTGAGTAGGGCAGGGACATTGGCGGTGGACAAAGCCAAAGTTTTGTGTGTGAATTGTTCACCAGTATCTATTTATCTGGACGACGTAGTCATAGCTTCTTAAATTAGTCGAGTGAACTTTTTACTTGCCTAGAAATTAGTAAGTTGACGTGAAATGATAATAATTGAAGTCGGTTTTTGTTTTTTCGGATATTATTTAAATCCAAATACTGTACTAAATTTAGTGTTCAACAAGCTTCGGTGCAGAAGCAGAACCAAAGCAGAACGTTGTTTTTCTAAAATTGAATAAAATGTTATCTTACTAAGTATTATTATGTATATATTATGTAAAGGTTTGATTTGGTTGAAATTTGAAACACAGATAGTTTATATAGTCTCATATACTACCTATCATCTCGGAAAAAGCATGGGCCCTAACGAAACAAATATTAACGACAGAATGACATTACCAATTAGATTGACATTTGAAACACACATGGTTTAGAGTCTTAAATATTACATCGGCTAATAAGTCTATCACCTACTACTTAGGATATCATCCTGTAAAAATGTACAAGTGGGTAAGTATCAGATCACGCACATGAGCTACAGACTCTTCGTAATGTATCCTATAAAAATCCTACAAACTTAACACTGCGGCTATGCTCGATACTCCACAACCTTACTACGAGTGTGTTTGATGTTGCTTAAAATATAAAATATGAAGTTGCTAAACTTGAATAAATATATTTTTGTGTGGAAAAACAAATCACTCTGTTTGTGTAATGACCACCCATCCAAACATTTTTACGTAAGTACTACGAATGCACTAATAAGTCGCAAGATCAACGTACGCGAACGAAGTAGCGGGTTGTAAATATTTGTGCACCATCTTGATAGTCCAGTCGGGGCAGACATTTAAATAGAAAAAAAGTCCGGGGAGCGATTTTTTTTTAAACGTCGGGAAGGGTTGGAAGTAGGGTTGTTGAGGAAGTGATTATGAGGAAGAGGAGGAGAAAGAGGAATTGTCACGCGCATATCTAGAGGATGCGGATGAGGAACAGGATATTTTTTGAAGAAAAGGAAGCGGATGAGGAAGAGCCATATGACTTTATGTACATAGCTATGTATACACATGCACAAAAATTAATTATAAATGGATTTTCCTGTGGACTTAACTATGAATCTAAACCATTGTAGGGGAAGTTTTGCTCGTCCGTTCGGCCCGGCATCGCGCTGCGGCGTATGCGTTGCCATGGGTAAGCGACGTCCATGCGCAGTGAAATTCCTCATAAATTCCTCTTAAATTTTGAGGAAGCGATAGCGGAAGAAGATTTTTTATTTTTATTTAGGAGGTAACAGTTGAGGAACCCAAAATATTGCGGAGATTCCGCATTATGAAGAAGCGGAAGAGGAATCCTCAGCAACCCTAGTTGGAAGTATAAATCTCGATTTTCTAACTAATCCCGGTAGAGGGTTCGCCGCCATCTTGTTTTAAAGTTTTTGTGAAATATCTCGTTAATTTTCAACTTTAGAGCAATTTGAGTATATAAATATAAATCCGTAAATGTATGTAAATCCGAAAATGTTGATCGTGAAAAAATAGTGCGAGAACCAAAGTTGAAGAAAATAATAAAATAAAATTCCACCCATTAAGATTTTTTGGTTAAACTTGATAAGTAGTATAACTCTGCAAATATTGCTCCTAGCGTAAAAAATACACTAACCAAACTTGTGAGAAACGTTTTATTTGTAACAACACATTTGTGACAATATGATATACAAACAAAATGATATTTTTTAATTGATATTGATTTTAAAAATTAGCAATTGACTACCTTAACACTAAAGGCGATCCCATCCATGCAACCATAGAATGGATGCTTTGAAATAGGGAAGTGCAAAAAAGGAGCGGTCGATACTTTTTTTATATTATAGAGACGAACAGAACATGTGCCTGATAGTAAGCAACATGCCTGCTCATAACAGCACAGTGACACGCAGCTATTGGAACATATAGAGAATCCAAATTATTAACACACCACACTGCACTGCTCTTGTCACCCAGAGACGTAAAATGTTTTGTCTCTATGCCCTGTAATTTCAATGGAAACATTGCACTCCAAACCGAAACACAGTGATGTTTTATATTACTGCTTGGCGGTAGAATAACTGACAAGAATGTGGTACTTTCCCAAAGACCGCTACCATATTCTGTGCCGCTACAGCCAGTCTCCACGGCTGCAAAACTACTTATAAAATATGTAAGTACTTCTGTAATAACAAAATAAAAAATCACTAAAGACTAATTAATTAAAGGCAATAACATATCTACATAAAATAATTGTACTTGTGTGGACCTTAAACTACTAATATTCTAGCTAAATCTAATCTTATAAACGTAATTAAGTAATCTAAAATCTAATGGTATTTTAAAGGTGGGTACTTTGGCTGTTTCTAGGTAAGCCACAAAGGAAGTACAATTTATCGAGTAGCCTTAATTTCAACAAAATTTAGCTACTAACCGTTAACCTTCGCACTCACTGTCGTATGGTACTATCGTATGTTTGAATCCCGTTTGCACCTGCGGAGTTTTTTCCTAAATGCTGATGTAAAAAAAATTGGCAGTCATAGGAACTGCCGATAGAAGTGAAAACTTATAATAACACAGAATTTGATAGCTTACTTTGGAAACTACACGGGTGTAACCGGAGGGCGTGGCCTCGCCATCTTGGCATGGCCATCTAGAAATGCGTCAGCATTTCCCATTGGCTCACGCATTTCTAGATGGCCATGCCATGACGCCCTTTCGACATTTTCTATTGGCTGACACATTTCTAGATGGCCATGGTCCCGAGTTTACCCGAAGATTTCTTATCATACCCGAGCTTGACGCTAGAATTCAATTCACACCCCACGAAAAATCTGTGTAGGCGCGCCAAAAGAAGTTTTCACTTCAAAATACAATCAGCTCATGAATCACATGAGATTAGGCTCACACGTTCCAAAGGCAAGAAGAGCGAAGAGGTTTGACTCCACTTACGTATTAGGAACATTCGCCACACTTTCGCCTAGGCTGTGGATTGCCTGAGAGGATATTCCCCGCCCCGGGCGACCGACCCCGTCGCCCCACCCTAAAGCCGGCACTGAGCAGACCTCATCATACTTATTCAAACTCAGACTTACAACTTATTTAATTTATTAAAGAAATGATTATTCTACCCACAAGTGTATTGAATAACGTCGTATGATACACGTGTAAATTGTAGATTACCGTTCTCGGCTCTTTTAAGCGCAATAGCGCCTCAGTGGCAATCACCTATATTACACATTAAGTAGTTCTATAATGTACTATTATTCTGTCGTAACTGATGTACACGTACACTACCGTAATGACCTGCGAAAGCAGCTTGCATCGCACGCGTCGTAGGTAACTAAGACGAGCACCGTTCCCTCACCTTGCACAATGACTTTACATTGCCTCTTAAAACAGAATAGGTACAGGAAAGTTTGGACATTATTGGTCGGCAGGAGAATAACTGCCAGAATCCATACGTAAATAAAGTGGTGCAAATTCTTCGCGGAGACTCGGTCAGTCCCCGGCGCGGCCGAGCGAGTCGAGCGAGGAGGAGCGCGGGCGGGGCCGGGTGAGCGGGTCGGCCTCGCCGATGCCGCTGTCGCAGTCCGGGTCGTCGAGGTGAGGCGCCAGCGCGGGCCGCAGCGCCGCGGGCCGGCGCGCCAGCCAGGCGGCCAGGCGCGCCGGCGCGGGCCGCGCGGCGGGCTCCCGGCGCCAGCACGCCCGCACCAGCGCGCGCGTCTCCGCGCTGGCGTCGCGCGGCAGCGGCGGCCGGCCGCCCGCCAGCACGGCGCGCACCGCCTCCTCCGGCGCCGCGCCGCCCCACGGCCGCGCTCCCAGCGTCACCAGCTCCAGCGCTAGCACGCCGAACGACCACGCGTCCGACGCGGCCGTGGCCACGCCCCGCGCCAGCGACTCCGGCGCCATCCACAGCACCGGGAACAGCGCGCGGCCGCGGCACGCGTACTCCCCGTCCTCGGCGCCCGTCTCGCGCGCGAGCCCGAAGTCCGCCAGCTTCAGCGAGCGCCGCGCGTCCACCAGGCAGTTGGCCGCGCGCACGTCCCGGTGCACGAGCCCGCGCGAGCGCAGGTACTCGAGCGCCTCGGCCGCCTCGCGCGCCAGCCGCGTCAGCTCCGCGGCCGAGACCGCGGCCGCCTCCTCGGGCGGCGCCGCGCCGGCGTCCGGCGAGGGCGCGCCGCCGCCGGCGAGGTGCCGGCGCGCGCGCAGGTACCGCAGCAGGTCGCCGTGCTCCGCGAGCTCCATGAACAGCAGCGGCGCGCCGCCGTCCCAGCAGAGCCCGCGGAAGCGCACCACGTGCGGGTGGTGCAGCGCGGCCAGCAGGCGCGCCTCGCGGAGGAACTGCGTCTCCTCGGAGGGCGCGGCCCGCTCGCGGAGCGCCTTCGCGGCGACGACGCCCGCGCCGCGCCGCCGGCCGCCCGGGCCGCGCCGGAGCTCCGCGCGCACCACGCGCCCGAACCGGCCGGCGCCGAGCTCGGGGCCCGGCACGACCGCGTCGCGCGGCACGAGGTCCGGCGCCAGGTCCGCGAACGAAGCCTCCCGCTGCGCCAGCACGCGCGCCACCGTGGCTCGCTCGAGCTGCATGTCGCGGCGCGCCACCCAGCGCCGGCCGGCCGCCGCCGCGCCCGCCAGCGCCGCCGCGCCCAGCGCCGCCGCCGCCGCCAGCCCCGCCCACGCGCCGGCCGACCAGCGCGACCCGTCCTCGATCTCGGCCAGGTCGGCCGGGCACAGCGGGTCCACCGGCAGCGCCAGCTCCGGTTTTAGCTCTGCCAGGGACTGCGGCCACGACTCGTTGTACAGCCATCGTTCGATGTAAATGCGAGATTTATTTACGCCTCGGTCGTCGTACTCGAGATCATCGATGATCCCGGGAATCTTGTTACTTTGTACGCCGTTCCAGAAGGACCTGCGATATAAATCGGGAAGAACGTTTTCGTGTGCGCAGAGTAGGCATAGCGGGCCCGGGAGATTTTCATCTCCCGGGAAAGCCCGCTCGCTCCCAAGAAACAAAACCGCGGAAAATTTACTTTTTTCAGAGAATGCCGTCGGCTTCACCTCACTTTTAACCTCGTAAATATTCCGATCGGCCCCGAGGAATAACAGATAAATACCTAAAAATTTGTCCTATCGTTTTAGCTGTGGCGGAATGTGACGCTTAAATTATGTCCGTGTCACGACATCTTGTCGTGGATCGAGAAGTACAATAACCGCTTGATACACTTTGGTAACTATATGGTCTAAGATCCGGCTGCAACATCTCTACTTTCATCGCGTATTTAATCAAATTCACATTTGAACATACATTTACGATTAGGAGAATACATTGATCATAGGTTGCCAGTCTATAAGTGGCCGCAAGTAATTTTAATTAAATTAAAAATAATTTTCGAATTCTTTACATACATTGCTATGATATGGATGATATTTTATTTAAAAAACAAGTGAACGAAATTGTATTTCGAAAATTAGTTCACACTAATTTAATTAAAATTACTTGCGGCCACTTATAGACTGGCAACCTATGATCAATGTATTCTCCTAATCATAAATGTATGTTTAAATGTGAATTTGATTGAAATACGCGATGAACGTAAAGATGTTGCAGCCGGTTTTCGTAATATTACACCAAATGACGTAAAAATACAAAATTAACTTTGCGGTCGGGGTTTTGGAGGGAAAAAAAATGTCGTGTTTTTATTTGGGAAGGTATACCTATAAATTTGTATTTAATGACATCTACTTGAACTGGTCTTTATTATGATATAATTCAGATTAAAATTAGAGTTAATTTACATAAAAACATCGTGAAATAAAATAAAACAAAAATTAGAAATTTTGACGGGAATATGGTCCCAAAGTGTCGAAAAAATTTAAAAAAATATATTTGTGCTATCGAATGCAGTTATTTTTGGTTTTTCGAGTTTGTTATTTCGTATACAACACATTTAAGCCATAAAACCAATGTCTCATTTAAAAATTATTAATATAATAGCTTATCGGACTACTTGAGATAACGCAAAAAAAAATCTCAAGTGTCAAAAATGTTAGTTTACATTTTTTTTAAGTAAGTACATTCATTATAAACAAACGATACCGCTAACAGCGTCTTGAAACGCTCTTGAGAATGATGGGTTTAAACACGTACAATTAACGCGGCACTTTATATGCCGAAGCGTAAACAAACGCACTCAGGTAACCTGACACCCGTTTTCCCGCCAAAATTGTAAAATCGATTCGCCAAAAGTGTAGCAAGCGGCTAAGGAAAAGAAAAAGAACCACACTTACCTGACCATGCCAGTCATCTTAGGAGTACCAAAGCGTGCCTCGGGATGCTTGCGGACGAGCCGCTCGTAGCCCGCGGCGAGGGTGAGGACGGCGTCGGTCACGGGAGCGAACAGGCGCGGCCAGGGACCCTCGGTCACGTGATCCCAGCGCTGCGGCGCCCGGCGGTCGTGCGCGGAGCCGTTGCGGCCTCGCCCCGTGCACGAGACATACAGCGGCTGCAGCTTGTCCGTGGCCTCGTCCGCCGCCTCGTAGTCCCGCACGAGCCAGGCCTGCCTCGGGTCTGGCTTCTTCGCCGCTTCCGCCAGCACGAGCGCCGCCCACGCCGCATCACCGTTCACGAAAAAGACGGTAGCGCCCAGGCCCCGCATTTCCTCCACCATCGCTGGCGGCTCGACCGCCTGCGGTTCGAGCAAATGAAACCCCTGGGATAGCAGTTCCTGCCGCATCGCATCCGCGGCGTCCGATCCGTCCGACAGCAGCGCCAGCCGCCGCCAGTTGCACGCGCGCAGCAGCCAGCGCACGCCGGCCGCGAGCCGCTCGGCGCTGCAGGTGGCGGAGCGCACCGCGCCGCCGGGCGCCGGCGCCGGCCCCGCCGTGTACGCCAGGACCGGCAGCCCCACGTCGGCCGCCTTCGAGGCCGCCGCGGCCGCGAGCTCCGCCGGCGCCACCACACCGATCTTGCTCAGTGACGCTCCACTGTCCTTCCAACCGATCATCTGCTCCCGGAGGGCGACCCGATCCTCGCACGTTATGTTTTGTATCTGCGTTACGAACATCGCATTCAAATTTACGAGATTCGTCTTATTTCTGATGAGAGCGTCGATGTCGGTTTTGAGTTTTTCGGCGTAGGTCAGCGTGATGATATCGTTGTTGCAAATTAAGACGGTTACGGATCGCTGAGTGAACCGTAGGAATTGGTCCTGCCATTTCTTGTACCGGAAGGTGGGAAGGAGTCGGCAGGCGGTGTCCGCGGCGTGCGCCGGGCCCCGCGCGAGCACGGCGCGCAGCTCGGCCGCGTCGGGCCGGAAGTCGTGGTCCTCGAGCGTGCTGCTCACCGCCGGCGCGTACCGGTTGAACGTGTTTCTGTCGAGGAGCAGGAACTCGGCGGGCCCGCGCGTCGAGTCCGGCAGCGCGCGCGCGCCGGCCGCGTCCCCCCACAGGGGCGCATCCAAGAACAGGATCGACTCGTTTCTCTCCCCATTTATTAGCTCCTCCAGGCCGCCGCGTGAAATCTCCTCGAATTTCACGTACGCTCCAAACTCTTTTCTCTTGTCCTTCCACTCGTCGTCTGGGACGTATACGTTGATGTACGTTCCATTTGTTGTCCTGAAAGTAGAAAAACTTATGGTTATTCACCGCTATTTATATTCAAGCACTAGGTTTTTTTTAAAAACCTATGGTAGTTGGCGTCAACTGATTTTGACTGCCTACCATACTTAAGGCTAGTAAAAAGCCCTACTAATCAAAGTTAAGATTGTGTATGAGAGAGATTCTAATTATCTTTATTGATCACAATCAAATTAATATCGTGTATATGCCGTAGGCGTTCAATTATTTTTTTTAATCTTCCCGCCGACCTAAGACCTCCATTACCGCCGAGTTGCTCTCGATTATGGAAATCTGGAAGCTGTCTCCTAATTCTGTACCTGGTAGGTTGGAAGTTGCAGTCGCTGTCTACAGCAGTACGCAGCTGAAGCAGGCTGGGGACGCAGTGGGGGCGCCTCTCGTCGGCGTCAGAGAGCCGCACGTGCAGGCGTGGAGTGACGGGGGCCAGGCCCTCCAGAACCGCCGTCAGCACGCCCCCCGCTGCCGTCGCCGGCCGGAACAACATGCAGTCCGCGTTCGCTTCGCGAGGGACCGATATGGCGATAGTGCTCACTCCTTTGGCACTGCGAAATACCGAAATTAAAAAAACATCAAAACTATAAAACAAAACGGCAGTCATAGGGACTACCGATAGAAGTGAAAACGTATAAAGAATTTGATAGCACACTTTGGAAACTACGCTGGTGAAACCGGAGGTCGTAATCATGACTAACGCGTTAGCATTTCTAGATGACTAATAGTAAAAGTAGTGACTAACTAAAATCCCTACATGTTTCTTCACCTTAGCTCGGGGTCAGAGCCGGACCGCTGTTGCATATGAATACCCGACTTTGATGCCCAAGACATGAGGCTAGTTTTTCAAGCTAGGACAGCAAGCTTGAAAAACTAGCCTCGTGTAGCTCGGACATGACACTACTCCAACTTAGCTTCAGTGACGCGCCAGAATCCAGTGGCGTGTCACCACCTCCACAGGGCCTGTCCTTAGATGGGGTGCCAAGCGACTCTAAACGCGCGACGCCCCGTGCCTTCCAAGAGAAGACGGGGTGCGAGCCCAAGTGGTTTGCTTCCTCTTACGCAGAAGAGTGAGGGAGTCTGTCTCTCTCTCTCTCTCTCTTTCCTATATCTCCCTCGGCAAGATGACGATCTCGCAGAAAAATACCACTGCCTCCCACAACCTCTTACTGTGGAGCGTGAGCATGTTAACTAAGACGATTGGCAGTGAGAGGTACTCTATCACGACAGCTGCTAAGAAGTTAGTTAGGTAAGCTGTTAGTCCTTCCACGGGCATATCTCCAGCTCGGAAGACACCACGCAACACGTGCTGGAGGTATGCCCGTGAAGGTAGCACACCAGGGTACTCTCCATTCCGGCGACCCTACAAATATACATTTTGAAAAACCGTGTCCCAAGAACAAATGCGTAGTCCGGAAAGTGAGGACTCTATTGTCTTCTCTGGACCCACTTAGCGAGAATGCCCGGATCGCCTTGAAGAGTCATCAGGCACCTGCTCGGGCTCCCGAGTGAGTGAGTCCCGAGAGAAGTTTCTACATTCACCTCTCCAGAGCCATGTCCTTGGCATCTCTGCGCCAGCTTACTGTACTGTAAGGTAACTGTTACTTTATTTTACTTTTGGCTGGCCTCGTGGCTTAGTGGTTAGTGACTCTGCCTGCGAAGCCGAGGGTCGTGAGTTCGATCCCCACCCTGTGTCTGGGTGTTTCAAAGTCAAAGTCAAAGTACTTTATTCATAAATGTACAATTTACACGTCAATAAATAAAAAATAAAAACAAACGAAAGAGCATACAAATTGTATACGTTTTCAAAGTTTGAAATTACTACTTTACTGTATTATAATAATTATTGTACAGAAAACTGTCAAGCATTATATGAGTATAATATGTTTTTATAACAATTGTACTGACCCATGTCAAATTTTTGTATACATTTTTATAGGACTTTGCCATCACTCTCTAAAAATTCGGTGTAACTATAAAAAGTTTGATCGATAAGCCAGCACTTTAATTTGTTTTTGAAGCTGCCGAAGCTTGGGGCAGATATAACTATTTTGGGAAGAGTGTTATAAACTTCAGGTCCCATAATGTGAGTTAGCTTCCGTGACCTTGTGAGAGAGTGTGATATGACATCCAGCTTGTCCGCGTTACGTATGTTTCGAGAATGTCTCTCTCCTCGCGTATTGTATGATTCTAGATTATTTCTGACATACACAGCCACCTGGTATATCAATATAGCAGGTAACGTAAGTATGCCAAGCTCTTTGAAATATGGTCTGACGGATGTGCATTGCGATACGCCAACGATGGCACGTACGGCACGTTTTTGGGCGCGGAACGCACGCTCCCAGTCGGCAGCGCGCGCGTATAGCTCGGCGCCGTATTGTAACCGAGAATGCACTGTGGCGAAGTAACACGCACGTGACACTTCCGCAGACACCACTCGGGATACTCGTCTTAGCGCAAAGCACGCACTGCTGACTTTAGCACACATCTTGGCGATGTGGTGTTCCCACGTCATGCTGCGATCAATCTCGAATCCCAAAAACGTGGTGGTCTGTACTTGCTCAATCCTTACACCGTTTAGCGAAACTTTAAGCGATTTTGTATGATGGCCCGACAGACAAAAGTGAACGAAATGAGTCTTTTTTGAATTTAACATAAAACCATTAGCTCTAAACCATGAATTTAAGCCGTTAATTACAATATTTAATTTCTCTTCTAAATCCTCAATTGAAAGAGCTGTTACTACGGCAGCCACATCATCTGCATACATGAATATGCCTGCACCCTTTACGGCATCAGGGAGATCGTTTAGTAGGAGAGAGAACATTATATTTGAAATTGACGAACCCTGCGGTACTCCCATAGACGAAGGCAGTGGATCTGATTTATTATCGCTATCGCCAGCATCCACTACCTGAGAGCGGCCTCGTAACATGTCAGTCAACACCTCGTATGATTTCCCAGCTATGCCATAGTGTTTCAGCTTTAAAGCTAAGGTCTCGTGGTCTGCGACATCGAAGGCCTTCGATAAGTCACAGCACAAGACAGCTACTTGCTCTTTACGTTCACGGGCAGCCAACACACTACGTATCACTTCACGCGTTAGAGAAATCGTAGACCTCCCTTCGCGGTATGCGTATTGTTGTTCACACAGCGCCTCAGTTTCCGATAGGTAGGCCACTAATCGTGAACTCAAGCCGTTTTCGAACACTTTGGCTATTGCTGGTATAATCGATACTGGTCTATATCCATCAATATCGTCCTTTTTGCCCTTGCCTTTAAATATCGGGGACACTTTCGATATTTTCAGCGACGACGGGTACGAGCCTTCTCTAAGACACTTATTAAACAGTGTTGCGAGAACCGGAGCTAGAGGCAAAATTGCTAGTTTAATTAGCTCCATCGACACACCGTATATGTCTTTCGACTTTTTTGGGGGTATTTTGGAGGATACTATGCGGAATACCTCATCAGCCGAGAAACTTGTTAGTCTGAGGGAACGGTCAGATGCTTGACGTGCTGATACTAAAATTTTACATACAGTAGCAGTATCAGCTTTAGGTGCTCCACAGGCAGCAGCTGCATTTAAAAATCGAACGTTCATAGCATTTACTGCATCTTTAGGCGAACTAAACTTACTGCCGTTACAATCTTTAACGATCTCGGAGCAGTTCAACCTAGGGGTATTGTTTTTCCCCCTCTCCGTGTTCACGATTCCCCACATAGCTTTTGATGGATTCGTACTTCCGTGTATTATACTACTATAATGATTTGTCTTAGAAATATTCAAAGTCGAAATGTATTTCCTGTTGAGATCGTCAAATATAGCTAGTAAGTTCTCTTCCTCAGGAAATTGGTCAATTAATTTCGAAATATCAAACAACAATGATTTTAGATTAAGTATGTCAGGCGTAACCCACGACGCGTCACGTTTGTTATTTGGAGTTCGTTTTATAGGGAAACAAGTATCGTACTTATTTGCTAAAATATTGATCAGTGCCACCGCAAATGTTTGAGCGGTTTTGTTTCTCTCGCTTACCTCGCACCAATCTATACTATCAATAGACATAACGAAATTTGCCCGGTTATTCTGCGAGAAATCACGCGTGCGGCGAGTGAGCTGTGCTGGCGTTGAATGTGCAAATTTCACTATTGTTTCTATGTATAAAAAGTATGTATTTACAACTATATAAGTATTATATCAGCTATTTGGCCGCCATATTACAAGCTTTGCTTAGTTTGGGGTCAAACGGTGTTGTGTGTGAATTGTCCGCCAATATTTATATTTATATTATTATATACCTAACCTATCACTATTCGTTGTTAACAACCAAAATAAGTAGCACCTCAGCATACCTCGCCGCTAGCGATTCTAGGGGACAAATAGATTGGTGGCGTGTAAACCACTTACGCTACACACACAAACGCAGTTTGTTACTAATTTTAATGTGCTTATGGCACATCCAATGGTCCAATCGATGCTCTAAGCCCGATAGCTAGGTACACTCTCAATTTCACTCGTCTTTCACAATCACAAGTCACAAAAGTTTACTTGACCACAATCGGCCGCTCATTGGAAGCTCATTGAAAACTGGACATCCCTCACCTTTCGAGATGGGAATTGTGTATCAGGCTGCAGTATTCGGTATCATTGTATTGCAGTGTGATGTAGTCCGCACTGTAGCTGGCAGAAAGCAGAGCGGCTCGCAAGATGGCCGCTGCGGCGAGCGCAGGGACGCTGTTCCAGAGTATTACGATCGGATTCGTTCGATCGTCCAGGTCCGCTAAACAAGAACAAAGATTAATTATGTTTTCTTCCGAAAAAAAAACAAAAACCCTAATCAATCTAAAATTAGGGAAAGTCGACTAAATTTCATAATATTAGTGAAATAAATAATTAAGAAGTATTTACCACTGGCAGAGCTATCATCTATACTAATATTATAAAGCTGAAGAGTTTGTTTGTTTGAACGCTAGGATCTCGGAAACTACTGGACCGATAGGAAAGATTCTTTTTTTGTTGGATACTCCATTTATCGAGGAAGGCTATAGGGTATATAACATTACGCTACTATCAATAGGTACGGAGTATGAGTGAAGAATGTAAAGAAAACGGGGAAAAATATTTCTCTTCGAGAGCTTTAGTTCCGTGAATTTAAATTCACTTTGGTCGTTGAAGTCTGTGACGGCGCGTGTCTACATTTGAAGTTTGTGTCATTTGAAGTAATCAAATTTGTTCTACAACAATAACAACAATGCATTGTTGCTTATTTACGTATTTTTAGGGTTCCGTAAAACGTAATAAAGTGGCCAGCAATGGATATTTTAGTATGGATTTTCCTCAAATAGACGCGGGTGAAACCGCGGGGTACAGCTAGTGTAACATAAATACAAAAAAAAACATATTGTATTTGAATTGAGAACCTCCTTTTCCGGAAGTCGTTTAAACATTTTGAGTTACTTCCAACGCAACTTAGGCACAGATCCACAGATGTATACCTATTATCATTTCTATGGTAGGTACCTACAGATAAGAATCATCTCGATTCCGACAACATAATATTAATTTTATTTAGTAAGTAAGTAAGTGAGTACCTAAGTTTAAATTACTCAAATGTATATCATTTAATTTGATGCCCATATTTATATCTATTTATATAAAAGCGAAAGGTCGCTCATCACCGAATTTCAGAAACTACAAATCCTAGGTCTGAAATTTTGTTGCCTTTGAGCACGTAGGCGCTCGCTAAGATGGGGTTTTGCCAAATTCAACCCCTAATGCTTGGCCCCAGCATAAGAGGGTGAACCAAGGGATGGACGGTTGTGTGAAGATTCCGTCATTTTTAAAGTTCTAGGCATGTAATCTACTAGACGGATTTCAATGAAATGTAGTACACATATAGACTGGATGTCACTTTTTATTATGGAAAAAAGGGTAGAAGGGGTTGAAATGAGGGATGAATGTTTGTATGGAAGTTCGCAATTGTTGAAGATAATATCATGAAACTTCGTAATCTAGACACTAAACGCGAAGCAAATAGAAGTATTTCATCTAGCAATTTTGTAATGTCGAACTGTACGGGGGTAAAATAGGGGTTTGAAAGGTTGAAACACTTGAAATGAGGGTTGAATTGAGGGATGAAAGTTCGTCATCGTTGAAGATAAAGCAATGAAATCTTGCAACTAGACAATTGATATCCATAGGTACTACTTAATATTATATAGGTAGGTATATTAAAATAACTGTCTATTAAGCTT
Organism: Ectropis crepuscularia; assembly: GCA_963693475.1. Taxonomy (NCBI): domain Eukaryota; kingdom Metazoa; phylum Arthropoda; class Insecta; order Lepidoptera; family Geometridae; genus Ectropis; species Ectropis crepuscularia. The sequence goes on along the minus strand of OY856344.1, from coordinate 3,027,470 downwards.
TGACGCTTTTCGCTGGAACCACGGAACCAATTCAACTGAACTGATGCAATCTGGTGCACAGATAGACTAGACTCGGAAAGCAACAAGGTCGACTTTTTATCACAGAAAAAGAGTTGAAGGGGTGGAAATGAGGAATGAACATGGAAGTACGTCAATGTTGAAGATAAACCGTTAAATTTTGCAACTAGACACTTGAAATCCTTAGGTACTAATAGGTAAGTATATAAATATGAAGTAACTCTGTATGTCTGTTACGATTGAACGCCTAAACTGCTAAACCGATTTTGATTATACATTGTATAAAAATGTTACAAAATAAGCTGTTTGTAGTGAACGTACATTTGTATGGGTACAAATACTGCCTCAGTTACATTTATATTTATTTCGCGCGGACGAAGTCGCGGGTAAAAGCTAGTTAATATTATAAAGCTGAAGGGTTTGTTTGTTTGAACGCATGTTAAGAACTGCGTAACAGCTGAACATGCACGGAAACTAGTTTTCAAATAGAAAAAAACCGAATTGAAATCGGTCGATCCGTTTGAGCTTTACGGTGCCACACCCAAACACACATAGAGATAAACTTCGACGTTAAACTTATAACATCCCTCTTTTTGGTCGGTGATTAAAAAAAGTATTTACCTTTTTTGATAGTCAAACAAGTTTCATTATTGTCCGCTGCGGCACTCGAAAACGCAAATGTGGCGAGCGCGAAAGCGAACGCTTGCCAAGCTGCTTCGCGGCCGCGCTTGCAGCGAAATGCGCCGCGTTTCATGCTGTAACAAGAAAAAAATATTTTTTTTAATTTACTCCCAACTGCCTCCGATATGTAATCTGTACGACATTATACTAGTCAAGCCGTTTCATTTGAAACCCATATTGAGGGAGGTTGTGAAGTAATATTCTGTGCGCCATTTTGTGGAGGCGGCCATCTTGAATCGATATTTACCAAAAATAGCTAAGAACCACGGAAACTAATCTTCAATTAAAAAACTGCACCAAAATCGATCCACCCGTTTGAGCTCTACGGACGGTGCCACAGACAGACAGACAGATATCGACGTCAAACTTATAACATCCCTTTTTTTGGTCGAGCGTTAAAAATGCAAGTCATCGTCTAATTCTCTAATTGATTGAAGTTGACGTACGTCTTAAGTTATGTACCGCTAGGTAATGATTAGGACTCTTCATGGTGCAATAGCTGTGTGTGTGTTGTTTTGTGTGTTATGTTGCTTACCATCACATACATGATCTGCTCGTCTCATCACTCATTATTTAAATAAAAATAAATAAAATAATAATATCGATGTATTACCTATGAGTAAAAAAACTATCAGTTTCATATATATACCTACCTAAAAGCGAAAGGTCACTCATCAAGGAATCTCAGAAAGTACAAATGCTAGGAATCTGAAATTTTGAATTAGCACGTAGGCGCTCGCTAAGACGGGGTTTTGCGAAATTCAACTCAGGGTGAGGGCGAGGGTGAAACAAGGGATGAACGGTTGTATGAAAATTCGTCATTCTCAAAGTTATCAAATTTTGTATCTAGACACTTGACACGAAGCAATTAAATGTGTGTTCTATCAATTTTGCAATTTGGAACTGTACGGGGTGAAATTGGGGTTGAAATGGGGGATGAATGTGAATATGGAAGTTCCCAATCGTTGAAGATAAAACCATGAAACTCTATATATAGACACTTGACACGAAGCAAACGAATGTTTGTTTTATCACTTTCGTAATTTCGAACTGTACGGGGGTGAAATTGGGGTTGAAATGGGGGATGAATGTCAATATGGAAGTTCCTAACCGTTGAAGATAAAACCATGAAACTCTATATGTATAGACACTTCACATGTAGCAAACGAATGTTTGTTCTAGCAATTTTGTAATTTCGAACTGTACGGGGATGAAATTGGGGTTGAAAAGGGGGATGAAAGTATTTATGGAAGCTCCCAATCGTTGAAGATAAAACAATGAAACTCTGGATATAGGCACTTGACACGAAGCAAATCCTATTAATATTATAAATGACAAAGTATGGATATTTGGATGTTTGTTGCTCAATCACGTTCTAACGTAGGTATGAACGGATTGGGCTGAAATTTGGAACACAGATATATTATAGTCTGGAAGAACACTTAGGCATTTTTATCCCGGAAAAACAACGGGAACGGGAACTACGGGGGTAACACCGCGGGGCGCTGCTAGTGTTAGTTTTTTTACTCATAGGTAATATTAGGTATAGATCGATATTATTATTTAATTTATTTTTATTTAAATAATGAGTGATGAGACGAGCAGATCATGTATCTGATGGTAAGCAACATAACACACAAAACAACACACACACAGCTATTGCACCATGAAGAGTCCAAATCATTACCTAGCACTGCACTGCGCTCGTCATCCAGAGATCTAATATGTTATAACTCTAAGCCCTGTAAATTCTCTGGAAACATTGCCCTTTAAACCGGAACACAGTAACGTTTGCACATTACTGCTTGGTGGTAGAACAACTGGCAAAGGTGTGGTACTTCCCCAGGCGGACTCTGCCAAAAGTACTACCACTACAAAAAACCTAAATACAAACTATAAAAACAAATATAGGTACACCCTTTGAGGGAGAAGACGACATTTACATGATCTACTACCACCTTGCCCTTTTTTCTATCGGAATGCTCGTAGCTCGAGAAAGTGACATCGTTTCATGGTTGATGTTCCAAAGACGCGAACGAAGAGATTTGACTCTACTTTTGTGATAAGAACGTCTAGGCTGCGGAATGCGTTGCCTGAGTGGGTTTTCCCTGTTGATTACAATCTTTGTGTCTTCAAGTCGAGAGTGAATCGGTTTCTTCTAGGTAAACACGCTCCATCGTAGACCGCATCGTCGCTTAACATCAGGCGAGATGGCGGTCAAGTGTAAGCCTATAAAAGTTAAAAAAAAAAAAAAAAAAAAGGACGAGTGACCACTGACCATCGAGTGGGTTAGTTTTTGACTCGGCAGATCTCCCTTGCTATACAGAGGTCACGCAGCGAATGTTCTGTATGTTGAGTGCAAATTTTGTCGACAAAGAAACGCGTTCTACCATGAGCGCGTAAACATGACATTTGTATGAAGAAATTTATAGCGCGTCTAGCGGCGCTGAATAGGGTACAATCCTCAAAAAAACTAATTAGTCCGTCAGTTAGATTGCAAAAAATTATTGTACACGTATTTTTTCTTTTGTTTCACCAACAAAAAATTACGAAGATACAGCGCTTAGAAGTTTCGTGTGACGTCACTCGTGCCTACGATTTTTACTCACGAGTGATGTCGCGACCCCCCACTCTCGAACTTTGATGTTCTATATCTTTGTCGATTTTTAATATTTTGAAAAACAAAAAATGGTTGTCTGTAAAGTCAGGTTACTGACGTTAGTTGAACTTGACAACTTCAACTACGCCTTAGAGCGAGGTAACGCCGGCGGCGAGGTAACGGTGGTAACGTTACATGACGTCATGTTTTGCGGGCGTGCAGCCGGCTTCATCGAATTATAAGACGTTGTCACGTCAAAAATACGTGTCCCATATTTTTCCATGATCTAGCTGACGGACTAATTAGAATAGTGCATTTTTGACCCAGTCCGGTACCCTATTCTGTATGCTGAGTGTGAGTTTTGTCGAGAACAAAACGTGTTCTGCCGTGAGCGCGTAAACTTAACATTTGTATGAAGAACCCCAGCGCCGCTAGACGCGCTATAAATTATTTCAGTACCTGGGCGACCGAGCTTTGCTCAGTTGAAATAATAAATATACTTAGATACCCACAGACAGGCTCCAAGTAAATCACGGAATAAGTTACGGCTGGTCTAGTCGGGAGAACGGCGACTGCCGATCCGGAGACCCCGAGTTCAAACCCCACACGCACCACTGTCTTTTCGAAGTCATGTGCGTAATGCCGCTAACTTAAAACGATGAAGAAAAACATCGTGAGGAAACCGACATGTACCTAGAATATTTCGAAGTCATGTGTCATCCACTAACCCGCAATGGGCCAGCGTGGTGGATTATGGCCTTAACTCTCTCCTTGCGAGAGAAGGCCCCGCAGTCCCAGCAGTGGGAACGTTTAGTGGGCTGTTGATGATGATGATGATGATGAATCAAAAAATAATAATTCTAGCGTCACACTCGGGTATGATAAGCAATCTTCGGGTAAACTCGGGATCATGGTCATTGGACATCTAGAAATGCGTCAGCCAATGGGAAATGCTGAAAGGGCGTGGCCTGGCCATCATGGTATGGCCATCTAGAAATGCGTGACCCAATGAGAAATGCTGACGCATTTCTATAGATGGCCATGCCATGATGGCTTGGCCACGCCCTCCGATTACACCCGTGTAGTTTCCAAAGAAAGCTATAAAATTCTGAGTTATACATAATAAGTTTTCACTTTTATCGGCAGTTCATATGACTGACAATTTTTTTTTCTGTGGACATTTGACATACTTCAATTAAACAATAAATATATTTTTATAATATGGTTTATAACATATTTGCTCGTAAAGGGTCTCTTATTGCACCAATTTCTGTATCGTAATGTATCTTATTACGTACTTGGGCGATAATATAATGAAAAACAAACGGTTTCAAAATGCTCCGTCTAAAACGAACGGTACCTTTTTAAATCTTAGTAAAGCGTTTTTATGTTAGAAAAGTGGTAAACATTTTATGAATAAAATTAACTAGGAGAGATAAAATATAATTAGAATTATTTAATTTGTTAATTTAATTAGTTTTGACCTTTTGACCATAAGTTACACCACAAAAATATTAATTTACTTTATTATTAATGTCGTAATGTCATAGGTACTGGCTTGTTCTGTGCCTTTGGTTTAAAAAAAGCGCTGATGCGCGCGCATTGTTAATCTGTGAACAAGAAATACGTCAGCCAATGGGAAATGCTGAAAGGGCGTGGCCTGACCATCATGGCATAGCCATCTAGAAATGCGTGAGTCAATGGAAAACGCTGACGCATTTCTAGATGGTCATGCCATGATGGCCAGGGCACGCCCTCCAGTTACACCCGTGTAGTTACCAAAGTAAGCTATCAAATTCTGAGTAATCAGTTTTCACTTCTATCGGCAGTTCCTGTGACTGCCAATTTTTTTTATTTGAAAATATTTCCTCGCAAATCTTATCTTAATATATATAAATCTCCTGTCACAATGTTTGTCCGCGATAGATTCCTAAACTACTTAACCGATTTTAAATTAAATTGGCACACCGTGAGCAGTCCAACTTGAGAGATAGGATAGTTTTTTTTTCGATTAATAGTCCTTATATGACGAAATCCGAGCGAAGCCGGAACGGGCCGCTAGTATGTTATAAAACGTCTGACGTGCGCTTTGATAATTACAGCCTCTGCTAATTATATAGCAATAACGTCTCGGCTGTAATTATCAACTTAGCGCACTTATATCATAATGTATTATTATATCGATGCTCGTATATAGGTAAGTAGGCTTTGGCCGAGCGTGCGTTGTATGTAGTTCTACTTCTCTATAACCATTGTTTCCTGGTTCCGAGATCGACTAATCTTAGTAGGTATTAGTTTAAAATACACAAAATTATTAATAAATGCCCTACGTTGACCTGATTAATATGTAGTCGCATTTTATAGTTAGAAATCCAATTTATTTATTACTAGCTGTACACGTGGTTTCACGTGCATTTATAAGAGTTGTTTGTTTTTTTCGCGGAACCCTGTTTTTTTCTTTTGTTTTTTTTTGTGATTTTTGATGAATTTGAATCTTTCTGAATTTTCCGTAAGTAAGAGTAGCCTAAGTTTAAAGGGTTAAAGTGCACCTCACAATATTCGAGGTCTGCACTCCAATCTCTCAGCAGTCCACCATCACCTCGAGACTGAGCAGCCGACGATCTTGTTTCTTACGGAGACGCAGATAGGTTGTCCGTCGGACGTGGCGTACCTAACGTATCCAGGCTATACCCTGGAGCACAAATTCCGGCCTCGTGCTGGAGTGTGCCTGTACGCCCGTGACGACATCTGCTGTCGGCGTCTCCGTATCCTTGAGGACACTAGATTTTCTGTTCTTTGGGCTCTGATGGACACAGGCATAGACAAAATTATCTATGCCTGTGTGTATCGGTCGCACAACGGATATCTGGAGACGACTAGGCTCACGGATTATTTAAGTGAGGCGGCGGACGCGGCTCAACAGAAGTACTCTTCGGCTCAATTAGTGTTACTGGGGGATTTCAACGGCCATCATAAGGAATGGCTGTACCCATACCTGGACACTGACCACGCTGGGCAGGAAACGAGAAAGCTAGCTTTATCGTTAGACCTAACCCAGCTGGTCCAAGAGGCCACAAGAGTACCCGACATTGAGTCGCATACACCAGATACACCTTATTGCTTAGACCTTCTGCTGACAACTGATCCAGACCGTTATTCGGTGGCGGTATCTTCGCCGTTAGGTACCTCCGACCGCTGTCTGGTGAAATCTGTATACCATCCGCCTGATCCCAGCCCTAAAGCAACCGGCGGTTGTAGCGATGCAGGTCAGCAACTTCTGCCGCCCCTCACTACCTCCAATGCTGAAACCTGATGGGACACTGGCTCATCAGATCGAGTTCAAACCAATTTTCGTTGGTAGTTTGCATGGTAATGTACATTGTCATGATTTTTAGTTTTGATTTTTAGATTCGTAGTTTAGTCGTATTTTATTATTTTACATTATCATACCTGGTAACTCTTGTGTTGAATTCCGGTAGTGCCAATCTACTAACTAATTGTCTCTTTTAATTATCATCCTACAATCAGTTATTTTACAGTGTACCAACCTGCGAAATTTGATAACATTAAAATAAAAAGTCTGGTGGTTGGCATACTAGAGTCAATTCTCATTTTGTCATCAGAGCCGAAAGATGGTCGGCAGTAATAATTTATAGCATTGTTAAAACATAATTATTGTACCTATGTACCTAAGTACCTACATGGAAATAAACGTTAATAGAAGTAGAACGAATAACGAAGTTTCTTTTCAACTCAGAAGAGGGAACAAAACCAGAAACGAAGGTATGTTGAGAAAATATGTATTTTTCATTTGTTGAAGTTTTGATAAAACGCCCACGTGGTTTTTTTTTTTACTTTTGGATTGGATAATGATACGCGTAATATAATGTGCAAGATTAATGCGTGTCTGATGTGTGATGATCCTCGGCCAAGGCTACTCTTTGGCAGTGTTCATTGTACACTCGCATGCGTTTTAAGTTCGACATTTCAATGCTCGATCAGGGCTACTCTCTGATAGCATTGAAATGTTTAATAATATGTACTGTAATATGCTAATCATTTATCTTTCAATGATCTCGCGAGCAAATTTTGCATTTGATAGTGATGCGCGTAACAATGTGTTAATGTATGTTTGATGTACGATTGACCCTCTGCCAAGGCTACTCTTTGGGGGCGTTCTTCGTACACTCGCATGCATTTTAAAATTAACATTTCATTGCTCGATCGGGGCTACTCTCTGATAGCATTGACATGTGATATTCGCTGTTGTTTGCGCTTGTCAAATGAAAATCTCGATTATTAATGTTAAACTACCTCGCTTATTTTAGCAAAACCTTGTTTTTATCAGCACATCAACATTTTATGACTACCCCATTTAAGATTGTTTTGAAGTCACAATTATTTCGTATTTCGTTCAATATCTTTTTACCTGACTATTAAAGTATGTTTTTGTTAATTGAAATCATGTTTTTTCCGCTGGATAAAACTGAGCGAGTATGTGTGACTCGATAACTATGAGTGACCCACTTAAAATTTTGTGGAAGTCACAAATTATTTCAAACGTTATTTTTAAAAAGAAGCGGTAAGTATTATTTTTGTCGAGACAGTGGATAACTTTTTCTATAACAAAACTGTGTGTTAACCTTTGGGTTCAAAACCACGATCCACTATCGTTTTATTGTTTATTTAAATTACGTTTTATTGATATTTCTGCTGAGCGAGTATGTATCTCGCTGAATATCTGACTATGAGCGAGTATGTGTCTCGCTGGATAACCGACTATGAGCGAGTATGTGTCTCGCTGGATAACCGACTATGAGCGAGTATGTGTCTCGCTGGATAACCGACTATGAGCGAGTATGTGTCTCGCTGGATAACTGACTATGAGCGAGTATGTGTCTCGCTGGATAACCGACTATGAGCGAGTATGTGTCTCGCTGGATAACTGACTATGAGCGAGTATGTGTCTCGCTGGATAACCGACTATGAGCGAGTATGTGTCTCGCTGGATAACCGACTATGAGCGAGTATGTGTCTCGCTGGATAACTGACTATGAGCGAGTATGTGTCTCGCTGGATAACTGACTATGAGCGAGTATGTGTCTCGCTGGATGACTGACTATGAGCGAGCATGTGTCTCGCTGGATAACTGACTATGAGCGAGTATGTGTTTCGCTGGATAACTGACTATGAGCGAGTATGTGTCTCGCTGGATAACTGACTATGAGCTAGTATGTGTCTCGCTGGTTAACTGACTATGAGTGAGTATGTGTCTCGCTGGTTAACTGAAAAACAGATTGTGAGGCGAGTATGCCTCTCGCTGGATATCTAATCGATAATTTCCCATTGTGTAGCAGAGTAAAATATACGCCTAACGTGGCTGAAATATTTTAACAGATTTACAAATGTGTCTAACATTAGAACTTGTTCTTGTCAGATCTACTGGTTGATTAATCGTAAAAATATGTTTGAATCGCACAGTAGATATCTTAGACTGTGTTACTGTTAGTACGAAAACAGATTTTGTCGGGAATTATGTTTAAATTTCAGAGAGTACGAAGATGCCTGAAGACGATGTGAGTACACCACTTGGCTGGCGAAAGACTAACAAAAGGAAAAAGAGAAGGAGATCGATGCCATCTCTTTGATAATATTCTTCAGATAATGTAGTTCTAGTACTGAACTCTCGCCACCTCTAAAGAACCGGAAGAAAACCAAGTAAGCTGTGAATGTTAAAATATTAAGTCTTGAGTGAAGGAACAATTGTTATCATGTTTCATCATTATTTCACCCGGAATGCAAAGCTCAAACCATTGATTGTTGTAAAAGTGTGCCATTATACATTATGTTGTTGAAATGATAAATAAAAATTGCAATTGAAATGAGAAAAATTAGAGAATGAACTAAGTGTAGTAGTATACGGATTTGAGATTACTGAAAAAAGGCGGTACATTTTATAATTTATGTATAATAGATAATGCAATCGATCAATTAGCAATGGAGCACAGGCATTTAATTGTCTAGAGCCGGAAGTCTTGTTCTGTTTTTCTTTAATCTCAAAAACCATAAACTCATTCATATAATTAAAACACTAGACCCACTTTTAAGAAAATTAACAGATCCTAGTCCTAGTATTGATATACCTACCAAATTAATTAATTAATTAATTTGCATACCTAATATGAGGTTGTTTTTGGCTGTGTGTATACCTAATATTGTAAGATCTTTGTTACCCATTAACGAGCAAATAAAGAATTGAATTGAATAGTATTGATCACTAAGTTAAATTCAATCGCGTGCTATAGTTGCCGTTCCAAAGGGCTTTTGAAGTAAGACTTCAAAATGTTCTAGACCAGTAATAAAATTCAATCGTTGCAACCGGGTCGGACATCATAAATGTCAAAATCGATGAAATAATTAATAATTAAGGTTTGATGGTTCTTCCAACACCTTTGCTCATGGGCCAAAATTTTAACGATTTACTTTGCGTTACTGTTTTGAGAGACTAAACTAAACTCATGTTTCACAACGATCCCGAACAAGGATATTATTATATCGGACAATGAAGGCACATTAAAATTTTAGGTTGATATAGTGCTTACTGTTCAAATATAAACAATTTTAACCAAACAAAAAGTGTGTGTGTAAATAGATCAACTAAATCGTCATAAACAGTAAAACCGTACGCAACCGTAATTAGGTACAACTTACCATAGTTTGATGGTAGTTCCAATGAGAACCCCAATAACTTTGATTCATTTGATATATTATGTATCATGTCATTTTTTTAAATAAGTACATTTGATATGATGTTTACATCTCAAAACTATATTTAGATAAGAGCTACATTTTGACATAGAAACTGATTTGTTTGGATCTTAGTTATTATTTTAAAGATATTCCTTACTTGATAGGTATATTATATTTAAGTGTTCTGAATTACCTATTGTACGTAATTTATTTATTTTAATGTCTCGTTTGACACTATTTAGTGAATTGCTTGTTGCACATTGTATTATTGGAATGTTAAGTTTTACAGTGTAATGTACCTAATTAATTTATGTAAATAGTTTCAGGTGTTTGATAAGTAAAAATAAAACAATCACATAAATTTGTACGGATGTATGATTTTTAGTTTGTTGATTATTTACAGTATTTTCAATTGTCTCAAGTGAAATGAAAACTTGCACTTGTTTAAATTTAGATACCAGTCCAGTAATTTGTAATACATTACTCTATTTAAGAAATGAATAGATTACAAGGGTTTCGATAAGAATCTTGAATTGTAAAAAAATTAATAAATATGTGAGTACCTAACAGATAAACAATAATTCATTGTGATCTACTTGGTTTTACATAGGTATATTTGTTATTTAACGTACCTACTGCCTACGTAATAATTGTATAATTTTAGTACCAACTTTACTTAGTCTTTTAAATTGTATTATTCACTACTTCACACAGAATTCTAATTGTGAGATTAATGTGTATGCCGGGAGGCAACACGTGGTCGGATGGCCGAATGTCATGATTTTTAGTTTTGATTTTTAGATTCGTAGTTTAGTCGTATTTTATTATTTTACATTATTATACCTGGTAACTCTTGTGTTGAATTCCGGTAGTGCCAATCTACTAACTAATTGTCTCTTTTAATTATCATCCTACAAGCAGTTATTTTACAGTGTACCAACCTGCGAAATTTGATAACATTAAAATAAAAAGTCTGGTGGTTGGCATACTAGAGTCAATTCTCATTTTGTCATCAGAGCCGAAAGATGGTCGGCAGTAATAATTTATAGCATTGTTAAAACATAATTATTGTACCTATGTACCTAAGTACCTACATGGAAATAAACGTTAATAGAAGTAGAACGAATAACGAAGTTTCTTTTCAACATCATATATTTTTTTTAGTTTTTTCGTTCTCTTACTTTAGAAGTTAGAGGGGGACACACACACACACACACATTTTACTACTTTGGAAGTGTCTCTCGCGCAGATTATTCAGTGTAGACAAAAATTATATTAGTAACCTCAACATCATTTTTGAAGACCTATCGGTAGATACCCCACACGTGTAGATTTGAAGAAAAAATCAATTTTGAGTTTCAGTTTTCAGTATGGGGGTCAACCCTAATTTTTCTTTTTTTTTCATTTTTTTGTAAAAATCTTAATGCAGTTCACAGAATACATCTACTTACCAAGTTTCAATAGTGTAGTTCTCATAGTTTCGGCAAAAAGTGGCTGTGACATACGGACGGACAGACAGACAGACATGACGAATCTATAAGGGTTCCGTTTTTACGTTTTACGGAACCCTAATAAAGATAATTTATTGAACTAAAAAAAAAAAAGAAATAAAATTACAACGAATTAGGTGGTGCGAAGACTGAAGAAATTGCGAGTCCTCTCATTATGAAATAACGAGATCTCCATCTACCCTCATTTGGCCTACATAAATCGCAAGGTGAAAACCCCAACACAAAACACTAACCGTATCACCAGGCTACTCCAAACTCAATGCGCGATGCACGCATCTATTCTAGGGGATTCCACGACGCCGAAAAAACCGGGTGGGTTTTGGTTATTGGCATCGTAGTTGAAATTTAGATGTTATTAATTTATTTCCAATGCTTCCCGAACCGCCAATGCTTCTCGCGTAATAATGATATTCGGTAGAGACCTTCGGGTTGTGGAGCTCAATCCAATGACCAGTTTTAGCATCAACCAAACGTTCAGCAATTGCAGATTTTTGTGTCGATTTATTACAGCGGCGATGTGTTAAGAGTGCGCCTAAAGCCAGGAAAAATACGATTTCACCCGCGCGACGCGTTTCTTAATGTGATGTACATAAAGTCGAGAATAGCATGACACAGTTTGGAGGAAAAATCAATATTTAATCAGGAGTCCATTTTTGACCAAGTTTTATTTAATTACTCAATAACTAAACATAAATTAAAAAAGTGTTCGGTTACTTTACTAGAACGTACAAATAGAAATTTTATTACCAAAAAATAACGTGGGGTCATCGCTGATAATTTCGAGTACTCGAATTAAAACGGGTTTTTTCGGTGTCATTTTTATTTTTTTATTGTAAAAAACTCTGATCTATTTTTAAAATTCTATTCGGTTATTGTGCTTCTTCTTGATTGTACCCACACGTCAATATTTTTTTTGTCATAGTTTTTAGTTTCTTTACTTCAGTGAGCGGCATCGAAAATGTCCTTTTTTCGTTTTCTGGCTTTAGGCGCCCCCTTAATTATTCCCAGTCCCAGCAGTGGGAACATTTAGTTGGCTGTTTATGCTATGCATAGGTTTAGCCTTGCTATGCGACGAAAATTTAAAAGGGCAAGCAATGAAGCGTACTACGAACTATCTTGTAAAACAAAGGTTGAGAAATGCTGGTATCTCATATTGAGAGTGACATTGATTTGTTTACATTCTACAATGCATAGCTAGACAGCTAGTCATTTGTTGCCGGGTAATTTTAATAGCTGTTGGCGAGCTATTGGCTAATACATAATAGACATACTGAGTTCAAACAGTGGAATTAAACAATTAATTATTTATTGATGCAAATACACTATTATGTCATTTAATCTGCACAATAACTTCTGAGGGTCGATCCGAAAATTACGTCACTAGTAAACATAATTCAATTTACTCCGAAAATACAAAAGCAAACATCAATTTAAAATTAAATTCAGGCACTCGACTATATTGTATTAGAAGCTACCACTACGTCGTCTAGATTAAAGTAAACAAATTTTAGTTTAATTAAATCGCCACACTGATTTTACCTACCTACGTTAAAATATATATACGAAGTATTTTCTACCAAATAAAAAATAGCCATCATATTCAATAACAAACAATCGAATCGAGAACCTCCTCCCTTATTGATGTCCGTTAAAAAATATAATAAAACTAGCGGGCCATTCCGGCTGCGCTCGGATATTGTCATTTAAAGACTATTAATCGAAAAAAAAACTATCCTATCTCTCAAGTTGGACCAGACTGCTCACGGTGTGCCAATTTAATTTAAAATCGGTTAAGTAGTTTAGGAATCCATCGCGGACAAACATCGTGACAGGAGATTTATATATATTATAAGATAAGATTTGCGGCAACCCACACAAACTGAAATTTTGTAAACTATGTAGTAATATTAATTATATGTTATTAAATATTACTTACATAATGATCACTCACTTCAGTCTTATACACAGGATTCGTAAGAAACCGTCTCGACAAAACACCGTTATTTCGTCCACACGATACCTTATCACACAAACTACTAAAATACTTTATAAATTCTACCGTCGCAGCCCGATATACTCGCAATTATGTTTCTAATCCCCGTATTTATCCTCAAATATGTTATTGCTGTATTATTAATAGAACTGACCTTATCTCAACCATGGGAGTACTTGATCATGCCATGCCTCTTGACATTATTATCCTGGCGTTGTAGTCCTGGCTTGGCAGGCAATTAATATCTACTATATCCTAAAAAGGTACCTACTTAAAGTTTTCTAAATGAGATTTTATTTAAAAAAAAAACATACTCATACGCCATACATGCATACAAATCATGGACCTTCCATATTGACGGTTATGGCAATTCATTTGTTATTAAGTTACCTACTATAGGTACCTACTTATACTACCTTGGTCAAATAGTATCTTTCCATGAGACTGAAGATGCTTGACGTACCTACCTAAATCGCTTGGAAGACATATTGGGCCATTGGGCCAACTCAAAGAGTTTTTTTTTAACTTGATTAGGTTTACACTTGACTGCCATCTCGCCTGATGTTAAACGACGATGCGGCCTACGATGAAACGTGCTTACCTAGAAGAAACCGATTCACTCTCGACTTGAAGACACCAAGATTATAACTATCGGGCAAAATCCACTCAGGTAGCTCATTCCACAGCCTAGACGTTCTTATCACAAAAGTAGAGTCAAACCTCTTTGTTCGTGTCTTTGGAACATCAACAATGAAACGATGACGCTTTCTCGAGCTACGAGCAGTCCGATAGAAAAAGGGGCAAGGTGGTATTAAGTTATACAGATCAGTCGCGCACTCTCCGAAATGTATCCGATAAAAAACCGATAAGCCAGCAATGTTTCGGCGATGTTCAAGACTTTGAAGTCTTTTTCGCACGGCTTCGGCAAGAATATCATTGCCTATGAGCCTTTTGGCACGTTTCTCGATCGATTCCAAAGCCTCGAGCTGATACTTAGCCGATCCATCCCAAAGGTGCGAATCGTACTCCGTACAAGAACGAATCTGTGCTTGATATAGATAGAGTAAGAGAGAGAGAGAGAGTATACATACCTTCTCGTATCGTTTACCACACATCTATGTGCCAATTCTCAACAAAAGGTGATCGTCCAATGCGGTTAAAACGTCAACTCATTGATACATTTACATTCTAACCATACCATGCTCAAACATGGTACACATACCATCGATATGCACAAACTTATTCTTTGACTGAGCATCAGACCACGCTCGCGATTTGCCAAAGAGCGATGGAGCCAATGACTTGATGGAGTGCATTATCACAGTATAGAGAAAAACTACCAGTAGGACGACGTAGGTAGGTAGGTAAATGCCGACAATGTAAAGGATTGTGGCAAATAAAAGATGATTGATTCATATTTATTTTTGTGACAATTATTTTATTGTCAACATTGTTAAACATCATCAACATTCATGGAAACATACCACAGACTAGGTAGCGAGATAAACATACTTAGCACCATAAACAAATTGGTGTTGGTGGACAATGCACATAAAACACCATCTGACTCCAAACTAAGCAAACGGCGGCCACATAGCTGATATAATACTTATATACATAGTTGTAAATACATACTTACTATACATAGAATCACTCAGACTCAGTACAAATAGTTGAATTCATCACAAAAATATATTTGCATTGGGTGAGAATGGAATTCCAACTTATTAACAACGATTAGGATTACATAAAACCAAAACAAGCGTCAAACTGAAACGTAAGCTTCGAACCACGCTCTTGAACTGTTAACATTTTCATGTTCGCAGCTTGGGAGGGCGATTCCCGTGTCGCTTGTGTGTCTAGACTCTACATAGACGTCTTCATCGTACGACTGTATGATTTATTATACTGTGGTATCATCCTAGGCCTGAAACTAATTAATAACAATAACAACGTTTATTTCCTGATCAAATAATGTACATAATTTCTTAAAAAATAAATGTCCGAGATATTCAAAATACCATTTATGTTTGTTGATTTAAATTATTAATTAAAATTAATAACAAGATTAATTGTAACATGCGTAGTTTGTTTGATGACGATATCGTGTTACCATTATGTGTAATGGTAAATTTGTACTTATTATTATTATTGATTATTCTCTCAAAAATTACATTAAATTGACTATAATAATTACTCGTTTAATTATTACACGAGTATGTCTCCAAAGGAACCTAAATTATCTTGAAGCTGTATTTCAAGTACATGAAAAAATATGGATAATAAAAGTGGCCAAGTGCAAGTTGGACTCGCCCAGGAAAGGTTCCAGCAAGTAGCATCATATAAAAATTCATGTAGTTCGTTGTAACTTTTATCGATGTTTTCATAATAGGTATTGTATTTATGACGATTACAAAAAAACTGCTTACTAGATCTTATCCAAACCAATTTTCGGTTGAAGTAAGTTTGCATGGTAATGTACATCATAACATTTTGTAATGTTCTTATGTTAGACGTTGTAAGCTAAATTACGTGACCAGCCTGGGTCTCCGCCACGATCTGGCCTGTAATGGTTAGCGCGACGTAAAAACACTAAATTCTAATAAAATCTCCGCTCCTCTCCACCACCCAACATAAAAAACAATTGGGACGTTATCTTAAAATCTAAAGGAATAATGGCACGGTACCTTGTGCAAACGGAGTCCCGCGTATATATTATAAAAGTGTATATCTAAACCATCCCACGAACTAACCCTTTGTTCCCCGTGTATCTAAGGTTTATCTATATATATAAAAGCGAAAGGTCACTCATCAAGGAATCTCAGAAACTACAAATGCTAGGAATCTGAAATTTTGCATGGAGGTCCCTTTTAGCACGTAGGCGCTCGCTAAGACGGGGTTTTGCGAAATTCAACCCCTAAGAGGGTGAAACAAGGTATGAACGGTTGTATGAACATTTTGTATGAAACGTGATTTTCAAAGTTATCAAATTTTGTATCTAGACACTTGACACGAAGCAATAAAATGCATGTTCTATAAATTGTGTAATTTCGAACTGTACGGGGGTGAAATTGGGGTTGAAATGAGGGATGAATGTCAATATGGAAATTCCCAACGGTTGGAGATAAAACCATGAAACTCTGTATATAGACACTTGAAACGAAGCAAACGAATGTTTGTTCCATCAATTTCGTAATTTCGAACTGTACGGGGGTAAAATCGGGGTTGAAATGAGGGATGAATGTCAATATGGAAGTTCCCAACCGTTGAAGATAAAACCATGAAACTCTGTATATAGACACTTGACACGAAGCAAACGAATGTTTGTTTCATCAATTTTGTAATTTTGAACTGTACGGGGGTGAAATTGGGGTTGACATGAGGGATGAATGTCAATCTGGAAATTCCCAACCGTTGAAGATAAAACCATGAAACTCTTTATTTAGACACTTGACACGAAGCAAAATAATGTTTGTTCCATCAATTTTGTAATTTTGAACTGTACGGGGATGAAATTGAGGTTGAAATGGGGGATGAATGTCAACATGGAAGATTTCAACTGTTGAAGAGAAAACCATGAAACTCTGAATATAGACACTTGACACAAAGCAAACGAATATTTTTTCTAGCAATTTTGTGATTTCGAACTATATAGGGATGAAATTAGGATTGAAATGGGGCATAAAAGTATACATGGAAGCTTCCATTCATTGAAGATAAAACTATGAAACTCATTTATATAGGCACTTGGCACGAAGCCAATAAATGTTTGTTCTTCTAGAAATTTTGTAATTTCGAACTTTATGGGGATGAAATTGAAGTTGAAATGGGAGACGAATGTCTCTTACGCTTTCACACCTAAACAACTGAACCGATTTTGATGAAATCGTTTTATTATAAGCTGATTTTATTAAATGTGTCTGGGTGTAAAATTAATTATTGCCTGAGTTACCTCAGTATTTATTTCGCGCGGACGAAGTCGCGGGTAACAGCTAGTGATAAATATATAATACTTGTCAGCTGCTCTGTGCTAGTAGTCGGCTTTTACTTCAGAGCAAGGGGTTGTTTGGTATAAAATGACGTAACAACATGTTTTAGCTAACTTGTAGCAACGGTAATGGTAATTGTTAGCAATGATCGAAAATTTGATGTGGCCACGCTTTTTGCAGTCTAGTTTTCTGTTTGCCATAAGCGGTTGCGAGGAACGCACGCGCGCGTTGATTTTGTTTTGCAAAGGATCGTTTGTCGGCTTCCTTCCGATGAATTCAATTCATCGGAAGGAAGCGACAAATGATGCTTTTCACAAACACAATAAAATTGTTCGTTCTCGCGACCGCGCTGAGAAACTCGCGTCCACTTGTCGCAACCGTGCGAAGCAAAAAACAGTGGGAATAAAAATAAGGGGGAGCGTGCGCTCCTCGTGACGTCGTGACCTCGTGACCCTCGGTTGCAAAACAAAATCAACGCGCGCTTGCGTTCTTCGCAACCGCTTATGGCAAACAGAACACTAGACTGCAAAAAGCGTTGCCACATCTAATTTTCGATCATTGCTAACAATTAACATTACCGTTGCTACAAGTTAGCTAAAACAAGTTGTTACGTCATTTTATACCAAACAACCCCTTGCTCTGAAGTGAATCCGTCACTTCACTAGGTCAATGCACCGACCATCGAGACAAGGTGGCGAGGGCCCGTTTTAGTCGAGATCCGTCGACTAATACCTCTGCGACGCGCGAGATACCGTCCGCACCCGCAATCAACTTCAAAATGCGGCCCCGCCGCCAATATAACGGAGACAGATTGGCCTCCTTTAACAAAACTAAATCGCCTTCCCGTGGCGGATCTGTCCGGTCTGTCCATTTGACTTTTTGCTGCAACAGATGCAGGTACTCGACCAACATCGGTCCCAAAAATTCTAGCTCATCTGCTGCAGCAAATGGAAACGCGTTAACCGGTTAGCGCGCTCATCCTTCCAAGGATATTTGGGCAGAGCCGTGAGCGGTTGCCCGACCAAAAATGACCAGGAGTCAAAACCTCCAGGTCGTTAGGGTCCAAAGACAAGGGACAGAGCGGCCGAGAGTTGAGGACCGCTTTTACGCGACAAAAGACCGTAGCCAGCTCCTCAAATATCAGCACGGTCTCCCCAACGACGCGTCGAAGGTGGGTGGGTCTTGGCCGACTTCACTGCGGCCTCGAAAATCCCACCCCAACGAGTGCAAGCAGGCACCCCGAAGCACCACTCTATCCTTCGTTGCGCGAGAGCATGGCCCAACGAACTGTTTTGGGTAGATAAAAAGTCCCCCACTTCTTTAAGATACCTATCCGTACCCTTATAGTTGGTACCATTGTCGGACTGTATTAGTGACGGGTCCCCCGACGACCAACCAACACCAAACCGGAGAAACCGATCCAAGGCCGCGACGAACGCCTCCGTCGTTAGTGCGGACACCACCTCCAGGTGGACGAAAAAGGGCCAGGGCCGGCAAAATCCGTGCCGACTCCGGCAAAGGGCCTAGGTAGCTGAACCCGGTCACCCGGCAGATCTCCCATTTAGGGGTGCATAGTGGGGGCCCGCAACCGATAGCAGGGCACACACTTAAACAAGACGTGACGCACCACGCGTTACGCCGACAAAATCCAGAAGTCCCGCTGGGAAGCGAGCATCGCCGTGTAACCCGCATGGGAATTAATCTTATGCCTTTGAGCCCGCACCAGCTCCACAAGGGACCTCCCTGAGATATAAGGAGTGGATGGTGACGCCCGTAGGGCAGGTCAGCGTTCCTGAGCCGACCTCCTACGTGGATGAGACCACCCTGATCTATAAATGGATTCAGGCGCGAAATAGCACCCTTGAGCTTAGCGCCGTCCCGGAGCTTCCGAAGCTCTGGCGCAAAGCGCTCCTCCTGTAACCTGCCAATCAGGTACAGCATTGTGTCCCGACGCTCGCCAGCAGTGATCACTAGGGAGGAGGATATCTTCTCCCGTGGGTACTGACAATTATGTGTCTGATCCAGCTCGTGACGCCCAGCAATTTGTCCAGACTGCTATATTTTGTTACCAGCCAATCTATGGTAACTGACGGCTCCACCGCCACAACGTGGTCTCTGAGTCCAGGCAGCTCCTGCATGGAGGTGCTCGGTGGGTTGCTGGGCCAGGCCTGCTCCGGTCCGTCCAGCCATTCCGGTCCCCACCAGAGGGAATGGTGTTTCAGCTCCGGTGCTGTACACCCCCTGGAGGCGCAATCCGCGGGAATCATCACCCCCGGTACATGACGCCACATGACCGGCGTCCCGATTTCCTGAATTTGGGAAACCCTGTTTCCCATAAAAGTCTCTAGCTTGTGCGGTGCCGCGCGTAGCCAAGTTAGAACAACCTGACTGTCAGTCCAGGCATAGACACTCCTGATGTCCACTTTGGGCCCCGATTCGGTGGACACGTGACTGAGCAGTCGGGATAACAATTGAGCTCCACATAGCTCAAGCTTCGGAATCGTGAGCCTTGTCCGAGTGGGAGCAACCTTGCTCTTGGTCAACACCAGTGTGACTCGAGGGCGTCGTCTAGAGTCCACTGGTTGTAGGTAAACTGACGCAGCGTATCCTCGCTCCGATGCGTCACAGAAACCGTGTAGGCTGGCCTGGTACTTGACCGGCGGTAGTATTATCTTCCTTGGCAGGGCCAACTGGTTCAGATCCCCCATGGTGGATATCACCCCCTCGTCCAAGGGTTCTCTTACAAAGGGCTCGTCCCACGAGATACCCAACGTCCAAAGTCTCTGAAGGAGAGATTTGGCGGAGACGAGGACTGGGCAGATCTAACCATTGGGATTGAACATCCGTGCCAGAGTGGAGAGGATCTTCAGTATCCTCAAACAGCTGAGGGTTCTGCTGGTGGTCTTTCGGGATCCCTGCCTGGGAAGCCTGGGTTCGTTGGACAGCCACTTGCGCAACTCATAGCCGCCCGCGACGAGTATGCCAATGAGCTCGTTCCTCAAGCGAACCGCTTCCTCAATGGAGAATTCCTTTCCTGGCTGCTCCTCTGCAGACGTAATCAACTTTCAGGTCCCGTGTGAGGACGGCCGCCGCGCGCGGGAACCTGTGTCGCTCACGCTCCGCCAGTTCTAATAGCGTGCGGATTGCGATATAAGGGTTAGACTTAAAAGGGCTAGGGGGCTAGAAAGTATTCTAGATGTTGTGATGTTCTCTACATCATGTTTTCTTAAAATAGTAATTATTTGATGTTATATTTACTACATTATTTTGTACTATGTACGCAATAAATAGATAGGGTAGGTGAAATTTTCTGTTAGTAGAAAACTATTTTAGTTGTCAATAATATTAAATTATTTAAGTCGGTATCCTTCAATTCGTTTACAATTGATCATTCATAGCATTTTATACTACACCTGCTCGGAAAGTACCTTGATACTTTATCAAATTTACGGTAGAAAGTACGTCATTGCATATCGAACAAATATGCGGCGAGAAAACGCATCTGAGCGGGAGAGAAAAGTGTATGAAAATCCATTTCTTACGTGGTTTTTCTTTTTTAATTTTGGGTAAGACTATGCGCTGGTAACCTAAATATCAAAAGCCAAAAAGTTTTTACAGTGAGTTTTTATCTCCAAGTTCGCAAAATGACACTGGCCACTAGCTGTGTGTTATTTGGTGTCAAACAATTTGAAAAAAGAACATGTGAAAATTGCAGACGCCATTGGCGCCATTTTCAATTTGTGTGTTGTTTGAGGATTCAGTTTTCGTAGAAAAGTAAAATAAAGTAAAATGAAAAATAAAATAAATCAAAATGATAAGTAGTGATAGTAATGATGAAGATTTTTTAACTACGCCGCAGTTGAAGGAAACAGCAAAAATACTGATTGATAACCTTTTACCACAGAAATCAATTAAAAATTTATTTTCCTCGTAGGTGTAGTATAGAAATAGACAGTCGTTTGAAGCCTGAGCCGTAGGCGAGGGCTTCACCCTCCCCCTCCCTCCCTCGACGGTAATCGGTCACTTTCTCCTCTCGGTGAACAATGTACTATTTAATGTTTTGCTATTTCAGATAACATTCCTTAATACCTCTATAGTACATACGTAAAAAGAAAATTGCGCGTAAAGGATTTAAAAACAAGTAGGTACACCAAGGAGGTTCCGAGCCTGAGGTTTTAACAAATAAATAAAAAATGCATGCTGAATTCAGCACCAAGGAGGTAGAAATAAATAGGTTTAATTATGTTTTGAATTCAAAAACTTAGTGCACACGATGTTCTAAATTTTGGGAGCCATGGACCACATGCACAGACTAAGTAGAGAGATACGCCACATGAAAAAAAAATTGGCAATCATGGAACTGCCGACAGAAATGAAAACTTATAACTCAGAATTTGATAGCTTACTTTGGCAACTACACGTGTGTAACCGGAGGGCGTGGCCTGGGCATCATGGCATGGCCATCTAGAAATGCGTCAGCATTTCCTATTGGCTGATGCATTTCTAGATGGTCATGGCATGATTCCGAGGCCACGCCCTTTCAGCATTTCCCATTGGCTGACGCATTTCTAAATGGCCAATAGACATGGTACCAAGTTTACCCGAAGATTTCTTATCTTACCCGAGTGTGACGCTAGAATCCAATTCACAGCCCACGAAATATCTGTCTAGGCGCGCCTAAAGAAGTTTTTAGAGGGGTAAAAACGACTCTTGCGCCCTGATATCGAGGAGCAAAAGTAAGTAGGTACTTACTCTTTCCGAGGTGGTGGGATGAAAACATTATTATCTATCGTATTTGGGACTACTACCGGGACTTTCCGTTTTAGTTTCCATTTCAAAAACGAACTACAGCACATGTACATTGTACAAGTCCTATATTATTAAAACTTATTATTATTCAAAATAACTGTAATCTTTTGCGGAAAAATAACGCAAACATAACTTGTACTCGCATCGCTCGCTCTGTTTACCTGTTATGTAACTGTTGTTATGATTTATATTATACACCCGCTTGGTTCATTCGTGCTTTCTAGTTCCAATCGTAAATGGTAACTGCTTGACCTTCCTTCTCCCCACAGGGCCAGGTAAGGAACGTGTTCCGAAGGTGACCCCCCTACCGGGGTATGGCTCATGGGCACACACGGAACCATGGATGTTTGGGGCTAAGTGTCCGGTGTATGCGCCGACTTATACGACTCGGCTACCAACCGACAAATAAAATACACTCAAATATGGGCTTTATGTCATGCACGTTAAGTTACAGATTACATTGACAACACAAATTAGCAGACCGCTCGCTGACAGCCGTCAGTCATACAACCGTCCATCCCTTGTTTCACCCTCACCTGCGAAATTCAACCCCTAAGGGTTGAATTTCGCAAAACCCCGTCTTAGCGAGCGCCTACGTGCTACAAGAACAAAATGAAAATTTTTGATTAGCCCCCGACTACCTCGGATTTGTATTTGTAAGTACAGCATTCTACTAGCCAAGCTCTTTCATTTGATAGCCATATTGAGGGAGTTGTGAAGAAGTAATGTATTTCGTCATTTTGTGGTAGCGGCAAGTTTGGATTTTAAATTTGTCATAGTGTATAGTGTTCTACTAGTCAAGCCCTTTGATTTGATAGTTGATACCCACATTAAGGTAGGTAGTGAAGAAATATTTTATCCGCAATTTTATGGAGGCAGCCATCTTCAATCGATAACGACCAAACATAGCTAATAAAATCTGCACGTAAAATTAAAAAACACCGCATTGAAATCGGTCCATCCGTTTGACCTCTACGGTGTCACATACAGACAAACAGACTGACAGACATCGATGCCAAACTTATAACACCCCTTTTTTGGGTCGGGGTTTAAAAACACACCTACATGCAAAATTTCAGACTCCTAGCATTTGTAGTTTCAGAGATTTCGTGATGAGTGACCTTTCGCTTTTAGATAATACTACCTTTAACC
Source organism: Ectropis crepuscularia (assembly GCA_963693475.1). Classification (NCBI taxonomy): domain Eukaryota; kingdom Metazoa; phylum Arthropoda; class Insecta; order Lepidoptera; family Geometridae; genus Ectropis; species Ectropis crepuscularia. The sequence continues at coordinate 3,003,968 of OY856344.1, read as the reverse complement.
CGCGGCTTCGCTCGCGTTCTATTAGTTTCCTAAGGCAGTCCCACTTTGAAAAGTAATACGACTGTCGAACAATAACTTAAATAACCATAATCCTTTCAGGCTCTTACGATTTTCACGATTACGATTTAAAAAAACTATAAATAAAACGTTCTTAGTTTAAACATCTCTTCCAGGATACCGTGGAACAGAAACGGATAACAAAATCGAAGAAGACGGAAGTTCACAAACAATGAGTTAATTAATTTTCAATTAAACCTGCTAAATAATTCAATAATGTTTGATTGAAATTAGATGAACTTGTGACGATTAAAGGTCTAATACATACTTCAACGTCAAACGGTGCATGTTCCACAAAATGGAACTACTTCCGTAGCTTGTAGGTACCCTTTGATTATTCCATAATCAAATCTTGTACTTGTACGTACCTATATTTCACCGTTAAATTGATGATCCGCTGAATTAATCGCTTCACTAACCTTACCATGTACTGTTGTGTCTCTGGAACATGTGTTGGCGCCAAATTGCATTCCATACCCAAGTAAGGTTGCATCGGTCGACCTAACTTCCATTGCACAAGAGTTTTAAGCCGTCAGGTCTTTTTGTCACCAGCTATTCCACTCGGTTCGACTCTGGCTGGGATATTGGCGGTAAAAAAAACCCGTCGCATGGTATCAGTCAGGCTACCATACGGTCCATTCTTTTTGCCCAAGAGACACCACGGTGGCCGAGTTAATCGACAACAGTATCAGAAAGAAATGGGCTTCTTAGTAACCAAGTGCCAGCTAATAGCTATCTCGGTTATAAGTATTATAGGTACGTACCGCATCCGACAGAAAGACGATTTGTTGGATGCGGAGAGTGAGGTTCCTTTAGGAACGGAGAAAATAATGCTTTGAATCTGAGAATCACATTTCAGAGTACAATATTTCAGACCGTGTCTACCATTTCTCTAACCTAAGAGTCTAGGATCTACATTAGTTATACATAACTGGTTTTCGGCGCCTCATTGAAGCCTATTAGGTTTATTAGGCCTATAGGATGTTTGAAATTTCCGTTTAAATGTTCCGATGTGATTGAGTAACAAACATCCAAAATTTCGCATTTAAGTACCTATCTATAATAGAAATTAGTCAGTATGATATTTAAACATTCTACATTAATATATTGAAAACAATGACTAATACGGCCAGGAACACATTTTGTCAAAACAAGTAATCGCACAAATAAAATTATCCAATGTATTTAAATATACTATAAAATAATGGATTGTATAATAATATTATTAATACAACAGGAAGGTAGAGCCTAATTAGATGTACAAAACACACTCGTAATACCTACTTATTAGCGACTTCAAAAACAACCTCCGGTGTTGGTTTTCTCAATTTCGTTGGATTTTTGAAGTGAAAACTTCTTTAGGCGCGCCTAGACAAATTTTTCGTGGGGTGTAAATCGATTTCTACCGTCACGCTCGGGTATGATAAGAAATCTTCGGGTAAACTCGGGACCTTGGCGATTGGGCATCTAGAAATGCGTCAGCCAATGGGAAATGTTGAAAGGGCGTGGGCTCGCCATCATGGCATGGTCATCTAGAAATGCGTGAGCCAATGGGAAATGCTGACGCATTTCTAGATGGCCATGCCATGATGACGAGGCCACGCCCTCCGGTTTCACCCGTGTAGTTTCCAAGGTAAGCTATAAAATTCTGAGTTATAAGTTTTCACTTCTATCGGCAGTTCCTATGACTGCCAATTTTTCTTTTTTTTATGTAAATCGTTATCGATGATTGTTAGGGTTCCGTAAAACGTAAAAACGGAACCCTTATAGATTCGTCATGTCTGTCTGTCTGTCTGTCCGTCCGTATGTCACAGCCACTTTTTGCCGAAACTATGAGAACTACACAGTTGAAACTTGGTAAGTAGATGTATTCTGTGAACCGCATTAAGATTTTTACAATTTTTTTTTAAAAAAACAAAAATTAGGGGTGCCCCCCATACTGAGAACTGAAGCTCAAAAATTTTTTTTTCATCAAACCTACACGTTTGGGGCCTCTATCGATAGGTCTTAAAAAATGATGTTGAGGTTTCTAACATAACTTTTGTCTACATTGAATAACTTGCGCGAGAGACGCTTCCAAAGTGGTAAAATGTGTGTCCCCCCCCCCCCCCTCTAACTTCTAAAGTAAGAGAAAGAAAAATCTAAAAAAAAAATATGATGTACATTACCATGAAAACTACCAACGAAAATTAGTTTGAACTCGATCTGATGAGTAGTTTTTTTTTAGTACGTCATAAATACACTATTATTAAGACTTCGACCAAAGTTACAACGAACTACAATAACTATGTGTACTATATATATTATGTTACTTGCTGCAACGGAACCCTTCATGGGCGAGTCCAACTCGCACTTGGCTACTTTATTTTTTGTTTGCGGTGGTCCCTTAAACATCGTTGTAGCTGTTTTGAAATCTCAGCAAAAATCTGAAATTTTAATACACCGATCATTTTATCACAGTCTATTAAATCATAATATAATATTAGTTTACTCCGAAGCCTTACTGTCTCATTGGTGTTCCAATATGTCTGTCAACGACGATCGAGAGACATACAAAACGGAGAAATATACGCATAATGCAATATTTTGTTTATAACATTCATGTAATTTTAATGTAACCTTCTATCAATGTTCTGAACCTTACATTCAATACCTTATCAAATTTAAATATATGTAGAGCAGAGCTTATGTCTCGAGCGTAGCAGTGGCGCTATATTTGATTCATATTGTACTTAAACAGAGATTCGAAAAGTTGTCCTTTTGCAGTGATTTCTGAGAGTAGGTACTCGCTGTACATGAGAGTTGGGTCAGCAGTACATGCTAAGTGTGTAGTGTGTTAATACAGTTGATACGATAAATTAATAGAACCATCGAACCCGTTGCTCGTAAATTTTACTCTTATCTTGATTTGTGACACTCAATATAAAACTATGAAAACTTTCACGATTTTCATTTATGCTAGCACTTGGATAATCCATAAGACTTACGCTACATAGACTCTTACATAGACCCCCACTTATTTTATCTTTTATAGGTCTACACCTATCTACAGGTGGTGGTCAAACCACCTCGCCTGATGTTAAGCGACGATGCGATCTACGATGGAGCGCGTTTACCTAGAAGAAACCGATTCACTCTCGATTTGAAGATACCAAGGTTATATCTACCTAACCAGGAACCTAATCAGGAAAAACCCACTCAGGCAACTAATTCCACAGTATATCGTTGTCGTTATCATCAAATCGTTGCCCGTGTGGTAGTCGTCATACGGGATACTGTACCTAGTAGGTACTCATTGAGCACGGTAAGATCAGGATAGTAGGGCCACTATTCTATGGTAGGGCCCTGCGCCCACGCACGGTCCGAAGGGGGGGGGGGGGTCATAGGGGCCATGACCCCCCAAATCGTATAATCATAATCATAATTTATTCAAAAATCAAATTTTACATGTCAAACAATATCACCATAAGAATAATAAATTATTAAAAAATATCACCATAAAAATGTCATAGTAATGAATTAAAAAATGTGATTAAATTTACTACTCATATTTTAAAATTATAAAATTCACTGAAGTCGTAGAAAGATTGCTCGATAAGCCATTTTTTAAGTTTTATTTTAAATACATTTAGGCTCTCTATCGTTGTGACGTCGCTGGGCAACTGATTGTAAACTATGGGAGCCATGACATGAGTCAACTTGGAGGACTTGGTGAGGGAGTGTGGGACCGCTGCCAGCCTGTGCCCAGCCCGTGTGGGGTACGAGTGCCGGGCACCGCACTCCTCGTACTCGCTGAGCTTGATCCTGGCGTACACCGCCACCTGATAAATCAGAATGGCGGGTAACGTCATTATGCCCAGGTCCTTGAAATAAGAGCGAGCCGGGGTATCCCACGTCACTTTCGCCACACACCGTACCTACTGCCCGCTTTTGCATACGGAAGGCGCGCTCCCAGTCCGCAGCTATATAGGTACGTAGGTATACGTTACATTAAAATAGGGCGCTACTAGTAGTCTTTTTTAATCGATTTATTGTATGTCCGCCCACCTTATGTATATCTGACTAGCTGTGCCCGCGGTTTCATCCGCGTTTTAAGGGTTTTTTTTTTCACGGAACCCTAATTATTTTCCTCAAGTATCAGTAACCTATGTTGTGCCTTAGATTAGAATATTAGCTAGGTACCTATCTAGTAATGAAAGTCCCGTCTTAATCGGCCGTTATGAAATTTTGCCGGAAAAAGCAGACAAACAGATAAAAATATTTTTCTAGATATTTTGTATCTACATTATAAATACATTAATTCTTAAAAAAGCTGTTAATTTGATATTACATACGAATACTCCAATTTTATTTATTGTATGAATCACATATTTTAGAAATATTGTATAGCGCCATCTTACCTCAATATATCAAACTATTTAGCAGACTTGGTTAGATACTAAAGTTACAGCATATCTATTCTATGGTTACAGTTAGAATTTATGCCCTAAATAAATGAACGATAAAATTGTGTACCTACATTAAAGATATTTAAATTGAAAAACCCAAGAAAGTTCAATGTTGACACCAATTGGTCAGTCAATTTCGCTCTTCAAAACGAATCCCCAAATAATCCACCCGAAACTGCAGGTCTACTACGAAAACAAACTCCGAATGATCGGATCCGACCGACAGCTGAATCGGATCGGATGGAAATAGCCTACCACGAAAAACAGTCGGATCGATACATCTCGGTCGGAAGTTATAGACTTAGGTCGGATGAGGGTCGGATCGAACGAAACGGGCGATCCTATCAACCGACAGATTGTAGTTCGAGGTAAGAAACGTCCATAAGTTCGGCCGATATATCGTTTATCGGACTTCGTAGTAGGCCTGCTGCTCCTGGAGCAATGGTGCCGAGCGACGTGCCGAGTTCTGATTACGACAGCTGCAACACTGATGATGATGACACTTTACATTTCTATGGATTTTTTTAAATATGGTTATCTGGAGAAAAACATCTTCTTATTAGAGTACTTCCACAAATCTAGTAACGACGAATCAATAGTAATTGATTCGTTGTGTTCTAAATCAAATACTTGAAAGAAAGTTTTCATTAGCGCCATCTAGCGAGAGTATTTCGAACTATTTACTGATTTACAGAATGGAAAAAATTATAAGCATTACCTTTCGTAACAGTTCACAGAATTTACGCCAGATGGCATATATATACTAGTTATATTTTGTCAGATGAGTGTTCCTAATAAGAAATAATGTTTTTAGGGTTTTGTACCCAACGGTAAATGGTAATATTACTAAAACTCCGCCTTCCGTCCATATGTCTATCTTTCCGTCCATCTGTCTGTCTATCTATCTTTTTGAAGTGAAAACTTCTTTAGGCGCGCTATGGACAGAATTTTCGTGGGCTGTGAAATGGATTCATGATCACGTGATCATCACGCTCGGATATGATAAGAAATTTCGGGTAAACTCGGGATGCTAGAGCGAGAAAGATAATGTGGTCAACAAACGTGCCAGACCGAGAAAGATAATTGTTAGAGGAGGACATGGGACAATAGATAGCATTAGATACTCTCTCTCTCTCTCTCTCGCTGCTCGCTACCGGTTACCAGTGTTGACACCTTAGCGACTTTGTCGCTGAAACTGGCGAATAGCGGATTTAGACGACGTGTTACCGACAAAGGGGAATATACTAGTGTAGTGTAGAAGGTTGGAGAAGGAAAAACACAAGGTTATCGAGAGTCAGATCATATTTATAAGGAAATTAACTCATTCTCTCAAACATAAACAACATGGAAGTCTACTTCAGTTAATACCATAAACTCTACTCCCAATTTCTATACATACAGATAAATATACGCACATTATAGCAGGAACTTTCCCAATTATATTATTAACATTTTATTCATTCATTTGTATTTTCGTTTGAATCTTACATGATAATAATGTTAATTATTGCCTTAAGTTATTCCTTTTCCCTTTTTTCCTTTTAATTTGAATTGCTTAACATTGTAGGTACTTAGACCAGTGCCATTTTATATTCTTACTAGCAGCTATATTTCCGGGATAAAAATAGCTTATGTATTATTCCCTTAATAATTCAATCAAAACCGACGACTTTGTTTCATAACTATTTGGCGACAAGCTCAAAATCATAGTGGCAACACTGACGGCTACCAACTCCAAAAGACTTTTCTTTGGGCGGGAAAACAAGACGGGTGCTTTAAAATTTTCACAATCAAATTAATTAGTTTTGCTGTGTAAATATTTCTTTCTTTCGTGTAAATATTTAGTTTTGTATATAGTCAACAGTATAAATAAATATGAGCGTCGCTAGCGACGGGGGTGACCCCGTCGAACAGACCAGAAAGAGAAAACTATTGAAGCCAAATCCAAGTGAAAATGTTTCTTACAAACTATTTAGAAAACCCTTTTAGAGAAAGAGACTATTCCCAGAAAATCGTAGTGGAGACTGTGTAGTGTATGTGGGATCGACGGAACAGGAGAAAGTCGGTAACTTAAATCCTATTACACTCACCAACCTTTTAGCGGACAATGTTAGGGGCATCATAGGGGTGCACCGTGTGAATGCATACAAAGTTGGAGTAACTTTTAAAAAGCCGGCCCCGGCCAACAACTTTTTGAACATGGTCATTTTTTTACTACCCATAAATGTGTATACAATCTGGGTATACAAATAAGTACTGCCTGAGTAACCTTAGTATTTATTTCGCGCGGACTAAGTCGCGGGTAACAGCTAGGTACCTAGGTAGCTAGGTACTTTGTATATAAATACAATTTCAATAAATATTTACTTTAATTTCTGGCTTGTTTTACTCGTTTATTCAACTAATACGATCCATAATATTTTATTATAATACGACATACCTACCTAATACAAAAATCAGCTAATGAAGTTTTCACTTCTGCCGTGTGGTCTTAATAAAGCACACACCTTTTTTTTCTCTTTCTTTCTTACACGCGGTAGTAATCTACCGCCAATCAGTAATGTACAAACATTACTGTGTTCCGGTTTGAAGGGAAATGTTTCCAGAGAAATACAGTTAGAGATATAATATCTGTGATCTCTGGGTGAAGAGCGCAGTGCAGTGCTAGGTAATGATTTGGACTCTTTGTGTTCCAATAGCTGTGTGTCACAGTTAATACTGGCAAAAGTGTGTTACTTCCCCAGGCGGACTCTGCCAAGAGTCCTACCACTACTAACCACCATCTATCACTCTGTCTGTCTGTCTGTCTGTCACCAGGCTGTAACTCAAGAACATACCAACCTAGTAGACATTTGTTTTAAACGTGATTTCTTTCTGATGCCACTACAACAATTACTGATAGGTACTAAAAACAGAATGAAATAAACATTTAGGAGGCTCCCGTAGCCCGTAGTCCCGTACATACATCCCGTTTTGCTGGATATTGAATTAGGACAACGAGTAGATTGAAATGCCTACAAAATATGTATTTACAACATTTAGGTATGTTAAACAATAAATAGTAAAATTTAATTCAATAAAACCCATATTTATAATAGACTCCCATAGACATGATTTTTTTCCGCTTTCATGGTACCGTACCCTTCGTCCATGAGTCCGACTCGCACTTGACCTGTTTTCAGGAGATATTTCTAAATCAAGAAATAATGATTTATGCTACCATATACATATTTAAACAGTCAAACCGTATTTATTTATTTTTATTACAGTTCTAGGATTGATACCTATGATATTATGATTGATGATATACCTATGATTGATAACTATGACCTATGGTGCTTCCTACCAATATTATAAATCTGAAGAATTGGATGTAACAGGGTGCTAACCGGGTTTTATTATTGTTGGTTGAGATTCGGTTCGGTCGGCTTATTGTAATTTGATAAATAAAAAAATAAATACATTTAACATTTGATGAAGACGGAAAATTTCGTTATCTCTAACATATAGGTAATAAATAGCAATACAGCTGAGTTGAGAACCGCCTACCATTTTTAAGTCTGGTGGGCATAGACATGAGAAATTTCTTGAAAAAATGTATAGCAAAAAGATTTTCTTGCGACCGTGACAGGACTCGAACCTGCAATCTTCGGATCCGAAGTCCGACGCCTTATCCATTAGGCCACACGGTCCTTGTGGTTACAGTCAAAATTATATGTTAGTTGATAAATTTTATCGATCGCAACATTTTCATCAATTTGTAATGGAGTTCAAAGAATGAGAAGAGTTTTATGTTGATTTTTAATTATGGTGGGCCCAAAGAACTTACATACTAAATCTATGGGTTGGCCTCAGATGACGTCTACTGCCTACCGTAAGAAGATAATATCTTCTTTATAGGTACATAAATGTTATGTACTACCTATGTCTAAATAATAAATTAAGTATATTAAATTTATTGAATACCTCAAATAATAAAATTGTATTTTTCACATTTGAATAAAATAAATAAATAAATAAACAGAACCTAATAAAATAAATATTGCTTATTGTACATTTAAAAATAACGCCAAAAAAAATCAACGCCTCCCCTGACGGTTCAAGACACATAAGTGCCCTTAAAATTATAGAATTGCTAGAAGTAAGTAAGTACCTACGAATATTGAAGTGACTGTATATCATCATCATTCTTTAGTACTACCACAAATTAGAAAATAGTTACGTACTACTAATGAATGTTAGTTATTGAATGTGAAACTGCAGAAAAATGAAAATGGCTGCTCTTTTTTGTAAAATAATTTTGTCTGCTTTAAAGCGTCATCTAGCGGCTGAGGTAGTAACTATAATAAAACTTATTTGAAGAGTACGTGTGCAGAACGTAATCTTCCTGCATCCATTGGACTCTGCGCCATCTTACTGTTTTTAGATTGTTTAACTAGATGGCGCTTCCCTCCAGATTCCGTCGATGGTTTTAGCGCCATCTAACGTTTTATGATAAAACTATTTTCGTAACTACGAATCTATCAAACATTCTAGTTTAAAGTAAAAATTATAGAGGTCACTATAAACTATTAATTATTTTTACTCGTTTTTCGTCAGTAAGATAAATATTTGGATTACATGAAGGGAAATCTATTTTAATTATAAATATCTATTAGCTTACATCGACTCACTAACCAAAAGCATCGCGTTCTATTGAACCATGTACCATGAAAGGGTTTTTGAAGTGAAAACTTCTTTTAGCGCTTATTGAGGATTTACCTTAGTACCTGTCTGAGGTTACAGATACCATAGAGGTACCAAGTTCGTCTTTGCAAATAAGTGCCTTCATTTAGTATGTTTTGTTCCAAGGGCGACATTTAAGCAATTAAAAGATTAAAACCCTGTTTAAATCCAATAAAGAAAAAAAAATGCCTACATCCAACATACCTATATCAAAGATAATAATTATTCTATTTCCAGAATGTTGCGCTTGTGTAGGTAGGCCTACACTACAAGCCAAACTCATTAGTTGACTTGTTGTCACTTGAGGCCGCTTCGCCTTTAGTAGGGTTGGCAAATCCTACTAAAAATATTACAAATACGTAAGTTTGGATGTTTGTTGCTCAATCACGTCAGAACGGTTGAACAGATCGAGCTGAAATCTGGAACACTGTTAGAACGTAGGCTGGAATAGCACATAATTATGATATTTTGAAGTGAAAACATCTTTAGGCGCGCCTAGACAGATTTTTCGTGGGCTGTGAATTGAATTCATTCGTCACGCTTGGGTATGATAAGTAAGCTTCGGGTAAACTTGGGACCATGGCTATTGGCCATCTAGAAATACGTCAGCCAATGGGAAATGCTGAAAGGGCGTGGACAGGCCATCATGGCATGGCCATCTAGAAACGCATCAGTCAATGGGAAATGCTGACGCATTTCTAGATGGCCACGCCAAGATGGCGAGGCCACGCCCTCCCACCCACACCCGTGTAGTTTCCAAGGTAAGCTATCAAATTCTGAGTTATAAGTTTTCACTTCTATCGGCAGTTCCTATGACTGCCAATTTTTTTTTTTGCCGTTTAGTTCCTGTTTCCAAACGGGAACAGGAACTACACGGGTAAAATCGTGAGGCGCTGGTAGTCTAGTGTCTAGTGGTATTTGGCTTGGTTTGGGCCACGAATAATTATTATTTTAAATTACCTAGCCAATTATAATACGTCGTCGGTCATGCATGGATGAGACTAGCAAAGGATCGACGATCGAGACATGTGGCGTACACGGAGAGAGGCCTGTACTCAGCAGTGGGCGATAACGGGCTGAAGAAGAAGAAGAAGAACTATAGTACGTATTACCAGAACGTCTACTCTCTTTCTACGAAAACGTAATTTCGAAAAAAAATCTCGCGACTTTCCTACTCCCGTTTTACTTCGTTTCGTCCGATACAACATTGTTTGACGTTTAAATGTTCTAAGCTTACTCTAACTAAGGCCGATTTAAACTGAACGAACGTAGAGCTAGAGCTGGAACAAGAGCATTCTTTCTCGACCTTTTAGTGTAAACGAAAGATCGTTCTTAGCGTTTTCCATATTATATATTCCATAGAATCTTTGCGAACGCAAACAAAACAACGAAAGAATGCTCTACGTTTGTTTACACCAAATGAATTTGAAACAGTGGGGATAGAATGAGCATTCGCTCGTCTGATGTAAATCGGCCTTAATAAGAGTAGGCTTAGAATATTTAATCGGACAAAACGATGGATCAAAGTAGAATCGCAGTTGGAAAGTCGCGAGTTTATTTCGAAATTACGTTTTCGTTTAAAGAGAGTAGACGTCCTGTACCTATTAGCCACATAACTGTGTGGAAAATAGAATGTGTGGAAGGAGGTAGTGAAATTTATCCATAACTAGCAGTACTCGCGTAGCTCCAGTTCCCGTCATTTCAAGGGATAGAAAGTAGTCTATGTATTCTTCCCGACTATAATCCAACTGTGTTCCAAATTTCAACCCGTTATGTTTCTACGTTGCAACGTTAGTGAGCTATAAACATCCCAATTTAAAAACATTTATAATTTTATAGGTACTTAATATTCATAATTATGATACATCAGAGGAGAGCAGATGAGCAGAACTTAAGTAACAAATGTACTTACTTACTTTAAAAAATATTAGTACCCAGGTAGGTACTTAGTAGGCAACGATAGATATCAATATAAAGCTGTGCACTCACAAACTTCCGGGCGCACGGAATCATGTCTCTCGTTGGGAAGAGAGAGCTCACTCTTTGCGTTCTAGTCGGTTGCAGGAAGCAGTGGACGCCAGACGTTTTTACCGATTACTATTCGTTGCCAACAACCAAAATTAGTAGAACTAGCGATTCTAGGGGTCAAGTATATTGGTTGTTTGTTGGTAAACCACTTACGATACACGCAGAGACGCAGTTTATTACCAATTTCAAGGTGCTCAGGGCACATCCGTTGGTTTATGTCGATGTATGTAGGTAGATACCTATAAAAGGTAAGTTTATATATATTTTTAAATTTCAGCAACCCTAGTCTTGAGTGCCAATTTGTCGCTCCTGAGAAACACTTATGACTAGTGCCCCCTGCCGCAGACCGCAGCTCAGTTTGCCCGCGTTCCTTACCGCAACCAGCCCCAATTTTGGCCTATCTCGAGTGTGCCATTTTGTTCGGCGTGGAGTGCACCTATTTGTAGATCGGCGGGAATTGTACCGAGTTTTATAACACAGATACGATTCTAAGGTATAAAAAAATGCTTTCTTTGAATGTCATAGGTAAGTCACAAATAGTAAGTATTTTTTTTTTGTAAAATAAAGTAGCTTCAAAATGATGAAGCTTCACACACTTACACACTTTCATCCCCTATTTAAGTCCCTTAAAATCCTTTTTTCGCAATTAAACTAAGTAAGTAGGTAGGTAGTTTAGGTCTTTTCTCAGGCTCTTATCGTCTTCACTATATCTCTATCTCGGTATCAAATTTAATCTAAAAGCTAAGGAGAAAGGAGTGAAAGCGTACCTATTAGACAGACTAACTGAGTTACTTTCACAATTATAAAAGGTATTTAGTAGAGATTAGTAAGGACTAGTACCTATCGTCCCAGTGTCGAGAGAAATCCTGAGTAGATCCCGAGACTTGCGCCACGGGTGTAGGTTTAAGGGGCATCTCCGAAGTACATCAACACTCACCTTCACTACTCGTACCTATTTCTCTCCCTGCTCAGCCAAATCTGATTAAACCTACTAGTGGAGCTTTAGATACTCGTTCGTATTGAACTTACTGCACTTCTGGACAAGCCATAGTCTTTCAGCAGGTTATAGAAAGATTTTGCTGGTATACCTCTCGCTCCTACTTCTACAGCGTATAAATTAGGTAGGTAGATAGGTAGTTAGCCTACATAGCCGTTTTTTGTTAATTCGTTTAGAAGATCGTAATACTTATTTTATTTCATCGTGTGGTCAGAGGTTATTATATATTGATCATATTTATAGATGTTATTATATTAGTTTCCCACGGTAGCACTGTACGGTAAGTTCTACAAGGACTATGCGTTTCGTAGCTCTAGAAAAAGGAAAATTTCCGATCTGGATGACGAAACACCCGCATCCTCTGGCCTCTGGGATTTATAGTGCTTTTCATACGTGTCCATTAAAATAGTCCATTCAGGTGCTGTACCCTGTACCTACCCAGGATTGACTAAGCCTTGTTTTAAGAGTTTAGTAGTGGTAGGACTCTTAGTAGAGTCCGCCTGGGGAAGTACCTTTGCCTTTGTCAATTATTCTACCGCCTAGCAGTAATGTGCAAACATTACTGTGTTCCGGTCTGAAGGGCAATGTTTCCAGTGAAATTACAGGGCTTAGAGATATTATAACAACTTAGATCTCTGGGTGACGAGCGCAGTGCGGTGCTAGGTAATGATTTGGGCTCTTCATGTTCCAATAGCTGCGTGTCACTGTCCTGTTATGTGGCAGGCATGTTGCTTACCATCAGGCATACTATGTCCTGCTCGTCTCGTCACTCTTTCTTAAAATAAAAAAAAGTTTGAAGTTGAGCCTTCTTTTACAAAGTTAGTTTGTCTTTTGTTTGTCGTCAATCCTTTTTGGGCTCTAGCTACTGAAAGGCTTATGGGTTCACGTGTGATTTCAAGTAGGTAGGTAGGTACTCTGTCATGGCGTTGTGACGTTGTGAGTAATTACCCCTATTAAGGATTTTTAAATTGGTATTTGCGGCTTTTCCTTACATATTTTGAATTAAAGAGTTATCGAAAGAATAGCAAAGCATGAAAGCCGATCTGTGATGTGTTATCGAATTCCTCAAAAATGTTTTTTCTTCCGTTCAGCCCTTCAGCTATTGCCCTGTTCGCCACCCCCTAAGGCCGCCACTGCTCACTACTCCCAACCGTGGATGGCACAAGTAGGTAGGTATACCTAGGTACCTAGTACCTACCAACTTTTTGCTTTTGTATCGAGAATAGTCCCTCAATAACAACAGGCAAAAGCGAAGTGTCTGACATAGCGCCAAATTACCTGCATTTATGTAGGTACCTATCAACATTAAAAAAATGTACCTAACTTTCATCTATCTTCGAGTCGTTCCCTCTCTCGGTTCCATTTACACCGGCGTCAATTTAATGCCGATCAAAGCGGCTGCACCATCTGCCACAAAAACGCGTCCCCGGTAAAAAGTTAAGTGGGTGAGGCTACTGTAATAACTTGTGCCTTTTTTTGACACATTCTGTAACCGCGGGTGGCCGGCCAAGACGTATGAACCACGCACCAATCAGAGGGCCGTGTGGGAGATGAAACAATGCCGCCTTTGTTGGGGGCGGGGTTTCTATTGTGCGGTACAATGGGAAGACACCGTCGCCCTTTGTGCTCATTGTGTGGGGCATTGTGCGCCTATTGTAGGCCGACGTGGCGCGCCGCCTTCCGAGGAGTGGTTCTGAAAGTTGTTGTTTTTAGCCGATAGCCGATTGGCGAATGTTATGTGGTTATGTGTTTCAGAGGTGCCGGAATTTATATCAACAGGTTTATAGGATAATCTTTAAAAAATAATAGACCCTTTTAAGCTAAATTTGTCGTAGACGTAAAGTATAGTGGTAATCTACACTCAATACAATTTAGTATAATTATGTAGGTAATCCTAAAGTGATGCAAAACACTAGGTATGCTAATAATTAAGTAGGTAGGTATCTACTTACCATGATTTTGTCTATTTCAGTTTCATTCCATGTTACTATGTCCTAAGTCGTCATTTTTGTTAACGACAAGTCGTTGTAACAAAAATGTCGAAACGTTAGGTTTACGTCAATACCGTTTCCTCTTATCGCTTAATTATTTTCTGGTATTTCAGATTTCTGGAATAGGCAATTAATAATAGACCTACCTACCTACTCTGTATTGTAAGTACTTATAAGTACCTACTTACCTATACTAACAACAAAAACACTCATATCAGGTAGGTAGGTACTTATAGGAGAAGAAAAACAATAAAAACAAATGTTACAACCTACCTACCAAATTACCTACCCAGGTATTAGGTGACACTGACTCTGCTAGACGTAATAACTACTTACTTACTTAGGTTATATCTGAATAAACAAAACAACAAAAATACCTACTTAGAAAAAAAAACTGTTTTTTTGTGTAGGTACCTAAGTAGGTTAAACAGTAGGTAAAATCGGTAAGAAAGTTGTAATGTTTTTGATATTTGTGACTGCGTACGAATTTTAAAAACTATTACGTTTACGGTTTACCTATACCTACTTGACTGCCATCTCGCCATACCTATAAGACGTTAAGCGACGATACGGCCTGCGATAGAGCGCACTTTCCTACTTCTAGAATCTAAAATAAATCGATTCACTCTCGATTTGAAGACTCAAAGGTTGTAAGTTGTAACCATCTGGGAAAATCCATCAAAATAACGCATTCCACAGCCTAGTCATTCTTATCACACAAAAATAGAGTGAAACGAGCAGAAGGAAGCAAAATTGAGCGAATGTTGATACGTTTGTAAAGTCGAATATAACAGATCGCGCGTCCACCAGACAATACTATCGATCGGCCGACTCGAACCGGGACGCAACGACGCGAGGTTTCTTTACTGCTCCGACCCCGTTCTGAGCACTGGGTAGATATGTCACCCTAAAAATGAAAATAAGTAGGTACCTACTTAACTAAATAACTTTAGTTTATAATCTAACGCAGTTAGATCAGAAATTCACATAAACTTTAGGCATATATTTTTATGCATTTTAGGCATTAATTATATTTTTCTATATTATCTATATTCTATGTTTTAGGTTTATAAATTTATAATCACGTGTTTTCTACCTACTAGCAACGGCCCGCGGTTACACTCGCGTAATTCCCGTTCTCGTGACTTTCTCGTGATAAAAAGTAGCCTATGGGTTGTTCCAGATAATAATCTATCTGTGTTCCAAATTTGAACAAGATCCTTTCAGGGGTCCCGATGTGATAGAAACGGAAGCATAACTGGCAAAAGTGTGGTAAATATAAATACCTACCTATATCCTCATTAGGTAGGGACCTACTCTGCAAGGGGTCCTAGCTCTATAAAAACTATTTAGGTACCAAGTAGGTCTAAAATACTAGTTACCAGTTAAAAAGATGTCATTTGCCAAATCGTTCATTTTGAAATTGTAAATTGTGAAAAAAGCACGAACTCATTGTCTACAGTAGTAAAAATTATTCAACAAAAGATATTGCTTAATTATTACCTATTTATTTACTTATTAGGTATTGTTATTCTTATAATATATTCACATACCTACCTGGGCCCTGAACTTACCAGAGAACAATATAATTCAGAATAAAGAGCCTTAGAAGAGGTCTAACCACTGAAGCCACTCTGCTAGGTTCGATTTCCCTCCATTTTTATATATTTTTAATAAATCCGTCGAAGAGCAATTAGGTTCGGAGCGCTCCATTGTCGCGAGGAAAACTTTGATTGGCTGCGACCTTTAGAATACAAGCCAATTATTTATCGAATACCGATTGAGCGCGACCAAGTTATATCACAGAGAGATTATTTTACAGAGGATCACGTTTTTAACCCTAAACGCAAACTTTTTTAATATAGATAGAAAACTCTTTATTGTGATACAAGAAATAAAAATATAGAGACCTTAATATCATAAAATCATTACCTATATTTTAAATCGCTAATGCTCGATAGGTTCTTAGGTTACTTATAGCGCGATGCCTGATAGATAGGACCTGCATGTCTACTACGAAGTCCGATAAACGATATATCGGCCGAACTTATGGACGTTTCTTACCACGAAACACAATCAGCGGGTTGATCGGATCGGTCGTTTCATTCATTCCGAATTCCGACCGACATAGATTTGAGAGTTTTTGTGTCGTAAACCTTACTCCGAAAGCATTTAATTACCTTACTGATTATTCGGACAGCTGTCGATTGGATCCGATTATTCGGAGGTTGTTTTTGTAGCAGACCTGCAGACAGAAGTTCTTCATCCGATCGATTTCAGAAAAGGAAGAGATTATCATTAGATAACCTCCTTTTCTGAAATCAGTAATATTGATTTCAATAACAAAGAATTATAGATTATTTTTCCATTGGATGGTAGAAGTAGATAGTACCTACCTATAGTAGTAGATACATAGGGTATAAGGTATAAAATATAATGTAGAGTAGGTGGCGTAGCAGTAGCAAAGCGCGCAGGTTTTAGCTATTCGGGCGTTCTCAAAAAATCAGGAAACATATTTATTCTAATACTACTAATACTGAATATGTTTAATATATATTAGAACAATATATATGAAACATATTCTAATAAATAATTTTTTTTTTGTTCTAAAAAGCGTAGGTACGTAGGTACTCCCCGAATGGTCCCTTATACATTTTATTGAAATCTGTTCAGCGATTTTTCTAATATCAACAAAAAACTATACGTCGATGATTTATTAATTGTAACTAGTACTTACGGTTACTTATTAATATATGGTTGCCGTATTTACCTATAACCGTATAAAATATTTAATATTTTGAGGTCGGGTAAAAATGAGAGAGCTGTGTGAATTTAATTTTGAAAGAAAAGTTGTTTCATTTTGCAGCAAAAAACATTTGTTATACCCAATATTAGTAAGATTAAAAGTTTGCGGAAATAAAGTTGTATTTCTGTATTATACTCCGCTCGTTTATTGTACGGGACCCAGCGTCACAGGCAGGCGGGGTTCAATAGGCCAATAATTAAAACCGCTTGGAGATGTTCTCAGAGCATTTTAATTAATTGAATTGTTCTAGTTGTGCTCGGTGAGGTCCTGAGGTGGTCCGCGATTGTTCCAAACTTTCGACGAGTCGAGAGGAAGCTGTTTTTCTATGAAATGTGTTAGCTGATGGGATAAAACTAGATATTTTATAGGTATAATATACCTATACAATTATATATTTACTTACCACCAATAGGGTATCGGACTGGGTCAAAAAAAGGTAAGTACAGCATTCTAATTAGTCCGTCAGGTCATGGAAAAATATGGAACACGTATTTTTGTTAAAATATTAAAAATTGACAGAGATATAGAACATCAAACTTCGATTTGATGTGGACGCGCGACTTCACTCGTGGGTAAAAATCGTACCCACGAGTGACGTGACGCGAAACTTCGAAGCACTGTATCTTCGACATTTTTTGTTTGTGAAACATAAGAAAAAATACGTGTACAATATTTTTTTGCAATCTAACTAACGGACTAATTCGTTTTTTTTTTTTGAGGATTGTACCATAGTCAAACAATTTGGAATGTAATGAATGTACATTTTTAGGATGCGCTCGGACATCGACAACATGAAAGTGACATGATGAAGTTGGCTGACAACTGTCTCTCAGAGTGTATTTTTACGACGCGTGCGCACACTGCCAGTCAAATTCGACCCACTGAAGTGTTTTTGAAGTGAAAACTTCTTTAGCGCACCGCAGACATATTTTTCGTGGGCTGTGAATTGAATTCTAGCGATTCTAGCGGCACGCTCGGGAATTATTTAAATCTTAAATAAGCATAACTTCCTGCGTATGTTTTTACTTACTGCATAGGTAAGCACGCACCACTTTTTTTTAATTGTAAGATAGGTAGGTAAGTATAACATTTAACAATTAAAACAAAGTTAAATTTAATATAAATTTTTCATTTAGGTAACTTTTTTCGTGACTGCACCAAAATAAATAGTCTCTACCTAAAGGTTACCCATATTGCCTACAACCGCTCCGACAAGACAGTACTTAGTACCTACTTACGTACCTACCGTTGATGTAATCAAGGGTACTTCTTAGGTACCTACGTCTAAAAATAATGAAACAGCACTGCAGAATTACACAGTGCAGTGCTAGGTAATGATTTGGACTCTTCATGTTCCAATAGCTGCGTGTCACTGTGTTGTTATGTGACAGTCATATTGCTTACTATCAGGCACATGTCCTGTTCATCTCGTCACTCTTTATTAAAAAAAAATACCGTTTCACAATGCTTCTCCACGTTGATCGGTTTCTGGCATTACGAGAATACTCTACCACGGAAGCTTAGATGTACCTATACGTACCTACGAATATAATTTCATCAAAATCCGTAAAACCATTACAAAGATACGTGGAAACTGGGACCAAACATACACACTTCCAAACACAAAAATGTTCGTCTTTATTTAATAGTGTGATAAGGCTATCTTATACTCGTGACTAGAACCATCCTTCAAACGCTAATCCTTCCTTTGTGGCTCCGGCTGTCCACTTGGCTTTACATTACACCCTCCGAGGTCAAGAGTCGCGTCAAAGGGATCAACCCTGAACATCCCTTGACTTGAGGGAGGCTTCTGAAGAATTCGGCCAATTTTGTCGGTCAAGCATTATTAGGTAAACCGCTTAGTTGTTTATTTTCATAAAGAAAAAAATCAAATGTTAGATCATACCTACCAAAGTTTTTCAAGTGATAACTTTTTTTTGTGCAATTTTTCTTAGGAGAAAATGTTATGAGTCGCGTTACTGACTTGGAATACTGGGCGGCGGCGTAGCGTTGGAGAGGCGGTGGAGCAGTGAAGCGGAACTTGCGCTTTAGACGCTTTTAGGATGTATTTTCGCTCGTCAAAAAGCTTATACCATGTGTTATATATAGGCTATTGTCTACCTAACTGTGTTCTAAATCTAAACCTGTTCCGTTATGCCGTTTCGTTGTGATAAAGCAACAATCATCTAAACATCAAAAATTTCGCATTTAGGTAGTACATACCTACCTATAGTAGATATTAGTAGAATTACGTACCTACCATACAAATTTAAACCATCTATCTACTTTCCAAATTCCAGCCCGATCCATTCAGGCATTTCGGCGTGTCTGAGCAACAAACATCCAGCCATAAAAAAATGTTAAATTAAAGTTTTAATACGTTTTCGAATTATTCCTATTCCATACCACTGGTTTCATCTCCTCATTACAAATTCATAATCGCTCATAACTAGGGACTAGGGATGAGGCTAGCAACACCGCGCGGGCACAATGGACGCGGGGGTGCGGGGCGCATTGTGTCCCACAATGCACCTGCCAACCTCTAGGGTTATATCGATTTTGGGGACTCGCCCCATTGCGCCAGTCTGCTTCGAGCCTTGACAATATGCAAAGAATTCATTCAAGATCGAAAACATTGGTCGAAATGTACGCTGAAATACGTATTATGACATTTTTATGATAGGTAGGTATTAGGTATAGACTCTTTACTGTAAAAAGTCTATACTATAGAGTGACGAGACGAGAAACATGCCTGCCACATAACATTACTACAGTCACACGCTATTAGAATTTGAAGAGTCCGAATCATAACCAAGCACTGCATTTGTCAACCAAAGACATAAGATGTTTTATCTCTATGGCCTGTGATATTATTGGAAACCTTGCCCGTCAAAGCGGAATACAGTGATGATTTGACTGTACTGTTAGCAATATTAGTAATTTATATAAGTTCTTATTGAAAGAATAGTTAGAATACCGAAATGCACTTTATGGCAACCCTACAATTCCGGGTTTGATTTGTATATAGTCTGTGGCTTGATCGTTTTGGCGGGAAATAATCAAGCTCTTGTTTTTGCTCGTAAAACATAATAAAAAGAAAAATGATATACCTACGGCACGACGGCAGCAAGTCCAAGTTTAATTTAAACGTACTAGTAAACCGACAAAAATCTAAGTAAAAGTGATAATTGTACATCTGTTACTGAATTTAAGGTACTGTAAAGCGTTTTTGTGAATATTTTGTGTAACAATTACACAACATTTACTAGGTAATAATTCAGTTGTACAAGGCAGCTGTGAATAAGTTGGTATGATGAAAGATTGATTCCGAAATATAAAGCTGTAGACTGATCATAGCTGTTTTATTTATGGACTAATTGTGTTCTTAATTTAGAATAAATTACGTACTTAACAGTACTTACC
This sequence comes from Ectropis crepuscularia, assembly GCA_963693475.1. NCBI lineage: Eukaryota > Metazoa > Arthropoda > Insecta > Lepidoptera > Geometridae > Ectropis > Ectropis crepuscularia. The sequence goes on along the minus strand of OY856344.1, from coordinate 2,983,493 downwards.
TACTATTTGGCGGTAGAATAGTTGACAAAGGTGTGTTACTTTCCCATGCGGACTCTGCTTGAATACATTGAAATACCTACACGTTGAAATTTGTATTTTGATGTTCATTAGACACATTGAAATCTTACCTAGACGATAACTCACCAACAAAATCTCCACTTTTAAGTTGAAAGTTGATTCCACATTCGTAATACCTAATGAAAAAATCGCCTATTTTTTCGACAGAACGACGTCATGAAAATCTATAGAACCTTATGTTACTAATTATATGAAATGTTTATTTACAGGAATGATCGTAAAACACAATATACATAAATTATTATTAAATCATAAGGACACAAGAAAATGTCAACAGTAATAAAACAAGGAAAAAAATTGGCAGTCATAGGAACTGCCGATAGAACTGAAAACTTATAATTCAGAATTTTATAGCTTACTTTGGAAACTACACGAGTGTCGCCGGAGGGTGTGGCCTGTTCATCATGGCATGCCCATCTAGAAATGCGTCAGCATTTCCCATTGGCTGAAGCATTTCTAGATGGCCATGCCATGATGCCAGGCCACGCCCTTTCAGTATTTCCCATTGGCTAACGCATTTCTAGATGGCCAATGGCCGGGATCCCGAGTTTACCCGAAGATTTCTTATCATACCCGAGCGTGACGGTAGAATTCGATTTACAGCCCACGAAAAATCTGTCTAGGCGCGCTTAAAGAAGTTTTCACTTCAAAAAACTAATTGTAATATCCAAATCGACATATAGACAATTACAAAAATGTTTCTTCCTGGTGGATAGTAGGTACCTGCTTATCTGGATTTTTCAAATCGACAGTGAAGAAAGAAAGAGTCAAAGGTATATCTAATTCACCTCTTTGGGTTATATGTAATGCTTTGTCTCTTTTCTTGTGAGAGAAGGCACGGAGTACCAGCTATGGAAACATAAAGTAAGCTACTAAGCCTTTTACAAATAAAATTTAGCTAATGTTTTAAAGACGTGAGAAATAAAAACTATTTACTTAAGTAGATGTAGCTAATTATATAATCGACCTAACCAACATTTCCTTTTTAAATAAAATTTACTAACAAACTATCAATCAATCTTCAAAAAGAAAAAAACTTTATAACACTATGAATGACCATAGACCATTTTCAAAAATGGCGGCAACGCATAAAGTCCATTGACAACAAAACGCTTAAACTTTTTTCGACTGGCAACTGTTTGCCTAATCATTGGGTGCAACTTCACACACCTGCTCTTTTATTAGTGCAATACATTTTATAAATAAAAAACCCTTTGAAAGGAGAGGAAGTTGTAAAAAATTGTGTGTAACTGGCACTATAAACTTCGACCGTTTTTGACTGGGTTTTTTTGGTTTCATTGATGTATTTCTTGAAGGATGAACTCGGTGTGATACCTACTAATATGGTTAAAGAAAAATGTTTTGAAAATGTCGCTTCTAAATCAATACCTGACATATTTCAGACATTTAGATGTTCATAAGCGACGATACCACTTACCATCAGGCGGGCCTATTGCCATTAATCGCATAAAAAATGCGTAGGTACAAAAGCAAACAAATATTAAATTTAGTAAGTACCTACCTAATGAGCAGTACATTTTTTTAGAAAATCGAATTAGCGCAGTAATTTTAGATATTTCATTTGACGTCAAACATTAAGTAGGTACTTACGTTCAAAGACATAATATACCTAGAGGCAATGTTTGTTTTACGGTGAACACGGTAGAACAAGTATTTAATAAGGTTTTTACTTTACGAGCAACACGTGCGTATGAAGGTAACCGTCACATCTGTCCATAACAGCATCCCACCACAAGTCTGATCGAAATGCACATTTTCACTTTTTAAGACTTTCAAATCTCTGACCGCTGAATTTCAAACTCAATTCTTAAGGCGAAAAGCTATCAAAAGTTTTGAGGAAAGTCGAATCAGCTCAGAAATCACCAATGTTTTTACCTCAATGAAGTTTTTTTTTAAAAATGAACAGTTCTGTAAAAATTGCATCGAAAATATGATACCCAATAACAAAAGCCAAAACAAAAAAAAAACTGTATCAAGGAAGTTTTGTCTGCACCAATTTGAATTTCGAAATCTTTTTTTTAATTCGAATCGAATGTTTTTGGCTTCTAAAAACTGTAATCGTTAACTTGCAGCGTGACAAAGGAGGTGTTTCAAGGGTTGGTGTTAAGGAATTCTCTGCTCCCATGGCGTTTTTTGGTGTTTCACTCGGCCATAGCTAACTGTCATTGTTGAAAGCTGCCATGATTCAGCTTTTATTGGTTCAAGTGTATTGTGGCCGATTGACCTGGTAATCTGATCTACCCAATTACTTTTAAATAATTAGTTACATTTTATAAATCGTTCAGAAATGGTGGTTGCTATGTACTTCTGTAATACTTACCTAAATAAGTACTTATGTAGGTATTACAGAAGGAGATTACTAGATGACCTAAGGTTACTATGGTGAGTGTCGCAAATAAATGTGAAACGGGAGCTAAGATAAGTATATGTAGGACCCTAGAAGAGGTAGGTGGTGGTGGCATTGGTACCCTAGAAGGGGACGAAGGGGTCATCCTGTATCCTGGCATTGGAGCTTCAACGGAAGAGAACGTGCGCGTATAGGTGAAATCTCGTGAGTTCGCGTCATTTACATGCGATATGTAGCGACTAGCCGAATCGTGCGCGCGTTGCTACGCCATCTATTGAAAATTGGTCGTACCAATTCAAATCCAGAACAGATTTGGTTACCTTTTTTTTTATATTAGGCAGAGCCTTTATTAACAAAACTAAAATACAATGAGAACTACACTACGCTACATACCTAACAACTACTTACACTAAGCACACCTGAATTATCCATAGACCAATGAAGGTCTACAGATAATCAAGATGTTCAAGCCCACTACCAATCGGAAGCGTACCCAGCATGCTGGCGGCATTACCACGCTGAATGGCAATGCTTATGCGTTGGGCCAAATAAACGCCAGCATTTTGGTCACGCGTCGCATCGACCAAGCGTTCGGAAAGGCTTTTGAAGATGAGGTGAGCTCCCGGCCCCCACGGACCCAATGTCTCAACCCCAAAGGGCTCAAATATGTAACCTCTTCCGAGGGTTGCATATTTGCGCCGTTTGAGTCGCTCAGCTGAATTAGCCGCTGCACCAGCCTTACAATGCGTCTCTGGAAGATGTGATGGTGCCAGAGTATCGACGCAAGTTGCGTCCCACACTAGGGGCCGACCCAACTTCCAAGGCACAACAGTCATGCCGTCAGGTCTTTTGCCATCGTCACGCGCAAGCCCACTCGGTTCGAGTATGGCTGGGACATTGGCGGTGGAAAAAGCCCGGCGTATGATGTCGTTCAGGCTGGCGTGGCGGCCAATACGACCCGCGCTTTTCGAGCAAGAGAGACCTAGGTATTTATGGTTACCTTAGATTCTAATGACGCATCCTTCTAATAGACACATGCTGTCACGCAACGAAAGCTCTCAAAAAGCAATATTTATTCCCGTTTTTGTTACATTTTTCATTCATACTCCGCTCCTGTTGATAGTAGCGTAATGGACTAACCAACAGAGAAAGAATCTTTCAATTCGTACTAGTACCTAGTTCCTAGCGTTCAAACAACAAACTCTTCAGCTTTATAATATCAGTATAGCTATTGCTGATGTATTGTGCAACATTAGTGCTGTATAATAGCAAAATTATTAGTTATAACCTTAGAGAATAAATAGTACTTATATACCTATACTCTAAGGTTATAACTTTTAACTTCCATAGACATTCCTTATAACTGTAAATTTTAAAGGGCACTAAAGCGTCAAAGATTCAAAGTTCGCTGATATAATTTTTTCAATTAGGTACAACTCAAAGAAACTATGCTAATATTAACTATCCCATCAATAACGTATGCTTGATATGTGACTGCGATTTGTACCTACATTTATTGAGGACCATGTTAGTGAAAAAATAACCCAAAAATTGTGAAATTTGAGGTCACAGTGTCTAACAATATGGTTCAAGGTAGAGTTTTTTTTTGATTTTTATAAATTTGACAGTTAAAACTTAAATAACCGCTAGGGATTTTTTATATTTTCCCTTTTTTTTACTTTTATAGGTTTACACTTGACCGCCATCTCGCCTGATGTTAAGCGACGATGCGGTCTACGATGGAGCGTGTTCGCCTAGAAAAAAAAAACAATTCACTCTCGACTTGAAGTCACTAAGATTGTAACCATCTGGAAAAACCCATTCAGGCAACGTGTTCCACAGCCTAAACGTTCTTATCACAAAAGTAGAGTCAAATCTCTTCGTTTGTGTCTTTGGAACATCAACCATAAAAACGATGTCGCTTTTTCGAGCTACGAGCATTCCGATAGAAAAAAGGACAAGGTAGTATTAGATCATGCAATTGCTTGATGTTGTGTTCTGGGACACCGAGTCAAGTTTTACATTTATTATAGTGCAAAACACGCGCCCAGCGTAAACTTTTCCAACATGTTAGCAAGTCACAGCGAACACCGACACGTGAAACTTATCTGGCAGGGATAACAACCCTCTTATATAAAAAAACTAGCGGCCTGCTCCGGCTTCGCTCGAATAATAAATAACCTAGATATCAACTGCAGCGCCGATGCGGGCTGATTTGTGAATCTAAACCTTCCAGGGCCCTACCCAAACGGATACAAAAAAAATCATTGAAATCGGTCCAGCCGTTTAGAAGGAGTTCAATAACAACGAAAAGTGGCATTGATTTTTATATATACTGACTAGCTGACCCCGCAAACGTTGTTTTGCCTTAGTGAACAACCCTTGTCACTTAGGGGTATGAAAAATAGCTAGTAGCCGATTCTCATACCTACAGAATATGCATATAAAATTTGGTTAAAATCAGTAAAGCCGTTTCGGAGGAGTAAGGAAACAAACACTGTGACACGAGAATTTTATATATAAGATATAGATGTGGAAGTTTTGATGTTTGAATGTTTAGCTGTAGGTTGTAGGTACCCAATACCCAAGATGTGTTTTTTATAGTATAGAGTGATGAGACGAGCAGGACATGTGCCTGATAGTAAGTAACACGCCTGCCACATAACAGCACAGTGACACGCAGCTATTAGAACATGAAGAGTCCAAATCATTACCTAGCATAGCACTGCGCTCGTCACCCTAAGATATAAGATGTTTTATCTCTATGGCCTGTGATTTAATTAAATATATAAATAAATATTGGTGGACAATTCACACACAATACCATCTGAACCCAAACTAAGCAAAGCTTGTGTGATGGCGGCCAGATAGCTGATATAATACTTATATAGTTTTAAATACATACTTATTATACATAGAAAAATTGGAAACATTGCCCTTCAAACCGGAACACAGTACCTAATATTTGCAAAATTAAAATTACTGCTTGGCGGTAGAATAACTAGCAAAGGTGTGGTACTTCCCCAGGCGGACTCTTGTGTTGTGTTGGATGTGGACAAACAACCACATCTTATGCCCGAGCTACACGAGGCTAGTTTTTCAAGTTAGGATAGAAACCTAGTACTTCTAGCTTCGTGTAGACAAAACTAGCGTTCCGTAGCGTTGTCTACACGAAGCTAGAAGTACTAGCTTCCTATCCTAGCGTGAAAAACTAGCCTCATGTAGCTCGGGCGTAAAGAATTTAACGTTTAAGATTGGACGAGCAGGCAGGCGAAATAAATCGAGTAAAAAGTAAAGAGTGGCGCCCCATTTTAATGTAACGTATACGATTTTGGGGGGTCATGTCCCCTGTGACCCCTTTCGGACCGCGCATACGAGCAGGACATGTAGATAGGTAAGTAAGGCCAAGCCAAAGCAGGCAAACAACTATTGGACCATCAAAAGTCCAAATAGTTACTAGTTAATAGTTACTTGTGAGAAATTAAATTTCCAACAACTTTGGTTAAGATCATTTTTGCTTTAAAGTTGAAAATGAACGAGGTATTTCACAAAAACTTTAAAACAAGATGGCGGCGAACCCTCTACCGGGATTAGTTCGAAAATCGAGATTTATACTTCCAACCACACTCTTCGACGTTTAAAAAAAGAAATCGCTCCCCGGATTTTTTTCTATTTCAGGCTATATATATATACTTTTATGTTTGCCCCGACCGTACTATTAGCACTTCATTGCGCGCGCCTCTCACAGAAATAAGATGATTTATCTCTATGTCCTGTAATTTCTCGAAAACATTGCCTTTCGAGCTAAAACACAGTGATGTTTGCACATTACTGCTTGACGATGTAATAACTGGCAAAGCTGTAGTACTTTCCCAGACGGATTGTCCAAAGAGTCCTTCCTACCAGTACTAACATAATTAATTTCTTTCTGTTATTAAAAATATGTAGATAAGTACAGCCCTAGGTGTTTTTGAAGTGTAATAGGCGTGCAAGAAAAACGCTAGCAGATGTACCTATAGTATTTTTCTTCATATAATTACTAGCGTTCGTGCAACGTTAACGGGAACACTAAAATTCGGACTATGCCTACTGAATTGTGACGTAACAATAGTAAAAGCTGGCAGGTTTGTTCAGGACAAACAGACAAAGCCTCCATTACTCCGATAGAGCGTTTTCAAACCATTATGACAGTATACAACACAATACTTATTCGTATTTCGTAGCGTTTGTGACGATGACATCAAGCTAACTGGATAAGGCATGACAAAAATAAACTTTTCATTTCTCATACTCGGAAAGTAGTGTTGTTTTAATCTGATTATTGGGTGGAAAATGCTGCTTCCCTCCATAGAGAGGAAAAAACTCGTTCAAATGACTTTCCACCAAAGAATGAACCTTAAAATGTAATAAAATTAAAATAGAACTACTGTCAGCTGTGAAGAGTTTTATGTAAAAAAATCTAAAAAAATATTGCTGCGGCCATGTGAGTTTCTAAACAGCCAGTGTGAACTTAGCTCAAACTTCTTGAAGCGGAATAAGCCGCAACAATTACGCGGTGAGTTCCATATTTAAAATTTAAAAAGTTTATGTAAATTGGCGGGATACTAATCTGTTATGTATCTGTGACGGAATTAAAAAAAAAAAATAATAATCCTTTGATGAAACTAAGTAAACGTAAGTGTTTTAAGAGTTCAATGTAATAATCTTTTAAAAAAACATGGAGGCCGGAAATCCAGCACCGTCGCCGAAGGCTACATTGAGGATTCAATCCAAAATGAAACTAAAAATTAAATCAAATTAACTGAAAATAGAAAAATACGCCCCAATTCACCTCAGCCGACAACTTCCAGGGAGTATCCGCCATGGAATCCATCGTCTGATGAAATACCAGAGTCTCCTACTTTTACAGATATCCAGAATAGGCAAAATTAATTGTCATTGTAAGTACATCAAACAACATAAACATTCCAAACAAAAATGTAACTTTTAATTTCACGAATTGACCTAATTTGAAATAGGTAAGTACTACCTACTAATATTGTTATACATTATCAATAAATGGTTCAGATAAACAACTAGTTTTATTTCCCTCATTTTCGAAATGAAAAGTACAGTGTTTAACACGGGTAAAAGAATCAATTCCTACTCGGACTATAGCCTAAATACCTCGGGAATTGATTATTTCGACCCTCTGTTAACAATCGACTATAGTTTCAATTAGGCATGTATTTGAGCCGATGCTGCTAACTTAAAATGGTAAATGAAAACATCGTGAGGAAACCGACATGTACCTAGAATATTTCGAAGTCACGTCTCGTCCACCAATCCGCATTGGGCCAGGATGGTGGATTATGGCCTTGACTCCCTTCTTGAGAGAGAAGGCCCCGATTCCCAGCACTGGGAACATTTAGTGGGCTGTTTATGTAGGTATTCGAGGTATCGTACCTAACTTCGAACTGTTAGCGATCTATTAATATCTTCGTATGACATCGCAGAAGTGGTGAAGATAAGTCAGGAAGTCTACTCTTAGAACATTTAAACGCCAAACAATGATCGATCGAACGAAACGAAGTAGAACCGGAGTAGGAAACTCGCGAGTGTATTTCGAAATTACGTTTTTCGTAGAAATAGAGTACCTAGACGTCCTAGATTAGATGGGTTAACTACTGAATACATTTAGTATGGAGGTAGGCTAAAACTCGGATCTTTGCCTCAGTGGGATACATGCCTGGGTTTTGAATACGTCATGTTAGGGGTGTTTATGGATTTAGTGCTTAAGTATCATTCTCCCTCCCTATCTTCCGTCTTATCCATATAAATTGTTAGAGTAGGTGCGTGTGTTTCGTCAGTGTGAGCAAACATATTGAATGACGGAGAACAATGACGTCGAACTAATATTAGCAAGTTATTTCTATTAAATATCTTTGTCACTGATCGTGGTTTCAGTCAACTTTGTGATTCATTGCATGCTTTACAATTTAAATTACACTGTTTATTACGTGCTATTATTAAATAGTTTTTTTTTAATTGTAAAGGCAAGTCTCCGTATTAAAAAAGGATAGTCGCCCTTTTTACTCGACTGAAAGAAGGGTTATGTTTTTCACGCGTATCTTGATATTTGTAAATTTCTTTATTCCCTATCTTCCAAACGGCTGGATGGATTGTGACAGTTAAGATACCGTTAGATTCGTTTCCATCACCCATGTGTCCTTAAATAATATAATGTAACAGGAAATGTTTGATTTGGCTTTTTAAAATTAAAATTATTACTTTTGGGGATAGTCGCCCTTGGGCGGACTTTTCCTGGTTTTTACCTCAAGAATGTTAACCAGCTCCCTACCACATCCAGTGTCCCGACGTCCTCACACATCGCTATCATACATCAAACTCATATAATATCACCGAACCGACAATAGCACAGACGTGTACCCCGTACAATGGCAAATGTCGACCGAGCACAATACCGTGCTTCACAAATACGGTCCTTATTGTAAAGCGCACAAAGCTCTGTAAAAGATCTCTGGTTCTACGAGATTAATGTGGTTTTGAAATACCTAACAGTGTAGTATGTATCTACTTAAAGTTATAGTAATGTAATTTTGTGGAAGGGTACTGATTTCACTATTTCACTTTTACCGCGATCAATATACATTAAACTCGATTTAAACATAAATAAAATGTATTTTTGTAAGCTATTGTCCATAATTACGGTATATTAACCGGTGTTATTTGGTAAACCAATTTCCCGGTACTTCGGTGCAGTTTTATGCACAATTTTCCACGGGTAAACTATGCAACCACAAGCACTGCATTGCAATGCGATGGTAGGACGCTTTGAGAAGTCTGCCTGGAAAATAACCACACCCTTGCCAGTTATTCTACCGCCAAGCAGGATGTGCAAACATTTTACTTACTTTGTTTCGATTTGAAGACAATGTTTCTAAATACATTACAGGGAGAAGAGATACCTAAATTGTGTATCTCTAGGTGACGAGCGTAGTGCAGTGATAGGAAATGATTCGGACGCTGCATGTTCATGCATTGTATTGTATTGTTCACATTTGCGTAATTTTCCCGCCATAAAAAAACAAGCTAAGTGCTACGAGTATTCCAGATTATTATTATCTAACTGCGTTCTAAATTTCAACCTAATCCTTTCAGCCGTTTCGACGTGATTGAGCAACAAACATCCAAACCTTCGCATTCATAATACGAGTATTGGTATCACATACACGAATATCAATCGTAATACAGAAAAAAAATTGGCAGTCATAGGAACTGCCAATAGAAGTGAAAACTTATAACTCAGAATTTGATAGCTTACTTTGGAAACTACACGGGTGTAACCGGAGGGTGTGGCCTGGTCATCATGGCATGACCATCTAGAAATGCACCAGCATTTCCCATAGGCTGACGCATTTCTGGATGGCATTGCCGTGATGTGCAGGCCACGCCCTTTTAGCATCTCCCATTGGAAGACGCAATTCTAGATAGCCAATGGCTATGGTCCCGAGTTTACCCGAAGATTTCTTATCATATCCGAGCGTGATGCTAGAATTCATTTCACAGCCCACGAAAAATCTGTTTAAGCACGCCAAAAGAAGTTTTCACTTCAAAAACGCAAAGAAAACGAAAGTAAATAAATTTAGAAAAATCAGCCATTGAATAGTAAATATGTCATAACAATCCAAACGACTATGTAATACTATTGTAAATTATTAGATAAGTCTATGACACAATAGTACGCTTGATACGCCCACGACGGATTTATCCGAATGTCTAATATAACTTACAGAATGATACCATTGTAAGTGGCCATATAACTTAACAATTCATGCGAGAATGAAACGGGATGACTTGCTTTACTTCGGATTGTGGATCAAATTAATGTTAGGAAATAGTTTTGTGGTCATGAAGCCTCGGCTCATCAAAATGGCTCAGCGAGTCTACCGCTTAACTAAAACTGACAAAGTCAAAGCCAAAGTCAAAGTTCTTTATTGATAAATGTACAATTTACACGACAATTAATAAAACATAAAGGGCGTACAAATTGTATACATTTTCAAAGTTTGAAATGATCACTTCACTGTATTATAATAACAATTATTAATTATCGTACAGAAAACTGTCAATAAGTTTCAAATACAATTGTACTGATAAATGTCAATTTTTTCACATTTTTATAGGAACTTTACAATCACTCTCTAAAAATTCGCTGTAACTATAAAAAGTTACGGCTGGTCTAGTCGGGAGAACGGCGCCTGCCGATCCGGAGGCCCCGGGTTCAAACCCCTCATGCACCACTGTCTTTACGAAGTCATGTGCGTAATGTCGCTAACTTAAAACGGTGAAGGAAAACATCGCGAGGAAACCGACATGTACCTAGAATCTTTCGAAGTCATGTTGTCATCCACCAACCCGCACTGGGTCAGCGTGGTGGATTATGGCCTTAACTTTCTCCTTGCGAGAGAAGGCCCCGAGTCCCAGCTGTGGGAACATTTAGTGGGCTGTTGATGATGATGATAAAAAGTTTGATCGATAAGCCAGCACTTTAATCTGTTTTTGAAGGTGCCGAAACTTGGGGCCGATATAACTATTTTGGGAAGAGTGTTATAAACTTCCGGTCCCATAATGTGAGTTAACTTCCGTGACCTCGTGAGAGAGTGTGGTATAACATCCAGCTTATCCGCGTTGCGTCTGTCTTAGCTTTGATATTTCTATCTCTTTTCTTTTCGCTTGCAATGATAGAGACAGCAATAGCAATACCATAGCCGGCCGGTCGTGTCCATTGCATTGATTTTTAGCCTTCCCTCATATAAATCCAGGCCCAGCTGTCACGCTTGTCAAGTACGGATTGGTGTCTAACACCTGAAAATTAGTTTTTTTAAACATGTGAGTTTCCTCACGTTGCTACCCATCACAACAAGGTTATGAAAAACAATACATGCTATTATTTGCGTTAGCTAAAACCTTTGTGGTATTACTAGCATCAGTGGTTTTACCCGCATAGCTCCTGGTCCGTTTTGTTTCTGGGATAATAGTTATTTGTTGTACAAGAGTGCAAAGTGGCATTTTAACCGCGTGCTCAATTTTGATGACCGAGCAAGCGAAGGATTCTAAAGTTAAATCACGAGTCAAACTTTTTTTGCAAAGATTTTTCACCTTGTGCCCACAAGGTGAAAAATCTTTGCACTCGAGTGCAACACGTAATTTTTCATCCCACCTTAGCGAGGAAGTTACTAAACGCTAAATTTGGAAATTTTCAGTTTCAGTCAATTCTGTTGGCGTCAAATAAACTTCTTGGTCGCTAGAATCACTTATTATTATGGTATTTCGGCTTTTCACTTGTATTTAATTTTACTGTTTTTTAACCTAAGTTTTAAACTTTAAGTTTATTTAGTCATGGTTTTAACAATAACAATATGACGTGAAAATATGGAGAGTTGACCGATTGAGGTAAGGAGTTTCATATGTGTACATGAAAAAGTGCCCGCCCAAATTCATTAAATTATAGTAGCGCTAAATTTGCATCAGGGTACATTTTAAAGGAAATAAATAAACGTACTATTCAGAATTCATGGAAAAAAAATTGGCAGTCATAGGCACTGCCGATAGAAGTGGTAACTTATAACTCAGAATTTGATTGCTTACTTTGCAAACTACGCGTGTGAAACCGGAGGGCGTGGCTATGAGCATGGCCATCTAGAAATGCTGACGCATTTTTAAACGGCCAATGGGAAAGGCTGCGGCATTTCTAGATGGTCAATGGCTGTGATCCTGCGTTTACCCGAAGATTTCTTATCATTCCCGAGCGTGACGCTAGAATTCAATCGACAGCCCACGAATTCTGTCTTTGGCGCGCCAAAAGAAGTTTTGACTTCAAAATTTATTGTACCTACATGTTTTCTCAAAATAGTAACTATTTATTTGATGTTATATTTACTACATTATTTTGTACGGCACAAGAATAGAATAGGATAGAATAGAATAGAATATAATTTATTTCGTAGATAACACACACATTACATTTTTTTACAAAATGGTTGTATGGTACACATTGAAAACGTCAAATTAAAATATAATCATTTACACATTCATTGATACATGTACAAAATCATAATAAACGTTTCAATATTAATAATTAATACGTTTTCAATGAAACTTGAAAATATAAATAAATAAACAAGTAGAAATTATCTATTAGTTACTTTAGTAGTCAATAATATTTAATTATTTAACTGTTGATTCATTCATTGCATTTTAAAATGTTCTCCCATTTGAAATAACATTATTTACCTCTATCCTCCATACGTGAAAAGAAAATTGCGCGCAAAGCATTTAAAAAAAAGTACACCAAGGAGGTTCCGAGTATGAGTTTTTAACAAATTAAAAATAAATGTATGATAAATTCGGCACCAAGGAGGTAGAAATAATGAGGTTAAATTATGTTTCGAAATCAAAACCTCAGTACACACGATGTTCTAAATTCAAATTTACTTTAACCTCTAGAGGGTAAAAACGACTTTTGCGCCCTGATATCGAGGAGCAAAAGTACTCTTTCCAAGCTGGTGGGATGAAAAAAAAATTACCTGTGTGTTCTTCCAGACACTCTTCTAGACTTCTGTGTTCCAAATTTCAACCAGATCCGTTCATACGTTACGACAACATACATTGAGCATTTGAGCAACAAAGATCTAAACCAAGATATTTGTAATTTTAATAGGATACTAGTAGTGTTTCGCGATTTTAACCACCTAGTTTCCGTTTCTGTATTTTTTCCGCCATAAAAAGTAAGCTATGTGCTATTCCAGGATATTATCTAACATATTTCCAAATTTGAAACCCGATCCAGTTAGCCGTTTTGACGTGACTGAGCAAAAAACCATCCAAATCTTCGCATTTATAATACAAGGTATAAGTAGATATTAGCTTTGTGATCATGAAACCTCGGTTGCGTAGTGGTTGGAAGGTGCAATTCAAAACCGAAGGCCGTAGGTTTGAATCCCGCCGTAATTTTGAAGAGCAATGTTTCTAGTGAAATTACATGACTAGATAAAAATAGATAATGATTTGGACTCTTCATGTTCCAATAGCTGCGTGTCACTGTGTTGTTATAGACAGGCATGTTGATTACCATCAGGCACATGCGCAAATGTCCTGCTCGGTTTGTCAATTTATACTATTTAAAAAAAATACTGATTATTTTACTAAGTGGAGATGTACAAGTTTGTCATCACTTCAGGATTTAACGAAAAAAAACATCGTGAGGAAAATGGCATATGCTAAGAATATTCCAAGGTCATGCGTCATCCGTCAACCCTCACTAGACCAGTGTGGTGGGTTTGGAACTTAACTGTCTCCTTGCGAAAGAAGGAACCTCAGTAGTGAGAAAATTTGTTTTATGGAAAACACTCAGATGTTGCATATCGGAAACACAGAATTGGGTATTATTACATTGCTTTGTAGTGCGTCTGATAAACGTAGATTCGATTAATTTTTCGTTCTGAAAAGTATTGGTCTGAACAGCAATGTTTCCAGTAAAATGTCATAGAGTAAGATCCCAGAGCTGTCAGACGTCACCTATTTTCTGATGAATGAAATATGGACTAAGAACACAGCATGCTTACTCGCTAACTTGCTTAAACGGCCAATTTTGAAATATGGGGTAATAAAGGTACATACAAACATTACTTACTTCACGTATTTTCTAATAAATGATTTTCACGTATGTTGTAGGCAATATCCGGAATATTCCGATCTGTCCCCCTATTCTGTCCCCACAGGGTGACAGAACGAACAAAAAAGTTTGATCTGTCCCCTGTTCACGATAAGGGGGACAGTTCGAACTTTATTCACCTCCTTAATGTTCTATCTGTCCCCCTATCGTCATTAGGGGGACAGATCAAACATTTTAATTCCTGTTTGTCCCCAATATAATTAAATAAAGAGATATATATATATTCTTTATAGTAATGCAAACCTAAATTGAAATAAAAAACAAAATGTTTTGATTTATAATCGCCTTTATTTACAAACATAAATTATTATAAATATTTCTTCTATTTCTCTAACAATAATCAGTCTCATAAATTACGAACTTACTAACATCGCGAATATCAATCAATATATCAAATAGATAATCAAAGTAGATATTTTACATGTTACAATCAGCCTTCTGATTTAATTTGCTAACCTAGTTCTACATATGACAACTTGACTATAAAACTATAAGTTGTAAATAAACTCAAAACTTAAACAAACGTAAAATTTGTAAAAAAATGCTGTTAAATAAAATAGCTATCTTAATTTCTCCAATAAATGACCAACTGTGATTTCACCAGCTACAAACTGCTTTTGACAATTATTTATATATTCGTCTTTCAGAATATTATTTTTTGTACGATTATTTGAGATCGGAGACAATTGGTTTTGGATCTGTTGTGATATGACTCTATAAAAATCTGCGTCCTTTTGTAAAGTAACTAACAGCATATTTATGTTGGGCCTCTTTTTGCCGACTCCGTTATTTAATGCATGGTGAAAAAAAATTTGTAGTACGATGACGTTCATCGAAAACACACCATGATTTTCTGAACTCAGCATCACGCGGTTTGTTTAATCATATACATACGAAATTTCTCACATTGGTCATCATACGGACTTTCTGATGCGATATAAACCCATCCATTTAAAATTTCATAATCAGGTATCAGTGGGAGTACGGCACTCAGTGCAACTTCCCTTTTTAAAAACTTTGATTTAGTTAGCCCAAGAGCAGCTCCTTTCTTCCAGACTGCTTGGTTGTAATGAAAGAAACAACCTGTAACTGAAACTTTTGGGAAAACCTTTTTTATTGCATTCATTGCTGCAATTTCATAGTCAGATTTGTAAGTTTCAGGTTTCCAAACTGGAGTTTGTGACTTTATTAAGTTAAATAAAATTTACAACTTATAGTTTTATAGTCAAGTTGTCATATGTAGAACTAGGTTAGCAAATCAAATCAGAAGGCTGATTGTAACATGTAAAATATCTACTTTGATTATCTATTTGATATGTTGATTGATATTCGCGATGTTAGTAAGTTCGTAATTTATGAGTCTGATCATTGTTAGAGAAATAGAAGAAATATTTATAATAATTTATGTTTGTAAATAAAGGCGATTGTAAATCAAAACATTTTGTTTTTTATTTCAATTTAGGTTTGCATTACTATAAAGAATATATATATATATATATTATATATATATCTTTATTTAATTATATTGGGGACAAACAGGAATTAAAATGTTTGATCTGTCCCGCTAATGACGATAGGGGGACAGATAGAACATTAAGGAGGTGAATAAAGTTTGAACTGCCCCCCTTATCGTGAACAGGGGACAGATCAAACTTTTTTGTTCGTTCTGTCACCCTGTGGGGACAGAACAGGGGGACAGATCGGAATATTCCCAATATCCTTAAAAACATGGTCCCAATACTCCCAGACACTTTCCGTCGGCCGTTTTGCTTAACAACTCCAAAATAATAATTTAACTTCACTTAAATTCTTATGCTCCATTTGTAAATATGTTCGTCAGACAACTATTTTGAAGCTTTTTCCAATAAGACAGACCAATCTAAGGGGCCAATCATCCCCTATCTTTATACTGTGCTAATACTATGAGCTATGTCGGTAACCTTGGTTCTCTGATGGATTATTTCGTTTCGAATCGATCGTTCAGGGAAAAATCTTTAGGTACATGGCTCTTTCTATCTCAGACCAACTATTCAAGCTTTCCGTAGGTCGCTGAGCAACTTTGAACCATATGGATCGCCTCCGTTTCGCCTCCGTAGGTCATGACAGGTAAGACACAATGTAATTAATGGCGAAGCCCTATTATTTCCATCATAATTATGCATTTATATGAGGTGTTACGACAATTTCAGTAATTATCAAGTAAGACATTAAGTGCAATTTACTTTGAAGACTGTAATTAACAAATACGAGTTTCATGCCTCAAATAATTATTAATTTTCCTTTCGCTTCTGTCCACAATACGAATAGATGTTGAAATAAGACATAGAACTGAAATAATATCCTTTCGTAACACTGAAAAAAAAAATTGCTAGGCTAAACTTTCGTGCTAAACTTAAATAGATAGACACACTTTATTGGCACACCAATAAACTGTATTGGCACACCAAAAGAATAGGATACACAATTTAAAAAAAAAATGTTTGTCTGTAAAGTCGGTTTACTGACGATAGAACGTGACAACGTCCAAAATACTGATGGAATGGTAGCATTTTTCAAAAGAAAATTTTAATTTCATTTGTTTAATAGATTTGTATGTAAAAAGTAATCAGTAGAATTTAGTCATTTTCAATCAAAACAGTGCAAAAAACAATCCAAAAAAGCTTTTAGATGTCAGGGATCGAACCCGGGGCATTTCACATGCAAAGCGAACGCTCTACTACTGAGCTACATCCCCGCTTGAACTACTGGTCGAAATAATTAATACAACTGTAACAAACATGCGGCGAGGTAACGACCGACGGTAACGGTACATGACGTCATGTTTTGTGGGCGTGCAGCCGGCTTCATCGAATTATAAGACGTTATCACGTCAAAAAAGGTATATACCTTTAAAACTAGTGCGAGAAGTTGGCGGCCTTGTAGCTAAAAGCGATCTCTTCCAGGCAACCTTAGGATGGAACATAAAACTTCAGCTTAGGCCACTGTAGCAATGTCTTCTAGGTAAATAAACTTGACCTTAGAATATGTCAATGAGATAAATGCCGCGGTGGCTTAGTGGCTAGAACGTGCGGTTCACTACCGTGAGGTCGTAGGTTCGGACCCCGTCTGCACCTTTGAGTATTTTTGAAAGTTTCGATATACAAGTTCGTTTACAATTTTGACTTTTACGCTGAAGAAAAACATCGTTAGGAAACCGGCATGTTTCGCGGTGATGCGTCATCCGCTAACCCGCATTTGGCTGTGGATTATGGTATCGACATACTCCTTTTTAAAAAAGGGCCCAAGTCCCAACAATGGTAACATTTAGTGGGCTGCTCATGTTTATGAAAAGAGATAAACATACACCAAGCATCTCCCATTCTGATATCAAAAATTTAAATATTCAATTAAAATACAACAATAACAGACCACATTATCGCACACTGTCACCCACAATTCCTAGCGCCCCAAATCTTTAATTTTGACAAGCAGCTGTCAAATCTGCGATAACAGTTTAGAGTGCACGCGGCGACACGTGGCGTCTGACAGTTGACAGGTCAGGTTCGCTGTCAAGTTTGACAAAAGAAAAGGCGGGAAACGGCGGTCGGACCATTGTTCGGGAAATTAACTTTTGAGCGCCAATTTTATGAGTCAAGTGCTTCGGTCAGATTCTCATGGCTATAAAATCGATTATACCAAAATAACGTTTCAAAACCATTTCCTGTCTTTATGAGTTACGAGTGAGTATATTAAAATTAACGGCAAATTTAGAAGTTTTTAGCAGGAACAAAGACAAGACATTTATGTCTTTTTTTATTTATTGTTGTAGTGGTAGGACTCTTGGCAGAGTCCGCCTGGGGAAGTACCACACCTTTGCAAGTTATTCTACCGCCAAGCAGTAATGTGCAAACATTACTGTGTTACTGTGGTTTGAAGGACAATGTTTCCAGAGAAATTACAGGGCTTAGAGATATAACACCTTAGATCTCTGGGTGGCGAGCGCAGTGTAGTGCTAGGTAATGATTTGGACTCTTCACGTTCCAATAGCTGTGTGTCACTGTGCTGTTATGTGGCAAGCATATTGATTACCATCAGGCACATGTCCTGCTCGTCTCGTCACTCTTTAATTTTAAAAAAAACTGTCACTAAAATATCAACTAAACTCAAAGTGGCAAGATTAAAATGAAGATAACTTTTGAAATACAGCTTTTTCGGTTATTATAATTTAAAGTGAAAAATCATTTAAGTATTCGTGATGAAAACCTGTTCTTTTGATTAAGAAAAACTCAATACATTACAATAGTATTCTTGGACCCTCCAAAACAATGAACTGACGTCAATAGCTCAAACATAATCAATATCACTGTGTAGGGGTAATCTTCAAGAAATAGGGAGGACTTTAAACTCCTCAGAGGGTTGAGGACAAAGCGTGTTTTTCATATAAACCATGGGTATTGACAGCGGCCACAGTTACAATACGACCAAGTTATCTGTAAAATGTAATGATGCCGCCACGATCGAGTATTGCATCTACCTATATTAAAATTAGACTACTTCTGTATCCGTGTTCCGTGGCCGTCAGAAGTTCCGCTTTTGGTCGTTCTACAGATAAGTTGGCACTATACAGCCATAGCCGGTTGTCCCCTGACATCGGGCGTCGAATGACAGCTGATAAATTATGTGTTTACAGTTCGCGAAGTTGCCTTCAAAGTTTTAGGTAATTTATGTCTCTTTGTACATTTTTGTTTATAAGGTGACGTTACTTGAAGTTTCATGCGATTATGTACTTTATTTGCATGTACTTTGTTATGTATACCGTACATAATCAACTAATGTTAAAAATGTGAAAATATAAATATTGACACAATCTTGTTAGCGGTTAACGACGCCGACTCCGTGTCGGAGGTCGGACATAGAACTAAAAAAAAAGGTGTGTGCTTAAGACCACACGGCAGAAGTGAAAACTTCATTAGCTGATTTTTGTATTAGGTAGGTATGTCGTATTATAATAAAATATTATGGATCGTATTAGTTGAATAAACGAGTAAAACAAGCCAGAAATTAAAGTAAACATTTATTGAAATTTTATTTATATACAAAGTAGCTGTTACCCGCTACTTAGTCCGCGCGAAATAAATACTAAGGTTACTCAGGCAGTACTTATTTGTATACCCAGATTGTATACACATTTATGGTTAGTAAAAAAGTGTCCATGTTCATAAAGTTGTTGGCCGGGGCCGGCTTTTTAAAAGTTACTCCAACTTTGTATGCATTCACACGGTGCACCCCTATGATGCCCCTAACATTGTCCGCAAAAAGGTTGGTGAGTGTAATAGAATTTTTGTTACCGACTTTCTCCTGTTCCGTCGATTCCACATACACTACACAGTCTCCACTACGATTTTCTGGGAATAGTCTCTTACAAAGGGGTTTTCTAAATAGTTTGTAAGAAACATTTTCACTTGGATTTGGCTTCAATAGTTTTCTTTTTCTGGTCTGTTCGACGGGGTCAACCCCGTCGCTAGCGACGCTCATATTTATTTATACTATTGACTATATACAAAACTAAATATTTACACGAAAGAAACGAAATATTTACACAGCAAAACTAATTAATTTGATTGTGAAAATTTTAAAGCACCCGTCGTGTTTTCCCCCCCAAAGAAAAGTCTTTTGGAGTTGGTAGCCGTCAGTGCTGCCACTATGATTTTGAGCTTGTCGCCAAATAGTTATGAAACAAAGTCGCCGGTTTTGATTGAATTATTAAGGGAATAACAGTCTGGAAGAATACATCATTTTTTATCCCGGAAATATAGCTGCTAGTAAGAATATACAATGGCACTGGTCTAAGTAAAAATGAATAACTTAAGGCAATAATTAACATTATTATCATGTAAGATTCAAACGAAAATACAAATGATAGAATAAAATGTTAATAATATAATTGGGAAAGTTCCTGCTATAATGTGCGTATATTTATCTGTACGTATAGAAATTGGAAGTAGAGTTTATGCTAGACTTCCATGTTGTTTATGTTTGAGATAATGAGTTAATTTCCTAATAAATATGATCTGACTCCCAATGACCTTGTGTTTTTCCTTCTCCAACCTTCTACACTACACTAGTATATTCCCCTTTGTCGGTAACACGTCGTCTAAATCCGCAAAAATGTTTTAAAAATTCGCCAGTTTCAGCGACAAAGTCGCTAAGGTGTCAACACTGGTAGCCGGTAGCGAGCAGCGAGAGAGAGAGAGAATCTATTGTCCCATGTCCCCCTCTAACAATTATCTTTCTCGGTCTGGCACGTTTGTTGACCACATTATCTTTCTCGCTCTAGCATCCCGAGTTTACCCGAAATTTCTTATCATATCCGAGCGTGATGATCACGTGATCATGAATCCATTTCACAGCCCACGAAAATTCTGTCTATAGCGCGCCTAAAGAAGTTTTCACTTCAAAAACTCTATTTTTGCTGAGTAAAATACTAATGATTTCTGTTGTTGTGCTATCTCCACTAATTCCACTAAACTTTGTATATCTGTCTGTTTGCCCATCTGTTGCGTTTTCACGTCTAAATTAATCGTTAGAATGAAATTGAGTATGGAGAGAATGTAGAGCCTGACAAAGGACAAGGACTACTTTTTTAGGAGAAAAAGACAGTGTTTTGGAATGGAAAATTTAAACAGGACGTCTACTCTAATTCAACGAAAACGTAATTTCGAAATAAACTCGTGATTTTCCAACTCCGATTCTACTTCAATCCGTCGATTTGTCCGTTGTCCGTTGTCCGAAACAATGTTGTATCGGACGAAACGAAGTAGAACGAGAGAAGGAAAGTCGCGAGTTTTTTTTCGAAATTTCGTTTTCGTTGAATTAGAGTAGACGTCCTGTTTAAATTTTTAAACATTACTGTGTTCCGGTTTGAAGGACAATGTTTCCAGAGAAATTACAGGGCTTAGAGATATAACACCTTAGATCTCTGGGTGTCGAGCACAGTGCAGTGCTAGGTAATGATTTGGACTATCATATTCCAATAGCTGCGTGTTACTGTGCTGTTATGTGGCAGGCATGTTGCTTACCATCAGGCACATGACCTGCTCGTCTCGTCACTCTATGCTATAAAAAAAAAGCAATTTTTTTTCAGTAACGCCCCGCGCTTTTATGCTCTTGGTCCCCGTTCCCGTTATTTCTCGCGACAAAAAGTAGCATATGTTTTATTCCAGACTATAATCTATCTCTGTTCTTTTAACTAGATCCGCTCAAACTTTCTGACGTGATTGAGTAACAAACATCCAAAATGCTTTTCGTCATTATGATAACAAATTGGTACATTTTTTTTTAAACGAGACATTTTATGCGCTATTACTTATTGTTTTACAATATTTTGGAGTAAAGAATATTAATAGATTGTTTAAATATGTTAAGAGTGCGCCTAAAGCCAGGAAAAAATCAGATTTCACCCGCGCGACGCGTTTCTTAATGTGATGGACATAAAGTCGAGAATAGCATGACACAGTTTGGAGGAAAAATCAATATTTAATCAGGAGTCCATTTTTGACCAAGTTTTATTTAATTACTCAATAACTAAACATAAATTTAAAATAAGTGTTCGGTTACTTTACTAGAACGTACAAATAGGAATTTTATTACCAAAAAATAATGTGGGGTCATCGCTGATAATTTCGAGTATTCGAATTAAAACGGGTTTTTTCGGTGTCATTTTTATTTTTTTATTGTAAAAAACTCTGATCTATTTTTAAAATTCTATCCGGTTATTGTGCTTCTTCTTGATTGTACCCTCACGTCAATATTTTTTTTGTCATAGTTTTTAGTTTCTTAACTTCAGTGAGCGGCGTCGAAAATGTCCTTTTTTCGTTTTCTGGCACTAGGCGCCCTCTTAAGTTCTTTTTTTGTTTTTCATAATAAAATGGCAGCTTTACACAAGCTATTTTTTTTCAGTAACGCCCCGCGCTTTTATGCGCTTGGTCTCCGTTCCCGTTATTTCTCGCGACAAAAAGTAGCATATGTTTTATTCCAGAATCTATCTCTGTTCTTTTAACTAGATCCGCTCAAACTTTCCGACGTGATTGAGTAACAAACATCCAAAATGCTTTTCGTCATTATGATAACAAATTGGTACATTTTTTTTAAACGAGACATTTTATGCGCTATTACTCATTGTTTTACAATACTTTGGAGTGAAGAATATTAATAGATTGTTTAAATATGTTAATAAAAAATAAAATATTCTATATAGCGTATATGTTCAAAGATGGATTGGGATCCAAACTTGCGTCCTCAGTGCGACGGTAAAACGTTTTCAACTATAGCTTTTTTGCAACAGCGATTTTTTTCACCATATTATGAATAGTCCCATGATATTGTTACGGTTAATTGAAGCACATTCAAGGTTCTTTAAATGACAATTTCTCAATCGAAGCGTGTATTTATTAGTGCGGATTGTTGTGAGTGTAAACACGGTGCGTCGGACGCGGACCGCGGATCGTGTTGGTTTTGCCGTGTTTTGTCGGGGAGGTGTCGGCTGCCGGGTTATACAGGACGATTGTTTTGTATATAATTATCTACAAATAATCCTATTAATACGAGTATTATACATGTCAATATGTGGATGTTTGTAGCACAGTCACGTCGTAGCGTATGAACAGATCAAGCTGACATTTATAACGTAGTTAGGTTATAGTCTGGAAGGACAAATTTTTGTACCGAAAAAAAAACACCGTCTTTACGACGGCAGGTATAAGATCCTCCATGTTATGAAAAAATGAAAAAAAAAAAAAACATTGGCAAATTTTGAAAAAAATTAGAGCACATTGGGGAGCCCTTTTAACCAAACATATGCCTGTATCAGGAGTCCCCACTCTTCCAAATCTTAGTCCATACATTGTTAAAAGAAATAAGTTACTGTTAATAAAAATGTTATGGACTAGGGCCCCCTTTTTAGGGAAGTCCTAAATCGAGCTCGTACCGTCTGAAGTGCCCTTGCACTACTCGTTGCATGTAATTTTAGGTAAAATAATCCACGCTCTCGTCAAAAAAAAAATTAAGAAAGTGGAGTTGAATTTCTTCTGAGTCTTTGGAACTATAAAACGGTGTCACAAGTTCAAAGTAAAAAATATTGAAAAGCGCCGTATTAAGCAAATCCGCAGCACACTCTGCGAAATGTATCAGCCTGTATATCTGAGACACTTCCCTATTAGAGGGCGCGTTTTGTTTTTGTTATTCCACCGTAATTTGCCGATACAAGAGACAGGGATTTTGTTTATTTTCTGCAAAAACACAACCATATCCTTACCATAATATAAATATACCAATGATATCTACCGAGCGCATATTTTATTTAAAAACATAGGGGATATTTTATCATACTATGGCAATAATTATTGTAGATTAACGAATTTTAAGCCTTATGCTACTGTGATAGGAGTTACATTGTTGAAAGATATGGAGGGTGTAATAAAAAATAGTGATAAGTGGATATGAAAACTGAATAAACATTCAGATGTGGGGTATAAAATGGTGATTTAATTTTATTTTTTTAGTTATCATTACACTACTTCAATACATTTTATTAAATAAAAATAATTTAAAAAATTGCCTTTATTTCTACTACAAAAGTATAACTGAGTTTTTTTTAAGATCATTAGTTTCTAACTTTTATAGTGTACTTCATACTAAATACATTTTATAGAGTATTAAAAGCGCCCCGCGGCAGTGCATCATCACTCGCTCAAGGTCGCGCGGTTTTAGCCTACAGCTAGACCGTTCCTCCCAGGGAACAAGTGCCAGTCGGTTGTCGGACGCACGGCTGAGCGCTCGCGCAACATGCGTTTCTCGCGCAAATTGTTATTACATATGTCGACAACCCTCCGCGCGAGACAGCGACAGAGTTACGGATTAGAAAGAGCGCAAATGTTAAGTTGAAAATCGCGACAGGTATTGAGCGCTAAAGTCGCTATTTATATAATTGTTTTCGGTAAGTGAGGCTTCTGTACTTGTACTAATATTTATTCTGTGCCCGCGGTGTTACCGCGTAGTTCCCGTTCCCGTTATTTTGCCGAAAAAAAAAGTTTCTCATGTATTTTTCAAGACTATAATATACCTGTGTTCCTAATTTCAGCCGGATCTGTTCATACGTTACGACGTGATTGAGCAACATCCAAACATTCATCGATATAAAAAATCATTTGAAGTCCTCCAAAACTTCAGGCGCAAGGGATTAGGTCATCGTTGGGAAGACTGAGCTCACTCTTCACACTCACTCCGTTCTAGTCGGTTGCAGGAAGCGATGGACGCCGGACATTCTTACCTATCACTATTCGTTGTCAACAACTAAAATAAGTAGAACGAGAGCATACCTCGCCGCTAGCGATTCTCGGGGTCAAGTAGATTGGCGGTACGAGTATGTAAACCACTTACGCTAAACACATAGACAATGGTTTATATCGATGCATACATTGATACTTATAATATTAGTTGGATATTAGTAGCATGAGTAGTACCTAGTCGTATCTGCAGCGTAGGTCTTTCCTAATCCTTTCCACTCATGTCTCTCGCGTGCGTTTCGCATCCAGTGAGAGCCCACTCATCTGATTGAAAATGTCGCTCCATCTTTTGTGTGGTTTGCCTTTGCTTCTCTTACTGTCCCTTGGTAGCGTATACACATTTACTTACTTACTAAAAGGATGCCTTTTATTACATCAAATATAATGAACCGCCAACTCGCAGTAGGCCAGCGCGGTAGCGTGACGTGGACCCAGTCAGATCTTGACGAGTCCCAGCAGTGGGAAAATTTAGTAAACTGCTTATGATATGCTATTTCATACCTATAATGCGAAATTTCAGTCGCATTGTTCTACTGAAACCTGGTGGTGAAAACCGACTACACGTTCGGGCCAGAATAAAGTTTCGACCGCTTTTGGCGGTCTTTTCCAAAAACAGTTCACGTGCTTATCACACTTCGCTAATTCAATAACTGTTAGTTATTAGAGATAGAGGACTAGGCTTACATCGGTACAATACCAACCCTTCGTTGATCCCCCCAAAATTCTAACAAAGCGATTAGAGTAATTTTTCAGTAAACTGACAAATCCACTATTTCCTAAAAGAAAAACCATTTTACTCAAAGGTAAGCAGAAATAATTTTCGGCGATAAGGCCGCCTGTTGTAGCACTAGCTGTAATGTTTTTCTTTGTCTGTATATCTGTTTTACATTTGGTGTGAACAATAAAGAGTATTACATTTTATCATTTTTCAAGGAAAGTGTGAGTATTTTTTATATCACCGTGCATCACTTTCGACCATACTACCGTTTACCATTAGATGAGTGTTGATGACGATGTAGCGAAGACCCTAATTTCATTAAAAAAATACGGTTCACAGAAGTAAACTTTTCAAGTTAAGGAGCTAAAGAAGAAAACGTTGCTTGCGGTTTAGTTTTTTTTATTAGTTTTTGAGCGAAACATGTTTTTCAGCCGAATTCAAACTTGCAGCCAAGCTCTGAGTTTCGGCCAAAATTGATACTTACATAGGTTTAAACATTACCATTTTAAATTTATTTTTTACTCTGACATCTAGAAGATTATTAATCAGTTCAGGTGTGTTAAATATTTTAGCATGAAAACTAATGTAGTCGTTACAAATTTTATATGAATTTACAGGCAAGCCACGTGTTTTATTCAGTCCAGTCTGTTTTCAGTTTCAGCCGCATCTGGCGATCTTTTTCAAGTAGAGAGGATGACTCTGACCGCTGCTCGTTTGGCACAAACAGCGTATTAGCATAGCATAAAGCAATACTACCAGTAGTCCATCGCCTTTGATCTTGGGGGAAACGCCGATAATGTCTAGAGAAGGTAGGATTGTAGCAAATTTAACAACGTGGTACCAAAATAAAATTTAAACATATGGAAGACGTCAGCCCTGAGCCGTGCTCCTGCAATACTAACATTGTAATGTAGGCAATGCAGGAGCGCGCTTCCCGCGTCTCACCCGCAAGCCCCACACGATTGCCCCGTCTTTGTCGAACGACTGTATAATTTAATAGACTGTGGTAATAGTGTCAAACGAGCAGCGGTGTTTAAAGTGTGATAAATACAATAAAAAGACAATCATTCGATAACACTTGAGATTCAGCACGGCCGAAACTTGTGCCCGAAACTGAAAGTGAAGCTTAAACCGTTTGCATAATAGTCTAATAGAATGTTTAAAGCGTAAAACGGGTAACTCACGTGTAATATGGTCGGTCAATCCATATTACACGTGAGCTACCCGTTTTACCCAATAAATATGTGTAACCACGTTAATTTTAATACCAAAAAAATCTGATACAACTTAATCAAGCAAAGAAAACACAGTTCAATTTTAATATTTTTTTATTAGGTACGAATAATTCTGAATGTAATCTTTTTACAAATACATAGATATTTTAATATTTAGTCCTCTACTGTTCGGGACTTCACACAAAATAAGTTAAGGTTAATCCCTAATTACACAAAAGAGAAAATAAAATCGCGCTATCATAGTTCTAAATGCTGATATTGACTTAAGAGTGAAATTTCAATTATGGCAACATTTATAAATGCAATATGAAATACATACGTAACTTTTATGGACTTACAACATCGAAATTAATTTATCGAAATAATAAATTCAGTTGCGAAACAAAAATCGCTGTTCTAATATTAAAATAGGTACAGTTTGGGATCACCCCTCTGAAGTTGGCTTTCAGAACGGCACATGCATATCCGGTACATTGATACAAAATTCCTCTACTGCGCAGCCAATCACGCACAGCCCGGAAGTTCTTCCGTTTGCGGTAGTACAAGGAATTTTACACCTTAATTCAGTATTATACAGTACATTTTAACAACTTCGTTTTTCTACTAATATTGTAATGATAATGATAGGTACCCTGGAGTTGTAGTATCTCAGGAAATAAAGTAAATTTACTACGAATTACTAAAAGTATTTGATTGTGTTATAAATCTCGACATGTCCCTTTTAGCAAACGTTGAAAATATTTGTACAGATCTGATTTGGGTCAAAATTTGACGAGTTTTTGGATAAATGAGCTTGAGCTGTATGAGTCAATAATGTTTGAAACTATTTTCAAATCTCGAATTACATAACAATTCGAAATTTGAAACGAAAACGACCGTTGTTTTTATATTTAACTCATTACTTGGCACAAAACAGAAACAGTTGTCTGATACTGTACCATCAATCTCAATTTATAATTAATCCGATGTACAAGCACATCGGATTCTGGAAAGGTGCATAGATTTCAATAAAACAGTGTGAATACTTTTTCAAATGCATCTACTGAATATGTGGCTTTCATACAACAGCTATCTTATATTTAATTCTTATTAATTTACATTTTACAAGGATAATTAAACTAGACAATCATAGCCTATTATTTACAAATTACTATAATTTAAGTCGTTGTGGTGTCGCCAGATTAAAATAATCTGACTCGTAAATTTATTGTTCACTAGATATGGAATGTTTATTTTCGCGAAGTGCTAACGAGGACTTTTGTAAAAAAATACTCGGATCACAATAAGGAGTTTTGAGAATGCAAATAAAACTGTCAAATATAGTTCGCAATAACGCCAAAAGTGGCACCACTGAAATAGTCAAATTTCTTTGACAAAATGAAAGATTGGCGCGACGATTGGCGAAACAATAATTAATTTAAAAAGTCCTCTTCATTGAATAAATATCATTTAAATAAATAGTATCAAGTCTATATTTCCCGTTGAAGTGCGTGGAACACCTAGAGATGATGTAAACACTTGGTTAAAATTGACCACTTTAAGATGGATGTCAGGTTGACAGTATTGGCTATAGTGACGGATTGTCACCCCGTCTTCCTCAAACATTCTCAAATATTTTTATATTTCAGAGCATACGAGCATGGCCAGTTTGTCCAGCATGGAAGTAATTGATTTTACTACGAAAACTAACATGATTATACATATTAATAAATAGTCAACTTTATGTGTGTTATGGTAAGTTAAATCTGACTAAAGTTTCAACCGTATTCGACGGTCATTTTCAAGAGAAATGAAGTGAATAGCAATTTCTAGCTGAAACTTGAGTCTAGCCAAAGTAACGTGAGTGGTCCGTGAAATAATATGAGTCCGATTCGCACAAATAGTGCATACTCAAAAATGCAATCCATTAACACTTTACAGGGTAGATACTAAGAAGAATGATTTATCTGGCACGTGTGTTTATATTGCCAGTAAATTGACTTTGTAATGATTAATGACAAGACTGAATATCATATAGTACAATAGTTTTTTTTTTTTTTGCTATTATTTTCGAAGGGTCATAAGATTTTTTTTAATAGTTGTTTTAGATGCATTTATTTTCAATCAAAATCACAAAATAAAATTGCAATATTTTACTGAAATAGTAAAAATGATACATTGATAAAATTCAGTATTGAAAATAATCATTACGCCATAATTATGTTTATCGAATATTAATTTTAACATTTACTAGATAATAAAATTAGCATTTGAAATACTTAACTAAATATATATTTTTATTACTACAGTAGTTATTTAAATAATAAGTACTATTATTTACAATTTCTTACAAGATTTCCAAATATATGAAACCTAAAACAGAAAATAGGAAGGAACTTTGGATCACGTAACAAAAATATATAAAAACAAATATTTCAAAGAGTGTTCAATAAATAATCACTCAAAAATAGATTTGATTAGGCGTACTGACTAACTTAGAAAATGTTCTTTACACCATCCGACTAACTGAAGAATATTCTGGCAAAAAACGTACTAAATTAATAGCACAAATCAAAAAACAATCACAATAAAGCGACCTCATAACACGTCCCCCGACACACGGTCATAAAGAACGGACAACAAAAGTTCAAACAAATAACAAACCACTATCGCATTTATCCTTCAGGTCAGAATATGACAGTCAACGGTCTCCGAAATTCTCCGCCCTGCGTAGCTTGCGTATACTGGCCGGGATATTGCGGCATGAGGAGGCTTGACGAGCCTTGGTAGTAGGGGAGAGATGGGGACGGATTTGACCCAGAGGATGTGCTACCCTCGGTCCTGTCTTGTGCTTTGGGGGTCATATCTGGGGAGTCAGCAGGCGAGCGTGGGGAGAGACTCGACGGGGCTGAAGTTACGGCTGAGCTGAGGCCAGCCATTGCTGCAGCGGAGGCCTCTGAGTACATCTTGCTTATATCCATAGGATATGATCGTTGCTGCTGCTGGTCCATGTACATGTAAGCTTTGGACAGAGCTGCTGAGTCGATGTAGCTCCGTGACGGATCCGGGTACATGCCGTAGCTGCGGTACTTCTCAGCTTCGAGCGAATATTTCGACATATCCATTGATGAGCCCATCTGTAACAAAGAATATTAAATAGTTAGTTTATCTGTTTATCACTACTTAATAAAGAGTGCTATGTACGCTGTAGAGTTCATGAAATAGTAAGATAACATCGTGATGAAATCGACACATTAAAAAACATATTTCCAAGACATATGACATCCGCGTAACCACACTCAGAACAGTGTTATGACCTTGAGTCTCTCCTTGTGTGAAAAGGCATCAAGTCTTAGCAACAAAAACATAAACTGTTATGTTTATACTTGTAAGTATTTATCAAAAATACCATATTTCACATTCTTTCTTCCAGCAGACCAAAAAATAAGCAACTGTAAGAGTTATTAGCGTCATTTTTGTTATCAGTGTTCTTGTTTCATTTGATTTATTTGATAATTTATACAAACTTAACAAATAATACATAGTTTGTTTTGTACTGGCCATAAGTACCTATTTATTTATTCGATACAATAATAGTGAACATAAGTCATAGTTCATGACATCTAAAGATAATAAATACACATGGCGATTGTTCAAGCCAATAATTTTCTTTTAAAGTAATCATATAAATCGCCAGAGACGTCGAAACATTTACAAATCATCGCGTCTTACTCAAAAGCGTTCCACATGAATCTATAGTTAATCTATCTTTACGAGAATTATTCACAAATAACATAATTCACTGAAAATTAAATATCATTTTTATGAATGCCTTTGAGATTCAATTGTGACCGATTGTGGTGGTTATTGCTTGGCAATAAGGCTTAAATTTGTTGGGAACGACTGTTATGTTGTATTTTTCACGGTCAGACGCACAAATCAAACGTAACAAAAGCTTCGAATTTTAAATTTTTTAATGAAGTGAGTCCTACACAATATTGTGAAGAAAATACAATCCAGCGACACACAGACTCAATGGCGGCAGTTTACTGGACTCTTGAATAAGAGTACTTTTTGAAAAGAATTGAAAAATCATTTACGAAATATACATTAGAAATACCTAGTTTAGAAATATTTTTTTTATTGTACCTACAAGTATTTAAAAAACGGTGGTAATGAACGACAGCTATGAAATGGAATCGCCTTTTCGAGTTTTCAGCAGATAATATTATATCGAAATCGATATAAAAGGCTTTCTTAGAATTGTCTAGAATTGACAATATATGGCTATTACAGATTGTCTAATTAACGTGTTGTAAACATTTACGCGACTTACGTGAGTCAAAAACCAAATCATTGGCCACTGTCAAACATTTAAAAAATTTGAAAATAGTTTTTGCTAGTATGTTTTTTGTGACATTAAGCTTCAGGAGCCTAAATTGCAATGCATTTGCAGTGGTAAGCAATACGCCTGCCCACTACAGCACCTCGAAGATACTTGAAAAATAAGAATACAAATTTATACCTAGTGCTGCGCACGTTGTTAAGAGATATAAGTTGAATTATCTCTTTGCCCCGTAATTTTACTGTAAACATTTCACGGTCAATTAAATTACAGCAATATTTGGACATGACTGCTTGGTGGTAGAATAACTAGAAAAGTTTTGGTACTTCCCCAGGCGGACTCTGCAAACAGCCCTGCCCGTACCTTATCAAGTTTAGATAAAAAATATTTTTAAATACTTTTTTCAATGAGCTCGCCACGCATTGCACCCGTGTGTCGCCTCCTTACTTTATAACATACGATTCCCGCGCACGCTAAATCAGGATTAGCCGGACATCGCGCCGTCGCGAGCGGTTTACTGCCGGCCCTTACGACTTGAACACTATTTTATTGCATCGTGTATTGTAAATGGGCTTTTTTACTTTTTTGACGTAGATATTTTCCGCTTCGGATTGTTAGTGGGAAAGGTGTACTATTTATTTATTTGGGACGAATAATTTGTATTGTCGACTACAAAATAATTTAGCTATTTATTTGGTTTGAAAAAGTTTTGAATTTTAATATCATCGGAGTTGAAACGGGTTCCACGAAATCGACCAATTTATTTATTATAGGTAACATTGGTGGGTTTTGTGGACCTGTTTTAACTAAGCTGATATACAAATTCAAAATAATTAGTAGTTTGGTTATTGAATTATTTTAAAATAGTTAGATAGATTATTTTGTATTTCACTATGCAGATTCTTCGTAAAAGATTTCAAAGCCTTGAACATCGCTGCAAAGTTGCAAGTTTACCTATCGATGTTTAAAGGAGACATTTCCTTATGTCATACCACCTATTATTTTTTTCTATCAGGCTGCTGATTTATTTGAAGTTTAAGTCGGACCACTGACCATATGATTACCCGTGAATAACTAAAAAAATATAAAGATATTCTGACGCAGATCCGGTCTTTCGTCTAAACTGTAAGCTATTTGTTAGTAATCCGGCTACTCATCAACACAACCGCCAACCATCCCGCCACTCATCCCAACTGTCAGTCGGTCATACCCGCACCAAAATTAGCGAACCATCCTCGCACCGCCCGATTTCACACCAACTTACCGCCTCCACCTCACTAATAAGCCCCCGAAAATCGAATATAAATCATCGATCAACATAATCGAATACTAAAAATCACAATGGTTCGTTAACCGACGTTTTCGCCCAATCACTATTTTTAATACAGGTACGGGCAAAACGTGTTAATACGTACGCCTTTCAATAGTGGCTGATTATATTGTTCCTACCGAGTTTAGGGTCTGATTCGATACGTTAATCGAAAAAAGTGCGTTTTCATTCGATAGTTCGGGGGTCTATTAAGGTGGCACAAAGGCGGTGATGGATCGGGGGCCTCCGGGACCTTTCGGTAGCGGACTTTCGCCGGGTTAATTAAATGTGAGCTTTGTGGGGTTGCAGTTAATATGGCCAGTTTTTTATTCAAGGCACGTTCAGAAAAATATCGTTAGATTTTTTTTCATTGTACCTAACTGTTTTATTTACATAATTGTCTTTAAATACTTGTAAATAGTTATGTAGTTCAGTTATTTAATTTCATATTAAGTACTTAATAATTGAAATACAATATTTTTTGAACCATTGATAGGGGTTTTCTTGATCGTCATCTCACGTGATGTTATGACCCGTTGTTAAAGACAATAAATACGCTCTGTGATGTAACATGCTTACCACGTTAAATTGTCTATTGAATAAATAAATACTAATAATAATAGTATTAAAAAAACAATAAAATAGATATTGCTATGATTGATTTTTTTAAATCTATTGGTCATGATCACTTCATATGTTTTGTGGTCAGGAACTCAATTCAGAAGTCTTCTTCTTCAGAAGTACTAGAGCAAGAACAAGGATTTTAAGGATCAATCCTGTTCTTGTAATTTATTTCCTAATCCATTTTTTTATTTGATTTATATACGCTGTGGTATAAAAATCAGATAAAAAAGGGATAAAGCAGATGTTTAAGGTCAAGTGATGGCAGGGACAGAACTACAGCCTGATGGTAAGCAACACGTCTGTCCATAACAGCACAGTGTCATATAGATATTGGAATATGAAGAGTTCAAATCATTACCTAGCACTGTACCACAGTCATTTTGAGACCACTCCATCAGTATTAATCAAATGTATACCATTTCAATGGTAAAGTCCCCTAGATTTTCACGCGCTAGTTTAAAAGCGGTCTCTTTTGCTCAAAAAACACGAACCGTATTGGCCGCCACCCAGCCTGAATGATATCAATGATTCTTGAACGATTCAGCCCCGGGGCTTACATGGAACTCAGAAGCTTGGCTGCATGATCAATTGTTTTATTATCTGGACGACCTGATGAAGTTGCCAGAGTTCTAAGAACGCCATATGTTTTTGATTTTTTTTAAACT
The DNA here is from genome assembly GCA_963693475.1 of Ectropis crepuscularia. Lineage (NCBI taxonomy): Eukaryota > Metazoa > Arthropoda > Insecta > Lepidoptera > Geometridae > Ectropis > Ectropis crepuscularia. The sequence continues at coordinate 2,950,113 of OY856344.1, read as the reverse complement.
TTATGTTACGAAGCAATTTTTGTGAATATAATTGTTGTATCAATTATTTTTCGCATACACCATGAGTGTTAGTGACAATATTAGGTAAGTATATTTCATTTCTGACTTGTAACCCACCGTTAATATCCATACCTAAATGATTTGTGTCATAGGTCATAGCCTCTTTTTCCTAATAAAGTAAATTCTTAAACTAATATAGGTTCGCACTTGTCCACCATCTCGCCTGATGTTATGAGACGATGCGATCTACGATGGAGCGTGTTTACCTAGAAGAAACCGATTCTCTCTCGATTTGAAGACACAAAAATTGTAACTATCGGGGAAAACCCACTCAGGCAACGCATTCCACAACCTAGACGTTCTTATCACAAACGTCTTCGTTCGTGTTTTTGGAACATCAACCATGAAACGATGTCGCTTTTTTGAGATACGAGAATTCCGATAGAAGAAGGGGCAAGCAAGGTGGACAATGTTCCAGACAAACTGGAACCGTCTAGGGCGTGACTATGGAAGAAACGTGACGGACCCACCATACCACTAGCCCTACCCTGCCCTACTACCCCTACTACTAGCCCTGGTGGTAGGGTGGGTCCGAAACCATACCACCATAATGGTGTGACAAAGTACTCATTTTGTGATTTATCTAAGATGGTTATTTTTTCCGCAACTATTATTATCTATTTGTTGCAAAAATGTAAGTCTTATGCAATTATTCAAGTTCAAAAACACATGTGCTATACGGAACTATATTGTGATTGTGTGTTTCAAATTTCCAGCCAATGGTATAGGGCAAGCCCTCATTCAATCTATTTCTACGAGACTGAACAAGAATGTCACCAAAAAATATATCTTTTTTTTTTTAATAAAAAAAAATTAAAGTCTTACGCCGCGTTACTTATTGCATAACATCAGGCAATTCGTAATCAATCGCTAGCCTTTATTGTATATCAAATAAAAGGTAGCTCCTCATGACTACTGTTTAGCATTGATCTTTCAACTTGTTAGACTAACGTCATAAAATTGCAAAATAATCAGCCATTTTATTTAACACAGCGTTGCGCGTTCCTTTGTTTTCTGACACTCATCAAAAATATCAATTGTTATTTGAAAAGGTTTTCGCCATTTTCGGATTCAATTATCAATGGTTTCTTGATGAATATAGAATATACAATCGGTTAATTGAATTGAATGGCGCAAACAAGTTATGTGCTACTTATAGTTCGGAAAATCAATTGATCGATGTTGAACGTTGCGATATGGTTGTTACTTTTAACTATGCTTAGTATAAACTTAATAACTAGAAAGTTTATTATTATTGAGTCATAATAGTTTATTAATGTTACGTTATTATTTTAGGTTTATTTTGTACATACGGTTGCGCTGGGGATTTTACAATTACTTGCTACGTAAATGCTTTCAGGTAACTACGTTGTACTTTTGTGTGTTAATAGAGTCATTATGTTTATATCATTTTAGGTTTAGCATTACTAACCTAAAGTTTAGGTTCAAAGTGTCTTTCTGCACCAAAACAACGTTTGATAGGCAGTAGAGGCCATCTGAAGTCTGTTGACTTCAGATGCAGTCGTCACCTAACTGGGTGACAACAAGTTCCATTTAAGCCCCGCGGCCGAATCATTCAAGAATCATTGATATCATTCAGGCTGGGTGGCGGCCGATACGGCTCGTGTTTTTTGAGTAAAAGAGACCGTTTATAAACTAGCCGTGAAAACCTAGGGCACTTTACTATTGTAATGGTTTGATTAATACTGATGCAGTGATCTAAAAATTACTTTAGAATTTTGAATATTAGCGGTAAAACTCTGTAGTGGTAGGACTCTTAGCAGAGTCTGCCTGGGGAAGTACCACACCTTTGCCATTTATTCTACCGCCAAGCAGTAATGTGCAAACATTATTGTGTTCCGGTTTAAAGGGCAATGTTTCCAGAGAAATTACAGGCCTTAGAGATATAACAACTTAGATCTCTGGGTGACGAGCGCAGTGCAGTGCTAGGTAATGATTTGGACACTTCGTGTTCCAATAGCTGCGTGTCACTGTGCTGTTATGTGGCAGGCATGTTGATTACCATCAGGCACATTGTCCTGCTCGTCTCGTCACTCTTTTTTTAAAATAAAAAACTGTCACTAAAATATCAACTAAACTCAAAGTGGCAAGATTAAAATGAAGATAACTTTTGAAATACAGCTTTTTCGGTTATTATAATTTAAAGTGAAAAATCATTTAAGTATTCGTGATGAAAACCTGTTCTTTTGATTAAGAAAAACTCAATACATTACAATAGTATTCTTGGACCCTCCAAAACAATGAACTGACGTCAATAGCTCAAACATAATCAATATCACTGTGTAGGGGTAATCTTCAAGAAATAGGGAGGACTTTAAACTCCTCAGAGGGTTGAGGACAAAGCGTGTTTTTCATATAAACCATGGGTATTGACAGCGGCCACAGTTACAATACGACCAACTTTCAAAAAAAAAAAAACTTTTTAGTAAAGTTTACTAGCGGCCTGTCTCAGCATGGCACGTATATAGTCATGTAAAAACCATTATTCGGGATAAAAACTATTTTAGATTTCAAGTTGGATTAAATTACACATAAAATCCCACTTTCGTATATATATTGATAGACTTGGCTAAGAGTTCACTGGGAACAAACATCAAGACACTGGAATTTTTAAATTAAAATATTACGGTATGTTTAACTTTTCACCCCTTCGTTTACAAACCTGTCTAGCAAACAATCATTTAAAACAAACATTTATCCCATTCCAATTTGTCAAATAAATTGATTCGTAAACTCCCCACTTCCTTAATGCAATAAACCAGAAACAAAATCCACTAATACGCACCCTTGAGGACGCCCCTGATGTACACACTACAGCAGTAAGAGCAATATCTCTATCGAGTATTTTTTTTTAACTTTCACGATTTGAACACAACAAATTGTTAACATTATAACACAGGGCAGAAAAATATAATTAATTTGGTCAAGGGTACAGTAGACAGAAAGCTGGCAGCATATTGGCTGTGGATAATTCCGTCCAGTTTACTTTTATTTGTTTTTATATTTTGCTGCATCTATTTCTGTCATTTACACCTATGTATATATTTGTATAAGTCAATAAGCAATTATCTCTAACTAAGTAGAAGACATAACTCATAACCATTATGTCTAAATCAGTATCGAAGCAAATATTTGTTTCCTTTTTCCCTGATTTCAATAACACCGCAGTGTCCTTACTGTGATTACAGTCGTCGCCGTCACATACACAAGATTAAACGTCAAATATAGGAGCTGGGGGAAGATCGAGGAGTTTTTAAATCGAGGGTAGATCGTGTCAAGTACTGTTTAATAGGCGCGCTTGTTTGGGGCGCGCCTACCCCGGGACTGGGAACGGTGGGCTTACGTCACTTCAGCTCTTCTTGGTTTACTAGTCATTTATTTACAGGGTTACATCGTTTCATGGTTGATGTTTTAAAGGCACGAACGAAGCGGTTGATTTTACTTTTGTGATAAGAACGTCTAGGCTGTGGAAAGTGATGCCTGATTGGAGTTTTTCCTATGGTTGCAATCTGTCTTTAAATCGAGAGCGATTTGGTTTCTACTAGATAAGGACAGTATAAAAATTGAGTTTATAGATAAAATAATTAAATGTTCAATACTAAGTAAATTGTACTAAAATAAAAAATGCGAAAATTCGGATGTTTGTTGCTTAATCATGTAAGAACTGAACAGGTAGGTGCCTATTTCGGTCTTAGTTTTTTTAAATCTACATCCGAAAGATAGTAAACTCTGTTTTATTGCAAATATGAAGACATGGAGCTACCCGCAAAAAACTGCCCTGAATGGCCTGGCCAAGATTTTTTCAGACATCCATCTTTTTTAAAATTCTTAACATATTAAATTACTTATAAAGCAATTTTCAACAATAAACATCTAAGTTTACGCAAATAAATTTGAACGTAAAATAACCACTTCTATCAGATAAAAAGGTGATTATTACGGTAGCAATCCACTATTCAAAAGGGTTGTTTAAACTGTGATCAAAACACATTTTCGTTCTGTTTCCACCGCACAATACCCCGTGACGGTACGATGATTACACAGAAAGCAAGATCCTACATTAAAATCATGTCCGAATATTAAGCTTGGTACTCACTGAGTACAAATTGACTTTGCAGATGACATAAGGAATCGTTATAACACAATATAATATGTTCATCATCATCAGCATGTATTCGGCTACTGCTGGACATAGGCATCTCCCACTGAGCTCGATCCTCGCTCTTGCGTCTCCAAACGCTACCAGCTGTCTTTCGAATATCGTCACTCCGTCGCCGTGAATATACAATGTTTGGTGTAACACTATTAAATCATTAAAGTTTGATGCTTTGATCACTTTTAAGTTGAGGAAAATCTTAAGGTTTCGCGTCATCGTCTTAGTCGTCACATTTATATTTATTTCCTCACGACGTTGTCCTTCACTGTCGTTTCTAAGTTAACGGAAAACGGATATGTCTTCGAAAGGACAGTAGTGCGCGTGGGATTTGAACCAGGAGCTCCGAATCGGCAGTTGTCGGTACTAGTACTAGACCTGCCGTTATTATCATTTAGAGCCTATACTGTCCCAATGCTGGGCAAAGGTCTCCCTACCCTCCCTCCTTCTACTTCTGTCCTGAGTTAATGTCTCCCAGTCTTTTAAATACCTATCAAGGTCGTCCCGCCAGCGTTTCTTTGGTCTGCTGCATCGTCGTTTGCGATCGGGCTTCTCTTAGGATTTTTCAGTAGTTTTAGTTAAACTTGTAACTATTTTTACCCAAAACAAGCTATGAGTATGTCCCAAGCCTTACCCCAAATATTGGGAACAGTGAGCACCCTTGTAACATACTGTTTGCATTATCAAGATGAGTTGTCATGGAATAATTAGCGAATATCCAGAAGGGCGTCCGCAACAACCCAATTTAAACTCTAAAATCAAATAAAAAGTTACAAATTTATGTGACAAACGTAGAAGTGATGATGCGATTATAGCGATTTCGATAAAGGTGTCTGGGATTTCAACTCGGCAGAAAATTTGGTTATTAAATTTTGAGGGCGTCAGAAATAAGGGGATTCATCATCAATCATCATCATCAACAGCCCACTAAACGTTAGCGGCATTACGCACATGACTTCGAAAAGACATTGGTGCGTGTGGGGTTTGAACCCGGGGGCTCCGGATTGGCAGGCGCCGTTCTCCCGACTAAACCAGCCGTAACTTAAGGCTTATATTATCAAGCATAAGGGGATTATTATGAGGAAAAATGGTTTGAAAACTAATACAACGACAACTAGGAATAATGTAAACAAATAGAGTAAATTAAAAATTGTGAGTACAAGGCCGTGAAAAATTAATCGTACTTACTAATATTCTATTAATAATAATTTACAATATAAACGGAATACTTTGTATGGATATTTGTTGCTCCTTTTTGATGATGAACTGTGGTTTATCTATCTAGATAGATAATAATTTAGAATAACAATTTTGGCTACTTTTTATCCCAAGAAAATAAAAGGAACTACGTGAGAAAACCTGGGATGCTCCCAGTTATACAACTCTACATTTTATTTTTGTTTTTCTTGTTCTTCTTGTTATTGTGAATTTCAATGTTTTCTTGTGCACTGTTCCATTACTTTTTTTATAACTGCGAGCTGTACTGTTATGGGCAGGCGAGTTGGTTACCATCAGGCGCATGTCTTGCTTGTTCGGTCACTCAATCGGTTGCGGTCTGGTTGGACTGAATGTTATATTGTACTAAAACCGTAATTAACAAATCCTAAAATTACCTTTTCACGTCACGACTGATTTTCGAAATGTACTTATTCTAATCAATAAAAATATACATAACACAATATATAGTCATGTATTTGACACACACGCATAAATACTCTTTTCATTATTGTTATAATCTCTGAGCAAATCGAATAGATGTTCTAAGGTCGAATTTCGACCACTAGTTTGTATTACTATTTAACTATCTCTGAAATCTATAAAATGCATATCAGTTAATTTTAAGGTTTGTTACTTTTTTATGGCAAACCACTAATACCACTGGATTAAACCACATATCGAATATCAGACAATTAACAACCTATTTTACACGGAAGTTATATCTATCAGTTCTAATGATGACAAGTCAGTATTTTGAACGTTTTTGCTGTACTTTTACGCACTAAAAATGTTGAAATTTTACTTTTTTGTCCACAAAACGATTATTAAATGATGAAGGTGTAATTTTAGTTTGATTTTCTTCGCACGAAGTGGCAATTTTACGGTTGGAAGTGGATCATCCCTTAACGAGAGTGATTTCACGCCTCCCCTAGTCGGGGGGTTGAGGATGCAATAATTAAATGCTTGGAGAAAGTGCCGTCTTACGACTAGAGGAAGCCGAATTTATTGCAAAGCGTTTTCAACGGTTCTATAGAACTTCTACGTTGATTAATATTATGTAATTTCTTACACTGCATTGTGTATGAAAGATACGAAGCTGAAGGGATTTAATTTACAAATAGTTTGTTGTGGTGGGACCCTTTGAAGATATATAATATGTGGTTTAAAAACTTTCACAACATGAACTTACCAGTAGGTATAGTAAATAAATAAATACACAGGACGTAATCGCGATCTAAATTATTATTTAATTACCGCGACGTGTCTGCAGCGTTACGACCGCCGCTGTTTTGTGAACATATTCTTTTTTGTCATAAAATTATAATGAATTGATGGGAGTGTAATTTTAGCTTCATTTTTTTCGGAGTCCCCCTGGGGAATCTTCTCATGTACCGTAAAACGGGGTCAATAGGGACGATTTTGGACTTTAGCTAATCACTTCTTTGATTTTTTCTATGAAACCCATATAATTTATGATGCTAAAACTTGAGTTAAAGCTAACACTTTAAGGGAAAACATTGAAAACAGTTGTACAATCAATAAGCTAGTCATAAATTATCAAAATATTGACTATCCCTATTCAGGCTGCTATAGGGGTAAATAGGGATCAGCTATGAGACAATAGAGAAAAACTGGTAGGGTTATCACAGGCTCTGCCAGATATTACCTACTTAGTCACAAATATCATTCTATTTTGGACAGTTGGATAAAGGTAGATTAGTAAATAATAATCTAAATTAAAAGAGGCCTGTTTTGATATTACTACAAATTATTTATTAAATTATTAGGTTTTACATAAAAATCAATGCCTTTATTTTAAAATATTACCATTATGTTTGTTACATAACAATATTGATTTATATAGTATTACAATATTATCCATCAGATTAGATGAAATCAACATCCATGAGATCTCTCGTTATTTCCGCATCATTTTTGTAGTATTTTGGTTTTGTTATATCATTTGTATTTTTTTTTTTTACTTCAACGGTGTCAAATTTTGGTTGAAAATGTACAATCTCATCAGATATTATTCGTATTTTATTGTTTCTTTTAGGAAAATTTACTTTTGTGTTGTTTTTCAAATCATCACAATCAGCCGTCGTTTCAGATGTCATAATTTCAATCTCACTTGGAATTGTAAAAATATCTTCTCCGAACACTACAGGCAACGTATCAAAATCTATATCCATTATATCTGTGTTCTCAATATCTGTCCTTATTTCTGCCATTTTATCATCATTTTCTGGATTTTCAGTATTTGTATTACTTTTTAATGTTACTATTTTAGTTTTATTTTTTATTGGAAGAGTTTTGTATGTGGCTTTTGTTACTTCATCAGTCTTTTTATTATTATAATATATATCATCATTCTCTGGAGTTTCGTTCTTTATATTGCTTTTTATTGTTTCTTTGGTTTTCGATTTTTTTTCAAAGGTTTTGATAACTTTTTTCACTCCTCTAACAGTCTTTTTAGTGCTAATTGGATCGTCATTCTCTTGATTTTCAGTCTTTAAGTTACTTTTCATTGGTTCTTGAATTTTCGTTTTTTTTATAAGACTTTTGTTAGTAGTTTTTACTCCTCTATTAGTCTTCTGATTTTCAAGTGCAGCATTCTTAAAATGTTTAGTAATTTTATTATCTATTTCAATATTTTCTTTGCTACAAAATTTGGAATCGTACATCCCGTGAGCCATACCCAGTACATCCTCAGTATTTTTTAGTAGCATATCATCAGTTGGTTCTTCTAGATCATTTTTATTGCTATCTTCATCCGTTACATTTTCTACGCTCCGACCTGCGACAACATCTAGTTTCTTTTTTTTGTTACTACATCTTTGATTTTGTACTGCACCATACCTCATTTCTTTTAACATAGATAGCACAGTCTCATCAATGACTTCTTTAAAACCGGAGACTTCTGGATTATAAGATGGCAATCTATCTAAAACTTTCTGTTTATCGATGGGGTATATACCACATTTTTCGAACCCTGATGATATGTTTTTGTCCACGTTGCACTCTATTTGTTTTAATAGCTTTTTCAACAATGATGGGAAAATATTTTTGGGGATTGTAGCTTGCGTTCTGCCATCACTTTTTTTCCACTGGAACAATAATTCCCGCCATGCACATTTCAGAGGTCTGAAAAATGCGACGTCGAGCGGTTGTGTTAAGTGAGTAGAATTAGCTGGCAAAAAAACAAATTTAATTCCACTTTCTTGACATTCTTTTATTATGTCTATGGATAAATGTGATGCCAGGTTATCACCTATCAAAATTTTGGTTCCATCTTTATCCCTGAAATACGGGATGGCAGTAGTTCTAACCCAATCCTGAAATGTGTTCCCATCAAACCAGCCGGATGGCGTACAATTGTATCGGCAACCTTTAGGCCCATTTTGCCTCCACGTATCGTACATATTTTGTGCTTTGTATACTACATACGAAGGTAAAAGAGTACCGTCGCCTGCAGCAGCCATCATAAGTGATGTGGAACCCTTCGTATGATTCATGATTCTTTCAGGATATTTATTGGTTCTCTTAACTAATATTCGTTTGCGTCCTGGGTCATCGCTGAGATTTGTCTCGTCATAATTGACTATATGTGATGGTGGTACACCTTGTAGAGATGTTTCTAGTTCTCTAAAATAATCCTCTATTATTTCTTGTGAGACTGATGCTCTTGCTCTTTTTATGTTTTGACTAAGCCTTTTACTAATTTTGTTTTTGTGTCTTTTTAAAAAGCACGTCATGAAGTCAGGGCCTGGCATGTTATTTTTAAATTTCTTTATTTCAATCCCCAATTTATCTAGGTAACCTTTTACCAGCAATCTAAAATCAATGGGTTCAAGGGGATATCCCCATTCGGAACACACATTGATATACTGTAATAAATACTCTTCTTCAGCTGGGCTTAAAACTGTTTGCCCCCCGTGTTGTTTCATGACATGAGTGTTATGTCGATGTAAAACGGATTTCGGGATGTCATATTTACGCGAAATGGTCAGAAATGATTGATTTGAACTATTGTACTCTTGAAGTGCCATTTCTATTATAGAAGCGTCATACTTTTTATAAGTTTTGTGCCGGCTAGGTATATAATTACGCGGCATTATCCAAAAAGAATATCTGCAAAATAAAAAAAGTATTTGAAATTAAAGATTGCACTTTCTATTCAATCTTGTAAATAATAAGAAAGTAGAAACTTCTACAAATAAGAAAAAAGTTGTTCAATGTATTAAATTAATAGTAATATGTATTACTTAAGCAAAAAAAATCACCAATATTAAATGAGAAAAAATATCATACATTGTGACAACCCTGTCCCTATTGACCCTTTAACGTTCATGGTGATTAAATATCTCGTCCCTATTAACCAGTAATGTCGTCACTATAAGAGTCTACACTCATCCCTATTCACCTCAGTCAGCGGTCCTATTAACCTCATTTTTTGATAAAAACTACTAGCATCTAATTTTATTGATTTATTGTAAAAAGTTATGTTTTAATCGTACTCACCTTTTACGTAGCGTCTAAAGAAATACTAATTTACATATAAGAAAGCTGGAACAGTAGAAATTATATGTAATACTTTATTTAAAACCAAAGTTTTGAAGAACACAAAAACACCGGTATCAGAGCAGCAATTTTAGTGGCAATTATTTATGTCATCTAGCTAACTTCATGCTAAACAGATGTTGCCAGTCTATAAAGTCAACATTCTACCACAATAATCCTCCAAAAAACCATTAAATTGTCTGTGGTTAGTTTATTAAATACGTAAGTAAAATTCAATCTTGATTTTATCCCTATTCACCCCTGGATCCCAATTTACCCCGGTTTACGGTACTTATTACTACTAGACTTTGCTAGTTATTTTGGCGTTTTCGCTCGAACCGGTAGTAGTGTCATGTCAGTATCAATATCAGCTCAGCTTGCGCTTATACGAGCTTCGATGCGCGTCAAAACGCTCATTCGAGTTGCGCTTGAGCAAAAGACACGCCTGTACGCGTCTACATGCGCTTCCAAAAACGAGCTTATACGTAAATAGGATATCGGACTGAGCCAAAAATTCAGCATTGTAATTATAGGCCGTCAGCTAGATCATGGAAAAATATGGGACACGTATTTTTTCAAAATATGTACCAACTTATTCAAAACAGATAGAGATATAGAACATCAAACTTCGAGAGGGTCACGACGTCACTTGTGGGTAAAAATCGTAACCACGACGTCACGACAATTCGAAGCGCTGTATCTGTATTCTTTGACATTCCTCACATGGATGAACTGCAAGATCTACTAATGCAAGACCTTAGACCCTGGATGGACATATTGATCAAACTCAAAAACACAAGACAATATCCTGATGAAACACAAGACGTTGGCGAAATTGTGCTCACCAAACATTTATCTCACACAAATATATATCACCAAATAGAAGCCAGAAATGAATCGAAGATGAAGAATCAGATGACATAAATAAAAACCAGAAATTAATAGAAGATGAGGAAGAAGAAGACTTTAATCAGCTGACTATTATTTAAAAAAAATTTTTTTTTTTTTTGTTTTTATTTAAAAATTAAGACTAACAAATTGTCTTGCCAGACATATTGCATGCCTCTCGCAGAGGCCAGTTTGTATGGGGCAACTTTTAAAATGTTTTGTATTATCTTATCTTACCTACAAACAGCAATAAAGATTTTTGTATTTGTATTTGTATTTGTATCTTCGTCATTTTTTGTTTGTGTAACAAAAGAAAAAATATGTATACGATATTTTTTTGCAATCTGTCAGTTAGATTGCTAAAAAAATAGTTACTTATTAGGACTTTTTTTGAGGATTGTACCCTATTCTATGTACTTAAATGGTGTGTGTAGTGTTCCTCACCTGAGCGTTGGGTGTGAGCGCGGCAGAGATGGCGTTCTGCTGCGCCGCCGCCGCCGCGGCCGCCGCCATGCTGGCGCCGAGCGGCCCGTACGCCGCGCCGTAGTAGCCGCCCATCGCCTGCCCCATGCCTCCGCCAGCCATGCCTGCAACAACACAAACATCATCATTTCATATTCTACGAAAAGACAAAAACCTACTTACAACTTTAAATTACCTACAATTTTAAATTAATTTATTTAAGTAATTTATAACTAAAATCAGACTTGCCCACATGTCATATCAGTCATATTTTTGAAGTGGAAACTTCTTTTGGCGCGCCACAGTCACATTTTTCGTGGACTGTGAATGGAATTTTAGCGTCACACTCGGGAATGATAAGAAATCTTTGGGTAAATCTTTTTTGTGAAATCTGCGAATACGTCGTCGAAGTAACGCTTTATTATTTTTACTAATATTTTGGGTTGTTGATGATATTTCAAAAACCACCAAAGAAATATAAACGGGACCACCTCTGAACTATGCTGGTCCAAACAAAAAAAATTAGCAGTCATAGGAACTGTCGATAGAAGTGAAAACTTATAACTCAGAATTCGATAGCTTACTTTGGATACTGCGCGGATGAAACCGGAGGGCGTGGCCTGATCTTCATGGCATGGCCATCTAGAAATGCGCCAGCATTTCCCATTGGGTCACGCATTTCTAGATGGCAATGCCATGTTTCCCATTGCCTGACGCATTTCTAGAGGGCCAATGGTCATGGCCCCGAGTTTACCTGAAGATTTCTTATCATATCCGAGCGTGACAATTTACAATTACCAATTGGTGGAGCTATCGCATGCATACAAATACATACAATTGAATTGAGAAGTCAGGTTCAGGCAGGATTGGAATCTACGTTCCCGCGAAGGTGAAACAGGTCCTTGCCACTGTGTCACCAGAAACTCAAACAATCCCGTACATTCCGTCTAATTCACACCGCGCTATGTCCGGCGTCCATACAACCGAACTACGTACGACTCGAGCGCCGCACAATGGCGGAACTCAGAGTCGAGCATCTATTAATTATTGCTTTGTACCCGCCAGCCCTCGAGTGCTATTAGGCGGCGGTCAGTTCCTTAGCTGTTTATTAAACACGACGCCGGGGTGTTGTGAATTTTCACGGGAAATGGATTGGGTTGTTCGTATACGAGTTAATTTAATATCTTTAGGACAGTCACATTTGTAGTGGGACTCTTTGTAAGTATATTTCGCCCAAAGAAGCACCAGATTCCAGCGGTACTACCGCTAAACAAACATTTGAAAATATTTCTGTATGAGAGAAATTTTTGTATATTTTATTTGATTATTTTGTGTATTTACATTTTATAATTTAAGAGTAGCCTATGTTATGCCTTAGAAGATCAGCTATCTGGTAGCGACACACTCATATAGGACTCACTCTTTTAGCACCACTAAACCTCACAGACGTTTTTCTGTTCTGATGGACTTGAAAATTGGTAAATATAATATTACATAAACACCATAACTAGCAAGGAATCTATACGTATAAATAAAATTGAAGTGTCTGTTTGTAATTCCAAATTAACAGCTTTTCACAAAACGCATTTGAAAGTACGGTAGGTACAAACAAAAGATGTGTTTGTGTCTGTCTGTTTGCTTATCTCTGAAACGGTTCGGGATTTTCTCTGGCAGATAGTCAGTGTTATAAGAAGTAACTTTATATGAGAAAAAAGTAGGGACGCTATTATTTGCTATTGTAAAGAAAGACAATAGCGTTCCGCGAAATAAAAATAAATAAATAAAATGACCAATAGTTTAGGTAAGTCGCGAGTTACACCGCGGGGTGAAGCTATTAGTTTTTATTAAAATAATTTTACAGGACAAAGACATTAATAAATCTTAAGTATCTTATTTTTAATTAGGTATATACTTTTTTGTTATTGTATAGGTATAGAGTGACAAGACGAGCCGGACATGTGTCTGATGGTAAGCACCACGCCTGCCCATAACACCACACTGACACGCAGCTATTTGAAAATGAAGAGTCCAAATGATTACCTAGCACTGCACTCGTTCCGTAATTTCACTAGAATTTCGTAATTACCACGCGAAGTTTCGATCGAGTTCAATCTCGAAAGTTTCAATGAAATAATATCGCTACATAACTACCTTTCTCTCTGCCAAGTACCTACAAAATAAAGTTTAATTCCCAAATCTCAGATGAATATTAAACATTCTCGATCACTCATTCGATGAGGTTGTCAAAATAAAATGAACCAAATTAGGGATGTCCCGTCAGCCAAGTCACTTCTAATATCAGTATCGCGCAAATCGAACACTCCATGTCTTGTCCACATTTTCCCAAATACAATTTAAATAAAAATAAATATGAGACACCCTTATATTGTGGTGACGTCAATCGTGTACTACAATATATTATGAAAAGTCCCACACGAATCTGCATGATACCGACATCACTACAACCTTTATTGACTGGATGTTAAGGATGAAAATCGCACAGGAAATATTTTCGCGCTTTCCACCGGTATGGATTTTGCGAAAGGGACGATCGTGATTTTTTATTATATTTTATAATTAAATTCTCTGTCATCTCTTGTGGGTACTGCGTCTCTGTTTGGTATTGGCGTTTGATTGAAATTTTCCTTCGAGTTTTTATGAAATTATCGGATTTAAAGGGTGTGTAAGTATTTCGGTCTGTCTGACACGATTCGTTGCTGTATAATAAACATTTATTCGGTGTTTGCGAGAGCCAAAAATCTGTCAAAGTTTTGAGTATAGCCAAATTTGTAAAGACATTTTCTTCGTTTGTGGTTTCAAAGAATAACATTGAGTTTTAAGTATTGTTTAGAATATATGAAAATATTAAATCGGTATGTTTCATGTATGCTTTCAGATAAGCTCTACGTGTTTGCGTACGGAAAAGTTTTTACTGATATATCAACACACCCAAATCACTCTATACTGTACAAAGAGTTAGTAGGTTCTTATCCAGCTCAAAGCTGCTAGAAGCCTAGAGGTTAATTATTATAGGGTATTTCATTAACATAGAGCGTGAATCGACAAATATAGTTGTGAATAAAGTCCAGACTCTTAAACACATTGCTAAACCACTGAAAAGTTTTAACCTCAAAACGTCGATAATTTATCCAAATGCAGCATTCTAATGCAAAGTAACTACTTCCAGGTACAGGTAAGCCGGTTCATCATCCCTACAATATAAATCACCATACTCGAAACACCTGACAGCTCGGAAAATAACTATTTTCACGTGAAATTTAACACATTCAAAAAAGGTCCGAACTTCCATTTGAAAGAGAAACCCTAGAGAAAATCCCATTTTTGGTCCCAAGTCCGACCTTTTCTGCGGACACAAAGCCGTGCTATACCCAGATATATTTAGGTATTAAGATATTGTATTGGAGGAAGACGACCATTATGAATGGGTCTGAATGGACGACGTATATGGATTGTGGATGGAGAATCGTGTATGAAATTACACTTTTGTGTGAATTCATTTCTATTTTTATGGAGGAAACATTTTGTGGTATAGTTGGCTTAGTAGTGCAACTGTTGTGGGTTACTCATGGAAGGCCAGGTTTTTTGCGACAATTCTGATGCTAATGGCAGACAGGTAAAATTGTATGACAAAACAGGTATAAATATTAATTTACCAACATAACAATAACAAAATTAAAAAGTTAAATTCACCCCAATTACCTTGAATCTGAAATTTGCTACTGTATTCTACTAGTCAGCTATCTATGTTCCAAAGTTCACCTCGATCCCTTCAATAGTTTTTATACGTGATAGACTAACGGACATCCATATATAACGCAACAACTTTCGCATTTATATAATTAGCAGATTTTTTTGTGAATTAGATAACCATTGGAATAAACTTTGATGAGTTTGAAGAATGTAAATATAAAAGTAAATGTAAGTAATGTAAGCGGTAATTAGCGTACAATCACAACAAACTAAGAAGTACTTTCATACTCAAATGAGACTCCCCGAAACCTCTCAAAGCATCAAACTGCTAAAATGCCTGGTATCTTTTTCACGGACCAGCTAGAACCATTACCGATCGCACCCAGATCGCTCGATCCGAATGACAAGCGAATATTTTCGCCGTCTCATACGACAGAACCTATATTCTGTAACAACTAACTTAAAACGAGGAATACGCTTTGAAGTAACTTGACCCTAGAACTTGTTACCATTGTTGATGGTCGATGAAACATTTGGTATTGTGGTGGATTTGGTTGGTTGTTCTAGGCTGTTATAATGTAGACATTATTTTATATCATCTGTGTAGTGTGGCTTGGTAGACTTGAACCCTACGTCTGTTATATCTGTGTTGGGAATAAATAAGAGTGGGAGTATGAGGGACCCGTAAGCAAAATTCAAGGCTAGGGTTTCCACAGTGGACACGACATCGGTCAGTCGACCTCTGGCTCGTTTTAGGCTAAAAACCTAATTAAGTGAAGGGAGTTTTAGAGTACCTAACTAGACAAACCAGGACGTCTACTCTGTTTCTACGAAAACGAAATTTCTAAAAAAAACGCGCGACTTTCCTTCTCTCGTTCTACTTCGTTTCGTCCGATACAACATTGTTTGACGTTTAAATGTTCTAAGCATACTCTAATTAGAGTGTGCTTAAAACATTTAAACAGACAACACGACGGATCGAAGTAGAATCGGAGTTGGAAAATCGCGAGTTTATTTCGAAATTACGTTTTCGTTGAATTAGTCCAGACATGCACCCAATCGGAAACCAAAGTTAGGTAACATGTCTACCCATACCAACAGTTTTGTAGATTTCTAAAGTAAAAATTGTACTAATTATGTTTCACATTGTATGATTTATTAACAATTGATTTATTTGAAAAAGTATTGTTGTTATTGAATATAAGTTTATGTCCAGGAGCTTGTCTGATAATATAGACATGTTCCTAGAATTTTTTGCGGTCATGTGTCAGCTACCTGCACCAGGTAAGCATAGTGGATTGTGGCCTTGACTCTCTCCTTGCGAGAGAAGGCCGCGAGTCCCAGCTACTTATGGTTCGGTTATGCGACAGACATGACTGGTCACTTCAGTTTCCAGTTTTGTGTTATGTTCTGCTGTTACAGAATGCCCCGTTAGATCCCCCGTCTGTCTCTGACCTAACAAACCGTGGTTAACTTGATAGATTAGCCATGGTTTGTGCAAATCACGATGTGATCGTGATTGTTCCGACGTCTTGTTTGAGATTTGTTTATGGTATGTGTAATTTTGGGTGTGGGAAATGGCGGCTGTTGAAATCTTGGTGAAAGGATTACGTTTCGCTAATTCTAGTGACGTGAGTTTGATCAATTTCCGTGGTAATTGTAGTGGTAGGAGTCTTAGCAGAGTCCGCATGGGGAAGTACCACACCTTTGCCAGTTATTCTACCGCCAAGCAATAATGTGTAAATAAATAAATATAAATAAATATAAATATTGGATTGGATGGAGATATAAGATTTTAGATCTCTGGGTGACGAGCGCAGTGCAGTGCTAGGTAATGATTTGGGGTCAGCGTGTTCCAATAGCTGCGTGTCACTGTGCTGTTATGTGGTAGGCATGTTGCTTACCATCAGGCAAATGTGATACACGTCTCGTCACTCTTTATTTAAAAAAAAAAAGTAATTAAGTGTACTACAGAACCTGTATAAGCAGGGTCTGAGATTATATCCTACGGTTGTCGCATGCCGCGCACCCTAGGCCCGTGGGGGCCTGCGCAGGTTGGAGCCCGGCTGGTAAATGCCACCTCGACTATATGCCCAGTCCGACGCTGTGCAAGCACTAAATGTTTCCACTGCTGAGGTTCGGGAACCTTTTCTCGAAAAAAAGAAGTCAAAATATTAATCCACTACGCAGACCAGTGCGCGTTGGTGGAATAGGGACGATCTCGAAAGATTCTTGGAAAGTTCTGTGCTGAAATTATCCATCATTGAAGCAAGCAGACAACAAACTTGCGCATCTGAATTTGGTAAAATACTCAGAAACACAAGCGGAATTCGTACCTACAACCTTACTATCAATCAAGCACTGAACTGATTTTTTAAATCAAATGGATTAGGTATAGTCTGTAACAGCATTTAGTTTATAATAGGTCATCCCCAAAATTGCAAAAGTTACTTATAGAAGTAACTTTTTTTTCTAAATAGAACTCGTAAAAATAGTAGACAGATTATACTAGTAAGTAATGAATTCATTTAAATTACCATTTTTTTTTTGAGTTTTAATGTGTCCTTGTGTTCAAATAAAAGCTTATATAAACATTTTAAATATTTACTATTTAATTTATTTTGAATACCTTGTCATGCTCTCATGCTAAGAAGAATTTACATTAACATTTATGGACGTTCTCGTGATTTTGTAATATTTAAAAATGTTAGTTCTAATAATATTTCATAAGGTTCATTTCAGTGAATTTCGTTCTTACCTAAAATACATATTATGGTCCTTATTGGCATACCAATTATACAAATGTGTCACGCGTATCGAAATGTATAATCAACGAAACATATTTAAAATAGTAACATTTAATACGGTTATTTATTTAGTTTTAAGTGCATCTCATTAATTAACAATTCAAAGATTTCCATCCGATTATTTTTTTAAATTATCCAAAGGAATTATCTGTGCCCCATAAATCATCCACTCCATTGCAGCTTTGCGTATTTCACACTACGTCACTACCGCTAGTTATGTAGGTACACAAACATAACTAGCAATGCCCCGCGTTTTTACCTGCTTTGTGCAATATTAACTGACAGCCTCAGTAAGACAAGTACATCATGACTGTAAGCAATGTGTCTCCTCATAACAACAGTCTCCGCAATGTGCCTCCTCATAACAACAGTCTCCGCAAAGTGTCTCCTCATAACAACAGAGCACGACTGAACTATTTACTTATTTGAAAATGAAGACTCCATTACCAAGGACTGGCCACCCAGAGCCCCAGAGCTAATATATTATACTATGATTTCCATGGAACCATTTCCCATCAAACCGGAACATAGTAATATTTGCGTTACCGTTTGGCGATAGAGTAACTGGCAAAGGTGTGATACCTCCTCAGGTGGATTTGATAGAGAGCTCTACCACTACAAGTTAGTGTTGTAGAGAAGATTGTTATATAAACATTGCATTTCATAGCGCTGTTAGAAGTGCCATCAAGAAGATGTCGAACAATACTGATATATTTTTTAAATAGTATACATAGGTACATAAAACATTTACAAAACGTATCATACCGAAGAACTTCGATGATTCAAACGGTATAACCAAATCGACAAGTCATTTCCTATAACCATAAACCAAAAATATTTTCTCTCCACACGTCCGCTCTCCCTGCAGTCTGGCAGCCAACTGTCATGTAAATGACGTCACGTGACCGGAAGCAGTTTGGCGGGGGGTGGGGCTTCCGGCAGCGCACGCGATTGGACACTTCCGGCTTGTAACAAACTACTGGTATATATAATATGCTAATCATGAATAAGCACTTTATTAGATTATTGTACGGATTAAGCGTATTTTGATGTGTTTTGTCATTACCAATTTGCAAAGAAAAACTTAGTTTATTTCCGATTTGATCCGATTTACGCATGATATAATGAAGTTATGAGGCAAATAAATATATTCTATTCTAAAATATTACTTTCTTGAGATTAAGTCATTTAATTAATTTTTGATAATAATGAAAAAATAAAATTAAGAATACCGATTTTTTAATATACTGCATAACGCTACTCTACGTTCCAACTACACCTGGGATAACGTCAACTATTTACAGAAATAAAGTAATAGTTTGAAACATAAAAGTTACTTGATTTAGTTTCCCGCTCACAAGTTTAAGAAAAACGCTGCAAAGGTAATTTGTTTTTTGTTCAAACGACACAATGATATTACAATCTAATTGCATAAAATGCATTGACTAGGTAGTTTTTTCAATGATTAGCTACAGTGCAGTAAATATCTATTGTTAAGGTTTTTACCCTAAAATTCGTCTAATCATATCCTATGAAAGTGTTTTAACTAGGTACTTACTTCGAATCAAGGGCGGATCCAGATTTGGCGCTACATAGTCATAGACTACAGGCCCGCGAACAAAATGTATGGGTCATATGAACCACCAGAAGACCAATGTAGGATGATATAAGGGTATAGAATAATAAGATTCAGCACTATGCCGTCACTTGTAAGCTGTCCAACTGAGTGCAGGTGAAGAGAGGGGTTGCAACCCCTCCTCAACCTTTATTTTATTATGTATAAAATACATGTATTTATGTATCTGATATTGCACCAAATCAGTTGGTGCCGAACATTGATATAAATACCTACTCACACCATATAAATCCAAGCAAAAAATAAAGATTTCGCGAGGCCATTAAATTAGCATTATTAATAGCTCCTTAACAATAATCTGAAAAACACGTACAAACTATTATACCTACAGTGAACAGTGAACACGCAAATCGTCTGAAAACCCATTGTGGTGCCCAAATTACCATGACAATACCAGCGCTTCAACGAAAACTTTATAATGAAACATTTCTATAAAGCAATTGCAAGACAATGAACTAATTTATGAAACAGGTTTTGTTTATAATTTACATAAATGTTACGATACTCGTACACTTGTTAAAACACTAATGTAGAAAGGTAATGCTTGTCAGAAATTATTTTCATTCAGTTTCGTCATTGACAGGTAAGTAAGGCCAGTGCTCACTGTTTTGTACATGTTACGGCGCGGCGTTCAGTTTTTAATTATTTTGTGACATTTTTTTTGCAGAGAGTTTTGTTCTTTAATAAAGATTGATGAGATAAATAGGACATGTGCATGATAGTAAGCAACATGCCTGCCACATAACAGCACAGTGACACGCAGCTATTGGAACATGAAGAGTCCGAATCATTACCTAGTACTGCACTGCGCTCGTCACCCAGAGATCTAAGTTGTTATATTTCTAAGCCCTGTAATTTCTCTGGAAACATTGCCCTTCAAACCGGAACACAGTAATGTTTGCACATTACTGCTTGGCGGTAGAATACCTGGCAAAGGCGTGGTACTTCCCCAGACGGACTTTGCAAAGAGTACTACACTACAACTTATTTGGGTAAGCCCTATTATTTTCAATTGTTTTGTTTGTAGTAAACAAAACAAATTTAAAAATGTTACATAGCTCGTAACATTCTCGACCTTTCAACAAAAAAAAAACTTTTCGATCAAAATCCGTTCATTCGTTCATCCGTAAAAATTTAGCAGTTCGAACAACGAAAGTAAAGTCAAATCTTTTTGTTATAGTTTTTTGAACATCAACGTCGCTTTCTGGAATAATATAGTAGTTTGTATTTCAATTAGATGTTGATTATACATAAATTACTAATTATAAACATATGACAAAAAAAGCTCATACATACTTTGAATATTAGACCTTTACATCATCACAATGACATGCATTAAGACATGCATAAAACTATGCTGTCCTCGGTTCTATGCAGATATTATTTCGAAAAAAATATCTAAAATAGAAAATAAAAAATTGCTTTAAATTTTAAGTCCCCCCTGTCAGACATAATTTAATTTTACTAGCTATAATATGAACTTTTTGAATGTTTTTTTTTGTCTAAATTAGCCTTAAAATAAATAAGCTTAACTTTTTCCTTATAACCTCCAATAAACCAAATAACCTCAGCTATCTACCAGTGAAGTCCTGTTAAAATCGGTCCAGCCTTTTCATAGATTAGTCAGAGCAAACAGAAAGATAGACCGATATTTTTATGTAATTGCCGTATAAGAGTATACTTATGTATATCCATACGCATACAGTGAGATGCTGTTAATTTGGTAGTACAAACAAACGCACACTTAAGTTTTATTTATAAGTTAAAATGTTATGTTTTATTGAGTAAACAAGAACAATTTATGACGTTGATTTAAATTTCAGAAATGTGACATTTACTGTTGTTAGATGTCATAAATAGATGATTATGTCATACGGCCATGACACAACTTGTCCTTGTACTCACAGCCTAAAATATTTGCACAATAGATAAAATATTGAAATTTAGTATTAACACTCAATGTATGTGATGTTGGTAAAACCTGAATGTGTGATGTTAAAAAAAAGAAAATTGTTTCTACGACAAAGCATTTATAATTTAAGTTATTCTTGTTTTCAAGAGCTACTGAAAAAAATTGTTTGTAGTGGCAACTTTAAACTGTGGCGGGTACGATTTCACGGGAAAACTACTTAACCGATCATCATGAAACTGTGTGTAGGTACACATATCCTTGGAAGTACCTATTAGAAGTTACACAGGCTACTTTTTATCACGGCAAAATATTGGGAAGGAGTTGCGCGGGCGAAACCGCGCACTTACTAGGTACCTACTAAATAATTGTAAGTCTATTTATTCAGCGTTACGAAATAATGCCATAAAGAGAGACGAAAATGAGCCAATTTATTTTTATTGAAACAAAGTTCGTCATGGCAGGGTTAGAGAAGATAGGGATTATGCTGTGACGACCGAACTGAAAATAAATGTGAGACAAAACCGTAAGAAAAATAATATAATATGGAAGTGACGCGTAAAAACTGCCCGTGGCCAGTGTTGCCGCCTTTATTATTCAGATGATCATCGTACCACAGATTATAAATTAAGTTTTTTTTTTTGCATTTTTTTTAAAGATTGTGTTGCTTATTATAATCTTCTATTTACCTATATAAAAGCAAAAGGTCACTCATCACGAAATCTCTGAAATTACAAACGCTAGGAGGCTGAAAGTTTGCATGGAGGTCCCTTTTAGCACGTAGGCGCTCGCTGAGACCGGATTTTGTGAAATACATACCCTAAGGGGGTAAAATAGGGCATGATAGATTAACATTAACACAGGGCAAACCATGACGACGTGAAACTTAAAACTTCGCACACGTATTCCTCCTATAATGGAGGAGTCTACTAATGGAGGATTTATTAAGGTTCAATCCTCAAGGGGGTGAAATAGGGGATAACATTTTGTTGAAACTCTTTATTCGTAGTACAAATAGGGGATGAAAATTTTATAAAAACACTCAGGCCTTACGCCAACGACTTATAAAATGCGAGTGCAGCCGCGGGTAAAAGCTAGTCTAATATAGAGGTATAATCACATTTAACTTTCTGTCTGCAAAATTATTATAAATCACTATTGTCAATCCTACGTAACGACTTCAGGGGGAGAGGAGCGGAGTTTTAGTATGCACTACAAATGGGTCACCGAGTGTGTGGGTTGGGTCGAAAAATCTTAAAAACCACATAGTATGGGTACGTTCCCTTAGGCCAATTGTCCACATAGCTACACGACATCCGCACGATTTCGACAATTGTCGGATGCAAGACGAATGCTTGCATCTTGCGTACAAATAATGAAGTCTGTGTCCACGAAACGACAACGACACGACAGCCGCACGTCTTGCGTTTGTTCGTAGGATGCATGCATTCGACAAAAGACGCGTGCGTGGACAGTAGGCCTTAGACTTTACGAACTTTGCTCACTAAGAAAATAATCTAAATACCCCATGAATACTCTTCTTAATCAGCCAGCAGGAATAACAAACTCTGTATAAATTACAATGCTTCCATTATCTGTTTCCATAATAAGGCACAGCTGAACAAACGCGGCCAAGTTAGCTTAACGCAGAGAATTCGCTTCACCATTCGAAACCAACCAAGAAACGACAAGCGACAAGCGGCAACATTGTCGAAAAATCAATTAATTTTTTTGAGACATATTTCACAAACATTTAGTTCTAACTTTTCACAACAAGACCCGTATCGTGGTGCACTATACTCATCTTTTTACTTTCAAAACGTATAGGTATAATTATAAACCTATGTGACGTCTTTTGGAGATAAATCGAGCAGGTACCTATCAATGTTCATTGGGAAAACAATAACATTTTTGGATGGATATTTAATTAATAAGACAACATTTGTGGTATGTATGTCGCAGGGAAGTAGCTTAATCAGCCATTCAGTCAACAGCCCAGCCTCTTCACTAAACAGCGCCGTTTAATTAGCGACCTGAATGATATTCAAGCGTATCTAGGGGTTGTTACAACATTTAGGTAACCTCTAGAGATTAAAGTAAATATAAATTTAGAACATGGTGTGCACTAAGTTTGTGAATTCAAAATATCATTAAACCTACTTACTTCTACCTCCATGGTGCCGAATTTACCATACAATATATACTAATATTATAAAGCTGAAGAGTTTGTTTCTTTGTTTGTTTGAACGCAAGGATCTCTGGAACTACTGGTCCGAATTGAAAGATGATTTCTTTGTAAGATAGTCCATTTATCGAGGAAGGCTATAGGGTATTTAACATTACGCTACTATCAACAGGAGCCGAGCATGAATGAAAAATGTAACAAAAACGGGGGAAAAATATTGCTTTTAGAGAGCTTTCGTTGCGTGACAGCATTTGTCATACATTATGTTAAAGGTTGCGTCATTAGAACCTAAAGTAACCGAATTTGTTCAAAATTTGAATTGGTACGACCAATTTTCGATAGATAGCGTAGCAACGCGCGCGCGTTCAGCTAGTTTTCAATAAGCTGGCTAATGCTTACGCCATTCGTACGACAGGGTGAACATGGGACAGAAATAAAAAAGATGAAACATCTGACATAAGATATTCTTTATTAAATACTTTAAAATAGTAACTAGGTTAGGTTACTTTAGAAAAAAAAAACCTTTACATTTGTTGTTTGCCGACGCCATTTTGACAGTTTGGAGATTTTCCGCACTAGGAGGCAAAAATTGAAATTAACAGGTTTCTTGTTTATTATTATTTTTGTACCATGAAATTTTAAATTTGACACTGAATATGTATGAGACATTATTATTATTTTATTTTGGCATGTAACTATTATTCTGTTATGAATAAAAATCTGAATCTGAATCAGGCTAAGCAAGTAGGTAATAAAATGTCAACGACCCAAGTTATTTGCCCAGCCGTTGGTGCAAATTGCTGATTCAGGAAGCTGGGTACCTAAATGGCGCTGTTTAGTAAAGAGACAAGGCTGTTGATTGAACGGCTGATTAAGCTAGTTGACTGCGACATATATACCTTTGGTAAGTCGTTGAGGTTTTATTCGGTTTTCACATGTTATTAGAAGCATTGGTGATTTAGAGGTGTTGTCGTCTGATTTTACAAAATTTAATGTAGCTTGAGTGATGACAGGTGGACTCAAGTTGGGCGTCCACCGGCTAGATGGGTCGATGACATTCGACAGTCGTGCATTGATGAGACTAGCAAAGGATCGAGACAAGTGGCGTACACGAAGAGAGGCCTATGTGCACTTCAGTGGGCTATAACGGGCCGAAGAAGATCGTAAGCCCGTTGTTTACCATCAGTCACTTGGTTTGCTCTTTTCATCATACTATATTTTAGAAAAAATATCAATGTATTTCTAGCCAATTGCCATGTGACGTAACCGCACACCGTAATTACCTTAAATAGATGAATTTCGGACAAATTGGCGATAGTGGGCGTTACTGCGCGTGCGGCCACTTTTATAACCAAAATGTATTCTTATTTTAAATTTACAAATTACTTGCAAATCTCGACCTTATTTTATAGCAGTTTTGATTTATTTGACCGCAAATATAGGCCATGCATCTCGCCCTAATGAATTGGAAATGTTTGCCGATGTGTTCACGGCTTTATGCCGTGCCACGCTCCGGTCGCGTGTGGAATGGCCCAATATAATAAATAGGGTTTTTGTTAAAATCGTACAGTCAGAAAAATAAGCGCTCTTTCTTCAACGGTACTTATTATTTTCTTAATAATTATAATATTACACAACATTTTAATAATAATAACAAATAATATCAGCCTAATTGTACCTGCTACTTACTACGACTAACTTAAAAAAATCAAACATTTTTAAAATGATACCATCCTAATTGTACAGTCAGAAAAACAAGCAATCTTACTTCGAAGGTACATTTTTTTTCATTTAAAATTATGTAACAGTTTAAAATAAAACCAGTCTAACTACAGTCAGAAAAACAATAAGATCTTACATACCTCTACAGTACTTTTAAAATAAAATATTTCATAAAAATTAATCCAGCCTGTGATGCTCGCGTCAAGACAAGGACTAAAGATGTGATGCGTAGCCAAAATGTTGGCGTTTATTTGGCACAACGTACAAACAGTTGGCACTGTTTGTACGTTGTGTGTTCAGCGTGGTAAATAAATAAAAATAAATATAAATATTGGTGGACAATTCACACACAACACCATCTGACCCCAAACTAAGCAAAGCTTGTATGATGGCAGCCAGATAGCTGATATATTACTTAAGTATATACTTTTATTTACATACTTATTATACATAGAAACACCCAGACACAGTGCAAACATTTGAATTCATCACACAAATATTTGCACTGGGTGGGAATCGAACCCACGACCCTCGGCTTCGCAGGCAGAGCTACTACCCACTAAGCTACAAGGCCAGTCAAAAGTCAGGTAATGTCGCTTGCATAATTGTAAAATTGCATAAATGTACATATTTCCAACTAGTACTTAATGGACTTGATTATCTATAAATCTCCATGGATATATGGATAATTCAGATGTGTTTGAAGTGAGTAGTTAGGTATAGTTTTCATGATATTTTAGTTAGTAAAAAACCCGTTAAAATGTTTTAGTGTCTCGGTAGTAAAATATTATTTTAGGAGTATTTGAATACGAAGGCTGATGTTTATACCAACTATAACTCTGCACAGGTTATGTTGTAGAATAGCCGAATAAAATGGCCATAAACCTGGCTTCATGGGAAAACTTTTTCCATAGTTTATGGCGATCACGCAATTTGTATTTTTGGACTATATTAGTCACTAACATTGTCTAGGGTTTTGTAAAACTGTACCAAATCGTAAGTATCGCAGTCTATTTGGATTTATTTTTACAATATTTACATCAAATTTTGCTATAGCGCCAATAATAATATCGCAAAAAAGGTTACAAAACAGAATGTTTTGTAGTGGCAGGACTCTTTATTCCATAGTCCACCTAGGGAAGTATTACACCTTTGTCATTTATTCTACCGCCAAGCTGTAATGTGCAAACATCACTGTTTCGGTTCGAAGGGCAATTTTTTTTCAGATAAATAATAGGGTTTAGAGATAAAATCATCTTACACGTATCTCTGAGTGACGAGCGCATTGCAGTGCGTTATGATTTGGACTGTTCATGTTCCAATAGCTGCGTGACACTGTGTTATTATGAGCAAGCGTATTACTTACTATCAGGCGCATGCCCTGCTCATAATATTTTAATTTAAAAAACTCTCGATGTCTTTTTTACACAGGCCAGAGTTATAACCCTAGCGAAGCCGCACAGCGTAAATATGAGCAGTGAGTAAGTAAAGGACATATGTGTATCTAGACTACAAAATTCCAGAAAGGGTTGAAAAGGGGGATTTAAATTTGTTAGATTAGGGGCTTTAAGTTCTGTCTTTTTTGAAGCTAGAAGCGTGAAAGTTAATTTTTAGGGTTAGATTACAAAAAATAAATGTAACATTCCAAGTTTGTAAAACTTTACCCCTTAGGGGAATAAAAACCCCAATATAGTTAGATGAGCCGCAGGATCACACCACGGGGTGCAACTAGTTAATGATAAAACTCATAGTAATGTCTTCAAAATACAACCCTGTTTTAATTATTCACCCCACTATAACCCGGAACATAAATTTCACAACTGCAATTAACGTAAAAGCCATGTTCGACCGCGGTGTGACACGGCCCTTAAATAAGAGTGAGCGCACACGTGTCCGCCCCGCCCACGCGCCAGCGACGCCTGCTAATCAATCTTTAAGTTCACTCTAACCGCTGTGTGAAAACAAAGAAAATTGACCATAATCTGTGGAATTTAACTTAATACTTGATGTAGGATTAAATCCTCTTCTAAAATCTATACTAATATTATAAAGATGAAGAGTTTGTTTGAACGCAAGGATCTCGGGAATTACTTGGTCCGAATCGAAAGATTCTTTCTCTGTTAGATAGTTAATTTATCGAGGAAGGCTATAGGCTATTTAACATTACGCTACTATCAACAGGAGCGGAGCATGAATGAAAAATATAAGAAAAACGGGAAAACATTTTTACTTTTTGAGAGCTTTCGTCACTTGACAGCATGTGTCTATCTTTTAAAGGTTGCGTCATTAGAACCTAAGGTAACCGAATTTGTTCAAAATTTGAATTGATACGACCAATTTTCGATAGATGGCTTAGCAACGCGAGCACGCATCATCTAGTAGGTCAATATTCTTAGATCCCTTCAAGTTGTCAACCAATTCGAGTATGAAAAGTCGTAACGCGTATTATCCTTCAACCATTTAAGTTCAACTTTGTTTGAGTTCGTTTGATGAAAATTTAGTAAAGAGTATCAAATTTTCACGCAAATTCAAATGTTTACAAAGGATTTGAATATGATCAAAAATTTGACAGGTTTTAGTTCATTTAGCCTTTACTACATTTATGAAAGCAGTTAAATTCACCTAGGATTTAACCGACTACTTACTTCATTGGAACTTAACACTTTTTTTTTTCTTAATTTAACTGTCATTAATACATGGATTTATCATAATACCTATTTGAATTGTTAATCATGCTTCCTACTAATATAACACCTAAGTGCGAAAGGTTGGATGTTTGTTGCTCAATCACGCCAGAACAGCTCAACGGATCGCGTCAAAGTTTGTAACACAGTTAAAATAAGTACCTACAGTCTGGTATACCACATAGGCTACTTTTATCCCAGGGAAATAATGGAAACTACACGGGTAAAACCGCGGGGCGCTGCTAGTTTTTAATATAATTATGTGTTTGATTGTGGGGCATGGAAATTTTGAATAAAATTAAATGCTGAGTAAGGTCATTACATTGATTGTGAGATATTTTTAACTCGTTATAATTAGTGATTCTTGCGGCAAAAATAAAATATCATAAAAAACTAAACTAAAAATAAACCATCTATTGTTCCAAAGGAGACGGCTCATTTCTGCCCCAAGTCGTTTCAAATGTATGTGCTTAATGAGCCTTGGAGACCGAGAAAAAAGATATTTAATTAAAACAACATCTAATTAAATAGTGCAAACTGCACATTCAATACTAACGTGCCAAGCGGGGCTTGCAAATTGGTGTAATTAAAAAGTACCTAATGACTATACTCAAAGTCAGCCATATTTTTTCTTCTGTTGAAGTTTACGTAAAGTACATCCGATTCGTTCGAAACTCGAGTCGTTCGAAACTCGAGTCGTTCAGAAATCGTTTCGTTCGGAATTCGATTCGTTCGAAACTCACACAACACAAGGGATTTCGTTATTTTTCCAAAGGTTTCGTAATTTTTTTGTGGTTTTGCCGAATCTCCGGTCCTTCTG
This sequence comes from Ectropis crepuscularia, assembly GCA_963693475.1. Classification (NCBI taxonomy): domain Eukaryota; kingdom Metazoa; phylum Arthropoda; class Insecta; order Lepidoptera; family Geometridae; genus Ectropis; species Ectropis crepuscularia. The sequence continues at coordinate 2,921,277 of OY856344.1, read as the reverse complement.
CGTTGCGTCGACATTATTTTGAGCACAGTAAGTCGCAAAGTAATTAATTTACCACCTTCTTTTAGTAGTAAGTACATAATCACGTTCTTGATTACCTACTTGGCCGTTATTTTTTTCAATGTTTTAGTTGATATCTTTTAAACCCCGCTATGCAAAATAAAAACATTAACGGTTCCTCAATATACATTTAAAATCCTATACAATGATCTAATTTTGGTCAAGTCTCCTGCACTTTTGCTGTGGGGCAAATGCCCATGGAAAATGGGCCGTCTCCTTTCAATCCGATCCGTTCATATTACGTTACGACGTGATTGAGCAACAAACATCCAAATACCCAAACATCCAAACATTGACATTTAGGTATAATATTAAGTAAGATTTCGCGTACTAACGTTAACTGAATTCTAAATTTAATTATACCTACTTGTAAGTAGGTACTGGTTTACACGATACAAACACTCTTAACTCGAAGAAAGTATTACGTCAAGTTTCATAAAAGTACGGTAATTTGTCAAACAAAACCACAAACCCAATTTCCATAACTGTTTCACTGTTACTTAACGTCCACAAGCGAAATCAAGAAACCTTAAAACGCACTTAACCCCCAACCAACCCTTTAGAAAACGAAAACACGACGCTATGTCCCGCGAATTTCCAAGCACAATGGACATTTTTTTTTCAATAACTTTAAATTCTGACCCCTCGCTGAAATTTTGACGCACCCTCAACTATTATTACCAACATAAACAAAACTCAGCGAGGGCGTACCTATAGTATTTTCCTTCTAAATCGGTATTCTTTACAAGAGACATGTTAGTTCGAATTTTGACCTACTGTAGTAATAAGTTTGTCAGCCTCATTGTAGTGTTGTATGTCTGTAACCCTTATTGTCGTGTCGCTTTGACAGTGAAAACTGTCAACTGTCAAAAGCAGCCAAGACGATTTAAGCTGTGCGCTGTCGCTTTGTTGTGGCTCGACGGGAGTTCAATCTCTTATGCAGTGGAAGTGGTGCATTGTGGGATTGTATGTGCTGAGTGGATGAAGCTTAATATGGGCGAATGCTATGGTTTTTTGACTACTTAGTAGCATTTTGCATAATTAATTATACTAAAGCAAAAGATAATCAGGGGCGTAATTTCAACAAACAATAATTCATGATTTTAGTATGAAAGATATTTGAAAACTACACGAAATCTAACTAAATAACGGTGTAGCTTTCTATTGTATTCAAGGCGTAAAGAGCGAGTGTCATGCTTTAAACTTTAAACGATAAGCCCGCCAATTGAAATAAGTACCTACCAAATGTTTTGTACAACGAATTTCGTAGCATCATTCTGTTTTACTATTTATGTGTTCTCTATTATAACTAATGCATGACGTCTAGAATAGACATCTATATCGACATAGTAAAAGAAACTAATTTCCTTATCATAATGACATCAAAACCTGTGCAGAATGGATGACAATAGGGTGTTCTGTGGACGTTATCTGGCCATTCTGTAGCCCTCATCGATTGGGGCCTACCAACGGAATTACACAATCGACGTGCCTCGTTTAAACGTTGCACTGGACAGAAAATGTTGGAGATATTAGGACTTTCACAGTGCCTGTAAACTTTTTGTCAAAACTCAATAGGGGAAGGTTGGTAATTTTTTCAGTGAAAACTTTTAAGGAATTTCAGGCGTTTAGTACCTATGGGAAATGGGAAAAATCTATTGAACTCGCGACATCGTTACCAATAATCAGAGTGTTTTGCTATAGGCTAGGTTTGTTGGTTTTAGTTGAATATAATAGTAAGAACCTTATTTTATTTATGAAAAAAGTATTTTTATGCAACAATGCTGCGTTTCCATCCTAACATATATAGACATAGATAGACATAGAAAATGCAAATTTGATAGGCATACGTCAACATCAATAATTTGATACATTTTTTGAACTGTCACTCATACCTGTCGCTCCAAAAACGTATGATTCGAACTTATTGTTTTGCCGTACTTTTACTTTCAACTCGTTATGTTAACGTCAGTTCTTGCTAAATTAAAACAAAACAAAATCCTACTAACACTGGATTAGCATGTTGGTGACGCGCATCTATAAGATGTTTCCTTCGACCAAAAAAATAGAAACCGGCAAATTGAGAAACCTTCTCCTTTTTCGAAGTCGGTTACAAAGTGCTAAACGTGGCTAAAGATATTTTTAGTTTAAAAAAAAACATGAGTACAAACATTCATCAATAAATACGCAAAATACAGTTATTAGAATGGATATTATTTTTAGCATCATCTGTCAACACCAAACTGTCTTACGTAACGGTCCAGTACTCGCGCCCACTATTACAGCACAAACGAGGCACAGGCCGGGTCACTCGCCTTCGACAAAAACAGCGCCTACCTATGGTCACGACTTTTTTCTCGTGACTCCCAAAATAAAACTTGGTCGGACGTAAACTAGTAAATGGTTTTTTTATGTAGAAATTAAGAGTACATAGCATAACGGTTCATTTTATTGTGCTACGCTTTCGTGGAATTATGGAACACTAGCACTTTTTGCGAATGAATTATCAACACTTATAAATTCTCACTAATCTTACTAATATTTAAGATAAATGTGCTAGTATTTTTTTTGTTGTTTAATTACTTGGTAAAAAGTGGACGTATCAGACTGCAATTTACATATTATTCAGTAGGTATATCTATTGCAGACGAAGACGTGGGCAACTTTTTCTACCGAAAGGGCCATTATGCGTCTAAAACCTGCCTGCCACAGGTAGCAAAAGAGCAACTTATAACCGATTCTGATGGAAAATTAATTAGCTAGTGTAATTCATCTTTCAAACCAAGAAAAAAAAACAAATAAAATCGTTTCATCCAACATCGGCATCGGATTGGGACCTATGATGCCACCGACACACACACACACACACACACCCTCATCCATAGATACGCACTTATATACCATAGATACGGCTGCCGTTTTTGCGTTGAAGGTTACCATATATATTACCACTGAAATCACATCCTAACATGCTCTACAGATCGTATACTCATCGCATTCTATGACTATCCCATCTCATTAATAAAAAAGTAAAGTATCGACACAACAGATTAGTATCGATAAGTCGGAGATCATCCCTATTCCCCACACACACACACATGGTGGCGTGTAATCGTAATAAAACTCGGTTTACAACGTATAATGACACCTTACCGAACAAAATGGCCGCGTTTTTTTATCAACGTAACTGAGGATTAGGTCAGCCGGTCGATACTAAACACCGGCCAACTGCGAGACGGACTCGAAAGGTTTCCGGGACTATTAAAAAAACGGAAAAAAAATATGTCTTTTTTATGGGAGCCTCCTTAAATTTTGTTCTGTTTTTTTTGTATTTGTTACAGCTGCAACAGGAATACAGTTTATCTTTGTAAATTTAAACTTTCACGGTTCATGAAGTACAGCCCGGTGATAGATGGACGAACAGACAGGCGGTCGAACGAAACCCTCAAAGGTGAACACTACGGGGAGGAGTGTCCACTGTAACTTGATCTTTGAACTCTTTATGGTGACACCTTGCACCATCAATTTATGAGAACAGATTACAGAACAGAATATCTGTTCTGTGGAGCAGATCGACCTGTCCAATATTAATTGATCTCTGATTAGTGAAAAACCCTGATGAGTCTTAGATCAAGTAATGTCAGCCATTTTCGTCGTTGACATTCTATAGTGGTTGGACTGTTTGAAGAGTCTAGGAAGTCTTGGGGAAGGAAACGATACCGTTGTCAACATTGAACTCTTAAAACACTAAGAAGCGGCAAGCGCTCATCTACGATCTCAATGTAAAATCAGGTGACGTCTCCTGATTGAGTCTCAGTCGCAACAGGAGCCACAAGTTGAGTGGACGCTCGCTAACAATTCAAAAAAATCCGATATGAGCCGTAATCATGTCTTATTCTGCTTTTGCAAGGTGCACAAACAGTTCAAAGACCAAGAACAAGTTCTTTGGTATCACTTTTCATGCGTAAGTACACAAAATCTTTAATTATTTCCATAACAGTTCAATGATTATTACATCTAAAATTATTTTTCTGTTGTAAACAATTTTACAATTGGCCATTTCTAAAAAGAGACAGATATACATACAGCGTAAGAGTGCAACACGACCGGCGATATGGTAGTTGCGGCTATTTTGTCTCTTTCACGCCAGTGCATTTGTATGTCTTTCTATTCTTGTCGAAAATAATATCTAAACAAATGTGACGTATAGCTATCTCATTTGCACCTACTGCCTACTTGTCATGATGTCTTTGTCATTCATTCAAACGTCTCTCACGATGCAAGTGAAGCTGTGTGCACATTGCGTATTATACTTGTGTGAGATTTTCGGCACATTATGCTGTCTTTATGTTAGAGCGTACCTTATCTTCGTTTACTTAGTTTCATCAAAGGTTGTCAATTATTCTACCGCCAAGCAGTAATGTACAATTTTCACTGGGTTCCAGTTTCAAGGACAATGTTTTCAGAGAAATTATATGACAAAGAGATAAATCACCTTAAATCTCTGGGTGACGGCCGCAGTGCAGTGCTAGGTAATGATTTGGACTCTTCGTGTTCCAACAGCTGCGTGATACTGAGCTGTTATGGGCAAGCGTGTGCTTACCATCAGGCACATCCTTCTAGCCCCGTCACTCTCCACTATAAATAGCTGAGCTCACTCGGTTTTTTCTCTTTCATAATCCATCGCCAGACTCAGTGACGCGTACAATCTTACAACTGATTGATGGAAATAAAGTTACTGATAAAAAGATATTACTTTGTTGCAATTTAAGGCTTTCAATGGCTTTTGAGTGGTCATAATAAGGCTGTGATTGCTGTAACGCCGCACATTTTTTGAGTCGACAATCGGAATGAGTTTACAAAACTGTAATAGATACGCAAAAACTGATGCGTAAGATCTTGTGGTAAGAAATTTAGTATTTCGTAAAATTGGCTTGGATTTCAGGTTGGTATCTGTGCTTTAGACTGAAAAGCGCATTTAAAACCATTAGTGGTCGCCAAATAGTGTGAGTAATATTTTTTGACGATTTATTTTAATATAGCGGCTTTGCTCGTGGTATATGATATTTATATAGTCTAGGATATATAGCCTAGCTCAAGGATCACGTACATATCAAACGGTGAAATAATGTTTGAAATCGGTCTAGTAGTTCCTGAAATTAGCGCGATCAAAAAAGAAACCTCTTTAGCTTTATAATAATAGAGATATTTTTATTCACTTTACACGAGTAGATGCATAATAGATATGTATTATAACTATTTTAATTTAATTTTGTAAAAATATTTGCATTCTCAAAGTCACACAGCGAGCTATGGAGAGAGCGATGCTCGGAGTCTCTTTGCGCGACAGAATCCGGAATGAGGATATTCGCAAAAGAACGAAAGTAGCCGACATAGCTCGAAGAGTAGCTAAGCTGAAGTGGCAATGGGCAGGCCACATCGCTCGCAGAACTGACAACCGATGGGGAAGAAAGGTTCTCGAGTGGCGACCACGAACCGGAAGACGCAGTGTTGGACGGCCTCCCACTTGATGGACAGATGACCTGACAAAGGTCGCTGGAAACCGCTGGTTGCAGGTTGCGCAAGACCGTTCGTAGTGGAAATCTAGGGGGGAGGCCTATGTCCAACAGTGGACGTCTTGCGGCTGATGAATGAATGAATTTGCATTCTGCATTCCTTTTCTAAATAAACTATAACTGTGCGAAATTTCAGCCTCGGCCATCCTCGCAGTTTTTGTAAAAAGGTGTACAAAGTTTTTGCTAAACGGGTCACAAAACTAAACTTAATTTTGAAAGTTATATAACATGGTGCACAGTGCAATAGACACCCATCGCTATATGTGGATGCAAGAGACCATAATATTATGGTGGAAGGTCTACAGTTTCACTAACAGTCTTAACTTTGACATCATTATAGAGACAGCAATAGCACAGCTATTGTAGATTCAGTTAAATGGTGGAAGAGCGGGTCTTTCAATGGAGGGATTTTGCATCTTTGAGGAAAGAATAGCTGGTCTGAGTTTTGCGTTGAGGTTTTCCTATCTATTTACATATATACAAACAATCAAAGCGAAAGGTCACTCACTCATCACAAAATCTTAGAAACTACAAATGCTAGTGCTACAATATGCCTTTTAGCACATAGATGCTCGTTAAGACGGGGTTTTACGAAATTCAACCCCTAAGAAGGGTAAAATGAGGGATGATAGTTTTACATAAACGCACAGGGCAAACCCGTAGGGCTTGAAACTTAAAATTTCGCACACGTATTCCTCCTATGGTGTAGGGATCTAATAAGGAAGGATTTATCAAAATTCTATCTCCAAGGGAGTGAAATGGGGGATAAAAGTTTGAATAACACTTTTTATTCGTTGTACCTGTATGTAGGTACAAAATGGGAGGTTTTCATATAAGCGCTTAGTCCTTAGCCAACAACTTTTACAACACGGGCAAAAGCTAGTCATCTATAAAATAAGTTATTATCTACTGTCACCTAATACCTCTACAAATGATAGTATATACCACCCATAAGCTCAATCACACAAGAAAAATTAGTGTCAACGCCTGAGTCAAAATACTCTGATTGAAATAGTAAAATTCCACTCACCAGCCCTCAAAGCGTCCATGGGCACGCTGGGGTAGGGTATCGAGTAGGGGTATCCCTCCTTCCGCAGCGTTTTGGGCTTCCTCCTGGGCCGGTACTTGTAGTCCGGGTGCTCTTTCATGTGCATCGCCCGGAGACGCTTAGCCTCGTCGATGAACGGACGCTTCTCGTCTTCAGAGAGCAGCTTCCATTCCGCGCCTGGGAAAGAAACGGCTGATAGAACCACGTGAACGCAAATACGAGGTATTTAAATATGTTGACAAGTCAAAAATGGTCAGCCATTTTTAAATTTTAAATTGTAATTGTAAAGGAGAAATTCTCGGATTTTGAAGAAGAGACATCGTTTTATTAGTGAAACAAAATACAGTAATACATTTATTTTGAATACATCAACACTTGCAATGGATAATAAAAAAATGCTTGTGAGAAAAGATGATTTATTAGGTAAGTTGATCAAATAACGATGAGGTTTCATTCCACTTTCGTAATAAGAAGGTCTAAGCTGTGGAATGTATTACCTAAGTGTATTTTTTCGATGATAACAATATTGGTGTCAATTGTGGTATGTATAAACACGCTCTATAGTAGACATGTTAATGTATTTACGCTTTATACAAATATACACTGACATACAAAAAAAACCTTATTAATCATCATGCTAACTCTTATCTTGCTCATAAATATGAGGTCGGTACAATACATAGAAACTTTTATACAACGAACACAAAAAAAATATAGATGTAAAACTACAGCTTAAATGTTCTCTTATCATGTAATCTTATTAGGATTTGACTAATTATGTCTCAGTTCATCATCTTATCAAAGCAAAAACTCATTAAGCAAACTTCTGAAAAAGCTGAAAAGTAATTTGCCCTAACCATCGTTCATTGCATAGACAATGACATTGAATCGATACAATATAATCGAAGGCACGAACGAGCCATCTCCCCGATTCAAGAGACCAACCCTTTGTCTCCCCCCATTTATGGAAGGCTGTATTCATCCACCGTAGAGGGGCGCCATCGGCCATTGAAAGAGACAAGACAATCCCAATTCAGACGAGCATAAAAGCGAAAACAATGTCGCTAACATAGAAAGGAACAATCCGCTCGAAGGACCAACTTTTGTCTCGCTCTCGCTCGTGTATTACCCCCCGCGTGAGAGAGAGACGGGGCTAACAATGGCGGAAAACGCCGCCTAATGACGAATTTGCGCTTTTCATTCCGCAACAGAAGTTTTTCCCGGTTCCTCATTATTCTGTCGATACTTTGGGGTGGCCGCTATTCTGGGCCTTTGTCGTCCAGGAGATACGATCGTACATTTTGCGACAAAAGATACAACGGATGAACGTACTGGCTCTTTTTTCGATCAATCATGAAATGAAAATACGGTGTTTTGGGTTGTATTCTTATCGTAAAACTCGATATTTCTGATATAGATCTATTTCTCTACTTCCGACGTTTTTTCGACTCAAAAGTAAGCGTTGCAGTTTAGAATAGAACGCGCTTACCTAGAAGAAACCAATTCGCGCTCGTTTTGAACCCAGATTAGATACATTCATCAGGGAATAATCTACTCAGACTACGTATTGTACACAGTTTAGATGAGCATTACAGAGATACATAACAAAAAAAAAATGTAGCCATTTTTAAAAATATAAATTTTTCATTTTATCTAGATTAAAAAAAAAAATTGTACGACTATTCGCACTTTTTTGTTTTCGCGAAAGTTTTCTTTGCATGTGTTACAGATCGTCGATCAATGACAAGAGCTTGTTTTCGGATCATTAAATCGATTGATGTATAAAAATCGAGTGCTTATAACTCGATTAGTTCGACTCGATTAAGTAACTCAAGTAAGCCTACAATGAAAGTCAAATAGATAGGCTCTAGAGTCCTCGCCATAACGTTTGTGCGTTTACATGTAGCGTTACTGTCGCATTTTCGTTCTATATTTGGTGGCTTTTGTTTGTGTACTCGTAGAATAAGGTTTTTGTAACTAGACTTGAATGATGGCGCAGACTCTATAAAGACTTATTCAACGATTTGGATTGAATTGTTTGCATCGTAACGATTGTATGATAAATGGCTTAAAATACCAGTTCCATTAAAACGTAATCATTTAAGTCTATATAAGCTTTCTATACCGTTTCTATTTTGAAAACTGTACTACGTAAAGTTATTATTGTATCGTTCTGGATTCTAGTTACTGTGTCTTTGTTAAGTAATTACACGACTTAGTTCTAAACGACTTAGTTATAAATAGGTTTCATTCCCTTACGTAAAATTTTCAAAAATAGAACTTATGTAAAGTAAAGTAGTGTTTGTTTGTAAGTAGGTGAACCTTTTGAGGGCTTGCTTTTGCATCGATAATAAACGTTCGTTATAATATGTACATATTATAGGTATAAATACTAGCAGCGCCCCACTGCTTCACTTGCGTAGTTATTATTGTTTCCCGTTATTGTTGTTTTCTCTGGATAAAATGTGCCTGAATTAGCCTAGTGTTCTTCCAGACTTTAATCTAATTGTGTTCCAATTTTCAGCCCGATCCGTTCTGACGTTACGACGTGATTGAGCAACAAACATCCAAATATTGGTATTTATAATATTGATAGGATTAGCACCACCCCGCGGTTTTACCCGCGTAGTTTCGTTACTTACGTAACTTTCCAGCTATAAAAGTAGCCTATGTGCTTTTCCAGAGCTTGAACTATCTGTGATCTAAATTTCAGCCCGGCCTGTTGCGACGAGATTGAGCAACAAACGTCAAAAAATCCAAACTTTGTTTTTATAACATTGGTAGCATAATTGCAAAAGATACAAAACAGTTGAATGTAAATGGTTAATGTTGTGACAGCGAGCAGGTCATATAAAATGTCGTTCGACTGAAAATAATCGGCAAACGTAGCGAAAAGACGCCCTGAAACTCGACAGAGTGACGATATACGTAGGGCAGCAGGCAGTGACCGGAGGAGAAAACCCGACGATAGGTCCGAGTGGCGTATTATGGGTATGGCTATTCGACCATGCAGATCAGTTGCACACTTTCCGGAATGCATCCGACAAAAAACCGATAAGCAAGCAATCTTACGGCGATGTTCCAGACTTTGAAGTATGTTTCGTACAAGGTTGTCATTGCTTATGAACCTTTTGGCACGTCTCTCGATTATTTTCAAAGCCTCCAGCTGGTCACTTGACTCTCAAGTCAAAAATAACTGAATCCGCAGCTATTGATCCGATTTAGACAATGGCCACGGAGTATAATAGGTAACATGTAAACGTGAATGCATCGGCGACTCAATTTGCATTCGACAACACGACGAAAACAAATACATTGCTTCAAACAATACGGTAATGTTGTATAAGTACTAACGTGCAGATTAGGTAAAGTAAAGAAGGAGAAGTTTATTTCAGCCTTTTTTTGTTGTTCACAACTACATAGCATTATCTACACATAAAGTTTTTACAATGTACGTTAATGAATAAATAAATGGAAGGGTACATTTTTGGTAAATACATAAATACATGCTAACGTATTTATGGTACTTACATCAAAAAACAATTTTAACTATTTTTTCTGTCTGTCTGGTTGAGCTTTGATTTGAAACTTGTAATTAAAATTATTTTAACGGGACTTTAACTGACAGAGCTGATGATATAAGAAGTAAGAAGAGTACTGTAAAACAAATAATATTACATAATACAAACTATAGACAAATATTACATTCAACATTTTAGGTAAGCAACGGGTGACACTGCAGATCGCAGCTAGTTAGTACAGGTGTAGAACGTAGATGGAGAAGTTGAAGAAACTCTATAGAAAAAATGAAACAGTAAAAGTTATGAAACGCAACTTTGTTTTTATATGCTCAATGTACGTGCATAAGTATAATCAGAACTTCTGCACTAGCCTGAAGTTTTACACAGTAGAGGTATAATGGCTAATGGCATATATGTCGCTTTAAAAGTTTTTTTGTCTAAGTGTTAATAGATTTCTATTAACGTATAGACGAAAAAAACAACAAAGACACAAAAGATGCGCAAAGGAAAGTTTTAGTTATGTTCGTGTATTTTAAACTAGAGCATACTTCACAGACGAGTATTTACAATGTAAGTTTAAAGTTCTCTCTCTGTATTGTTCCATAATTTGCGTGAGACAAGTGGCTCGGTAGATAATACCGATTGCCAACGAATACACGGTTGTCTGTTTTAGCTAGTGTTGAGCGCGATAATAATGTAGTCAATAGCTAGTGATGGGCAAAGACTATTCATTTTCCAAATTTCGAGTTCTTTTATAGCAATTTTTTAAAATGACAAACTATTATCTAATTGAACGCGTGGTTTTTCATTGTTTGATATAGATTAAACTTATTTCACTTCTTTCTTTTTTTATGTGTAAAGCAATTATACCTACGCGTGACACTATTATAGTTACCCACAATACATAAGGATTTTAATATAGGTAAGTAAATATTTATATTGTGTATATGTGTACAAAATACTTAATTGTTCAATTTTTCATTTCTGTCTACACCCTCGAAAAGCCACTGTTTTTCATATTTATAGGTTGTAACTGTTTTACCTGTGATCTAAATAGTTACTCATCGTATACTAGGTATAGAGTATTGTTCGCACTTTTGAGATTGTTCGGTTAAATACCGACTGAAAGTTTTGGTTACAATAATGGAAAGCCGTTAGAAAGACCTGACCCAATATTTATCATTATTACGTCATTAACTAATAAATTCACCTCACATTACATTTTATGGATAAAAGATATGACACTGCAGTCTTGTGCAGTTAAAATAATCGAATAAATTATACAATTCGCATCTCTAGTCGCATGTTAATCGTCACTATGAGTTTTTTCTTTCAGCATATTGGAATAGCAATTGTCTCTCACAATAATGGAATAATAATTATCTCTCGCTATAATGGAATAACAATTGAAATGTAAATACACGTCGTGTTTAAAAGACAACGATATAATAAATGTATTTGCTATGTATCTACTCGCTTTGTCTACGATCGGCAAAGATCGGACTAGAAACAGATAAGACACAGAAGTTTATTTACCTACCTTTAAATACAAGTAGTAGGAACTGTTTTTTTTATTAGCCAGTCTACAGACTGGGGTCACCAAAACCGTTTTTTTAACTTATTGCCCAATAATAGCCTACTTGTACAAGTACATGAGTTGAAAAATGTAACGTGTTATATGTACCTACGTATGTAATGTGCACAATGCATTTTTATATACCTACCTATACTATATATATAGACAATATTTATTTGTAGTAATCGTTGAAAGCAGATTTAAAAGTTCTCAGGTTTCTAAAAAAAAAGGTCAATTAGATCAATCCGATTTCCTTTAAACACTGGTTTGGGTTAATGTCGAGTTATATAGTTGAACCTTACGGACTGATCGCATAGGGACCTTGCAGTTTTTAGTTTGTTACAACGCCTTTAGGTTTTTTGTACTTAACAATGATAGGTTTCCACTTGATAGAAAAACTTAAAATTAACCATAAAACCATAATAAAAAACGTTAACATTTAAATTTCAAATTACATGCTATCGCATAACTTTCTCTGCACTGTTCCTGGCGCAAAGGAGCCTAAAATGCGTGCAGCATTACCCCGCTGAAGGACAATGCCCACGTCCCATACATTGAAAAACCTGGCCAACTTTTTTTGATACTGAAAGTGTATAGAGATGAATAGTATCTAATTAGGATTGTTAATGCTTCTATAAACGTCTGCTGTTGGTGTTTTTCATTTCCTAAATACCAAAAATGAGTTACAGTTAAACCAAAAGTAAGGTTATGTTTACTGTCAAAATATTTTAGAATTATGTTTTCTTTTGGATTAGAACAGAAAAAAAAAAGAAAGAACTATGGTATTGTCTTTCAAAATATATTTCTTATCAGAATAAATAGGAATAATAGTACTTCTCACTACCAACTGATTACCATAAAATAGTTCTCGGATGGAATTATCATAGGGTAAACAAGCCTTACAACCTTACAACAAGCCTTGCCGCTAACTTAAAACGGTGAAGGAAAACATCGTGAGGAAACCGACATGTACCTAGAATCTTTCGAAGTCATGTGTCATCCGCCAACCCGCACTGGGCCAGCGTGGTGGATTATGGCCTTAACTCTCTCCTTGCGAGAGAAGGCCCCGAGTCCCAGCAGTGGGAACGTTTAGTGGGCTGTTGATGATGATGTGAAACAAGCCTTAAACTAACTGAGTGCAGGGCTAGGTCTGATGATGTAGACTTGTCTTCATGTTCTAATAATTTATGACACAAGACAGTGTGTCTTGTTAAAGGCAAGCATGTTTTCTTGCTTACCATTAGGCACATGTTTCGCTCATCCTATCATGGTTTCCTGAAAAAATACTTAAATCAGTGTAGATAATACTGTTCACCGATATCTTTCTACTGAATCTATATTCAAACCAATGCAAGAGAGGATAAATACAATATATTGTTTGCTATCATATAATTATAATTACATATAATAATAACTTTATATATTTAATAGCCCAAAACTACTACATAGCCAAAATACTCTGCTCGTGGATTTATGTGGTCCTGGTGTCTGGCCATCCTAGAAATCTCACGAAGAACTCTGCAATGCAAGTACAGCAGTACTGAAAGATGGCCTCTGCTGGTTGTCCCTATCATTTTCAACTAAAATATACATATTATATCTATTTCATTTTCTTCAGCTTGTGTCTGTCTTCTAAAAGCAACTCAGGGTTTTAAAATTGGTAATTGCATAGGTTTTGTAGCAACTTAGCGCTATCCCCGTATTTCCTGTAGAGTATGGACACTACACTTCATTCGCACAGAAATATTGTCACAGAAAGGAATATCATATTTGTGATATAAATATTTCATTATTTTGGTATTCGAGACAGTGGTCTTAGAAGGTTCATAACAATCGAGGGTTTCCATCAGAAAACACAAGCAAGCCATCACAACAATATATGGTTTTATGTAATTATTACCACACTTATGTAAGTAATAAGGAGCACTGAATCACACAATTCCCAGTTTTGTTAAAACCAATTTAAACAAGAAGAAAACCATGCATTTTGCTTGTTTACTTTTTTTTGATTTGTCAATTTGACATTGATCTTTGACCAATTTGGATTTGGTGAATATTGCATGCCACCTTTTTCCTCGTTTACATTACCAAAAAAAGCTTTGATAGTTTCTTTGTCGCCGTATTTATATATATGGTTATTTAAATATGTAAAAGTAGTAAATAAACGACATTGTGAAAGAAATTGATTTACATAATATCCATTTTCAATTTCAATCTAACGCGGATCACTAAAACGAAACGCAGGTACCGTTTCGTTATTGCAATATTTTACAAGTCAGCTTTGTTGATAAATGGTAGGTTTAATTTAAACAAATGCAAATTATTTTATTTTGGAATGTTAGAAAGTTATATAACTTCGCACACGAGTACAACAAAAAATCACCGATTTTTTAATATATAACTCATATGTCTACACGACAACTATTTTAGCGGGTCAAAAATGGGCATTGTCCTTTGAAAAGTGATAATATGAGTATATAGATCTGTACTGTTGTAGAGGCCAAAAATGTAGTAAAAGAGAACATCAATAGAAAAGAAACGAACGAAATAAGCTATCATCATTTTTAATAAAATTTTTGGCTCGTCGAAAAACATCTCTAAGAACTAAATTTCAAATACATCAATAAAAACCAGCAATTCATATTAAATAAAAAAAAACAAGTATTATGTAATTTAAGCAAGTAATTTATATAAAATAGTATTAGGTAACTTAAATCATTTCAGTTACACACAAAGTTCAAAACATAACCCCACGCCATGCACTAAGCTATACCCTGTAAATAATTGAAGCCCCCAGGCTTGCAATTGTATAATTAACAATTTCAACGACAAAAGGCACGTGTCGATACATTACAAAGTGTTGCCAGCTCCACAATAATTATTTCCTGTGGTGTTCGGGAAAACAATGGTGCGATCGCTGGCAACACTTAACAATGATTGTCCGGTGCACTGCGCCAGTATTAGGTTTCAAAGTACGAATAGGCGTTGTATGTAGTGTAATTATTATTTTCCTTACGTGCTAATTCACGGAGGGATTGCGTAGGAAAGACGAAGATGAATATAATTCAGAAGGTCTTTCTTTGCTTCAATGTCGCGTTCCTAATACAGGCAGAACATTGTAAGGAAACTTAAATTTGGCCGGTATAAATAGATTGTAGGTACATAAATTCTAAAAAAATAAAACGTTTATCTAAATTGACAAAATCTATACCAATATTACATAACAGAAGAGTTTATTTGTTTGAACGCGCTAATCTCTGGAACTACTGGACTGATTTCAAATAATCTTTCGCCATTGAACATGTACGATATTTCTGAATGCTATAGGCTATGGGCAAAGCCGGGGTGTACAGCAAGTTTTACATACAATGGTAGATACTTTAAGCCGCAAGAGTAGAAATGTGTTACAATCCTCATCTCTGACTCGTGCACTAACTTTATTATACATATTTTTAGAATATTATCTCGGGCAGTAATATAATATAATTATCTCGTATTAACTTACTTCAGTAAGTTAACCCGAGATATATAACTGTTACTTTAAAGGTTTAAGCAATTTAAATTACTTTCAGGACAAAGAGTAATATATACATAGATGGACTCAGATGTTCTCGTTGGACACATAACCAAACTATGCAGTAGTAGGTACAAAAGACGTAGAACTTATAGTTTTTTTTTGTTATAGGGACTAATGGCAGTTGGCCTTAAGTGGCATATATTGCCTACTAAACATTGGGCTATCGTAGAGAGGCCACTGACCTAATCTTATTAAGGGCGTACCCCGAGCAAACGACCTTGAGTATTTCTTACCTTACCGCACACCGCAAGAAAGAGCAAGAGAGAAACAGTAGGATTTGTCGCTGTTTTACGCTCAAATTTTAGAATAAACTCTTTAAATAAAATCAGATTTTGGTCTTTTGAAAAAAATATTTCTACCAAAATGTTCGTAATGGAATTGTCTATCCGTTGGTGTAAGTACAAAATCAAAATAATTGAGGTTTTTCGAGGAGATGCATGATAACTGCAATTATTTAATTTTTTTATGTTTTGGTTGTGAGCCGATTATTTAAACAATAAGTTCATTGACAAAAAAATAAAACTACCAACCTTTGAAGCCAAGAAGTTGTAGAAATTTAATGTATTTTTTACCATTCTTGATATTTGTTTTGGCTGATGAGTAGATAGCTCTGAAAACTGGACAAAAATATCGTTTTGCTGGGGGACTCACCTTAACTAGCTATGCTTTGGCACATACGTGGCAGATAGGCGTATTGTAAACCCTTCTAAGAGCCTTGCTAATTTGAACTTGGTAACTAAACGATCATACAAAGAACATACTCCACTATTGTTAAATTATGTAGAAAGTACACTTGCTTGTGAGAGACATTTCTCGGTCTTACTGAGTCTTCCATAAGAACAAAAATTCCCAATAAACAAAGATATAATTTATGTAAAAATTATTATCCAAGTATCTTCTTTAGCTCAATGCTGAATTTCAATTCCTTGAGACCAAAAACACAAAATTATTTTAGTTTTTTCGTGACTTCGACTGTTGTAATGGTGCTGAAACGTTGAAGTAATGAAATAATATTTATTAATTTACATGGCGATTAAGTCATGTGTAATATGTTCAAACCGAGCTGAAATCCGAAACTTTAAATACTATATTTTCCATCGAGTACCTACGCCGCTATTAAACGTCATTGTACCTAATTCGATACTATCTAACAAAGACAACGAAGGAACAGATCTTTTACATAACATACAGTCGTATTGTCAACAACAATCGCAAAAACAACAAACAACAGCACACGAAACACACACGTTAGGCACAATAACGTTCTCAACAAAGGACTTTCCTCTCTACGTTGTATTAAAGCGCCCATTGTACCGGGAATCGGACGAAAATGCTCTTCATTACTGTGAAAGCTTGTGTGCCGTGCGACAATGGCAGGAGAGGGGGAAGGAGGGAGAAGTGGGGGGAACAAAGACGAACGAAGGAACCACCCTTTCTGCCGTAAAATTGAAATTGTAAGAATCGCTATTTAGGTCATGATTTTATTAAATGTGTTAATAGATTTTTGGAGTTTGATAATGGGCTGGGGGTGAGCTGCCAGTTGTTCGTTTGATTAGAAATTACGTTTTCTGAATTCTGAAATGAATCTGTACGGATTTAATATTCGGATTGAGCTGGGTTCTATTGGTTTTTGTATTGGCTGTGATTCTGTTAATAAGAAAATTGGAAGTATTTTGGATGAAAATTATTATGGATAAAAATATCGTGTTATGATGTTTGAATTCGCACTCCTCTGATTTCCATGATATTTATTTGTATTTGGTAGGCATGAGAATAGGATCTAAAGTAATTTTACCCTCTGATTCTTTATAATTATTCAAATTATTTGTTTTTATTATTTAACCGTCGTTCGATGACGTAAAGTTCGAAAGTCTACTGAAAACTTACGTAGACCTGTAAAAAATTTAAGTGAAATAAAATTGAAAAATATATTTTCAAAGTTTATGACATCTAACAAACCCAAGGAAGTAAAACTAAGTAATATGGTGATACATCTGACTCAGGACAAAGTAAGATAAACACAAATATTCCTACTCTTAAATTTAAAATTTAAACTTCTATTGATTAAAACTGGCTGTGTATACCTAATACAGATATAATAAAACAGAGACCTTCCGATCTTTTACATGTATATTAATTAGGCACCGTTATTCCCAACCCTGAACTAATCCGATGTAGGCATGTTCCCAAGCGCCAACCCTATTTACAGATCATCAACGCTTGAAATTAGGTACGTTATACATAACAGCAACCATATGTCGCGTCTGTAATTTAGTTCGATTATTCTCGCTCTATGTAACCGTTCTACTTTTTATCGGGTTTTTTGTTTAGCTACACTTTTTTACAATTATGCTGCATCGTCCATTGGAGTGTTAGTCTGGGGCACGGCCAATAGACCGGTAGGATACACAGGTTACTTAATAGTCAGTATAGCGTGACAAATCGACGTCTTTTAAGCCGTTCGTACAAAATAAGACCTAGTATCTGATACTCATTGCCGTATTCCCAATAATTACGTTTAATAGCATTCGTTGGCGTAAAATAATTCAAAATCTTGAGGAAAGCCAAGTCGACATAATTTTTTTTGTTACAAACTTAGAGAGACAACATTAAGCTGAAGTCAGGTTTTTAATAAGGCCCTAAAAGCCAAAATATTACAATTTAGTTACAAATAAGTACACCAGGAATCAAATTTTTAAAGTGTAACTAAACACTTTAATAAGGAGTACTTATACACAAATTCTAACATAATTAAAAATGGCTTCTTTTAAAATGATACTCAAAATACTACGAAAACTTCAAGTATATGGTTTGACTATCATGTTACTCGTATCGTTGTATCACATCGCCTTCTGTACGAACAGCTACCCGTAGCAAGAAGAGTGCAGTGAATAGGGAATCTATTAAAGTTGTAGCGGAAAGAATTCGGATAGAATGACTGAGTAGTTTACAGGAGGGAGGGTTTTGTGAAGCAGATTGTGTAATAATAGGCCTTTTGTTAGAAGAAATGGGCTTTGTACTGTGTTCTAGACTCTGGAATGTCTTAGAAGTAAAAAAAGAGGAATTTCGTTTTTTTTAATTCTCAGTTTTGTGTTTAGGATTTATGTAATATTACCGAGTGGAATTTGGAAACCGGAGCTGGTTTACAAATCTACGCTAATGTTTTATTGCTTTATGGTCGAATTTTGACCACTTGGTGACCTCTAGTATGATAACAAATACCAATACCTACCTCTAAAATATGTATTTTTTTTAAGAATCCTCACTGCAATTTGTTTTCAATTTTAAGTCACACGTAGGTATGTTTGAGAGTAAAGCAAATACCCAGTATGCGTTTAAGATTCCGTCTGATAACTTTGAAACGGTTGAATCGATTTTGATGAAACAGTTAAAATCATCCCTACTAACTCACCTTTAAAACAAAAAAAAAACAGAATCGGTTTGTCCATTCGGGAGCTACTATGTCACGCACACACATACACACACATAGAGAGAGAGAGAGAGAGAGAGAGAGACGTAAAAATTATAATACCCACATTGTTACCTCTGGTGACATACCTATTTAATTTTAAAACAACACAAATCCATTCAGAATTGACGTTCACATCACTTCCGTTATAACCTACTTCTGTAAACATTTCCTGTATTTCCTTGTCCATTGTCAAAAATGTCAACGAAATAACATCATCATTATCGCTTAGTCATTACTAGATATCTAGGCACAAACAAACACTGTGGATAATAGCTTTTACCAACAAAAAGCAACTTAACCTGAATAACGACAACAAAAACCATTCTTCGCAACAACAGCATTCTCCGCCACAAAGCCATTATAGTCGAGCTGTCCACAAAATATCACGTTTACACAGCACAAAAAGCTAGTAATTAAACCGCGGGGCCCTTGACAACAGCCAACAACAGCCAACAACGCCCGACAACAGTCGACGACACAACAAGAGGCGACAATAAGGATATAGCAGTTATTTTTGTAACGTCGCCTGTGAGACTCCGATAACGGTACGACCCTTATGTATTCAAAGTAGATATGTACAATATGGCGTTATGTGTAGTGCTTTGCAAACAGAATTCTACCAGTCGTTTTTGAAGGAGCGATACAT
Source organism: Ectropis crepuscularia (assembly GCA_963693475.1). Lineage (NCBI taxonomy): Eukaryota > Metazoa > Arthropoda > Insecta > Lepidoptera > Geometridae > Ectropis > Ectropis crepuscularia. The sequence goes on along the minus strand of OY856344.1, from coordinate 2,901,804 downwards.
TTAAAAAAAGGTAGTGTTTTAAAAGTACAATTTTAAAAGCCGACGGGTTTTAAAAATCTAATTGTGAGAATCGTCAGGTCGTAGCTCGAATATAAGCTCTGACTATTTTTCCATAAGCATTGTGTTTTTGGATTCTAATAAATTCAAAACCTATTGGACTGAGTTCAAAATTGACATGAATGATCACTGAGTTTAATGGTAAATGAAAATTTTATGAGGAAATCGTAATGTTCCAAGATTATCTTTCGCGGACATGCGCCGATCCACCTCTGGCCAGCATGGTGGATTATGTCCTTGAGTCTTTCCTTGAGAGAAGACCCCGAGTCTCAGTAGTGTGAAAATGAAATGGGCAGCTTTTATTTAAACTGGTCGAATTAAAGAACGAATCGAAATACAAACCTCCGCCTCCGATTACCTACATTGTTTGATAAATACAGTTCCTACAAGGCTTTATTTTGTAAGTAGCATAAAGCAGCCCACTAAATGTTCCTCTGTCCTCAATGTCTCGCAAGGAGTGATAGGGTGGATAACACATGACCTCGAATGATTCTAGGTACATATCGGTTTCCTCACGATATTTTCCTTCGCCGTTTTTAAGTTAGCAGCACCACGCACATGACTTCGAAAATACAGCGATGCGCGTAGGATTTGAACCCGGGGCTCCAGATCGACACTTTTGAAGTGAAAACTTCTTTAGGCGCGCCTAGACATATTTTTCGTGGGGTGTAAATTGAATTCTACCGTCACGCTCGGGTATGATAAGAAATCTTCGGGTAAACTCGGGACCTTAGCGATTGGGCATCTAGAAATGCGTTAGCCAATGGGAAATGCTGAAAGGGCGTGGCCTCGCCATTATGGCATGGCCATCTAGAAATGGGTGAGCCAATGGGAAATGCTGACGCATTTTTAGATGGCCATGCCATGATGGCGACGCCACGCCCTCCGGTTACACCCGTGTAGTTTCCAAGGTAAGCTATCAAATTCTGAGTTATAAGTTTTCACTTCTATCGACAGTTCCTATGACTGCCAATTTTTTTACTACTGATACTGTTTGTTAACTTAAATTACGTTTATTTGTGTGTTACTCGAGCAAAGTTAAGGCTGCTGGTAAACTATAATATAACAGTAGGTATATAGATAATAACTATATTCATAGTAGGAACTACATCGCAGTCATTTCCATATGACACACGTGCGCGAACCTACCTACAGGCGTGGCATTGTTCCATTCAAACTAGAGGAGTCTCAGGTGAACTATTATGCAAAGTGGTGATTCCCTCCATAATTCAGGGGATCAAAGGGGCTCATTTTGATTGCAAATTGATCAGTCTCGAGGTTATTCCGGAACCTGATTTGAAGCTGATCTGTGTGTTTTGATGTGTGAATTAAGAAGCTTAGGCAAGTATTCAATTCTCTATCTCTCTATTGTAATGTATGCCATATCTGTAGTCGTAAGACTTCAGAGTCCGCCTGTGGAAGTACCACACCTTTGCCAGCTATTCCACCGTCAAGCAGGAATGTGCAAACATCCTGTCTTCCGGTTTGAAGGGCAATGTTTCCTGAGAAATTACAACTACGCTAGCTTTGCAAACACTATAGGAACTGTATGGCTGATATAAATACAAATAATTGTAAGTAAATAACTATAATACATTGAAACAACCAGACACTCCAACTCAACATTTTTTTTTAATATCTTGAATCTAGATTCATGAAACTTAACATAATGCAGTTTCAATTTAAATTTCTCAAATTTAGGTACATTTTTTAGTATTTATAGTATCTACTTTTACTCCTCTCAGTGACATATCTAGTTGTTTATCCACAAAAAAAACTTGGGCACTCCGGGAGTGCCAACAGAAGTGAAAACACAGTAATTGCTTTCCTATTTCAAAAACTGCCCAACACGCTTAAATAAGTGTTTACTGCCGAAAATCAACTTTAAGTAGCACTACTTTTGCAAACCCAAAAGAATATCGAAGACAAAAATGATCATTTGGAACACACCAATAAATTTAAATCCTTAACGAACAAAAACTCCATACTTGAACGTATTAAAAAAGCCGTTTGTAATTCGGAAACTTTTTTAAAAATCACGAAAAGAAATAGATTAAAAAAAATGCGCAATCAACCGACAGAAGCGTCGCAGCGGGAGACGCCACCGAAATAATCAAGCGCGAGTTACGTCGAGCGGGTCTGGACTGTTATTTATTCTATGGACAGTAACCAAAACTCGGCGAACGTAAAAAAACTAACGAGAAATGTATGGAGACTACGGAAGAGTATGGAAAAATGGGAAAATAAAAGCTGCCGTGGCCGCCATTCTGCTGGTGACGGCGAGAGGAAGCGCCATTTTCCATTTTTCCCTCGCTTTTCGCGACAACTGCGTAGGTAGTTGTCGGCTTCCAATAGGTTATATTTGGAGATTCTGTATTTGAATTTTGTTTGTCTATGGTTACAAAGAGGTTATGGATGTGTCAAATATTAGCAGTTACCGCGGTTTCACACGCATAGTTCAGCTCGATTCCGTTTATTGTTTGGGATAAAAAATAGTCTGTGTTGTTTCAGACTATTATCTGATATGTAACAAATTTCGTCCTGATCCCTTTAGTTGTTTTAGCGTGAAAGAGCAACAAACATCCACCCATCCTTACAAACTTTTGCATTTAAAAAATAATATTAGTAGAGTTCTCCACAAAACGATATCTATGAACTATTTATTCCCCGTCAAAGCTAACAATTAATTTTATTGTTTATTTGTGTAAGTTACCACAACTTTTAGCTAAAAAGTTACACATAAGCTAACTAATACATCAGTAAATTTCATACACATAAATAGAAAGGAGCATTTGATTATTGTAATTTTATCAATAATCCTAAAGTTATTAAACTTTGTCTTCTAAACGATAGTAAAATGTTAGCTGTCACGACTATCGGAGATGTGTTCATCAAATCATCATCTCAGATACCATCAAAGTAGTACTTTGGAACTTGTCCTTGTCGGCTTTCACGTACACTTTATTATTATTTATGTAGCTACAGTTTTCGGAACCATTCAGTTCAATAAAAGACAAACTTTTTACTCACGGCATAGGCCAATAACTCATCTTTTTCCGTGCCAGGGGGAGGGAGAAAGGGGGAAAGTCTCGCTCACGTAAAAACGGGAGCTTTGTCCCTGTATTAGTCACTTTTTAGGGCTCCTACACAAAACTGCGATGCGATACCGCATCGGAGGAAGGGCTACCACACAAAACTGTGATGCGATGCGATTCGACGCCGCATCGGAGCAATTTGCATCGCAGCGCATCGCATCGCAGTTTTGTGTGGGAGAGCCTTTCCTCCGATGCGGCGGCGGCGTCGCATCGCATCGCAGTTTTGTGTGGGAGAGCCTTTCCTCCGATGCGGCGACGGCGTCGCATCGCATCGCATCGCATCGCAGTTTTGTGTGGGAGCCCTTAGACATAAGCTAGAAAGAAACGTTTATTTTATCTGGAACTGTGTACTCGTACATTTTACACGTATCCTACTTTCTACTAAAATTACTAGCAGTGCCCCGCGGTTTTACCCGTGTAGTTCCCGTTCCTGTTATTTTTCCGGGATAAAAAGTATCCACGTCCACGTGTTCTTCCAGACTATGATCTAACTGTGTTCCAAATTTCAAACAGATCCGTTCCGACGTTACGACGTTATTGAGCAACAAAAATCGAATCATCCAAATATCCAAACATCCAATCACTGACATTTATAACATTAGCAGGATAGGATACGAAACTATGGATGTTTCTTGTTCAGTCACGTCGGAATGTTGAAACGGATCAGGTAGAAATTTGAAAAACACAGTTAAATAGGTGAAATGACGGTTGAGTGAGGTTAGAGTTGAGGAAAGATGTTTTTCTTGGAAGAACAAGTTTCGGTTTAATCACGAAGTTTTCCTTCACCGTTAAAAGCAGTGATGACGATCAGCTTGTATATGTATATCCACCGGTAAAAACACCCATTGCTACATATTGTAAACACTAGCAAAACCCCACTATTTTCCAGGAATAAAAAGTAGCCTTGTGTTCTGCCAGACTACGACCTAACTATGTTACAAATTTCAGCTCGATCCGTTCATGTGTTACGATGTTGTTGAGCAACAAATATCCTAACATTGGATATTTATTAGTGGGGTAGGATAACGACTTTATCACGATCTAAATTAGATATTATACATTTCATGTAATTACATCGACATATCGGCAGCGTTACAACCGCTATGGTCATGAGAAGACTGAAAAAAATGCGAATCGTCTTACTGGAAAATGAGGAAATATCACTTAGGCATTTTGTTTTAGATATAGCAGAGTTGTCACCACGAGACACAATGAAGCAGGTATTTTTATTCTTACATAATATAATAACAAAAAAATAATTATTTGCGATCTCACGATTACGAAATAGAATGTTTTAGTCACTTGGCCACCACGTCTTCTACACTACTACAACTTTGCATAAATATGCGATTCGATATTAAAATCAGTCTACGAAAACTAGTCGAAACGCCCACAGAGTAATCAAAAGCGAACAGAAGGTACACAGCCATGTGCGGGCCACAATGCCTACCGTATCGTATATCCATTGTCTGTAGCACTAATAAATCGACAACAAAACACGGGGCTTGTTTACGTAATCAATCGACATGTCGCTCGACAAATGTCGATGCGTACAACAAAGGTATTCGATGCACAATAGGTCGGAACTTTTTAGTGGGCGAGACACACGGTGCGTTTTTTAAAACAATAGTTTTATTTTTAATCAATACATGATACGTTAGCTTCGCTTTGCGGTTTTACGCGCGTAGATCTAGTTCAAGTTATTTTCCTGGGAAAATTTTATAAAAAGTAGCCTCCATACTATTCCAGCCTATATTTTGTGTTCCAAATTTCAACCCGATCCGTTCCGATGTGATTGAGCAATACAAATCTAAACACTCAAACTTTCATATTTACAATATTAGTAGGATAAGTAGAGTAATAAGATAAGCGACGATGCGTTCTACGATAGAGCGTGCTTACGTAGAAGAAACCGATTCACTCTCGATTTGAAAACATCAAGAAAAATTACAATAAAAGTTTTGTATAGTATAGATTGACAAGACGAGCAGGACATGTGTCTGATGGTAAGCGACAACACAGCATTACGCAGCTATTGAAACACGAAGAGTCAAAATCATTACCTAGCACTACACTGTGCTCTTAACCTGAAATATAAGACTACACATTGACATACCTTTGCCAGTTATCCTAATAACTGGAAAAGGTATGCAAAACATAGAAAATAAAGCTTAAAGTGAAAATGTTTCATACACTCGACTATTATTTAAATTTCAATCACTAGCAAGTGTATTGATTTCACAAACAAGCGAGTTCCACTCCCGTCCGTATGCCCCTGTTTGTTTTCATCAGTGTCTGATGCACCTTCCCTCAATAATTCCTATCAGCCAACTGTCGGGGCGTTCACTTGCTCAGTTAATATTAATCGAGGTAAGGGGAGGCATTGTTCTCTGCGCAATGTAATGGGTACTAGAGGTGTCGGGTGGCAGCTCTACAGATAGCCGCGTAGAGGCGGCTGTGGATTAGGTAATTTCAATTATGTGTTCCGTGTCAATACGAGTATACCTATCTTTGATAGTTCGTATAAACGTTTACCTTTAGATGATAAAGCGATATTAAATAAAACTTGCTTTTGATTTTATTTAATGATGCTGTGTCTAATCAAATGGCGATATGGCGCCAATGTAAAATAAAACATGGTGACAAATGCGACAGTTATTCGGATTTTTTTAGTGTTTTGATAACCGGTTGCGAGATATGGATTTCTGATAAATAAATACCTACATGTGGTTGTCGTCCTACTAATTATTTATTATAAATAGGATAATTTGTACGTGTAGGTCTGTAGGTAAATGTAATTGGATGTTTGTTACTCTTTCAAGCCAAAACTACTGAAAGAATTCGAGTTAAATTTGGTATATAGATAGATAATACTCTGAAATCACACACAGGTTACTTTTATTTCAGTAATATTACGGGATCGGGATGTACAGGCGTGATACCGCGAGGTGCTACTAGTCATAAATTAATACAAAATAATAATTTGTGCAAAAAAAGTCACGGCCACTCTTCTTAATCCAGTAACTTTGTCGCCTGCAAATATGGAGTAGGATGCGTTAAATCCGGTAGATCTGATTTTTTGCAGACTTGTTTATGATGTTGGTCTATTGATTGTCCCATGTCCCAAGTTTGTGACCTCGAGCGACGAACGCAACTTTGTCAAAAATCGAAAAAACCGCGAAAAAAATCGTTTATTTTTCAAAATTCGGCGAATTAGGGTTATACTAAACGACTAGTTTTTGACAAAGTTGCGTTTGTCGCTCGAGGTCACAAACTTGGGACTTGGGACAATCAATAGACCAACATCATAACCAAGTCTGCAAAAAATCAGATCTACCGTATTTAACGTTTACTGTAATTTATAAAGTTACTGGAGTATCTACTGTTTCAGATTTTTTTTAGTTTATTGCCTTCCCTAAAGTAAAGAATTACTATTTTACCGTGGTAATCAACCGTTCTACTAATCATCTGACCCATTGTCGTGCTCTTAGTCTAAATATGAAAGAGAAAAACATACCTAATCTCTTCGAAATCTCCGAGTTATGCATCTTAGGGTTGTCCTGTGCGATTTTCCGTCGCTGCAGTCTCGACCACACCATGAAAGCATTCATGGGTCTCTTGATGTGCTCCTCCGGGGATTTTTTCGGCTGACCCATGGGGACGCCCATGGATCCTATGGCGCCCATGGACATGCCCATGGGGAATCCCATGCCTCCGCCGAAGCTGGACCGGTCGCACATCGCACCAGCGGCACTGTGGACAAAAGACATACTTAAACGCTGGTAGGAATTCAGCATGCTGCAGTGGTAAGGAAAGGAAAGTACTACTTTTACAATTTTGCCAGTTATTCTTTCGCTACGCAAACATCGCTGTGTTCCGGTTTGAATGGCAATGTTTCCAGATAAATTACTGGGCTAAGAGATAAAACACCTTATATCTCCGGGTGACGAGCGCAGCGAGGTGTTACGTAATGATATGGACTCTTCATGCTCCGATAGCTGCATGTCACTGTGCTGTTATGGGCAGGTATGTTGCTTATCATCAGGCACATGCCCTGCTCGTCTTGTCACTCTATACTATAAAATAGAACCTCACTGTTGCTCTTCAACTCCGGTATAGACTTAGCATAATAAGCAACCTATCCTTCAAAACTATTCCCACTACTATGAGATATTGTCTTCTACAAGGAGAAAGTCAACACCAAAGTCTACCACGCTGGCCAAGTACGTATTGGTAGTTTTTAATAATGTGTGGTTTGCTCTAGACAGCCATCTCACCTGATGATATATATGCGGACGATGGATAGATATATAAATCCTATATTTCATTTAACTAATAAAAACTAACTACCCAACTACTAACTACTAACTAGCAATTGTCAACCTCATCGCTAAGAGCGTTTTCTTCGAGACAACTGTGTAGAAGATATGAGTAATGGAAGGAACGTGTTTATCTCGAAGAAACCTGTTCATTCTGAACTTGAAGACATCACGATTGTAACAATCGGGAAAAACCCACTCAGGCAACTCATGCCACAGCTTCTTATTACGAAAGTGGAGTCCATCCTTCTCGAGTCTTTAGAACTTCAACCATGAATCGATGTCGCTTTTGAGAGCTACGAGAACTTGCTAGTTGACGCAAATTTCCTATAAAAGGCTTTTTCTTGCACACCAAAAATAAATACCTACTGTTAATATTTTAACTAGATTATTTCCGTCAAACGCTCAGATTAGCTCCCTATAAAATTAATAACATACCAGGTACTTCGTAAATCTCCCCACACGGCATCCGATAAGGTGTGATTATAGTCTTTGCACACCATGTGCTGAAAGTTCAACTTTACACACCAGCATACACCAGTTTAATGTCAGTCAACAATAGGATGCACCAAGCGTGAGATATTAAAAGTAGGACGATAAATTGGCAAATGGTTGCCGGATTTGATTGGGTCGTGAGCAGGGAGCTTTATATTTTTATTAATAGTCAGTTTTGTACATTCCTAATATGTATAAAGTAATTGATTTAATGTGGTGACGGCAGGTGGAGTAGATCTCTGACAGAGTGGTTACCGATCGCCGATAAACGTTCTGTTGGCAGTCCACTAACCAGATGGGTCGACGACATCAGATCCATCGCAGGGATTATGTGGATGAGATCAGCTCAGGACAGAGATCAATGGCACAGGGGTGAAGAGGCCTATACCCAGCAGTGGGTTGACACAGGCTAAAAATAATGGTGATGATGAATTGATGTAAACATTTAAAACTTGTTTTAAAAGGGGCACTTGGTAACCTACGAGTAGATTACAATGAGAACTACACTACTTATCTAACTAACTATTTACACAAAACACACCAGAATTATAACTATCGATGAAACTCCAAATAATTAAAATACCTACACTAACATACAGGTTCAAAATTGCATATTACCACGCCACTAATAACCATTACTAATTAGTTAAAACATAACTAATAAACCTCAATGGCTACCGAATTTTCAATCTAAAATCAATTCCGGATCCGCTAATAGATAATATTAACCACAACTCCCGTGATACGGGGTGGTACAACATTATTAGATATAGGGTGTGCAAATGTTGGGGAAAACATGTGTTGAATTGTCACCCGGTTCGGTGAGAGGGGGAACTGTCTGGTCTGCGTTATAAATTCATGTTTTTAAGTGAAAGCTTTTTTAGTGGCATTTGGAGAGGGAAATTACAAGGTTTAGAGATATAATGTCTTAGATCTCTGGGTGACGAGCGCAGTGCAGTGCTAGGTAATGATTGGGACTCTTCGTGTTCCAATAGCTGTGTGTCACTGTGCTGGTGCTTACCATGAGGTGCAAGTCCTGGACGTCTCGTCACTCTATATCTACCTTTTAAAAATCTTTTGTTTGTGTCACCAACATGAGCAATAGCAGTAAGTGATGTCTGCTGTTTTCACTGCTATTGACTGTGACTGACATTTTTTTATTGCAAAGCGCAATTTGACTAACCATCTTACAGCCGCTTATTTTTTTAAAGAGTATCATTATCTTTGTCATTATTGGCCTTCCATCATTTACTATCTGTATTTGTCCATTGGACATGATTTTTTTCAGGGCACGTCGCGTAGCATATTTTCAGAAAATTACACTTTTTTATAGAGAAGAACCAATCATCATTGTTTTTATTATTTAGTAGAGATACGAGACGGGCGACGCGCGACGTGAGCTTGATGGTAAGTAACATGCCTGTCTATGACGGCACAGTGACACGCAGCTATTGGAACATGAAGAGTCCCAACCTAGCACTGCACTGGACTGCAGATAAGATATTTCATCTCTTTGGCCTGTAATTGCCCTGACCAACCACCTGCCACCACCTGCCAAAACCAGAACACTGTAGAATAACTTGGCAGTAGAATAACTAGCAAAATTGTGGTACTTCCCCAAGCGACAGAGTCCTACCAAGAATCCTACCATACTGCAAACAGACATAGGTTGGCAAAACATTCTATTTTGAATCATTTTCTGGAAATCAATGTGTGTTAATGCTTTTGATATCAATGCATACACAACAATAATCGTGTTCTTTTTCCAAAACATTTGATCATATACCCCGTAGATAACATTCACATCATAGAGTCTGATACAATTCACATTTAAAATACCAAGAAGAGTAAAATACAGGTGTTTTAATAAAGTCGAAACGTCAAGTTTTGATGTTAAAAAGTTACTTAACGATGATAATCCCTGCTCCGTATGTAATTAAAGCTCCCCCTAGGCCACACACACATGTGAAAACACACATTGTCAACTTTTTAATTGCAACTTACAACTGTAAGAAATAAGGCAGAAAATCGCGTGTAGATAAAACGTGGACTTGTGTGTGTAGATTCTTAATATGCACACATGTACATTGTAAACATGTCATAATAAAGGTTTATTAAAAAAGTTTGATAATGATCTGTTTTCATTTTACCACGTACGAGCAATCACATTTATAATAAAACCAAGCGTTTTTCTGTATATTAGCTGACCCCGTAATACCTACTCCGGTTACATTATTCCAGTCCAGCGGTCGAATCCAGCGCTGGATTGCTTACTGAAATAATGTAAACCGGCATTGGAATGCATTTGCACTGAATTGATGCTTTCAAGTGCCGGTTTACATTATTCCAGTAAGCAATCCAGCGCTGGATTCGACCGCTAGACTGGAATAATGTAAACGGGGTATAAAAAGCTTGTTTTCAAAACCATACCATGTATAATCCTACTAGTGTTATAAATATAAATGAGAAAGTATCGATCTTTGGATGTGTGTTGCTCAATCACGTCGAACAACTGCACGGATCGGGTTTGAATTTTTTAACACAATTAGATTAGGTACAGTCAGGAATAACAGACTACCTTTTATCACCGGAACGAAAACAGCGCTAGAAAATTTTATACGTATTTTTTCTTTTGTTTCACAAACAAATCCCCACTCCGAAAGTTTTATGATCTGTGTATCTTTGTCAATTTGTTATAATTTTATAAGTACAACAAAATAGGTATACGTGTTCCAGGTTTTTCCATAATTTACCTGACGAACTTATTACAATGGAAGTGTATTAATTGTGTATATTTGACTAAATCATCATGTCAAATAATAGGTAGGTACTACTTCTAGCGTAGGTCGTAGTCGAGTAGGTACCTATGTTCTACATCTCGCAATCGCCGAAATGTTTTTTTTAAATAAAGAGTGACGAGACGGGCAGGACAGTAACAGCACAGTGACACGCAGGTATTGGAACATGAAAAGTCCAAATCACCCAGAGATCTAAGATGTTATAGGTATCTCTAAGCCCTGTGATTTATCTGGAAACGTTACTCTTCAAACCAGAACACAGTAATGTTTGCACATTACTGCTTGGCGGTAAAATAACTGGCAAAGGTGTGGTCCTTCCCCAGGCGGACTCTGCCAAAAGTCCTACCACTACAAACAATCTCTACTACATCTTGCACTCGCCGAAATTTAATATGAAATCCTATTAGAATACGGCGAAAACTCACATTGTTAAAGTCCATTTTGTCATTCCAGGAAATATGTATTTGGGTCAAAAAGGGGGGTTATCTCGGGCCGTGTCCGCGGCCGTCAATATTTGTCGAACGACCGGAGTCGGGCGCTGTTTGCTTCCTCTGTTATTTCGGTAAGGAGTCGCTCCCTTATTTTTCTATTAGTATGTGTTATGGATTCCATTATCGGTCTTAAGTTTACTGGGTAGGAATGCTTTGTAAAAAGAAAAAACAACCTTGATCTTAAAAGACTTCAAAGTCCTGAACATAGCCGCAAAATTGCTAGCTTATCTGTTTTTTTTATCTAATACTCTTCGGAGAGTGTGCAACTGATTTACATAATAATTTGTTATTTGCGCATTTTTATATTGGACTGCTCGTAGCTCGAAAAAGCAGCATCATTTCATAGTTGATTGTCCTAAGACACGAACGAAGTGGTTTGACTTTACGTTTGTTACATAAAAGAGCGTTTAGACTGTGGAATAGAATAGAATAGAATAGAAATAGAATAGAAATATTTATTTGTCATAAACTTGATTACATAATACATTATGAACCCATTAGGTTCGAACTAGTACAAGTACTGTATCTCGATACCCAATGGCTTCTCCCAATTTATATTTCACAATGACATCAAATCAATTAAATTAGGTATAATGAATTTAAAATAACTTAAAATGTATACATTAAAAAGAAAAAAAAAAACTCACAGAAAGAACAAGTATACCAACAAATGTATGTACATTTTCATGTTTATATACCAAAACCCAAAGTACACATACACACATTTACACACAAATAAGTTACTCATAACAAAGGTTGAGTTACCTATGTAAAAATTTATAAAAAATTATAAATGAAAATTTATATATGTCAAAAGCGTTAGTTAAGCGGAATGCGTTGCTTGAGTGGATTGATAAATTGATAACAAATTATAGGTACGTAGGTAGGTTTTGTAGTGGTAGGACTCTTGGCAGAGTCCGCCTGGGGAAGTACCACGCCTTTGTCAGCTATCCTATCGCCAAGTAGTAATGTGCAAACATTACTGTGTTCCGGTTTGAAGAGCAACGTTTCCAGAGAAATCACAGGGCTTAAAGATACCTATAACATCTTAGATCTCTGGGTGACGAGCGCAATGCAGTGCTAGGCAATGATTTGGATTCTTCATGTTTCAATAGCTGCGTGTCACTGTGCTGTTATGTGGCAGGCATGTTGCTTACCATCAGGCACATGGCCTGCTCGTCTCGTCACTCTATATTTAAAAAAAAAAAGGTACTAGTGTAGAGAATGTGATACCTAAAAACAATGCAGAAAACCATAAAACTTTACCATTCCTACTGTGCTGATATCGCAAATAAAACGTCAACCCGCTACTTCAATGTAAATTATGTAACAAATTTGAGTACGAAACAAAGCTCAATTTTATCGAGCTAGGTATATCAACAATCAAGTTTTTATGAGCGTGCAACATTTTTTACAAGCAATTCAAACACGCAAACTATACCTAAATACATATTTTTTTGTTACTTTTAGGCAATTGGTGATTGTGCAAAAAGTCAGCTGGCGCCATGCCCTTTTCGTTTGACATCAAACTAGTTTCCACAAAATGTCAAAGTTTGTTACCACTTACCACAAATTATATTGTAGTCGAATTTGACTTCTACTATTTCGTAGTATTGTGCACGATTGCCGTCGTAAATTTCGAAAATGTCTATAGTGATTTGAGTTTTATGGGTATTCCAGTTCTAAAGACTCAAACGGGGTTTGACTCCATTTTCCCAATAAGAATGTGTAGGCTGTGGAAAGCGTTGCCTGATTGGGTTTTTCTGATCGTTACAATCTTGGTGTCATCAAGTGGAGAGTGATTCGGTTTCCGGTAAGTACGTACATAATTTATACCAAATCGTTCCTTAACATCAGTATTTTTTTTTAATAAAAAGTGCTGAGACGAGCAGGACATGTGCCTGATGGTAAGCAACATGCCTGCAACATAACAGCACAGTGACACGCAGCTATGGGAACATGAAGAATCCAAATCATAATCCAAAACGGCGGTAAAGTGCAAATCTGTCATTGTTAAAAAAGAGAGATTGCTCTCGTAAGTCTTTCATAAAAGGCTTACGAGACAGCAGTAAGTAACATTTTTTCCGTATCATATAGAGCGATGATACCAGGAACACATAGGTACGTCTAATGGTAACTAGATGCCTTATAATAAATAAATTATAACAGCATAGTGCTTTCTACCTGATCACTGCCCAGGACTGCAGCGCTCACATCGCTCAGATATAAAAGTAGGTACAATATAAGATGAATTTTCTCTTTGGCTGTACCTTACTTCTCAGGAAATATAATCCTTTGAACTATAACTCAGTAAAGATTGGCGATTTGGCGATAGAACACCTGACAAAGGTAGTACTTCTAACAACACCGGTAAATCACTAAATAATTAAGGAAGTAGTTACACCCTTAGAACAATTTTAGAAATTTAGCTTAAATAGTTTATAAGCTTTGTTTACTGGAGTTTCTGTGCTCTTTTGACATTTTTGACAGTTTTTATTTTTATTTCAACACCTTATTTTTTCAATTAAGTAGGTACCTATATGCTTTTTCATCTGACATTTGCGCGTCCAACCGGCACAGCATTAGTCGAGATAAATAGCAACATAATTTAAAAGACTGTATCATTACACCTACATTTATGTGCATGTATAAAACATACTCATGGTGTATGTAAGTAAACATATATCTTTACTTCATGAATGCAAAATATTTATTGACACATAGGTTCACAACTCTCAATATCACGGTTTTAAACAGTGTAACTGCCCATAGTGTGTAAGCCAGGTAGCCAAACTAGGTTTTCCTCTAAGTTCGTACCGCAAACATTTGCTCAAGAGTCCGGTGATGACGGCAATGATTTGACGGTGGCTCGTCAACTGACGGTCAAATATTTGGACTGTCCGGTTATTTCAGAAATGGTAACGCATAGTTATACAACAGCTAGCGCCTACAATGGAAGTGTGAATGTGGGCTACACTAGAAACAAATGAACATTTTTGAAGTGAAAACTTCAAAGTTGGTACTTTTTGGTAGGGGAATATGGCGATGAAAACTTCTACAGTTGAGTTTTTTATAATATAAGGGATCATGGCGTTACCGAAAGCCGAAAGGTATGATAATGTACAAGCTGTAACATCTTAGCGTAGTGTCGAAGCGACGGCGTAGCAGCGGAGTGGTCCGTGTATGTTAGATGCATTTAGTTGAGTGAAGTCTTGTGAGTTCGGGTTAACATACTGAAATATTTATTGAATCATATGTATAATCCATGCATATGTTGTTATAAGTATTTGTGGTCACTACATGTATAGTCCTTTAAGGGCATGGCAAAGATGGTAACGGAACGTTTCATTTTTAGATTGACAAAATTACTTTACATCTGTAGCAATGTAATGGTAGGTGTTAGTGGTACCAGTGTCCTACATAATAGTCATATTTGGTTTCATTAACATCTGCACTGGTAGAATACGACTGATTTACCAAAGCCGTAGATCAGCCTATAATGAAGGAGGACAGAAAGGCCTTTGCCCAACGGTAGGATAATTTGGTCTATTGAAAATCCTACTAATATTATAAACGACAAAGTTTGGATGTTTGTTGTTCAAATACGTTGGAACGGCTGCACGGATTGGGTTGAAATTTGGAATACAGTTAGACTATTTTTATCCCGGGAACGGAAAATACGCCAGTGAAACCGCGGGGCACTGCTAATACTGATAATGCCTAATTTAACTTTTTCTCATTCGACATTTTGTAATGGAATCCCACAACGAACTATTTACCCTACCTTACTCAACCAGTGTCAAAATTCTTGAAATCATTGTCATATTTGCGCGTGCTCCGTACGCCATACCCGGCCTGTGTTCTCGCCGGCAGCAAACAGCCGATGATTACCGATGATGCTGCGTTTGCGCATGCGGTTAGCGCCGCGCTGCGCCCACGATTTCACTGGTGACGTGATCGGTGAGACAAAAGAGGATCGGCGGTACCTTTCAACTACCTTAACGTACTTTTAAATAAAAATGTAAAATTTGAGTGGTATTTTACAAGCTAAATAAATACCTCGTTAAGTACGATGCTAAGTAGGTATGTGGAATACTTTTAGGTATGTTCTGCGTATGTAAATTTAGAGGTTGGGTTAGTAGAGTCCTGTCCTTTTTGTAACCCACAGTAAAGTTGGATAGGCAGTAGAAGCCACTTGAAGCCAACTGCCATAAGACCCTACGGCAACTCTATGGACCCTATGGTCAACTGTCATATGCCATGTGTCAACTGTAAAATAACGCGCAATTAACTTCAGTGTGTCAAAACTGGGTATCAGTGCGCGCACGCATCGTAGGTAGATAGTTGTCATTGTCACCCAACATCATCATGATGTCTGTATACTCGCACACCGTTTAAAAATCGCTGTCATCATTTCTTTCCAGCACGCCAAGAGAATGAAAACTTCATAATCTTTATTATTGGCGACATTATTCATATTATATAGCCAAAACCAAGCGAAATTTGTACCTACTATGGAAGCTAAATAGCTGGTATTATACACAGTGGTTACCCTGCAAGTGGGATGCCATAATAACAGGTGGATGCCATAGAACTAATCTGGAATAAAAGCCTACTCATTTGGTAATTCAAAGTGGCAATTGTGGCGTGATGAACTATCAATGTAATGTGGTCATGTGATGGGAGACGTAGGCGTGAACGATTTGGCGTGTACGTTGTGGGCAGGCGATGACATAAGGTGCCCTGATGGTACACTTCACTTGTCTTGCTCGAAAACTAATTTAGTAGGCCAGTATACAAGTGGAATTTAAGTTTGCACTAAATTTCCGATCCATATTTTTTTCTTATTAAGTTTAGAATCATTTACTGAGCATAAATCACAATATGCTGACAGATCCAGACAAAGCTTCAAGTGCCATTTTGAAAAAACGTTTTTGGAAGTCTGTGAAAAGCAAAGTTGACAAAAGAAACGTCTTTTTTCACTGGCCTATATTTGCGTTGAGCTTTTTTCGTAGAGGGAAATCTTATAGGCCAGCGTCACCGACATGAGTATCACCAGTATACTTATCTATAGGCACAGATGACGTTTTGTGCAACATTATTCCTGTTTCATACCTATTAAAACTGTAAGTTAAAACTTTTAACTTCAAACAGTTTGTACTATTTGCCTTTGTTTGTTGCGTCCGTCTGAAAGGATCGGATTGAAATTCGTAGTTAGAATGTATAGTGCAATACAGTCTGAAAATATGTTAGTAAAAATGCAGGGCCCTGCTAGTTGAGTTATAAATAGCCAAAGATAAATTTTTATCCCAATATCTAGTTACACAAAGATGTCCATGTTTGAAGTTTGCGGCTAAATGTAAAAGGTAAAGTTTGTTGTAAAGGCTGCGCTTCTAGTACTGTGCAACCAAAAAAGAAAATCTCCTTAAAATTCTCATCGCCACAGAATCTTAGGCCATGTTTGTATGAGGTACGTATGACGGTTGTATGGAACCCTCCCGCCTCCTCGTCAAACCCGCGACATTTCGTGGCTCCCCGCTAATTGGCTAGACAAAGAGCAGGCTTGTTGCGGCCTCTTAAGTAGTTTACAGTGCTGTGTTTAGCTTCGGCGCCTGAGCACCAGACGCGAACGATCAGACGACTGAGTTTGCAGCGAGCGATGTCACTCTTTTATCCGACTGTCGTAAAGTAGGTAAATAAACAGTCCTGGATAGCATACGTTTATACATGTCCTTAGATGTCTGTGAAAGACGATTTAAGCAATATCTGTAGGAGTAGAAAGGACACCTCTTCTGATGGCTAAAAATAGCAATATGAGAGCAGCAACCTCGTCCACAAACTGTGCAAATGAAATTTTCCGCGATATGGAAACAGATGGATTAATGTCACCGTAGTGCCGTCCTGTTTATAAGAAAAGCCAACCAATGCCCGATCATGCAATTTTCGACCCGAATTGATGAGATATCTCCACCGATCCATGTCCTCTGACAGCTTCACCCACTTGTTAGGCTTGAAGCTTGGTGTTAAATGAGTGATAAATGTGTTCGAGTCATAAGTCTTGGATGTAACTGTAAGCTATTTATTTAGTAGTGGTAGGACTCTTGGCAGAGTCCGCCTGGGGAAGTACCACAGCTTTGCCAGTTATTCTACTGCCAAGCAGTAATGGGAAAACATCACTGTGTTCCGATTTGAAGGTCAATTTCTAGTGAAATTACAGAACATCGAGGTAAAACATGTTATAGATATCTATGGGTAACGAGCACCACTGCGTTTGTTACCCGGAGTTAGCACTGCACTCAGTGCTAGGTAGTGATTTGGACTCTTCATTCCAATAGCTAGGTATATTACCTCTTGTTGTACACCAACCGTGCCTTGTTATGCCCTCGATCTCTTCTTGTCAGAGAAATCTCAGAGATTCAGCTGGTGGGAGTATGAAGCGGGCTCATGCTTTGTAACAGGTAAATGATAAATTGTTGTGATAAATTTTAGTTTCTCGATTTGGTCGATAACAAACGAGATGGCGGCAGGATCGTCGGCGAGCACAAAGGATAACTACCGGCGTGTATTAAATCGTAAATAACTATAAATGCAAGGGTTTTATAATACTGTCGTAAAGGACAGCGATTCGGGCCGTCATTAGGGATGTTTTAGGATACGCGCAATAGATGTATACAACAATTCGTTTTGTTTATGTGATTATAATACTAATCGCGTTCCGCGGTCTAACTCATTAATCGACAAGAAAATGTTTCATTTTAACCGACTTCAAAATAGGAAGACGTTCACAATTTGCTAGGTTGACTAAATTAACTGATTTTGATGATTTGTTTTTCGAAAAAGGTCATATGTATATGGGTATAAGTATCATGTAATGGTCATATATAAATACCTATGAATTAAATATGTGGACAACTATTTAAATTGAAGTCGGTTATTTCGTTATTCAAAGAAAAAATAATTTAGTTGAAGTTACACTTCTTTTCGCGCTTTATATTGATTAGAGTAAATTGTTACGTCCGTCACTATTAAACCGACACCCTGAAATTAGCTAGCCAACATTTTAGTCATTTTAGGGAGAAGATTGTACAAAACTAGCTGCATGTTAATATAGGTAGATATTTTTTGGGTTGAAAATATTATTGATTCTTATGATTGAACTTCTTAAGAGTGCGCCTAAAGCCAGGAAAAAAACAGATTTCACCCGCGCGACGCGTTTCTTAATGTGATGTACATAAAGTCGAGAATAGCATGACACAGTTTGGAGGGAAAATCAATATTTAATCAGGACTCCATTTTTGACCAAGTTTTATTTAATTACTCAATAACTAAACATAAATTTAAAAAAGTGTTCGGTTACTTTACTAGAACGTACAAATAGGAATTTTATTACCAAAAAATAATGTGGGGTCATCGCTGATAATTTCGAGTACTTGAATTAAAACGGGTTTTTTCGGTGTCATTTTTATTTTTTTATTGTAAAAAACTCTGATCTATTTTTAAAATTCTATTCGGTTATTGTGCTTCTTCTTGATTGTACCCACACGTCAATATTTTTTTTGTCATAGTTTTTAGTTTCTTAACTTCAGTGAGCGGCGTCGAAAATGACCTTTTTTCGTTTTCTGGCTTTAGGCGCCCCCTTAACACGTGGAATAAAAAGAATTGCATGCTTACAATACCTAGTAAGTAGGCACACACACCCATTTTTAATAATTTTTAATAAACCAAGTTTCCTAATATAGAGTAAACTCTCGTTCCAAACATTTAATCAAGATTTTGAAAAATCACAGGGGACATCCCCCCCCCCCCCCCCAAAATCGTATACGTTACATTAAAATGGGGCGCTACTAGTAGTATTTTTTACTCCATTTAGTCTATTTATACTCGTAACCCCCCCACCCCCAAAATAGGATGTTCTGTATTGGTGACCACCTCCAAATTCGACGCTCCTGTCGGAATCCCAACCGATAGTGATCGATACGAGCAAAAGAATTAGGTTTAAAATGTTTCCACATCTCCTAATACAAGAAATGTATAAAAAAAAGAATTGTAAAATTGTACTGACAAAGATCATGGATCTCGGAGTCTGTGGAGTGGATAATTTAAATTAAAAAAAGTCTTAACTTCTATCGGCAGTCCCTATGGTCCGTGCTCTTTGGCAGAATATTTTATGAGCACATGAACACATTTTATGAGCTATATCAAACATTTTGAAGGAAACTGGAAATATAAGCTCTAATTTATTTATAGTAGACAACTCCCACAAGCAGCACTCGTTCAAGAGTATGATACCCTTGTCAGGCATCGCTTTCCTCGGCCATATTCGAAAGAAAAGAGTGACCACACGACACCTGCGCAAGAAGAAGACTAGAGCGAGCATGAGTGCTCGAACCACAAAAGTATGTTCGCAGTTAAAAATGAAGGCATAAATTGAAACCACCTCATTAATTTCCAATTTATATACACCAGTATCTCCCTACTACAAGACGGTCCCTAAACCAGCTTCTGACCCTGAATTAAGGATAGGGTTGCCAAAACTACTGTTACTTTACAAATATTATAAATGCGAAAATTTGCAGTAACTGGACACAAAAGGTCAGAAATGAAACTGTATTACAGCGCGTCTTCATGCCCCGATCTACCTAGGTACCTACTTTTTCATTGTATTATTTTAAACTGAATGCAGTCAATTGTGAACTTACCTTGCCAATAATATATGGCAAGGACTCAATTCAATTCAATTCTTTATTTGCGTATATGGGTATTTACAGATGTACATATAAATAAAACAGAGCTCCATATTCTGCTTTTCAGCATGCAATAACACGAAAACAAAACTTTAAAAAATGTTACATGATTATAAAACAGGCACAAATTTACAGACTAGGTCTAATATGTAACACGCCCAGACTCACTCTTTATTGTAGGACGAAAATTAGAAAAGCCACCAAACTATTTGGCCTTTCCGACCCCACTGACTCCACTAAGTGATAAGGCGACTGCCAATCTCCACTAATTATTTATAATATTTAGTGGAGATTGGCAGATAGATTAATAACTAAATTGGGAAGTATCTAAAGAATAAGACTGTAAGAATTTTGAAACACTACTGTTAATGTTATTCCGTAGGTATATTATACGTTCGTATATTTTATTTATTGCTAATTATGGATTTATTTGATTATATCACTAATAAAATTGATTTTAATGAAAATGATAACTACTAGTTGTTGTATGGAATTGTATATGGGTTGTGTCACCTGAAATAAATGAATTCTTTGAATTTACGGAAGTACGCTCTATCGTAGACCGCACCATCCTTTACAGACATTAGGCGAGATGGCGGTAAAGTGTAAGCCTATAATAGAAAAGAAAGAAAAAATACTTTGCCGTCCAATTTATCAATAGAAAAAAAAGTTAGTGGTGTTAAATCTGAAATAACCCAGATAAACAAACTGGTATTGGTCACTATTCGTCAATGTAATAAATAGGTTTATTTATTTCTTACCATCTGGGTAATTTTTGGGCCACCTACAAATTTGGGGAAATTCCCTAACTCTTAACAATTTTGGCAACCCTACGGTCGGGACCTTCATTCGAACGCAATTTCGCGTCAACTGCAACCATTTTGATAGCAAAATAGTAAAACACAGATATTCAACTC
Organism: Ectropis crepuscularia; assembly: GCA_963693475.1. NCBI lineage: Eukaryota > Metazoa > Arthropoda > Insecta > Lepidoptera > Geometridae > Ectropis > Ectropis crepuscularia. The sequence continues at coordinate 2,880,888 of OY856344.1, read as the reverse complement.
GAAGTAACCTTCCAACTTCTATAAAGATTTCTTAAAGCACATCTTTGTCTCTTTCTCAGTTAGGTTAGAGTTATAAAATATAAAAAAAGAACATACAACATTAAGCTTTATAATATTATTTTAATAAGACCAGAAAATGAAAGGACCAACATTAGTGTTTATTGAACGTGAAATTCACCTTCGTATTCCAGAACTTTATCCAGCCTACATTTTAACGAGGTGTGACTTTTACATTGATCTTGATCTGAATTGAAGCCTTTCCTAAAATATTTGTCCTTTTTTGCTTGCGCTAGCCTAGAGAAATTACTGAATTTGATAATAATTATTACCTATGGTTACTATTTCTTTAATTACATTATGGATTTGACTTGATTCTTCTATTAAACAGTATCATGTTTTTACGCCAATAAGACTCTGTGGGCTAAGAACCCGAAAGACTTTAAAACCAAACGGCGCGGTGCTTAAAAATACATATATTTACCTACTAGACACAAGCTAGTCGGTAATTTGCCTCAATAGTCACTGTAAATGACCTGAGACTCAATAGTTTCAAAAACTTTTCCATCTGTGTCTTTCTATTCTGCGTAAGTCGAAGGGTTCTGCCGATTGGATTGCCCCTAATCTGTTTGGATATAATTTTAATGTAAAACGACTCTTATAAGATTATTCAAATTAATTGGTTATGGGACGCTGTTTTGGGGGTTACCGTGAAGGGTTATGCGAAGAAATGTGTTTAACGTCATAAAAATTTACTTATTTTGGCATAATTAACACCTACCGTATTATATTAATACCGTTATTACAATAATACCGGTTTTAATGTATTGAAGCCAACAGAACTGTAATTTTTAAAGGCAATTTTTGGTCCTCATACTGCAGAGTTTCTTCACTTGTTTGTTTGAAAAGAAATATCTTTAGAGCTACCCGTCGGATTTGTTTTTTCTTTTTGGATAAAGAAGCATACCTAAAAGCATCGAATTCACGATGAGCCGTGAATTCGATGCTTTGAGGTATGCTTCGATTATGGTTATGATTATTCTAAAGGTATTGGTAGGTATGTGCGTAGTACCTATTGTAAGTTTAGGTTAGTGGAGTTAGTTAAGTAGTAGGTATTTTGTATTTATTTAGTAAGTGCATTATGTAAAAAGGCAAACTACTATAGGCACTACTAGAATACCTAATAAGATAGAGAATAGAAATACTGTACTTAGGTATCTAATACAAAAATATTTTTAGGATTTCCGTAGTAACGAATACTAATAAATTTTTCCTAACAAAATGTAACATTGGACACCACTTTTCACACAGTTGTGAACTGTATTTGACAACTTTTTTGTGTTTAAAAAATTACACATTAAAATTTAAAATATGTAGGTACTTACCTAGATAGAACATGTCTACAAACCTGTCCCACAACTGGTGGCCTTATCGCTAAGAACGGTGCTACCAGCCATCCGGCAGACGAGGGAACTAACTTGAAAACCCCGACGGCTAATGTCTGGTAAAGGAATTTGTATTTACCTGCCTATCTTAAATGTTGCATACATCTAGGTTCTAGGTATACCTATAGTTTTACACTGTATTTGAGTAGGTACTTGAACTAGAAATTCACGTATTGATGTCTAAACACGATTTACAATAAATTGTAAGTATTTACCTATTCATAACATATTTTCACACTTACTGCTGGTTTACAAGGTTTAACTGGCAAGACAAGGCTCGCTGTAGTTTTGAGTAAATCTGTATATTTTTATCGATTTGTATTATAAGTACCTAAATACTTATTTACGATTATATACGTATTCTAGGTATCTAGGCTCTCATAATACAGGCTTTGCATTACTTTTCCAAAGTTTTGGGCAAGAGCCGTATGTGAAACGTCCAGACGTCGACCAATATTATATTTTCCTATTTATATAATTAATATTTGCCTAAGTAATTTGTCTATATTTATAGCTCGCCGGGTGAAAATCAGAAAACATTATTTTTTTCAAGACTTTTGTGTACACTTAGATACCTATTCCCATCGCGCACACCGTCACGAAAAACTGACTCTGAAATCGCTCCACCAAAATAAACAAACATATTTTTACCAAGCTCAATTAACTAAATGTATTTTTAATATCTAACTAGGTAAGTATCCTACTAAAATTAAAAACGCGGAAGTTTCTAAGAATGTTTTGATGTAAGGACCTAAGTATATTTAATGTAGTTACTATGACTGTTACTCTTTAACGCAAAACATACCTAGATACTTACTGAAGGGTTTTAGATGAAATTTGGTACCTACCTACTTAGATACCATTAGGTATAACTACTAGGTACTACTAATATAATAGGTACCTACATAGATACCTAGTTATATTAGTAGAGTAGTAGATATCTATTATAATAATAGTAGGTATCTATGTAGCAAATTTTATCCAAATAAATAGGTAGACATCCAATTAGAACCGATAGATAGACATAGATATAATAGGTACCTAATGGTCTGGAAAAACACATAGGATATTTTTATCCCGAAAAAATACGGGATGGAGAACTACGCGGGTGAAACCACAGAGCCGCTGCTAGTATTAAATAAAGTTATAGTTGGCTGTGTAAAGTTAAACGGGCGGTAACTGTAGATAGGTACTTACTTAGGTATTATGTAAGTAAGTACACGAGTTGTTGAACAAACTCCGTTGATAACACAAGTTTGTGGTATAATAGGGCACGCTAATTTTCGAAAGTTGTAAGTAGATATGTCAATAATTTATTGGAGAACTTGGTATGCCACCGGTGCGTCTTTGGGGCACTGCATGCCCCCGCGTAACCACACTAAAAAAACCTGAGTAGGTAGGTACCTACAACTCTTACCCTTACATAATTGCTTAGTACATTACAGTTAGGTACCTACACGGTTCTTAACTGCCGACTTAATGCGATAAGTAGGTACCTACATAGTGTAGGGTAGGTATAGGTATACCTACCTAGTGTAGGTAGGTATACCTACCTAGTGTAGGTAGGTAAACCTACACCTACTTACTAACTTACTAGCAACGCCTCCTGGTTTTACCCGCATACCTACGTAGTTACCGTATTTTTTCCGCACTGAAAAATTGTATAGTACCTATAAAGTATAAACTATCCGTGCTCTACAATCCTATCCGTTCGCCTGTTGTGGCGTGATTGAGCAACAAACATCTAAATTTTCGGATTTCTCATTTTAGGTAGGCTAGTTAGTAGGTAGGTACAGTCCGCGAGGTATAAGCTGAGCTTTGCATTAGTGTGAGTGATCACATGCATACGCATCTATTACCAAAAGTACAGTCAGACAACAAACTCTTAAACAACAAGCTGACATTAACTATCCAGGATCAATATGGTCATTGCGAAAAGAAGTATCTCTTTTAGGATTCAAATGGTCAAGGACAGAGAATAACAGAAAAATTTTAATGGAAAAGCATGAGATCCGTCACCTACGTATAACTTATTTACTTAAAATTTCCGAATACCGTATTCAGGGCAGGCCTATCGTTTATACCGATGAAACATATATTGACACCACTCACACTTCATCAAAATCATATTCAGATGGCAGCACTTGTGGTTTGAAGAAACACCTTATTAAGAGAACATGGTCCCAGCGTCCTGCGTCTGACTGTACTTTTGGTGATCACTCACACTAATGCAAAGCTCAGTTTATACCTCGCGGACTGTAATAGGTAGGGTTACCAACTTTTTTTTAGAAGAAATAGAGTATTTCTGATTTCAAAGGAGGTAAATAAAGAGTATGGACTTAAAAATAAGAGTATCATTTATTTTATCTATGTAAAAAGGTATTTTTTTGTACTTTTTGCAGCACATAACAATTTTTCATTGTGTTTATAAGAATTGTATGAGTCCAAACATTCTAACTCTTAATTTATATAGATCAAGAGCTCATTTTTAATCAATTTAAAAATGTGTAGAAAAAGAGCATTTTAGCGTACTCTATTAGTGTTATAGATTATAGAGTACGCTTACATGATATACCTAGGTAGAGTACAATACTCTATACTCTATTTTAGAGTACGGTTGGCAACCCTAGTAATAGGTAATAGGATCAATAGTAGCTACTTACTTATGTAACTACCTAGGTACCTAATAAGATATTTCTTAAAAGACTCTGTTAGAAAACAAATTAGAATTTTTTTAAACATGTGTTTAAGGTAGGTATTTATTTTAATATTGGACAATGATAAAAATTAATTTAATTTAGCAATCCAAATTAAATATAACAAATAGGTAATATAGGTAGGTATTAGGTAGGTACTAACCCAACAATCTGGAGAATAAGAATATACCTACCTAGGTATATAAAATAGGCTCGCACTGTGTAAAAATAGGTCTTAATCTATATATATATAAAAATGGATTGCTGTTCGTTAGTCTCGCTAAAACTCGACAACGGCTGGGCCGATTTGGCTGATTTTGATTTGAAATGTTTGTTGTAGCTCAGGGAATGTTTAAACGGTAAGAAAATATGGAAAAAATAAACTGATATACATAATTTCCAGTCAAACATTTTACGTTGCCGATCAAAATTTTCAACCATTTCATATGTCTATATCTTATCAAAAACCCACAATAACCCTTTTTATTAGTATTTTAGTATCAGCATTGCACCCGTGCGAAGCCGGGGCCGGTCGCTAGTATACTTATAAAATGTACAACAGTGTACGGCTGGAGATCATCGCTTCTTCATTCATGAATCATCTCAATATTCTCAATCGAGGAAAGAAACCAAAAATACCCACTCGATTGTCATCGATCAGCTCAACAAAAACAATCGTGAAATCGATTCGTTCCCAGAAGTTCGTTGACATTGGAATCGAGAGAACAACACTGGTCATTCACGACGACGCTTCTCCGAATAACTTATCAATTTTTGAATAATGAATGATAAATAAAAAAACAAAAGTTATAGATACCTCATAAAGTGGCCGCTGGCACGTTGGTGTAAATCCAGCTCCAGTTTTTACCCTTCACTCCCGTATCTAACTCCGTCCGTCGGCACTTCACAAACAATCGGAATTTTCGAATTCAAATAGTAAAAATCTTGTGTTTTATTTACGACTGTCTCATTGTTTATGTAACTGTAACAATACACGATTGATTCACTCGATTATCGCATGCGAATCGGTTCCGACGCGTCCGTCGCTGGCAACACAATGGCGACAATCGACAATCGCGCCGCGAGACTGCGGCGACGGCACTACCAACAAATCGAGTGATAAATCGGACGCTACAGCCAATGGGAGGCCGCCGTGACGCCCACGAGTGCGCGCCGCGCGCTCTCATTGGCCAAGTAACTGCCATTGCCTTACGGATGTTATTATGCAGAACGAGACCAACAGTTCGAAATTCGAAATAAGAATTTAAACGTTTACCAGCCAGCGTACAATGCAAATTGGTTGCGTCGAACAGCCGTGGTCTCTTTCTGGTGCGCTGTCTTCGTTTTTTGTTCGAGATGGGCTATAGCACTGTGGCAAGAATAACCATGACAGTTTCTGGTCGTTTCACTTGAGCCATTGTACGGCCACTTAGCGTTATTTCATTACAATGCTTATGAATTATGTTAAAATGAAGCGAATAATTTATTTATTTCCACGTCTAAAGTATGAAAATATTTTCTAAAGAAATGCTCGTAAATGTGCTGGAGTGGAGAATGCTTACCTGTTATGTATGAGAGTAGTTTTGTATTGTTCAAATGGATAGCCTGGTTAGCAGTAAGTAGGTAGGTATAGGTACTTAGGTAGGTATGGTTCTAGTTTCATTTAGGTACCCATCTACTATAAGTACCTACCTATAATTAAGGACAGAAACCATATATAACATAAAACACACTAGGTAAGTATTTAGGTAGGTAGGTGTAGGTACCTACCTAGGTACCTACCTAGTACTTATATATCTGTTATGGTACAAAATTGTATTGTTATTGTTAAGTAATAACTAGTAAGTACCTACCTACCTAGCTAGGTACCTACTTCTGTTTTGTACGATAACATAAAAAATATACCTTTTAATGGCATTATTAGGATGGCAAAATTACATATTTTTTTATCTAATAGGTAGGTAAGTTTTGAGTACTAAGCATTTGATCCGTTTTAATTAAAGCAGTCACCTACTTACTTTTTACCTACTTATGTTGGTGTTATCTACCCATGTACATAACTACCTATTTGAAAATGCTTAAACTGAAACAAATAATGTTATATATAATACCAAGGTACCTATATAGATAGCCAGTGTCTACCTAAACTATACCTAATAATAAATGTTAAAACTTAGTCCTTTGTCTGAAGGAAAAGGTTTTAGCGATAAAATAAGGCTGCTTGTTATGGAAATAATTATTATAATAATCACGCACAAATCAATAAAGGTAGGTACTAACGTACTAACTGTTTTTGTAGGTATCGTTTTAAATATACCAAAATGTGATAAAATTCTCTTTTTCTTTCATTGAAAAAACACGAGTTATTGTTTTTTCAACGAATTAGCTGAAACTTATTATTTTTTATGTTTCTGTTTAACAACTTTAAGTGTTAACATATTGAATAAAAAAATATACATGAAGTTTAATTTAAATTAAAAAGATTATTTTTAAAGTGCAATTACTGTAAAATAAAAAAAAACGATTTCACTAAAAGTTAGCCGAGTTTATTCGTTCAATTAGGTAGCACAAAAACAAAATCGTAAAAAGGTATTTAGGATTAACATATAGTCTACCTATATAAAATCCATAAGTTCTTAAAATCTTGTTCTTGAAGCCTTGTCTGAGAATAACCAGAATATTCAGTATTAAATATTTTATAATTTTCTTCATATCCTGTAATCTATGGACAGGGATGCTGCTTACCAACATGTCTGTACCTACCTATTTCTAGTCTAGCCACTACCTATACTTTTTTTTAAATAGATAGATAAATACTCGAACATAAGTAATATTTATGTGATTTTGCATGCTTAAAGGCAGATTATGACGATCTTATTGTTCTGTTTATGGACATCTATTTTATACACTCACACATAAAAACAAATAGAGCTTATGATGGAGCTTTAAAAGCGTACCTATAGAAATACAAAGCCAAAGCCTTGAAAAAAATCTTCCTTATGGAGGAAAGCCAGGTGTTTCCTAGTAGGTAGGTACTTAGGCTACTTTGTAGTACCTACCTAATTTAAAATGCATCTTGTCTTGCAAAATGTAACGCATTGTTAGTAGAAAAGTTTTTATCCGTTATATTTTAAAGGGCCAATAACACTTTTCCAAAAAATAAATCTCAATGATGTTATTCTAATAATAACAATAGGTATCAATTTCTCAGGAGAAAAAAAAACGTTGGAATATTTTAAGGTCAAGAGCGTCTGACAAAAAAAAATATTGAAATTTTCCCATCAATAGAAATCATAACGGAAGCTAGATCAAAAAATAACAACGCATTCACCTTGTACTTCCTACAATAACTTCAAACGGTTACAGTTATTGTAATTTTTAAGGATATTAACATACGTCTATCATCCTAGATATGATCCAATAACAACACAATACTTGTTACATGCAAATTTTGTAAGTGATACAAGATGCACAAAATCGAATATAAAAAAAATCGAGAAACGTCAATCGATTCTTTAAAAATTTAAATAAGGAATTGTCACGAAATCGACATGGCTACCGAAAAATGCAATGCCATTTATAAAAAAATGTTTATGAATGAACCATAAAGCACGTTCGATAATTGAATTGTTACGTTGTGTGAATGTCGGCGGTGCGAGGGCAGTGGGTCGCGCCCTAAGGGCTCTGTGGACTGCCAAATACGCATCACAATGTGCGGTCTACAATGCAACATACGCAAATTAACTTACGAACACAATTTTTATCGCCAATAAAAAAATCTATTCATCGATTTTACACCCTGCACATGTGCCGTTGATAAAGAAATTTTAAATGTCGATAAATGATTTTTGCATATGACAGGGCACGCCTCTAAACCCGGTATACACATGTAAATTTGGTAACATGTGTACAAATGCAGGTAGATTGCTATTTTATTGCGTCGCACTGTGATTTAAATTAGTTCGACTGAATTAAACAGACCGTTACAAATTCGTTTATTGGCAAAGTGCTATAAATACTTAAATTAGATAATGTTAAATGGAGCTTCGTAGTGAGATGGCTTTAAATGCTAATGCCTTCTGGCTGAATGATTCCATTGCTCAATTTCGAGCTGACTTTACATAATACCATTATGATATTTGACGAAATTTCATTCATATTGACGCCATGATTTTCACTGTAAAACTTGGATACCTATTAATAAAAGACTTGTTATGGACTGAAAAGCGCCGTGTACAAATTACTTACTCAAGTCGTTAAATCAATACTTTTTCTTTTTCTAGTCATGTCTTTGGATCCTTAGGATTTTTTTCTGTAATTTGGTCATATATTATAGGCAATAGTATGGACCTTTCTTGCCCTTATTCTAACGTCTAGGTATATTGTTCTACTTCTTATTATAAGTAAAAGAAATATCGATTTATGATTATGTTGATATTTGTTGCTAGATGTAGAATGTTGGGCCTACTGTAGGTAAGTTCGGATTGAGTCGAAATTTGGAGAGCAGATAAATTTCAGTTTGGGAAAGCACATATCAGATACTATGTGCTTTGCATCCCGAAAAAAATCAAACTCCGTATTAGTATAGTAGGCACTTTTTCAAATCCCAAATTTACTAAATTTACCTAAAAAACTTGTGAACACATACTAGTAATTTTGATACATTATTACATGTAAAAATTATAGTTTGAGAATGTATCCATGCGAAATTCATATTTTTTTGAGTGCAGAGTGAAGGGACGAGCTAAGTAAATGGGCTTGATAGTGATTACTAATTAGCACGTCTGCTAATTACTAACAGCTACAGGCACGGTGTCTAAGAGCACAGTGCTATGTATCTATCAAAACATGAGGATTCCATTCACTGCTTAGTGCTTCACTGTGATCGTCACCCAGAGATCTAAAATGGTTTTGACTCAAGTCAAACAACCCCTTTCAGATTGAGACATTGAGAGAGAGACAAACATCTGGATTCGAACATTTAAAATAGCAATAAGATAGGATTTCACCAATAGCCCGTTACTAATTTTTTTCAAACCTCACAATACTGCTTACAGGTGAACTGACACACCCATATTACACGTTACATTTCGCCCACCAAACATTTTCCGCAAAATCGATTCAACGGCAAGTAAATCGATCGATAACTCGATTCAGCACGCCCATCACAATAAAGCAACATTAGCATATGCGACGTAAAGCTACGCTACAAACGCAATGTCATATGGTAATGCGATTGATAGTCGATACGGATTCGCAAATTTGTCTCGCATTGTGCCTAGTTTTGTATCACTTTTGTATCGAATACAAATCCGTTGCCGATATTTTCATGCTAATTTTTTTATTATGAATTCAAAAATAGAATTTTCGCGCTGGTTCTATTGTTGCATGAATGAGATCTAGTCGCTTGATCGACTTGAAATTGATAGTTCTTTTTTTGAATTTGCTACTGATTTTGTGATTGACGTTCTTTGACAGTACAGTAGTGACAATGGATTCAATTATGCAAACAACTTTATTGTATTGAAAATGAATCCTTAATCAAAGTATTAACTAGGAAACACGTACCTACCCAATCTAAACGTACCTACCACTTCTTTTAAAGGTAGGTACCTACATACTCCTGTAACTCATTTTCAAGCTGTCTTTTAAAGGTAGGTACCTGCATACTCCTGCAACTCATTTTCAAGCTGCACCGGCGAGAGTTAAAATGAAAGGCTCGGTAGGTACAATAAAAAACTTTAATTTTGGAAATGTGTTCTATTCACAAGTCGAAATCAATAAAAATAGACAATAAAATACCTAAAAGGAAAAAATTATAGCCAAACAAACAAATTAATACCACTGAGTTTCCCACTGCATTGACGTCAAGAAACAAAACAGAGCGTGGGTAATCAGGGGGTCTACCGCCAACCTAAAACTGCCTTAGCTTTGATATTGGTATCTCTTTTCTTTTCGCTTAAAATAATAGAGACAGAAATAGTAAAGCAAAATCCTTATGTCTCTGAGGGGCGATCACAGTGCAGTGCTAGGTAAAGACTTGGCCTCTTCATATTCCAATAGCTGCGTAGTACTATGATGTTATGAGCAGGTGTGTTGCTTACGATTAGATACATAATCTGTTCGCGTCATGTAAGTACCTATTTACCTATATTTAAAATAATATAATTACCTATGTTTATCTATCTATTAAATTTCTAGTGTCTAGCCCGTAAAGCGATGCGGAATCCATATCGGTACGGCACCGGATATAACTCATCATGAGAATTAAAAAAAAAAATGAATCTACCCTCAAAAATTTTGAGGTTAGTTTTGACAAAACAAATCATCAGTGAAGGTTTATCAATTAAAAATATTTTGCGGCAGCAGAAAAAAAATTCTATAAACTAGTGAAATAAATGAATAAAATTTGTCTTAAAATTTGCACGAGCTAGTGCAACAACTTTTACTGTGGGTGATTATTCTGTAACGTACAAAGTATACAGACGAGTGTTCTGTTTGTGGCGTGAAGTGGTGTGGCATTGATTAGACCTACGAGTGGGAATTATTGAGAGGTTTCGTCCCACAAGTGGGACTCATCGATGGGTGTTCTTTTTGGGGTGTCGTTATTAGGGCTATATTTATATGTTAACCTCGAAAAATGTTTTTGTTACTTATCGTTTTCCTCACCATGCTTTCGTCGCCTCAAGTTTAAAATATCCGATCGAATCGTAATTGCAATTCGCAATCGGCGAATCGCAACTACTAACTTTTTTTTTTAAATATCATAAATAGGTTGAAGTAAAAATACCTTCGATAAATTAACATGACAAATTTTCATTTTATTGTTCAATATGCGATGCAAATAACTAGTATAATTAACAATAATAATAGTAGGGAAGATAATAATAATAGTCTATACATATATTATATAGTCTATACTAGTATATTATACTTAGTCAAAATAATAGTCTATTCCTAAGTAGATACGCGACAATCAGATTAATAAGACTATATCAATTCTTAACTACTTCTACCTAAATGTTCTTATTAGGAAAGTGCAGTCGAAGCTCTTTGTTCAAGTCTATGGAACAACAACCATTAAACGATGTCGCTTTCTGGGGCTATGAGCAGTATGATGAATAAGGGTAAGGTGACATCAAATCGGCTGCACACTCTCCGAAATGCATCCGGTAAAAAACCCGTGAAAACTTGAAACTTTGCGACGATTTCCTCATCATCATCAGCCTATCTAATAGTCTTCTACTGCTGGACGTAGGCCTCTCCTATGGATCGTCACATGGCACGATATTCTGGTGTTCGCATCCACTAGCTGGCAGCAGCCTTTCGTAAGTCGTCGCTCCACCCGGCTGCAGGGTGCCCCACTCTACGCTTACCAGGACGCGGTCTCCACTCTAGAACACGTTTGTGTGTAGACTTTGAAGTCTTATACGAGTATGACAAGGGACAAGGAAGTGGTTGCCAATGAGTCTTTTGGCACGTGAGTTTTGGTTTGAGTTCAAAGCCCTCAGCTGGCACTTAGTCGACTCTATCCCAAAAACGTGAAGAGTACTTCAAACAATATTGAATCGATGCTTGGTACCTACCTTCGCACCTGCGACTGTATGCCCAGTTTTTTTAGCTGCTAATTAATTTAGCCTTAGAGTCAAAGCATGATCAAAGGTTGAGCGTAGATCATTTAGCGTAGATAAAGCGACTAGAACTCTATCGCAGTAAAATTTCATTCTTTAAACTTTGATATTATTATCAATACTTGAATGCTTTTACTTTTGTTTCTTATTGAATTTATTCACAAATTGTGGATTTATTAAGTACTTGGACTATGAAAAATGTTGAATATTTTTCATAGAAAACTCACAAATCGGTGTAAAAAATCAAATTAACATCTCACATAAGGTTAGCACAAATATGTTCGGAGTACGGCGGCCAGAAACCTCAAAGCGACCAAAGCAATGAAAGGCCACCTTACAAACCCAACATTTCCCAAGATCCGACAGTTGCCACCAATTGACATCTGCCAAACTGCATTCTTCATTATATCAATAGACATAACCAGTCCTTAATCAACAAAGAATTCTTCGCTAACCAATGCGCTTCGAGTACTTTTCAATCGACAACATCCATACAAATCATTCAATCTACTATCAATTGAGTACCGCAAATCTGTATTCACGATCAGATCGTTATCTTCACTAATACGATCTCATATATCCGGTCGGAACTGGAAATAGAGCCTCTATTTTCTATGGAATAAAGACGAGAATTTGGAGAAAGAAATTGTGGCGCTTTATGAAGAGTTTATTCTGAAGTTACTTAAATGAATTGTTGGTCGAAATTCGCGTAGAGTGCGGTTTTTTCGTGTGCAACCGTTTGGTATTAATCACTCTATGAAGATACTGGCATTAAGATTGTCCAGTTAAAGTACGGATTAAGTGATTGTTAGTTTATTGGTGGCGTGTGTGCTTGGAGATCTTTCTCGGGGATAAAGGAAGAGCAGATGTTTTGAAATGATGTCAAAATTTGCAGAATCCCACCGTTAGCGAAGTATCTGATCTGACCGTCCGAAATGTTTGGTGAAAACAGTTTTTTTAAATGATACACATATTAAATGACTGCCAGTGGCCTATGGTTTGACTCACGTCCTGATTCCTTAATTTTGCGCTAAGAAAAGTAGATCTAATCTCGTAAAATTATCAATTGTGTTTTTCTAGATTTTAATAGTGTTCCAACGGAACCGTTTCAACGTGGTTGAGCAACAAACATACTAATTTACCAATTTATGATACTTTATAGAAAGATGATACGAGCAACATATGCCCCTGATTTTTAAGCAACATTTTCTTTCTCCGTTTTTAAGTTAGCGGCATTACCTTTCCAACTCATGGGAGTTCGAAAGGAAAGTGGTGTGCGTGGGATCCGAACCAGGGACCTCGAATCAGCAAAGGTATGGTACTACAGAGTACCTACTATTACTGTAAATGTACTTAGTATCTTGCAAAAATGATGCTTATGCTGCTATGATATAAGTTGCTGACTTTTCCAGTCCAAATCGGTTCGTCTTACGTCGTGGCTTAGTTTCAAGTGAATTTGTTTTCTTAGCGTATGTGTTGGGTTCAGTTCCCACTCAATACACACGTATCGGTAGATTGAGAATGTGGATGTTTATTCTGTTTACAGTTTTAAAATGTACTTTTTAACTACAAGTACCTTTTCTTTTTTATTTTTAATAAAGAGTGACGAGGCGTACTGGACATGTACCTGATTGTAAGCAACATGCCTGGCACATAACAGCACAGTGACATGCAGATATGGGTACATGAAGAGTCCAAATAATTACCTAGCACTGCACTGCGCTCGTCACCCGCTAAGAAGCTATATCTCTAAGCCCTGTAATTTCTCTGGAAACATTGCCCTTCAAACCGGAACACAGTAATGTTTGCACATTACTGCTTGGCGGTAGAATACCTGGCAAAGGTGTGGTACTTCCCTAGGCGGACTCTGCTAAAAGTCCTACCACTACAAATGATTGAATGACACTACACTGGATCGTCCTCTCGCTTGATGTTAGCGATAGCGCAGTTTACGAAGGAGTGGGCCTACCTAGAAGAGAACGATTTACTCTCGATATGAATACACCAAGATTGTAACCATCGAGAAAAGCTCACTCGGGCAACGCATTCCACAGCCAAAACGTTCTTATCACAAAAGTAGAGTCAAACTTCTTCGTTGGATTCTTTGGAACCTCAAACATGAAACGGTCGTTTCTTCGAATTACGAGCAATCCAATAAAAATGAAAGCGGCCAAGTGCGAGACGGACTCGCCCATGAAGGGTTCCGAAGCACCAAGTAAAATAATACAAAAGTTCTTGTAGTTCGGTGTAACTTTGATCGATGTTTTAATAGTAGTGTATATTTTTATTTTTTTTAACTATAATAGATTTACACTTGACCGCCATCTCGCCTGATGTAAAACGACGATGCGGCCTACGATGAAGCGTGCTTACCTAGAAGAAACCGATTCACTCTCGACTTGAAGACACCAAGATTATAACTATCGGGGAAAATCCACTCAGGTAGCTCATTCCACAGCCTAGATGTTCTTATCACAAAAGTAGAGTCAAACCTCTTTGTTCTATTTACGACGTACCTACCTACTAAAAAAAAACATTCACTAGATCGAGTTCAAACCAATTTTATTCGGAAGTTTGCATGGTAATGTACATCATATATATTTTTTCATACATCTACTTACCAAGTTTCAACAGTGTAGTTCTCATAGTTTCGACAAAAAGTGACTGTGACATACGTACAGACAGCCAGACATGACGAATCTATTAGGATTCCGTTTTTACTTTTCACGGAACCCTAAAAAGGGTAATGCAGTATTAAATCATACAGATCAGTCATTTGTATAGCATTCAACATTTGCTTAAACATCAGTCTCATAGTCCCCGCAGAAACCTCCCAAGTGCGCAAATAATCAACAGAGATTAAGGACAGGTATTCCGCGTGATCGGAAACCAAAAGCGGCCAATTTAAAGGGGATCGCGACAATGCCATATAAACGCAATTATAAAACCAGAATGCGTTGGTAGGTAGTACCTAAACAAAGTAAGCGACTTCGTTTCATGATCGATGTTCTAAAGACTCGATCGGAGAGGTTATGTATGTTGACTCTGTATGTTAAGAGTGCGCCTAAAGCCAGGAAAAAATCAGATTTCACCCGCGCGACGCGTTTCTTAATGTGATGCACATAAAGTCGAGAATAGCATGACACAGTTTCGAGGAAAAATCAATATTTAATCAGGCGTCCATTTTTGACTAAGTTTTATTTAATTACTCAATAACTAAACATAAATTTAAGAAAGTGTTCGGTTACTTTACTAGAACGTACAAATAGGAATTTTATTACCAAAAAATAATGTGGGGTCATCGCTGATAATTTCGAGTACTCGAATTAAAACGGGGTTTTTCGGTGTCATTTTTATTTTTTTATTGTAAAAAACTCTGATCTATTTTCAAAATTCTATTCGGTTATTGTGCTTCTTCTTGATTGTACCCACACGTCAACATTTTTTTGTCATAGTTTTTAGTTTCTTAACTTCAGTGAGCGGCGTCGAAAATGTCCTTTTTCGTTTTCTGGCTTTAGGCGCCCCCTTAACATTTGCCAGTTATTTTACCGCCAAACAGTAATGAGAAAACATCACTATGTTCCGGTTTGAAGGGCAATGTTTCCAGTGAAATTACAGGGCAAATAGATGACACATATTGTGTTATAGGTACTCACTTATCTCTAGGTAACGAGTGCAGTGCAGTGTTAGGGTTAATGATTTGGACTCTTCATGTTCCAATAGCTACGTATCACTGTGCTGTTAGGGGTAGGCGCCTAGACGTGTTGCTTACCATCAGGCATTCTATACTACAAAAAAGATAAACAATTTTTTACTCTTAATTAGAAACCGTTAATATCGAAATTATGCAAAAGAAAAAAAACAGTTGGCGACCTTATCGCTACCAGCAATCTCTTCCAGACAACCGTCATAATTAGTTTTACAAGCGTAATTTACACTTGATAGTCCCACTGCTGGGAGTCTTCTCTTGTAAGAAGATCGTCAAAGCCCAAACCAATCACCCTGGTCAAGTGCGAGTTAGCTCACATCTGGGACTCGATGCCCAGTATTGTTAAAAAAAAGCCATTGAGGTAACAAAGGTTAATTTTTGGCAACACTGAACGAAGCACCATGTACTCATACAATGTTTCATCTATGGCCAAAGCAAACGATATCATACAAACCAAGCTACAGTTGTCGGCACTTTATTATCAAACGACTGGCTAATGTAAATACTAACAGATTACTTTTACCACAATACGTAAAAAAAACTGTTTGAAACCACGTTAAGAACGGATATTCTATTTTAACACCAATTTTGATCCTAAAATACAATCAAATAACAACTCTATACGCTTAACTTTAAGCTAAGCTTTTAAAATTTAACAAGAATGAACGAAAATTATTTCTTTTGGTTTGTTTTCTGTCAAATTTCAATTTTGTTGTTATTGCCTTAAGGTGCATTTTTCAGTGTGATCGAAAGGGTCAATTGGGGTAAGCTTAGCAAGAGTTTATGCTATGGTAACTAGAACTGTCATTGTATTCGATATTAGAGCAGTCTCGAGAACGGAAGCGGCAAGGATACTGTCAAATTGTTATTTAGTCGACTGGATATGACATAATGATGTTAAGTCCGAGCGTGTGTAAGTTGCTCATTCAAGATACTCCTTTTTGGTTGAATGTTGGTTTAGTTGGGTACTTGCTTTCTGATGTCAATGAATGTTGGACATTGATGGGGTTTCTGGTTCGGTGGATTTGTGTCTGCTCTTATTTAAATCGAAAGACATAAAATTGGAACTTAATGATTATACTAGAACTTTAATTCAGTGTAGTGATAAAACGCCTTCTAGAGCCCGCTGTGAGAAGTACCATATGCCGGTTTGAAACGCACCGTTTTAAAGCGATCATAAATCTTATTATCTTATTAATTAATCAATTAACCATATCCTACTAATATTATAGGTGTGAATGTATAGTTATTTGGATGTTTGTTACTCAATCACGTTGAAACGTATAGACAGATCAGGCTGAAATTTGGAAGACAGTTTGATTATATTCTGGAAGAACACATAGGCCACTTTATACTTATACCGAAAAATAACAGGAATGAGAAATACGCGAGTGACGCCGCTGGGCTCTGCTAGTCCTACAAATATTTTAAATATTAATGTATGGACGTTTTAATATTTGTTGCTCAATCACGTCGTAACGTATGAATAGATCGGGCTGAAATTTGGAACACAATGAGATTATAGTCTAGAATAACACATAAGCTACCATATATCCCCGCTAAACAACGGAAACGGAACTACGCGGGTAAAATCGCGGGGTTCTGCTAGTCACCTTATATATTTGGCTGAAGCGCAGTACCTACAGTCTTACAAAGTGTTTTGGACTTTTCATGTTCAAATAGCTGTGTAACAGGTATTGATTACCATCAGTTGCATGTATTGCCGTCGCTCTATAGTAAAATTATACCCAGAAACATACCTTGCCTTGCAGTAACGGCCAAGATAATGTAGACAACGATAACATATCATCTTTCGAATGGAATGTTATGAAGTATAACAATATCTGCTAGTTCAATTAGATTATAATTGTATTAATATAACGTTTTATTTGCACTTTAAGTTACGTTATTTGAGTTTTCGTAATCCTTAAGGTGAGCAAATTATAACTACTATGGAGTAGTTGTCTGAAAAAAATATAATGGAGTGCAAGCTATTTGAACGGTGTCAAAGACAGCAGCAAATAAGGAACTTATTTTCTTGTGTTCTATTGTGTTCTATTGTACTTATACACATATTTTCAAAAATATACATTGACTGTGTTTCACTTCAAGTTTGGTATGCATCATAGTTTATTTGAGTTCAACTGTCTTAAAAACATATTAAAAAGAAAACTATTAATAGTATACAGTTATTCGGTACATATTTTTATAGAAATGATTTATTTGTATTCATTTGTAAATTGCGAATAATTTGACGCAAGTAAAATATACAATGCGCACGGTCTAAAATTCAGTATATTTATCTGGAAAAATACAGAAATAAAAAGATAAGCAGTCAAAAAGACGGCCGATAGAAATTAAAACTGAAAACTTTGATTATTTTTATTGCGTGATGGATTACATAACTTTACTATAATAAAATAAAAATTGTGATACAATTTTTCAAACGCCCACAAGAAACTAACGAATATTTAAAAGACTTATAGCACGAGCTATTTGTATTTTAATTATTCCTAAGCGATGTTGATGACACGTCATCAGTTCCGTGGATTGTTCACCCAAAAAATGTTCAACACGCCTAAAGAAGTGTTCAGTTGGAAATCTGTCTGTTTTGCGTTTTGCTTTATTCAAATCTGGGCATGTTGCCATAAAACTACAATGGAGTGTTGTGGGTTTGATCCACTGTAAGTATAACTACGGCAAATATAAGTGCTGTATTTTGTACCATTTTATAAATGTAAATAGATGATTCAATATCTTCAGTTTAGATTTTTGAGGTTTTGCTGTAAATATTGTAATTTATTACTCGTAAAGTTTAAACAAACTAGCTGAATCATTTTATTGTGACAAACGTGAGAATAATGAACCGAACTAAAGAACGAGCGAGAGATTAAAGACAAACATTGAACCAATATCCAAACATCAAACAAATTCTGTTATTAGCTATTATTACTCCATACGTATTTCGTTGCGTACAGACCGGCTGTCATCGGCTTAGATGCGTGTTCCGATTGTGAGTAACGATTCTCACGGTGCTGTATGCCCTGTGACCTGTCTTTGCCCGGTGTACTCGCGAAACTTTGTAGGGCTGTCACGTTACTACAGAATCTTATAGAAATAGTCGATATTCCGTTATTATTTTAATACAATACTTAAACATAATCTTTACAATCTGGTCTGTTTGAGTCAAATTGACATTACAAACGTTGAATTTATTTCATACCAATTTGAATTTTCTTTAAATTTTATCTGTCGTCTTTAATAGATGATTTATCTTCTCTTCAACCGGACTGCAGAATATGGTTGAAAATTAAACAGAATTTGGCTAATTACATGCGAGTAACATATCAGCTAATTTTAAAATTGTTAAAGACCTGTTGATACAAAACATCCTTATCTACTCCTAAATAGAGCAATAAAATGCTTTAATTTATTTTTTGGATTTTATTGACGTAAAGTTCTGTCAGTTTTAATGTATACAGCTCAGTTTATTCGCTACCGTAGACATTTTAAAATATTGTTTTCATATCTTACAAGTTATTCCTGGATATTATTATGTTAATAAATGTAGAATGCTAATTTCTTTATGATTTTGAACAAGATCTGAGTTGTTTAGATTAGCAATCTTGTTATTTTTATTACGAGGTTAACAGTAACTGTTTTCTCTTAAAAAATTAAAATACTAATGCGTGGTATATTTTATCGTAAAACTTTGGGGGAGCCATAAATTAGATTGAGTTTTACGTCTTAAGGAAATATATTATTTCACTTTTTTATTTATGTTACTACTGAGTGGAAACCAGATCGCGAATGTCGGTGCAGTAGATCAAGGAAATGTTGGTGAGACGACGGCGACGAACATCGGAAAGACGGGGATTGAGATTGGAAAGTATGAAAGACAAAAACGGAACGGAAGAATGAATGAAGATTCTTTATTGTTCACATCATAATGAATACATAAAATTTAGGAAAAACAGTAAGACTAGTGATACAACTGGCGGAAGACAGAATAAAACAAGAGGCATATATTAATAATAGAAAGTTTTGCTTGACGATTGGGCCAAGGTTCAGAAACATAAGGCATAATGCATATAATGGAGTTCTTGCAATGTTTGAAAATTATTTAATCTGTAATTTTGACACTAACACAGGTCTGAGGTCTGAGTTGACTTCTTCTTCTAGAGTTAGTATAATTTGTAAGCTTGTTATAGATTCATTTTAAAAGAGGTTTTCGCTAACAGTTAAGGCAAAATTCAGCTACAAATGGAAGTCATCCTGGACATTGTAGATTTATTTAGTAATTATTTTTGTAGTAGGATTAAGCTTCTACCACAGGCTACTCAGAGGCTGCCTGGTTACTAGCGGCACTATAGTTATTGTTATTATAAGCTAATAGCGCCACGCCATTTTGTTCGCGTATCTAGTTCCAATTTCCTTATTTTTTTCTCAATAAAATGTATCCTAATGTAATCGAATATAACATATAATAATCTAACTGTGTTCCAAATTTCAATCCAATCTGTTCAACCTTAACGACATAATAAAGCCGTTAATATTCTATAGATAGAAACTTTTTGCATTTACAATAAAATATGCGGAATTTTTATAAGTGTTAGTGTATTTTAATACTTAAACATTTTTTAAAATACTTTACTGACAACCCTGTAACGATAAATAGGAAGTACAGGGGTGTGAGTAAGTATGACCTCAAGTTACCCATCATGTACCCTAATTTTTTTTTTCGCTTTTGTCGTTATCTGAAGAATTACACGGTAGTGAATTGAAATCGATTGCAAAAAATGCAATAAATATCATTCAATTGTATTTAAAAGGGTTTTGAATTTAATATAAGTTCGATTGGGGCTTAGATTCGTTGTTGGAGACAAGAGTTGAATGCGCGAAAAGATTGGACGAGTTACGGTTTTTTTTTCTGATTGTCTTGACACATTCAAGACGTGGGTTTGAAGAAAAAAAAACAATCGATTTTCGAAAATTTCACGCTTTTTCCATAGAACGTATTTTTTGAAATCGACAATAGTTATTTTTTTACCGTTTTCAACGATTACTCCACAACTAAAATCCTTTTATAAGTATTTCTTGATGATGTCTAGGTACATTTTCGTAAGTTTAAGGGGGCGCCTAAAGCCAGAAAACGAAACAAAAAAAGGACATTTTCGATGCCGCTCACTGAAGTTAAGAAACTAAAAACTATGACAAAAAAAATATTGACGTGTGGGTACAATCAAGAAGAAGCACAATAACCGAATAGAATTTTAAAAATAGATCAGAGTTTTTACAATAAAAAAATAAAAATGACACCGAAAAAACCCGTTTTAATTCGAGTACTCGAAATTATCAGCGATGACCTCACATTATTTTTTGGTAATAAAATACCTATTTGTACGTTCTAGTAAAGTAACCGAACACTTTTTTAAATTTATGTTTAGTTATTGAGTAATTAAATAAAACTTGGTCAAAAATGGACTCCTGATTAAATATTGATTTTTCCTCCAAATTGTGTCATGCTATTCTCGACTTTATGAACATCACATTAAGAAACGCGTCGCGCGGGTGAAATCGGATTTTTTCCTGGCTTTAGGCGCACTCTTAACATAAGTGCTAGTCTTCTTATGATTAGGTTCTGGGTTTTAAAATAAATTTATAACTAATAACTCTACTAGATGTAGTTTAACATGGCCATAGCTCTGTCTGATATTGAATTGTTATGAGAATGCTACAATATCTATTTTGCCAAAGATGGGGCCAATGAAAATTTACCTTCAAATACCTCGAAGACTTAGTCTAGCTAGTCTTAGTTGGCTTCTTATGAAATTTGGTCGAGTGTATTTGTTTTTTTTCGGAGAGAATAAATTATTAGTTCCTACTTATGTTAAAAATGTGAAAATTTGGATGTTTGATGCTCAATTACACCAGAGTTGGTAAATGAATCGAGTTGAAATTTTGGTACACAGATGGTCTGAAATAATACTCACGCTACTTTTTATCCCGTGGAAACTATTACAGGAACGAGAATTACGCGCAAAAAACCGTAAGCCGCTTCTAATTTAACGTTTAAATTACTAATTCCCAGTTTTGTTTCATAACGTTCGTTATAAAATAAATACAAAAGAATAATCAAATGTGAAAAAATTTCGCATATTTTAATAGTTTTATTTTGAATACTGACAATTCCTTTATTTCACATTTCGCCCTTTTCAAAAACGTCTACACAAATTAGAGATGTTCTTATAAAAAGTGAATCGAATGAGTTCTTACTCGTTCAAAAACCGGATTTTAATCCTCAGCCACTTTTCGCTCGAGATAATCCTTAGTTATGTCTCTCTTGTTAATAAATCGAATCGTAATCGAAAATCGAATGAATAAACAGCGTATAATTTAACAGAAAGTTCATTTTTAGAATGTTTTCATGTACAAAATAGTTTATGACGGACCCCACGAATATGATATCTATACTCTACCTATATATATATATATGTCTATCTGTCTGTATGTTATACCAAATTAGCTTTTAACAAAGTTCTTAATATGCAAGTACCCACGTACGACACCTATAATCTATTTTTTTTTAATGTTTTGAACACATTTGTTCGTAATGGGGCTCCTATTGCACCAATTTCTGTATTGTAATGTATCTCATTACGTACTTGTGCGGCAATATAACGCACGGTTTCAAAATGCTCCGTCTAAAACGAACGGTACCTTTTTAAATCTCAGTAAAGAGTTTTTATGTCAGAAAAAGTGGTCAACATTTTAAGAATAAAATTAACTTTGAGAGATAATATATGGTAAATAATTATTCAACTCGTTAATTTAATTAATTTTGACCATAATAGTACATTATGATATAAGTGCGGTAAGTTGATAATTACAGCTGAGGCTTTATTGCTAGCTCGAGCCGAAGGCGAGAGCTATAATTAGCAGAGGCAGTAATTATCAAAGCGCACGTATGTCATACGACGTTTTATAACATATTTGCGAGGAAATAAACAAAACTCTGACGACATTTTCAAATAAAAACAATACAGCGAAAAAAAACGCGCGGAATAATATTTACTTGATCACAGATCACAGCACAGAGTAAGTAAACACTATGGATCACAGATTAGCAATGCGCGCGCATCGGTGCCTTTTTTTTTAAGCAACGGCACAGAACCAGCCGCTATGCCATTAATAATAAAGTAAATTAATATTTTTGTGTTTTGTTACAGTAAAATTAAAGTAATTTATGGTCTAAATTAATTAAATTAACGAATTTAGTAATTCTTTATTATATTTTACCTCTCAAAGTTAATTTTATTCATAAAATGTTGACCACACTTTTCTGACATAAAAACTCTTTACTAAGATTTAAAAAGGTACCGTTCGTTTTAGACGGAGCATATCTCTCTACCTAGTCTGTGGACGGAGCATTTTGAAACCGTGCGTTTTACATTACACATTACAGCACTAGTGCGTAATAAGATACATTACGATACAGAAATTGGTCCAATAAGAGACCCTTTACGAGCAAATATGTTATAAATTACAATTACAATTTACAGGATTTTTACAACGAAATAGCTGATATTCTAAAACATAACTTGGAACTACTAATTTGAGGGAAATAATTAGGGCTCCGTGAAAAAAATTAAGCCCTTAAAACAAGGATGAAACCGCGGGCACAGCTGGTGTTGATATAAATTGTAAGTTTGTCTATTATTTTACTCAGAATACTTATGATGAGGTCACAAGATGTTTGATTCAATGAACGACTCTCGACAGCTCACAACATCAAGTTATAGCCACTTCAGGTTATATGCGTACTTAAAACACTATTCTATAGCAAGCGTTGTTCCGATATGACTTCTCATCTGGCTACGAAATTGTAGGTTCCAGCATTTTTAGCTTACTTTATGCTTTCAAGCTTGACCAATGACCATTCCTGTAGCCTATGCTGCCTACGTTACACTTAAAGAGCTACGCTGACGACCACAATGCTGACCGCTCTACGCTGTGCTACGCTATGTTTTTGTCCATAAACGGCGCTGACAGCATACTGTAATCTGAAATGACTACATTGCTACGTAGGCACTGCAAGTCGCGCCAGTAATAAATGTAGCCTACCATCTATGAAAAATATACTAATTATACCTTCTATATTTTTAACATTAGATATACAAAACAAAATTGTCAATTTATTTCCCTTTTAAAATAGTTAAAAGACATTACGTGAATTCTTTACTTTAACTATAAAAACAAGATTATTAATAGATACCATTATAACAAAACTTCGTATCTGTCTTAATTTTTCTATGAATATTAATATTTTTGAATACCTGTTTAATCTTAAATTTAGTTTTAATGGCCATAGATCTAGTTTTATTAAAATGTAGGAGCTACTTTCCTATACGCCAGTAGCGTATTAAATAGATAAACAACTTATCGTTGGACTCAAAGGGAGGCGCCACTAACACTATATCAAAGTAACATGCTACTTGCTGTGCTGAAGGGTAATAATTAAAACATCAAGGATACAATTTCAGACGAAACATAAAATTCAATCTTGAACATAATCAAAGATGGCGCCTATGTAACGTTTTTACATGACTGAAATATATTGTGTCCAAATTTAAGGTTCTGTTGATGTCAATAGTTATTTAAACATATTTTAACAAATTACTACTGCCATCATTTCAATTGTAGAGGAAACTATTTGTCCATATCTTTGACTTCAACACTACTCAAAGAAACAACACTGTGCTTGAATATTGTTTACAATACGATTAAATCTTTCTTTGTTGTAAAAGAAAGGGTTGTCAAGTTACGAGTGTCTCACAAAATGTTCATCATTTGACCAACTCTATATAAAAATTGTTGAAACCATTCGAGTAATTCAATGGTGTTTCAAATGGTACTTTTATTAATTAAATTGGATTGGATTCTGGAACTTTAATTTCATTTTTATTACTTTCGTCGCTTCCGAAAATTTCAACTTGAGGTGTTTTATAATGTAATACTTTATTTACTATAACACTTTATTTAAATGATAAAATAGGTTATGTTTTAGAACAAAGATTTTTAACTGGAGCGAAATCATTTCTTACTTAAACTTTTTTAATTTTTGCATAATGTAATTGGGAGGTCTTTAACAACTTTGGGGATTCGGCACAATACTGTCTCATACGTCTCTTATCACACATCCTGACAGGAAAAGTTTGTCTCTTTCATCTTACTCCACGTATCATTACTGGAAAATTTTACATTGATCTAAGTTGCTTAAAAATATTGGATTCTAGCTCGCGTTAGTATTGAGAGAAGTGCCTGAAATATGGAAATTAGAGTGTCAGAGTACCCACTTGGCCACATTTTTAAATACCATTTTAATGTAGCCTATATTTGGGACATAGCGTTTAATATACCTAGTTAATTTTTGTTTCATTTGCTATCAAAACATACAATAAAATAAAAATTAAACAAAAAATTAGGGTACCCACTTACACATCGTTAGCATTTTTAAACTCAACAAAAACTCGAGTCTGAGGTTAATTATATAACTATTTTGCATCTGTATCTAGACTTCTACGATCGAATTGTTTAACAAAGTCAACTAACAATTGCCTAAAAGAAGGCAGCTTGCTGAGTTGATAAATGAATGGAACACTTCAGTAGTGGTTTACCTAGATGACATTTTTATTGTTCTTGAAGGGATGATAACTTTTTTGTCTTTTTCCCTCTGTATGCTATAGAAAGAGAAGGAAATGTAATAAAAGGGTCAGACGACATTAAAGGGTGAAGGGGGCGTAACTTCAATGTCTAATATAATAAATTGTGCTGAAGATAATGTCTAAATTTTAGTACACTAGGTTGAGCACAACGAGGGGCATGTATCAAGCAGTTTAATATTATGTAAGCAGATGTAGTAAGTTTTAATGCTATTATAGTTAACACGAATATATGTGTTGTTAGTATCATAGTTTATTTTCAAATTTCATTTCGTTTCAAATCATATTATGTATTGTTGACTCCTTATTTATATATTTTTTATCAGCCTATGTTCCATCAATGCAGTCACCTGAAACAGTTGACTCTTAGCGATGTGGTCAGGATAGCATTGATTTTAAGGTTTTGTAAGTATTGTTTTCGAATAAATTTCTACAAAATATGTTCATCTCACGATTTAAAATAAAATCGCTTGGTCTACGCTTTAAATGCATAGGTACCTTTTACATCGAATTATGTAATTGTATCCACTGCGCTGTCGCTACAATAATTGTGAAAGTCGAAATATACATGTTTGTAACATTTTCGAAGCAGACATTCTTAGCAATTCATTTTTAACTCCCAACCAAAAAAGGGGTGTTATAAGGTTGACGTCGTTGTCGGCAACGTAGAGCTCAAGCGGTTGGACCGATTTCGATGCGGTGTTTTTATTTGATGGTTAATGTGCTGTGGTTCTTAGCTATGTTTGGTCAAGATGGTCGCCTCCAAAAAATGACGGTCAAAATATTTCTTCACAACCTCCCTCAACGTGGGTATCAAATGAAAGGGCTTGACTAGTAGCATATTGTACAGATTACAAATCCGAAGTAGTCGGATGTAAATCAAAATTATTAATTTTGTTCTTGTTTATTTATAGCGGTGGTCTTATTAGAACTCATTAAACATACACAGATACTTACACACAATTTAATTTTAAGTTTAAATTCTTTAAATTTGTAATTGTAAGGATATATTATTCACTTTCGGTAGACTAAACCTAAAAAAAAGTCATACAGTAGAGGTCAAATTTGAGGCGAAATCAAATGCTCTCACTACAGTAGGTATTCCTGGTTATCATGCCCTACGTTTCTCTGTCCGAGGTTAATTATACCCTAGTTTTTTGTAGTCTAAGTATTCTGTAAATATAGATTATTTCCACACGGACAAAGCTACGCATGACGTTAGTAAGACTGTTTCTTTGGTAGTCTCAGTTTCTTTGGAAGTTAATTCGTAATTCAAATTTTTCGGAAATCGTAAACAAGAGCTACTTTACGACTTTGTCTCGTAAATAAGTATTTTGCTGTCAACGTTCATCTCATGTGTCCACGTGAGATGTTCAAGGTATAAGCTGTTAGCGATTAGTGTTAATATTTTTTCATAAAGAAATCTAGTGCACTTAGCCTCAGATGGACTTTACTGTCAGCAGAACTTTGGGGTAGTTAGCTGTTGTTTTTCTTTATATAGAGTATTATTTTAATTTTTTTGTGTGCAGTTGGTCTCAAGTGGCTTCCGAGTACAAGTACTGCGTACTGAACGACACCCTACTAACCTAATTTTAAGGTACTCAATGAGTATTATGTACATCTTATACGATGGCTAACGCAAGGGAACTCAGATAGTAGGTACAACCACGGCTTGGGCTGCCACCGGTAGGGAAGTTATGGCTAGGTAGTGCAAAAAATGCAGCATTCTAATTTAAACGTACTAACTATCAATACGCACACACATACTTAGAGCATACCTGAAAGCACTTGTTCATTTCCTATAGTTACATTTAACTACCATGGCATTTGTGTAAATGAGATAAGTAAATATACCATTGTCGAAGATACTGCATTATGGTGTAGACTGTTCTTTGAATGTGTTTTAAAACAGTATTAATCATCATCACCATTTGCTACCTGCATTAAGCTGCATTAAGCCTCTGCGGGGTATTGCTACCCTTACAATAGATGTGATGTCTTCGAACCCTTGGCTGGTGGGCTGCCAATGGAACGGTTATCAGCAAACGGTAGCCACTCTGTCAGATATCTGTTTAAACGAGCATAGATTAAAACTAGACCGCCATCTTACCTGATGTAAAGATGCGATGCGGTCGATCTAGATGAAATCGATTGACTCCGGGGGATCTACCGCCGAACGAAAAATGTCATCGCTTTGATGTTTCTCTCTTTTTTCTTTTCGCATGAAATGATAGAGACAGGATTAGCAAAGCGATAGCCGATTTAGTTAGGCGGTAGAAGCGCCGACTTGAAGACATCAAGATTGAAATCATAGCGAAGCGTGTAATGACCCAATATGTTTATGTGTGCGTGTCAGCCTGTATGTGATAGCGCACACGTGCATATTATGTGGCCGACTCTATGGACACAGTTTTTGTTTTAGCGAGACTACTTCCTACTTTTTTATACGTCCATGGACGAAAAGTTATCGCTTCGATCGTCTACGAGGAGCTGTAACGAGCTTATAACTCAGACCATCCGAAACAGCTGTTATAATTGGCTACATCTTACAAAGCTGAACGTACGACGAAGTTTCTCTGTCTATGCAAATTAAGATTATTTATTTAAAATTCTCAAATAAGCAATAAAATAATGTTTTAAGTTCACTTTCTTACAATAATTCCTCTTTGAATATCGGACAAATAAGGATTATGGAGCGATAAAAACGTTATGCTTATAGAAGATGTTATAATATAAAAATATGTGTTTTGAAATGAGGAAAAGTAACATGTGAAAGTTACTACAACTCACAACTTTGACACTATAATACATTGTGTACCTACTGATGTAGGCACTAAGCATGCGAGAAGTACACAAGAAGGACGACATTATCATATTGTGGTAAAGTCCTTGAATAAAGATAAAAAAAAAGAAGTACTAACCTTAAGTTACTTATAATACTTACTAAAATTTTAACTAACTAACTTCCGGTGTCGGTTTTTTCTTGACGAAGTGCGCGCGTATCGTAAAAATTTCCTCCTACTGTTTTTGACGTGATAACGTCTTATAATTCGGTGAAGCCGGCTGCACGCCCGCAAAACATGACGTCATGTAACGTTACCGTTAGTTCGTCGTCCGTGCCATGCGGACGAAGCTGAGCGCTGAGGGCGCCACCCGCTGAGTCGAGCGGTATCACTACTCGCGCTATCAACGTACTGATTTCTTAAGACGTTGTCACGTTTAACTATCGTCAGTAAACCGACTTTACAGACAACCATTTTTTTTACTAACACGACAAAAGACATTGAACCGATTTTACAACGAAAAAGAGAGTTTAAGCTGGCACCTAGTCTTGGACTCTTATGTGCATTAATTACATCCCACAAGACTATACTGGTCAGCTGGTCACACGGAAATGTAAAAGGTTAGATAAAAATAATGTAAAAGAATATTACCTTATTTACCTACTATAATATTCCAAAGTTGTTTTTTCCAAAAGCTTCAGGTCGTAGATTTAATTTCTGGCGTCAACTTCTGAGTATTTTTCCACTTTCCCACTTTTTACCTACCTACTAGTTGTTACATCACTTTATTAACGGCGAAGGAACGAAACGTTAAGAAATTAACAGGTTCGTAGAGTCTATCGAGCATATGCGTCGTCTGGCTATAAGCACTGGGCCAGCGTTGTAGATCATGGCTCGTGGCCTATACTGGCTCCTTGTGAAGGTCCAACGGTGGGAACAGAAACTGGGCTATCTATGATTCAAACATATTCAAGAAAGTCGTCAAAAATTACACACTTCGCCATACTTTACAAAACAAAGCGATAACCCAAATCACGTCATGATTTAAAGAAGCAGCCCCTTTTTATTTCTATACAACACAAGAAAGGGCACTGTAACCGTACCTAATTAATAGCTCCATACTCTACTACAGAACCATTTTATCTATTCTGTTGACAAAATGTCGAACTGTAAAGTTATCTACACTCTGTGTTGGATATTACAAAAGTGGAGCGTCAAGTTAGTTTGTTTAAATAATTTTGTTTAGTAAGTATTACGCTAGCCGTCAACAAAGAGTACACTAGTTACAATAAAACATTAAGTAAAGTTTATTTATGGGTCGTGTTTTAAATCTTATTTTATGGGAACTGCGGTCGGCGAGCTTAACGGTGATTTAGCAGGTGACCGAATGTCCGGTTCCAACCGGTTTCGTCTAGTTCGCACCAGTATCGTCCGGTTAAGGGCTAGATAAATCATTAGAGAACCAGTTTCGGTTTTGCTAGGTCATTTTCGAGTGTCGGAATTAGGGGGATTAAGTGACAATTTCTTTAACTAAGTAATACTAGAAACACCCCGAAGTTTTACCCTCTTAGTTAAGTACTTACTTAGTTCCCGCAGTGCATCATCACTCGCTTAAGGTCGTGCGGTTTTAGCCTACAGCTAGACCGTTCCTCCCAGGGAACAAGTGCCAGTCGGACGCACGGCTGAGCGCTCGCGCAACACGTTTCCCGCGCATATTGTTATTAGATATGTCGACAACCCTCCGCGCTAGACAGGGACAGAGTTACTCGTTAGAAAGAGCGCAAATGTTTATTTGAAAATCGCGACAGGTATTGCGAGCTGAATTGAACTTTGGTGTGTCCCAGAAAGAGTCGCTATTTATATAATTGGTTTCAGTAAGTGAGGCTTCTGTACTTGTACTAATATTTATTCTGTGGTTCCCGTTCCGTTATTTTCGAGTGCCAGAATTAGGTAAATTCAGTGACAGATATTCAGCAGATATGAAAATGAATCTTAGAGTATTTTCACATTCATGATCATACAAATAATCTAACAGCCATATTGAAACACATTACACAGGACTTTTACTATTTAACTAGCAGCGCCCCGCGGTGTTACCCGCGTAGTTCCCGTTCCCGATGTTTTCCGGGATAAAAAGTACCTTACGTGTTCTTCCAGACTATAATCTATATGTGTTCCAAATTTCAGCCCGATCCGTTTATACGTTAGGACGTGATTGAGCAACAAACATCCAAATATCCAAACATCCATACATTGACATTTATAATATTAGTAGAATTTAAAGTCCGTAAAAAACAAACGTGGAAAGCTTACAAACTTTACCGCTTGTGAACTGAACAACTCACTTGTGGGAAGTCCCACAAGTCCCTTTAATTTTCTTAGCGGTGCCAATACCTGACGCTGCTAGGATGGTTTATATTTATAGGTTATTTTAAGGCTGTTTAAAGATAGAAGATAGGATTCCCATTTACTCGTTGCTATTATACTATCTCTGTGTTAACAGAACTATACCCAGGACACGACAACTAAGAGGGTCTTCCATTCCACGTAACGAAAACTGTTTTAACTTTGAGATTTCTCTCGCTTTTCTTTACGCTTAAAATTATACAGAAAGCACATTCACAAATTTAAAAATAGCAAAGCCAAAGGTGATTTAGTTAGGTTGTTGAAGGGTGGGACCATCATCACATTTCCAAACCCCTTCCGAGCGCTTAGTTGATGCAACGTGTGACCAAAACCCTTCCGAGCGCTTAGTTGATGCAACGTGTGACCAAAACATTTCCGAGCGCTTAGTTGATGGAACGATTGACCAAAACTCTTCCAAGCGCTTAGTTGATGCAACGTGTGACCAAAACCCTTCTGAGCGCTTAGTTGATGCAACGTGTGACCAAAACCCTTCCGAGAACTTAGTTGATGCAACGTGTGACCAAAACCCTTCCGAGCGCTGAGTTGATGCAACGTGTGACCAAAACCCTTCCGAGCGCTTAGTTGATGCAACGTGTGACCAAAAGCCTTCCGAGCGCTTAGTTGATGCAACGTGTGACCAAAACGCTGCCGTTTATAAGCAACCATTGCCAACAGTATAAGCATTGCCATTCATTGTCGTAAAGCCACCAGGAAGCTGGACACGCTTCCTACGGGTAGTGGGCTTGATCATCTTGATTATGTTTAGACCTATAATGGTGTATGAATAATTCAAATTTCCTTAGTAAGTAGTTGTTAGGTACTTAAGTGTGTTTCTCGATGTAATTTAGTTTGTTTATAAAGGCTCTGACCGTTAAAAAAACAATGAGACAAACGTAGTTAAATATGCTAATTGTCCCTAATTCAAATACAGCGTTATGCTTTGCGGAAACCTTAAGTAAATGTTATCAATACGGACTCACCGAATATTTTTGCCGAAAATGTTTGAATAAAACTGAACTAATCTAAACAAATTGTAATTGAATAATGAAGGTAATGTAACTCGTTGTTTGCGCAAGTGTCCCGTCTATATAGGCTAGCTTATTACGAAATTTTATTGAAGATAGATTATCTTTGAACAGGTGAGTTTATTGGGCGATGGAATATGGAATGGATAGGAATGAGCGCAAATAAAATTGCCGCCACATTGCTACACTAATATTGGAAAGGCGTATGTTTGTAGGTGTGTAAGTACTTATTAATGTTTGTTGAAGTTGAAGCGTATCTTATAACCAGCTGAACGGATTTGAATGAAATTAAATACGTAGTAAGACTGTATATAATGAGTACCTCAGCACCATACAGTTTCCGTACCGGCTATTTTCTCGTCCGAAAAACTGTGTTCAAATTTCAACCCTTCCTTCTACCGCTTTACTAAACCGGCTTTAGGTTTGTTAATTGCTGTCTCTTTAATTTCAAGCGAAAAGAAAAGAGAGAGCAATATCAACTCTAGGAATAGGATTGTTTTTGTTAGGCGGCAGATCCCCCACGTGGAACAGTGGGAACTTTTGGTGGGCTGTTTATGCTACCTATGCATAAAAATTAATTAGTATACCTGTTAAAAAAATACTATGTTCGAAGTTCGACTACTAGGCCAATTAATCAATGGAAATCTAAAGGCAATCAAGTATGTTTGTTGACACGTATCTTTGTAACGACTTAAACGCGTAGTAGTTGCGTTAGCTCATAGGCTACTGTTTATCCCCTTAAAGTCGCGGGTGACACCGCTGACCGCAACATGTAAATAAATAAACTGCAACGTCCATTCTACGGGATTTGTCTCAGCCGCATTTATTCATCAAAATATCACGCACACATCAAAATAAACAACCGAAGGATACCTTTTTAAGTGACAATGGTAAAAATGAAAAGTCACCGCGAAGGTTCCCACGTAGCGGCTTCGAGTCGCTTTCGGGAGCGGAGCAGGGAAATAAAAATGCCTCTGTAGACCCTTCTTGTGCATTAATAAAAGCCTTATTATAAAGGAGTCTGCTTTGCGATGCGCGGGCGCTGGTGGCGTAGTATATGGTAAAACTGCAGATTAGAGAAATTAATTTCCATAGATCCATATATGTATAATTGTGAGTTTTTTATTTGAAGATTTAATGAACTAAAATTATTCGGTTAGTAGGTTAGTACCGGCAATACCTGGCCAGTATTCTTGGAAAACAGCACGATCGCAAAATCTATGCAATCTAATTAAATTAGATTTTGTAGTGTGCATAGAAACTTTTGTAACAATGGTCCGATTTCTTATTTTAATTTCATTTACATTAATTTCGAGTGATGAGACTAGCAGACAGACATCTCATAGTAAGAGCATCCTGCCTTTAAGAGCACAGTGCTGCTGTTTGAACACAAAAAATCTAAATCACTCCGCAGCACTGCACTCATCATCTAGATTGTACATGATGATTTATCTATTGGCACTGTATTTTTTCTGGAAAAGGTGCTCTTCAAAGTGGAGCACAGTAATGCTTGTATATTATTGGCAAAAATGGAATACTTCTCTGAGTGGATTAGGCATGATATGAATTTTACCATTAATAAATTGTATTAATAATTTTGATATTTAATTACATGTATTTAATACTAGCAGCGCCCCGCGGGCTTACCGACGTAGTTGCCGTACCCGTTAATTTTCCGTTGCAAAAAGTAGCCTATGTGTAATTAAACCAAAATCTAACTGTGCTCTAAATTTCAATCCACCGTCTCGACGTGATTGAGCAATAATCATCCAACTTTTTGCATTTTGGTAGTAGTTGGACAACGGATTATTTTTCTGAATAGAAAAGTACTTAAGTATTGGATTTGTTTTGGATCAGTAACTTATCTGAATATTTACCGTAGTCTACGTTATTATACTCAATATATTCATAAAATATCATTCCTCACACATTGAAAAAAGTAAAAAAAGGCATTAAAAATATATCCCTCATCGAAGATAACACTTTATAATGACGTGGGTCAGAAGGCGGTTAGAACAAACACGTTGAACGCGCGCCATGTTTTTTCAAGTTCCTCATTCACTGTCTCTTTCTTGCCCATTGAGAGAGCTTTGAATAGAAAGAGATAGTTGAAGGAATGGCGAGCAGGTAGGTGCCGAGGTGTCTGCTAGCGTAGACATGGAGGCACCAGGGTTGGCTCAGGAATGTTGGCTATTTTGAACGACTAGGGATGATTTTGATATCGTTTTGTTAATTGATTTTGGAATTCCAGTTGACCAGATGTTTGGTTATTGTTATCTCTATCGGAATTGGTTTGTGGCTGAATTAAGTTTGACAAGTCCTTTTAGGTATTTTTTTCGTAAGATGGATCGAACAAAAAAAAAGCATGTGATGGCTACCGATAACAATAAATTCTTGCCATTGTTTGTAACCGACTTTAAAAAAAAGGAGAAGGTTTCAGTTGTATGTTTTTCTGTTTGTACAAATGTTACGCGGTAACTTCGATAAATGTGAATCGGTTTTGATGGTTTATTTTGTTTAGTTTATGATAGTTGAAAAGTTCTAAATACATTTTGTCATAATCGGGGTGGCAGTATTTGAAATTCTGAAAAACTCAAATTCACTTTTACCTATTTGGACGACTTAGACTTAGACGACTTCTTATTAAATTAGATCGAATTTCTGAATGTAATTTTAAATTGAAGTCTATTTTTGATTTTTCGAAGAAACTACACTACGCTCCACGTAACTAGTCCAGGTCATTATAAATTTAAAATGAGAGGTTGTACATGTGAATTTGAAAAAAAAAATTGGCAGTCATAGGAACTGCCGCTAGAAACTTATAGCTCAGAATTTGATATCTTACCTCGGAAACTACACGGGTGTAACCGGAGGGCAGGGCCTCGACATTATGGCATAGTCATCTAGAAATGCGTCAGCATTTGCCATTGGCTCACGCATTTCTAGATGGCCATGCCATGATGGCGAAGCCACGCCCTTTCAGCATTTCCCATTGGTTGACGCATTTCTAGATGCCCAATCGCCAGTTTACCCGAAGATTTCTTATCATACCCGAGCGTGACGCTAGAATCCAATTTACACCCCACGAAAAATCTGTCTAGGCGCGCTTAAAGAAGTTTTCACTTCAAAAAACCTTATCTCGTGGGTATTTTTAGGGTTCCGTAAAATGTAAAAACGGATTTTTATAGATTCCCTTATAGATTCGTCATGTCTGTTTGTCTGTCTGTCCGTATGTCACAGCCACTTTTTGCCGAAACTATGAGAACTACATTGTTGAAACTTAGTAAGCAGATGTATTCTGTGAACCGCATTAAAAATTATACAACAAAAAAAAAAAAAAAAAATTAGGGTTGCCCCTCATACTGAGAACTGAAACGCAAATTTTTTTTTTCATCAAACCTAAACATGTGGGATGTCTATCAATAGGTCTTCAAAAATGATGGTGAGGTTTCTGATATAATTTTTGTCTACACTGAATAATTTGCGCAAGAGACACTTCCAAAGTGCTAAAATGTGTGTCTCCCCCCCTCTAACTTCTATAGTAAGAGAATGAAAAAACTAAAAAAAACATATGATGTACCTACATTACCATGCAAACTACCAACGAAAATTGGATTGAACTCGATCTGATGAGTATTTTTTTTAGTATATCATAAAATACACTATTGTTAAAACTTCGATCAAAGTTACAACGAACTACAAGAACTATGTGTACTATGTATTTTATGTTACTTGCTGCAACGGAACCCTTCATGGGCGAGTCCAACTCGCACTTGGCCACTTTATTTCCAGTGCGAATGTACAAATGTGTACAAATGTACACCTGTATGTCACTGCTGTCTTTCACGGTGAAGGAAACATCGAGAGAAACCGGCAAATTCTACTAATTTCAAGGTCTATCTCAAACACGCACTGAGCCAGCTTGGTGGACCATAGCCTTGACTTTCTCGTAATGAGAGAAGGCGTGGTGTTAACTGGAAGAACTTAATTTAGAATAAATTTAGCTAATGAATTGTTTAAACGAAAAATCAAAAACAATTTATAATTGAACACAACAATCATTCGATATGAAGTTTGTACCGGAAGTATTAAAGTAAATTAATATGTCAGATGTGCGACCAAATCAAATTACAACGCGAGGGCGCCGTGACTCCGGGACCCCGCATATGCTACTGTTTGTACATTATGTCTGGTCATCACAAATGTGTCAAAGTCAAAGTATTTTATGGATGCGTGGGTTGGATGGTATGGCTGTAATAAAATGTATTTATAAGAGCTTCCATACTTATCCACCATTATCGCATCAGTCAGCCGACGCAATAAATGTCCTGATAATAAATTAGCTGAAATCAGTCAAAAGCATAAACTTGATTGGGAGATAATTGCATGGCAAAACAGTAATCAATCAGATGACACAAACACGTTCTCAACAACATTTCTCCCGAATACTAAGCCAACAATAAAGAAATCAATAAAGACCAAAAATCAGTCAGTCGAGACAAGAACATCTTTTGCAACGAAATCCCCAAATAATAAGTTGACCGACAACCAATATAGCTCATACTAAAGTGGCCAAGTGCGAGTTGGACTCGCCCATGAAGGGTTCCGTTGCAGCAAGTAACATAATATACATGGTACACATAGTTCTTGTAGTTCGTTGTAACTTTGATCGAAGTTTCAATAATAGTGTATTTATGACGTACTAAAAAAAACTACTCATCGGATCGAGTTCAAACTAATTTTCGTTGGTAGTTTACATGGTAATGTACATCATATATTTTTTTTAGATTTTTCATTCTCTTACTTTAGAAGTTAGGGGGGGACACACATTTTATAATTTATAATTATAATTTTATTTCCTTTTATAATTTATAATTTATTTCCTTTTAACAATTTGGCCTTATTCTAAATTAATATACTTAAGGAAACTAGTGTGCAGATTATAACTTATAAACTATTTAAGTAAAGTGGAGACCAAATTGTATATTAATCTCATGTCATTTATGAGCCCTAAGTCTCACACTAGGGGGAGCCTGTGTTGTGAGGCTTAGTGCTTTCTCTTCTGAATATAGTTAATATAATATATACATGTAATATAGCTTAAAAACACAAACTAAACAAGTAAATGAGTAAAACTAGGATAATTAAGGCTAATAAGATATGCCGGTTTCTGCTTTGAAAATGGTCTCAAAGTTTGTCCTACTGTACTGTTTGGTGGAAAGTGAGGGGTGGTGTGAGTGTGAGTAAGGAAGTGTGAATTTATGTTGGGAAAGAATGCTGAGATGAGGGAATGATGTGAGCGTAGTATGTGTAGGTTTATTGGTGGGGTCTGTTTCTTGGTTTTCCTTCTCAGCTGCCTTTTCTCAGCAGCCGCCGATTGTCTATTGGAATAGTGGTAGGCTGATAGGAGGCCGAAAGACAGACCCCTTAAGGTTATTTAATTATTGACAAGAGGTTTTCCGTTTTCCCGTAATCGAAGGATAAGAGCCAAGATGTTATAGTCCTTTTACAAACAAAACGTAACGTATTTAACGTAGTGAGGATTTTATCAATGTGCTGATACAAGAAAGGACCTTTAAAGAAAAATGATTTCTGAGCATAAGTCGTTTTTGTACTTGGAATCTTCCATATATTTCGACGCGCTGGTCTAGTGTTTTGTACAATTGTGTTCAAGGCCGATTTTTGAAATTTTAAGGCTACATTTAATACATATAATTGTCTGACTGTCAGAAATTTTGTTTCTTTATATAATAGAGTTGTGGAGTAAAGGTATGGGTTCTTGTAGGCAACTTTCAATATGAGCCGCTGTGCCCGTTCTAATTTCATCAGAAGTGTTTTATGAGCAGACCCCCAACTTAAAATGCAATAGCTTAAAATAGATTGACATAACGCTAAGTATACTAATTTCATGGTGTTGTGATCTGCCATGCAGCCAAGCTTTTTGAAGATATGGGACATCTTGCGAATTCGAGCAGACAAGTGATTTACTTGAAGATCCCACTTCAGCCGATTGTCTATCACTACACCTAGATACTTGATAGAGTCGACTCGATCTAGTTGCGGACAAGTACATGTTTTATCTATTTTGGATTCGCATGTATGTAGCTTTAAATTTATAATTGTGGGATTTGTGCGTTGAGTAATGCTAAACGTCATGTATTTCGTTTTGGTGGCATTGAGTGTTAGGAGGTTCTTTTGTAGCCATAACGCCACCGTCGTAAGCCCTTGCTGAGCGTTCGCTGTGACCTCTGTCCAGGTATTGCCTTGGAAAATTAGAGCCGTGTCGTCAGCGAATGTGAAAAGTTTGGCTTGGTTGACCTTAAGCTGACAGAGAAATTTTACCACTTTGGAAGTGTCTCTCGCGCAAATTATTCAGTGTAGACGAAAATGATTTTAGAAACCTCAACATCATTTTTGAAGACCTATCGATAGACACCCCACAAGTGTAGGTTTGATGAAAAAAAAAATGTTGAGTTTCAGTTCTCAGTATGGGGGGGCAACCCTAATTATTTTTATTTTTTTTTGTTCAAATCTTAATGCGATTCACAGAATACATCTACTTATCAAGTTTCAACAGTGTAGTTTTCATAGTTTCGGCAAAAAGTGGCTGTGACATACGCACGGACAGACAGACAGACATGACGAATCTATAAGGGTTCCGTTTTTACGTTTTACGGAACCCTAAAAATGGTATGTATATTAACTCTACGCACTGGATACAAGTTGACAAGTTCCAGATCTTTCCTATTAACGCCGTATTATATTGCTGATGCTAGGCTGATTTTTTGATCTTCTCTAACAGCGGTACCCCAAACCGAGGTCATATCATTTGAGGTGCTTTTGCGCTGGTTATCGAATTGAATATAGTACTGTTTGAGTATGGTAAGGAATGTTTTAAAGTATTCTCTACGTACAATCTTTTGAGTTAATCAGTTTAGTCAGTAAATAAAGGTTAGTTGGATTTAGCGTCTTCTGCTCTAGCCCAAGGCTTGGCAATCGGTAGAGCTTATCAGAGGTCAACTTAAAAAAGCTTTTTTTGCCTTAAAAAAGGTTTTGACAAGTTATTTCACGGTCGTAGAAAATTATTCAAGTAATACATTTCATGAGAGCAGTCTACAGCCAATTCGACATGAAAAGTCAACACTAAACATCCTAATTTCATTCGTCAAACAAAATGTACAAATCAAAACGATCTCAAGAGCCACCACGAGAGGCTTTGATCCCCATACATCCAAACGATTTAGGAACAAACCTCGGAACATAAAGCTGGCTGAAGAGCACTCCAATACATTTTCCCTGTAGAGACCGTACCACCATTTCATTTTTACGATGAATTGAATGAACTACATCCCTCGTTCATTTTACTTTCGAATGTCGTGTAAGTGCTCGGTAGTGGCGCCCTTAATGAACGATTACACATGCTTTCCGGAGGATCTGCCACCTAACTAAAACTGTCTTAGCTTTGACATTGCCCTCTCTTTTCTTTCCGCTTGAAATGATAGAGACCGCAATAGCAAAGCGAAAGCCGATTTAGTTCGGCGGTAGAAGGGCCGTTCACCAGTTACCATTGCTCTGGTGTCCGGCCATTTGGGAACCATCGGACCGTTGAGAAAGGCTCAAAGAGATGAACTCTGTGTAAGAGTTATTATAAATTGGCTTTCATGATTTCATAGGACGTAGATTTTAATACCATACATGTGGACAAAATATTATCGTTAGATTACTTTTAAAATTAGATTTTTGTTTTTTTTTGCCACTTTGCCAGATCCTACGAAATATTGACTTTGTGTCTTATGCCACGTCAAGGGGACTAGTCTAATACACATTTTATTCGTATCGGATACATTTCGGAGAGTATGTTGATCTAATGTAGGCACTACTCGGAACTTAAAAAGTTAAATCGTTTTTTGGTTAACGTTCATATTATACGTACTCATATACTCATCCAGTCTACGTCTAGTTCCAAAGATAACTTGAACGAGAAAGTTAATTCAAAGTAGTAAGATATTTTGAAGTCTGGGAGGCTTTTACTTTGTACAACATTAGTGTGATTAACATTCATTAATACTTATGGCTGTTGAAAATCTAAAAGTTTCCCTCGATTCTGGGCCACTTAGCACATCCAATCACTTACCGTATTAAAATTAATTCCATAAACGCTTCAATGACTCAACAATGACCTATAAATCCCGTCAGACTGCCCTTTGGTTCCTACCCATAACAATTGCAGGCACCCACGTCTCAAAACCTGTCAAACTGCATGCCAAACCTGATTCTACCCTGACTTCTTCACCTCTCATTTTAACCACATACTGTTAGACAGAGACACGAGATGGTGCTCTAAACTAGTTTCAACCCTGAGTTTTTGCCTCTCTTTTTAAGGTTATACGGTTAGATAGAGACGGGAGATACATGGAAAGGTTAGCCTGAGGCCGTTTGGTCGGGATTCGTCATGGTCGAACGCCTAAGGGATGAATGGACAATAACAAATACGATAAATACCATTTTAGAAGTTGTTTTTGATGGATTGTTCGAAAACCTGACTTTACTGTTTACTTTGTTTCTGTCACACGCTTTGGCACCCTCGCGCATGTGTATAGGTCATCGGAGACGTTAGAAAGTAGAAACCATCTGAGGCCAACTATATTAATATTGTAATTAAACAATTGGCAGTCATAGGAACTGCCGATAGAAGTGAAAACTTGCTGTTGCCCTGGTACTGGTACCTAGGGGCAAACGCAACTCTTTTATATTTCTGTTGTCCTGGTATCTGGAGATAAACGCTGGGCTGTTGGAGGTAGGTAATTGAAACTCTTTACTGTTTCTGTTGCCCTGGTACGTACCTGGCCGTTTTTACCGAGTTTACCCGAAGATTTCATATCCGATCCGATCCATTATCATATCCAAGCGTGACGATTGATGAATCCATTTCACAGCCCACGAAAATTCTGTCTATAGCGCGCCTAAAGAAGTTTTCACTTCAAAAATTGGCAGTCATAGGGACTGCCAAGAGAAGTGAAAACTTACATCTAACTCAAAATTTGATAGCTCATTGGAAAGTGGGTGAAACCGGAGAGCGCTGCTAGTCTGAAACAAATCTTCAAAGCATTGTCGTCTAAATAAGTCTTCTAAGTATGGCCATCTAGACTTTTCACTCAAACATTTCTTTCGGCTACGAGCATGACGCTTAGCTCAATTCGGAGCCCACATTTTCGTCCGGATTAAATCATCAAAAATATTGTATTTAAAGACGCGCCGTCATATCACCAAATACCATCATCATCATCATCAACAGCCCACTAAACGTTCCCACTGCTGGGACTCGGGGCCTTCTCTCGCAAGGAGAAAGCTTAGGCCATAATCCACCACGCTGGCCCAGTGCGGGTTGGCGGATGACACATGACTTCGAAAGATTCTAGGTACATGTCGGTTTACTCACGATGTTTTCCTTCACCGTTTTAAGTCGCATTACGAACTTGACTTCGAAAAGACAGTGGAGCGTGTGGGGTTTGAACCCGGGGTCTCCGGATCGGCAGTCGCCGTTCTCCCGACTAGACCAGCCGTAACTTGCCAAATACCATAGCTTTGTCTAATTAGTATAACACTGAAAAACGGTACATGACTAGTATGGGAGGCTACTTGCGTTAGCACTGTTACAGCTTAGCATTTGATTCGACCATAGATTGTAGAGTTCTACAATCTATGGTTCGAACCATCCACTCGTCGCGTCGGCGGCAACTGCGGAGGATGCACCCTGTAAAATACAATGGACAATGGAATCGTGGTACTATTTAGTACCTACCCGTATTTATTAGGTACATATCCGAGGAAACCATGGGCAGTTGGGATGGGAAGCTAAAAACTTGATTAATTAAAGACATTGGTCGTCAAATTCGCGAAGAGGGTGGTGACTTCTGATCTGTCTCTTATCTGGTGCAGAGGATATGTGTTGCAATTCAGCAGAGAAATTCTTGCAGGATTTTTGGATCTTTAACGCCAGCAACATCACAGGGCGGGTCATTTGATAAAATTTGATGTGACATTTTTGCGTCTATTGGTAAATTGTTATTATTAAGTATAGTTAGTTTAAGTTTCTAGGCACCGCATTTTGCCTAAAATTTGGTAAGTAAAATCTATCTGAAGCCCCTTTTAAAATGTGATAAAGTGTTTTAAACATAAATACATTTTTATTGGCAGAAGTTATTCGATTCGCGAGTCATCCTCCAAATACCAACTTTCAAAATATTCTCTACCAATGGGATCTTTCTCCGTGGAGTCATTCCATATCAGTTTCAGATCGTATTACAATATCAAGTTCCCGTCACCCAACTACGCGAGGTGTTGCCGCCATTGTGTTCGCTGTGAGACCATAAACAATACTTTTTTACTCGTAGGCGTCACCGGATGCTGGGAGTCTATGGTAATCGGTGTCTGTGAGGGTGTATCCTGGTTGTTAGTTGGTGGGAAAGATAACTTAAGATGCGAGGTGATTGTATGAAAATTTTAAGATAATTTTGTCATCGTTTTGATGGCGAAATTCGAAAATGTATGACATTTAAAAGTAGCCTTAAAAAACATAAGTTGCTTTTTATGTCTAATTACAACGCTCAGTTTCAATAATCCTTTTCTATAACCGTGTGATTGATGATGTTTTATCTCGCAACATGTCGGTTTGTTCACGATATTTTCCTTCACAATTAGAACCAGTGATGAAGACTAATTAATTAAAATATAACTAAATAAAAAAAAATTGGCAGTCATAGGAACTGCCGATAGAAGTGAAAACTTATAACTCAGAATTTGATAGCTAACCTTGGAAACTACACGGGTGTAACCGGAGGGCGTGGCCTTGGCATCATGGCATGGTCATCTAGAAATGCGTCAGCATTTCCTATTATCGTTAGTATTACCCAGAGATCTAAGATCTTATATCTCTAAGCCCTGTAATTTCTCTGGAAACATTACCCTTCAAACCGGAACACAGTAATGTTTGCACATTACTGCTTGGCGGTAGAATAACTGGCAAAGGTGTGGTACTTCCCCAGGCGGACTCTGCCACGAGTCCTACTACTACAAAATTAAGGAGAAGGAAGTTTTTACTTCAAAAATGTTAAATGAGGGAGAAAGAAAAACTAAAACCCTATTTATATTAATACACCGCATTTAGAAACCTGAAGCATTGAAGACAATCCTCGACGGGCGTACGAGCGACCATTAAAACTGTCACAAAGAGCTTTGTGCAGGCGACTCTACAATATGACGAATATATCTACACACGGTCTCGCCAGAAATGATGAATGGAGACCATCCTTAACCATTAATGCAGGGTAAGACAGAAAGAGTGTTGAGCTGGATAGGACATCTGATAGGAACGTAGTACTTACGCTGAACATTAATTAGAAATTATTTTCGTAGGGGGTCAGCCACGAAGTACGTCACATGTGAGGGAGGGTCGAGGAAGTGTGACATCGTGTGACAAATGAGGTCCAGAGTTTTGTGACGTGCCATTTCCAAATCGTAAATTGTAAAAAAAATATGTGTAAAAGTTTTTAGATATATTATATTTGTACCCATAACAGCAAAATATGTGTTGTTGCACTAGGGAGGTTGGGGGTGTCTCACATATGTAAACTGTGACAAGGACAAGAAAGGGGTTCAAATAATCACAATATTAGTATGCCGTACGTTATGGATAACAGAATTACTCCTTATCATACATGCTCGGTCCTTAACACACAAATCTAGTGTTTATCTTAGAGTTCGCTAGATTTGTGTGTTAAGGACAATTCAATACAAGAAAATTCGGTTATTTAGTGTACATTAAGTAATCGAATTTTGTGTTTTACCATAATATTAATTAATTACAAATATCAATAAATTTGTGTTTTGTGTGATATTTTCAATTTAAGTATGTGAGCAACCTACAACCTACCTAGTGGTAGGTTGCGGCATAAATGGAAGTATGTCATAATAGTACTTTAATTAGTTCACGGGTAGCTCAGGTCCAGTCCGTTAATTTTAAGTCACTACAACAATTTTACAGGTAGATTTAGATATATCAGAAGTAAGAGTTGTTTGTTGCCCTTTCGACTCGGTAGCCTTTTACTGCATCACCCACATAAACACTCCGACCAGACACGTTGGAACCGAGCCTCGCCGACCAAGACGCAGAAAAAAACTAAGCATTATTTATCTATTCCGATTTTG
Source organism: Ectropis crepuscularia (assembly GCA_963693475.1). NCBI lineage: Eukaryota > Metazoa > Arthropoda > Insecta > Lepidoptera > Geometridae > Ectropis > Ectropis crepuscularia. The sequence continues at coordinate 2,837,267 of OY856344.1, read as the reverse complement.
TCGTGATGCGATATTAAAATACAAAATACAACAATAACACTTCATTGCTGAAAGAAAAAAAAGATTAGGAGGAAATTTATATCCATACGTCGGAGGCGGACAATGGCCCGGCGCGGCCGAGTGCCCACTAAAAAACCATCAATGAATTGTGGAATGAATGGTTTTCTTGGGATTTCGGACTCGATGTAAGCCGCCGTGAAATTTGCGCTTTTCTTGGTACTAGAGTCACGGATTTTGCTTACGACACGGAGAGGTAACTCGCTGTAGTTGCTAACGTCGCTCTGTGAACTTAATACTCCCTAGATAGTAGGTATATTTTGTTGGGGGTACTGTTATTAGAACTCTATTTGTATATAAGTGATAATGTCTATAGTGGCATCTGTATAATTTATGTGCTGGCTGACCCGGTGAACGTTGTTCTGCCATATTATTTTTAAAGTACAACATTGTCTCCATTTTGTTTTTGCGAAATTACAAAAATGTTTCACTAGGCATCTTTTGAACTGAAAGGAACTATCCCATTCCATCCCATCGATGAAATGGGATAGTTCCCAGCACCCGTTTAAATTTCATCGAAAACAGTTCATAATTTTTGAAAAAAAAAGCAAATTATCACTGGATACTAACAGGAACGGAAACTGCGCAGGTAAAGCCGCGTGTTACTGCTAGTTTATACCTAATATTACCATACCATAGTAGGATGTTATATAGTGTTTAGTATACTTCTAAATCAAATAAAAACGAGAGTATACATGATAAGTTTTGTCAACAGCGTACATCCGAAGCTCTCACGGCCGCTTGGTTCAGTGGGCCCCGCTAATCCCGGGTTCGATTCCCGGCTTTGTCCCCGGCCCATGTGAGCTATTGTGGTGGGTTTAATCAATTAATTTCATCGAGCTTGCGATGAGGATGATACGCGTGACTTGGCTGCAATGGCTGGTCGGGAGAGGCAGACGCTGGTTTGATGTGGGCAAAAAGTGAACTTTATTGGCAAGGGGTTCATTCACATAAGAGCTAAAATTGTATAGCTCATGTTACATGCACCTGTATTCCTTGGTACTTTGATGTCAAAATTTTCATGTGTTTCTAAAATTTGCTGTGTTAATAATATGGGTTTATAATCTATGTTAATTGTATATCACATCATTAACTACGTAAATACATTTTTCGTGTTCTGTATGTGTTTGTATTGGGCCATTTTGCAAAATTTGGGATAAGATGAATTTAGGCTTTTGGATTTTATTAGATTTTTTTTTGGTTTGTAATTTATTGCCATCTGCCTAAAGCTACAATGGAGCGTGCTTACCTTGAAGAAACGGAATCAATCTCGACTTGAAAACACTGAGATTGTCACCATCGGAAAACCCCACAGGTAACACATTCCACAGTATCCATAGCTCATGTATGGTTTGAGTAAACATGTGGAATACGGCAGCTTGTCACAATTCAGCTTCCGTTTTCGGTATCGAAATTTCGTAAATGAATTGAATTCAAGCAACATGTATGTCCACAATGGCACAGTGCCACGCAGCTATTAGAATATGAAAAATCCAAATATTACCTAGCCCTGCACTGCGCTCGTCACCCAGAGAAATAAGATGATTTATCTCTATGCCCTGTAATTTTATCAATTCATCTCCAAATATACGTTCAATTTTATAATTAGTAGTACTTTAAAAAGAGAACTAAAACATCGTGAGCACACCGACATGTTCTAAAAGGAATAAATTATAATCTTCTGAAGACATTACCTTCACACTATTACATTCACCTAGTGTAGCTGATTTCGATTTTTGACTAGGTAGGTACTTGTGAGAGAATATCTATGAATGTTGTAGAACGGGGAAGAAACGTACTTACGTTTCTTAATAGGAACACCTAAATACCTAATAAACACCTAAGTATTTTCTATTTAGAAAATAAATAACACATCTTATAAGAGTAATTTTACCAACTATTACCATAAGGTATTCCAGTTGGAATGGTATGTTTCCAATAAAATTATTCTGAGCCGTATTTGGCTCAGAGTGTTCTATATTTAGAACATATCATTGTATCTCTGGAAACTTTATTTGCCACTTTGTTTTTTATTTTTTCGGGACAAAAAGTTGCATATGTGCTATTCCAAACTCAAATCTACTTATATTCACAATTTGGCCGTGAACATCTATATATATAAAAGCGAAAGGTCACTCATCAAGGAATCTCAGAAACTACAAATGCTAGGAATCTGAAATTTTGCAAGGTCCCTTTTAGCACGTAGGCGCTCGCTAAGACGGGATTTTGCGAAATTCAATCCCTAAGAAGATGAAACAAGGGATGCACGGTTGTATGAAAATTCGCCATTTTCAAAGTCATCAAATTTAATGTTGTATCTAGACACTTGAAACGAAGCAATTAAATGTTTCTTCTATCAATTTTGTAATTTCGAACTATATGGTATGAAATTGGGGTTGAAATGGGGATTAATGTCAATATGGAAGTTCCCAACAGTTGAAGCTAAAACCATGAAACTCTGTATATAGACACTTGACACGAAGCAAACGAATGTTTGTTCTAGCAATTTTGTAATATCAAACTGTACGGGGGTGACATTGGGGTTGAAATGGGGGATGAATGTCAATATGAAAGTTCCCAACCGTTAAAGATAAAACCATGAAACTCTGTATATAGACACTTGACACGAAACAAACAAATGTTTGTTCTAGCAGTTTTGTAATTTCAAATTGTACGGGGATGAAATTGGGGCTGAAATGGGCGATGAATGTCAATATGGAAGATCCCAATCGTTGAAGATAAAACCATGAAAATCTGTATGTAGGCACTTTACACGAAGCAAACAAATGGTTGTTCTAGCAATTTTGTAATTTCTAACTGTATGGGGATAGAATTGGAGTTGAAATGAGGGACGAATGTCTCTAACGCTTTCACACTTAAACAACTGGATCGATTTTGATGAAATCATTTATTTGAACATATACGAGTACTAGCAGCGTCCTGAAACCTCAGGACGCTGCTTCCGCGTAGTTCTCGATCCCTTGAATTTCCCGGGATAAAAAGTTGCGTATATGTCATTCCAGACTATTATCTGTCTATGTATCAAATTTCATTCAAATCCCTTCAGTGGTTTTGGCGTGAAAGAATTACAAACATACATTCATACATTATTATAAAACTTTCACGTTTATAATATTAGTAGGCTAGGTTATAATGTTGCTTTATTAGATTAGAGGATTGACTTTCGTAATAAGAGCATCCAAACTTTAGAATGCGCCTCTGAGTGGGTATTTACATTTTCGATATAATATGGGTGTCAAGTCTCGAATTAATCGGCGTTTTTCAGGCTAGCGCGCTCCACCCTGGACGCTTAACATCAGGCAGATGGCTGTCAAGGACAAACCTATTATCGAAAAAGGTAAAAAAATGAAATAACAAATCCTGCTTATAATGTACGTACATGCGAAAATTTGGATTTTGTGTCTAAATCACGTCACAAAATGTCACGTCACAAATTTTCCCAAATTTTGGAACCTTGTATGTGATATGTATTTTATCGTCTGGAATAACACATAGGCTAATTTTTAGTACAGGAAAATAACAATAACGGAAACTACGCGACTAAAACCACGAGATTCTGCTAGTTACTTACAATACTAAGCAACCAGTATCGACTCGGCACTTCAAAGCCTCGAAAATACTAGCAGCAAGGCAGCAACCAACATTCATTCACATCCTTCATCCTAATCCCACTTTACAAGTTTCTCGCCACAATATAAAGTTTACACTTCATATAACACAGAGAATAAATGCCTCTTTGTATAATATCCTTCTGTTAATGAAAGTAAAGGTACAGATTAAAAAAATGGTAGCAAGGCTAATCCCGGTGCCTTGCTGTCTGCTTGTTAAAATCTGAGAATGTCCACTATGGAACCTTTTCGAAACAAATTTACTAAAAGAACGCTATTTAAAGTTCTTTGTGTTACCAAAACTTATTACGACACAGATGTAACATGGTTTAACGATATCAAAGAAAGGGAATGAATGGTAGATTTTAGAGAAGAAATTATAAGAATTAAAGCTCCTGAATAAATAATTGATTTGTCGGCACTTCCACTAACGTAGATTTTGAATAATAACAAAGATTATAATGAATATAATGAAGTTTTAACTGTAAATGAGTTTGAAAGAGTTACGGATGCTGGTCAAGTACTAAATAATGAAGTTTCAGGAAAAAGAGTTAAAGGTGTGCCGTTTCTATTGGTCAATTAATTATTGTTCGGTTAAGTAGTTCCTTCCGTTGTGACTATTGATAAATGTGATTTAACAATTACTAACAGATTAGGAGGAGATATTGAGATTAATACTTTTTTTTTTGGGAAAATTAGTAGAATATTCAGGAAGAGATCTGGCTTTTGCTGTGGAAAATATCGATTACTGGGGAATTAAATCACAGCGGACATTAGGAATGGTGACTAAAAAAACTAATTAGTCCGTTAGTGCGATTACTAAATAATAGTGTAATTAAACGTATATTTCTGTTGTTTCATAAACAAAAAAAATATGAAAACAACATAAAATATTATGGTGCATAGAAGTTTCGAGTGATGTCACGTCTACATACGATTTTTTAGACATGACGTTACAACCCTGGTTGGGTTGATGATCAATGTCTTTGTCGATTTTTAACTATTTGATGAAACAAAAATACACGTCCCATATCTTTCCATAATCTACCTGGAAGATTAATTAGAATGGTAGGTATAATTTTGACCAAGTCATTATCCTATTGCCGGGCTTTCAACGAACAAACATTAATTCGCGAATATTTAACTTTATGGTTCATGTTCCAGGTCCCATGTTGGTCTCCTTAGCCAGGATCACCTCTTTATACCCGACTTCCAAAAAGGAGGTTATCAGTTCGACCACTATGTTTTTTTATGTACAAATGTTGCCTAATTTCTAGGAAAAGCCTGAACCGATTTTAACATTTATTGTTTTATTCGAATAGGTGTGCATGCACATCGAATGGTTCCATAAAAAGTTTATTGAATTCAGTGTGGTAGTTTTTGAAATATGAACTAAAATTTGCGTAGAATTATCTGGATGACGTATACTTAGTTGTAGATAACACAAAAGTTATGAAATTTGATCCTGTCACATGAAATTGTGTAAATACATTAACGAAAACTTGTTTTGCACTAAAAAGGGTTTACCCTTTCTAGTGCAAGCAAACCTTCAAAGCCACAAACTAGACTTCAAATAGATAAGTGAGTAACGCTTATAATAATTAAATATATGTATTTATTTTTTGCTTTTGAGTACATGTTTGTGATTTTGAAGTCGGTTTAATTTTTTGTGTAAAAATCTAAAAATCACGTCGATTACTAAATCAATATGTGAGTAATGAAAAACAAACACCCGAATTGAAAACCTCCTCCTCTTTTGAAGTTGGTAAAAAAGTTAACACCACTTTAAGCATACTGTAGTTTGTGTAACAAAATGACCAATGTTGAAGACAATAAATATACAGGCTACATTTTCGCCAAAGAAAACGATTCAATGTAAAACCAAAATATATCTACCGACGTCTTATGCCGAACCTTTGATAACGCCGCCAAAACTAGCAACATCCTGAATGAACTTACAAATGCCTCACAATGTACGGATAACAAAACTAAGATTAACATAGATTAAGAACAGAACAAACATGAACGAAGAGAACAGAACTGCTAAGCACTGGACAAACATGAATGAAACTGGGCAATGAAAGAAACCCTCAACTACCCCCCGTATTGTCACACGCTAATACCACAGTTGTAAATATTTGTGAATGGAGTTAATAAAGAATCTGGCCAGTGAAGAAATTTTTAAGGAAGCCGAATTCAATTTGAACGTAAATAAAGATCTTGAAGATATCGTAAAGCGGTTCCGTTAAGCTTTCAAGAAAGATTCGCGTTCTTAAAGTAAGTATAGTGCAGGATTTTACGGTAGCTTCTATGAAATTGTAATCAAACAATGGCATTTGTATGTTCTCGAGGATCTAAATACGTTTTATACTATCTAGAAATAAGTGGACATTTTATTATAAGAAGTAAGGACCCTGCGTTTCTGCTGTAGAGCCTAGTTTGGTGTTTTTCAATACTTCCTAAAGAAAAACGCCAAACTAGGCTATAGCAGAAGGCGCTGGAATGATCCAGCTAGTCGAGCTCAAAAAAGTGATTCGGATGAGAAAGTTTGACTTCATTTTTGTAATAAGAACGTTTAGGCGGTATCACAATCTTGGAGTCTTCGAGTCAACAGTAAATCGGGTTTCTTCTAGGTACACACATTCTATCGCAGCCTAGATCGTCGCTTTACTTCAAGCGAAATACTGGCCTAATAAAAAACAATCATTGTTATACAACATTTGAGTTTGGTTTAAAAAACGATAAATACAATGATGGCCGTAATTACTTTAAAAAGATAGGTAAACAAGATGATCAAACACAAGATGACTTCACCACAAATTTCAGGCTTAGGAGCCATGTCCGTTCAATCTTCCTTTTTTTGTTATTTTGGTTTGTGTACCCTCTTAATATTTTTAAAATTTTGCGATTTAAACACATAATGAACACCACATGGGTCTCATACACCTTTGAAGCGCCATAAAGTGGTAAAGATCTGCTACATAGGCAATGACATCTGACAAAAACTCTACTTACTGTTGTCCAATACTAAGTGGTCAGTGTTGTCTCCACTTGATATCCGGAAAGGTGTCCAACATCTTGAAAATTCTTGATTATTGTGCAACGTCCTCAGAATGTCACAATTGCCCAACAAATGACCGGACGTACATCAATCCTTCCTCCAGCTTTCATAATCCATCTTGCTGCTATAAAGTACTAAATTGTAGCACTCTGATGAATAGGACGCAATTTTTCGACAATACCTTTATGAAACGTGGTACGGATTCTTGCATGGGTTGTATGGGACCGGATGCGTCGTGCCGCGCCATAGTTTTCGCTATTTGTTTGTATGGAATGGTAAGATATATGAATGCATGTGGGGACAGTTTCAGATTGCAATAAATCGTAGCGAGGGTGGAACATAGAAATCTGTAGAGATATTACCTATTGCAAATGCATTTTTATCTCTCTCTGTGGTCGCTCACTCATGACTGAGGATCGTGGTCATCGCTGGATGTAGATGCTCTACACCTAGATTTTGTTATCTGCTTCCACCGTTCTTCGCTTTTTTATAAGTGATGGTTAAAATAAGTTTAATATTAAACAAAATAAGTGTTTTTAGAGGAACACTTCTTAGACACTCCAATGCTCATGAAATTTGCATACGCGGTGATTAATATGTGTGTCATATACATCTAGATTAATAGACAAACGAATCGTATCTTTTGGAAGAGAGTATGACATTATGGGATAAGAAAATAATTTATCTAGATGCTGAATTACAATTTTACTTTTTGATCCTTAATATTGACAAATCTACTTCAAATACTAGCAGTACCTGAAGCTTATGAAGTGTTAATTAGTAAAAGGCTCACAATAATACGAAAGTGGAATTTAGACATGAAATGCCTGCCACATAACAGCACAGTGACACGCAGCTATTGGAACATGAAGAGTCCAAATCATCACCTAGCACTGCACTGCGCTCGTCACCCAGAGATCTAAGTTGTTATATCTCTCAGCCCTGTAATTTCTCTGGAAACATTGCCCTTCAAACCGGAACACAGTAATGTTTGCACATTACTGCTTGGCGGTAGAATAAATGGCAAAGGTGTGGTACTTCCCCAGTTTTGTAAAACAAAGGTTTTTCGAACCCTTAGTAACCCTTAATAAGCTATTTTTTTTTCTTTTTTAACATTTTGAAAATGTCTGTGACATTTAGACTTTGCTCAAAGGTTTGACATATTTTTGACTCGTGACTCCCTCGTAACTACTCAAGAAATATTTGGGTTTCAGCGGTGTTATAAATTTTAGAGACCATGTTTACTACCATTTGTATAAAATCGTTTTAGTGTTTTAGATAAAGTTTTACAACTTTTCCGCAAATGGTTAGATTTAGGATGTTCTCTACAGGTTTTTTGTGCCACCAACATCACGGAAGACATTTATAATTTCATAATATTAAAATGTTTCACGAGATCGATGCACAAAGAATCGGGAACAATCGATATAATAGGTGTAGGTAACAATGACAACTATTGCAAACATGTGAGATACCATACTTTGCCCACTGCGCAACGACGTAACTACCAACAAACGGCCAACAAACATGAGATCTTAACACCCTTAATGTAAGGTCTAAAAGTGATTGGTGATGATGTAATCATAACGTCGTTGTTAACGGATAATAGCATCTATTGTCAATAGGCAAAGTACTATTGTTCCGTATAAAAGAGTAGCTAAGGATGGGCATTGTAGCCATTGTAGCGGGTGTGTGGACACAATGGCACTGATCGCGTTCAGTTTTGGACAATTCGTGCTGTTTTTGCAACGGGTTGCACCTTGATGGACAGGGACGCACTCGAGTGGTAAAGGTAACTTTGATTTTTCTTAATACTTACCCTTTACTGATTTAAAAATGTTGTATTCATATTTAACTACTCCTATACTGTCTCAAAATAACTATTCTACAAACAAAATTAATGTTTGAGTTTAGGTACCTATCTGGATATTTCGCTCTAAGGTTCTAATCTAAGCGGCTACGCTCGTGATGTCAAAAAAGAGTTAATGGATCATGCTGTAATTTGGAAATCAAATAGTCAAATTTTAAAAACACATGGAATTTTAATATGGGAACTGGGACCATAATAATAGCTCATAGAAAGTTAATGCCGAAAAAATGGAGATTGCTTTGAAAAATCTTCGCGCAATAAAATTCGCAGCCATGCATAAATATGCACGTAACAAACAACACAGCAATGCTTTAGTTCGAAAAAAGTATGTACCCTGAAGTCTACGGAGTTGACAGACGTGAATGAGCCATTTTCATGACTCTAAAATTTTTAGCGAATTCCAAAAGGTGTAGATGCAAAATAAGAAAAGAAAGGCTTGCCCAGGGCATATTTACACAACACAGTCATGCAGTGTTGATGGTGTATTGCATTGTTCACTGCGCAAAACAGTTTCTAAAGCAATATTTTATGTTGCGAGTTTAATATGGAGTATAACTGAAATTAGCCACGTTCGCTGTCAACAAACACTGGATATAAGACTACATATATTTTAAAACGTTAAGCTTCAAATCTGACTACTAACTCCGTCCCTGGCTAAATTAGTACCACCAACAGGGTGGTACTCTGAAACTACTTGTCACGTCACAATGCACCGATTCAAGCGAAACGACGTTCCATCCGTGTATACCCACCTACGTCTTACCTTGCCACAATCAATTTACTGCAATCCATTTCCACAGGACACGAATATCATCAACAAAAGTTACTGCGCTAAAGTCCTAGAACATTCAACATAGAATCAAACATGCGCAAAATGTGGGCCATAGAGACATTAAGGTACAATAGGTCTGACCATTGAGCCCGACTTACAACAGACAAACTACCACATTTTCCAGAATTGCGTGAAAAGAAAGTATACTCATACAGCCTTTCTTATATAATTGTATGAATGAAATGTTTCTGTGTAAGTTATATTAGTTTTTGTAATATCATTGAAGTTTGCTTATTTCTGCAATTGTTTTTTTTTAACGAACGCTCTTGCTTGACTCAGCATTCCCAAGGAAACGAAAGAGGAAGCAATAAACGTCAATATTTTTCGGGATATTTTCTATGAATCTGTTGAAGCAGAATGCAGAAAGCAGAATGAGACATAGTTTTACTGTGCTCTGTGGTAGTTGTTATGAGATAGCTTTTATTACCAAACTTTAGAGGAATATGCTAGTATTTATATAATGTGAGTTACGGCTGGTGTAGTCGGGAGAACGGCGACTGCCGATCCGGAGACCCCGGGTTCAAACCCCACACGCACCACTGTCTTTTCGAAGTCATGTGCGTAATGCCGCTAACTTACAACGGTGAAGGAAAACATCGTGAGGAAACCGACATGTACCTAGAATCTTTCGAAGTCATGTGTCATCCGCCAACCCGCACTGGGCCAGCGTGGTGGATTATGGCCTTAACTCTCTCCTTGCGAGAGAAGGCCCCGAGTCCCAGCAGTGGGAACGTTTAGTGGGCTGTTGATGATTGATGATATAATGTGAATGTGGTAAGTTGGTAGGGCGTAGGTAATTATTTTCTGATCCGTGGTAGGGCGCTGTGTCTTCTGCGATAGGGACCTCCTATCAATATCAAGTATTACGTAACGCAATTTGGGGGAATGGGGTTTCTTGTAAAAAGTTACGGTCTGTCTAAGTCTAAGAGGTAATTATTTTGTTGATAAAACTAAGGAATTTAATTTTCCCAAGTTCGTAACTTGTGTGGTGACTTTTATGTAAAACTGTTCACTTGGATGTTACGCAACTTTTAGGGACAATAAGAGGAGGGGTGCAAAACGGTTAGGTAAAAATCTTAAAAAATGCGTTAGGTAATACTTGAACGCCTCCTAAGCCCCAAGTTCGGTAGTCAGTAGAGAAAATCTGACGCCAACTTTACGGCAGGTTATTTTATAAGCACGCTTTTATTAGGTCGACCTGTATGTAACTAACTATGAAATGAAATCTAAGGTAATCGATCCCATCCTACTAATATTATAAATGTTTCCAGAGAAATTATAGGGCTTAGAGATATAACGACTTAGATCTCTGGGTGGCGATCGCAGTGCAGTGCTAATGATTTGGACGCTTCATATTCCAATAGCTGCGTGTCACTGTGCTGTTATGTGGCAGGCATGTTGCTTACCATCAGGCACATGTCATGCAGTTCTCGTCACTCTTTATTTAAAAAAAAAGTCAAACATAGGATGTTTGTTGATCCATCATGCCGCAACGAGTGAACGGATCGGGCTGAAATTTGCGGGACTGGCTTGGCTGGAATACAATTTATCTATTCTATGATTATAGTCTGGAAGAACACACAGGCTACTTTTTATCCTAAAAACAACGGCAACGGAAACTGCGCAGGCAAAACTGCGGGGCGCTGCTAGTACACAATATTAGTCATCATCATCAACAGCCCACTAAACGTTCCCACTGCTGGGACTCGAGGCCTTCTCTCGCAAGGAGAGAGTTAAGGCCATAATCCACCACGCTGGCCCAGTGCGGGTTGGCGGATGACACATGACTTCGAAAGATTCTAGGTACATGTCGGTTTCCTCACGATGTTTTCCTTCACCGTTTTAAGTTAGCGGCATTACGCACATGACTTCGAAAAGACAGTGGTGCGTGTGGGGTTTGAACCCGGGGTCTCCGGATCGGCAGCCGTCGTTCTCCCGACTAGACCACCGTAACTTAACACAATATTAGTAGGACATCAATTTAGAAATCACCTACTGGCTGTTCTTTGTCGTGTCACTTACAAAGCTCTAACAATCAGTCGTTTAATTTGTTCGTACCTTTTACAAAAAAAACTCTAATAAAGATGCCTCATGGGAATACAAATTTTTCATAGAAATAATGTTTTTTCTTCTAGTAACAGTAATATTGTTTATACTATAAATAGAATAAAAAATGATATTGTCTATCATTACGCTGAATTGTTAAACTGGATACGCCATGTGTATCGCTTCAGGGCAAGGCAGGCTGTGGTGCAAACCATGAGACATGGCAAAAGAATGCTTGAACGGTGTAAGCGTGATGGCACACATGAAGCCACACACCGCTTCGCACATGAAGGTATCTTGAGGTGTTTTTGTGCGAAAATGGGCCAATAACATAATAACATATAGAATAGACTTATATAAAATATAAGGACCTGGCCAAAGGTGCGACAAAAGGGCACAACCGCGTTGAGCCTAAAATTGCATTTCTAGGGCCATGCGATGTGCGACTCAGTTCACAGCGGTCAGTTCGCGAGAGGGGAGTGAACGAGTTTTTGCTGGCCTTTAAAATGCCAAAAAATGTTTAGTAACCCACGTCCTTCCTTTGAAGTCATTAACTAATGACAATTAGCCATTAACAAACATTTACAGTCATTGGGACTGCCGGTAGAAGTAAAAACTAATATTTTATATGTAACTTAAATTGTAATATTAAGCAGCTCTAATATTGCACAATACATCACTTGTATAGATACAGATAATATATACTGCTATTACGTATGTAGGTGAAGCGATGTCTCGAGATTTCAGCCATTCAAAAAACATGTAGCTCACATGTAGAGCTTCGTTGCTCCGCCGCCGTTCCAACGCTACGCCACTAGGTACTTAAGCATTAGCGATCTCTTGCAAGCAACCGGAAGATGCAATTAAGAGAAACCTATACTAATATTATACAGCTGAAGAATTTGTTTGTTTGAAGGCACCAATCTCAGGTACTACTGGTCTGATTTCAAAAACTCTTTCACCGTTGGATAGGATGTACCTACGTAATCCCGATCTACGTAATTACGTAATGATACGTATATGCTATGTTTGTATATATTATACTATAGATATAACGCATAGAAAATACTTTTTTTAAATTCTACTACTACTTTACTATTTAGTCTTAGTTTGGGACTTCCGTTTAAAACAAAAAAATAGAAGTAAGAACATTATAATAGTTTTTCCGCTAGTCGTACCTACCTTAGACCATACACTGCATGCATTTACACACAATAAACAATCCTTTTTGTTGGGAACTGTAACACCATATGCATTTTTGTTCGCTAATTCTAGCTGCAGGGCTCTGTTTTTGAATTTTCAATGAGATTATTCCGTTATGTCTTCAACAAAGAGAACGTGGCCAATGATAATGGACAATTGGACATGCTGTTTGTATGTAATAATTGTTCAAAAATAGCTTTTTTAAAATATTTTTAAATACAGTGACGGGTCGAACAAGACATGCATCTGATGGTAAGCAACACGCTTCCTTATGATAACGCAGTACCACGTAGCTATTTAGATATTAAAAGTTCACATCACTGTGAATGATCGCCTGCACTGCGCTCGTGACCTAGAGATATATTATAACAATTTATATTTTTACTCGAGCTTTTTGGGAATTATTGATTTGAAATCGTTAAAGTTGCACATTTCGACTTCTTTTGACGGTAGAATAACTGGCTTGTACTTCCTCAGACGGACTCTGCAAAAATTTTTACTGGTAAATATTTTTATAGAGTTTATTTAGTAGATGGCACCATGAGTGCTTGCCCTAAACATTTTCCAATTGCCGATAAATGAGTTTGAGTGGTGATACTACTGTCTTTAACGATGAAGTAGTTAAAGAAAACTGGGGTGGTCCAAGAGCCATATCTTTCTAAGAAATGTATCACACAATACCTGTGATATGGCCTGTGAGGTGGATTATAGCATTGACTCTCCTCTTGTGACAGAAGGTTTCAGGCGCTTACAATGAGAACATAAAATTGATTAGTTGTGTTTTGATTCAGATTTAATAGCTATTATAAGTAAATAAACCATAAAGCATAATGTCTTATGTGTTTTAACGAATGAAATGAAGAATACAATACAGTTACTCTACATATTCTCACATAATATAAGGCATCCTAATTCTTGTATAACGCGTCCCATCAATGGCCACAACATAATAACTTCACGCTTCAAATGACATACTTCAACCTTCGAAACACCAGCAAAGAGAAGAAACATTCCACGTTTTCCAGCCGCGTCTGTGGCTTGTACTATAATCACATATTGCGAAGACTTTACGTAGACATTGACGATGACAATTTCACGCCACACGACCACAAATCCTATCACCGAACGGCATGGTTGACAATTGCAGGGAACGGTATATCGATTGTCAATTGATTTAAAAAATCATCGCAATCGAAGCTTATGGTACAGGGTCTGACCTCGTCGAGGATTTAGTATATAAATAACGTACAAATGAGACTCGTTGGTCGCGCGGCTAATCCTGATTTACTGAGGTACCTGGGGTGCTGGCACTTCGGCTAGGGACCTGACCATGTGGACAGGGGACGGGGAATATCGCAGTAAACCTTCTTTTATTGATAAGTAGTTGTACAATTGATGGGAGACTAACGTTAATTAGTATTATCCTTGTAATAAGCCTACTAACATTGCAAATACGAAAATTTGGATGGTTGTTGCTCCATTACGTCGTAACGTTGCGTCGGATTGCGTTGAGATTTGAAATGCAGTTAAATAAATTATAAATCTTGAAGAAGACATAGGCTACATTTTATCCCGGGAAAACAACTGGAACAAATTACACCAGGGCGTTGCTAGTCCATGACGCAGACTAGATACCAAAGAAAATTCTTACAAGTAGGATCTCAGTGATTCAGCTTAAGTTCCCCAATAAATACACCTTTAGCAATCCACCATCTTTAGTACCAACAAATAGCAGTCCATGAAATAGAATTAAATTTCAATTTGTAAAGCCACGACCACAACAAGGGTCGACACAGATCGCCAGTTCATGATGTCAAAGACTCGTTGACTGAGCCGCTCAGCTGATATATGAGACAGCCCTAGCAATTAATGCCCAGCTCATAAATAACATTGAAGTAAATATTTTACTATTTGACTGTCGGAGAGGGATAGATGCCCTGGAAGGTGTAAAATAGGATTTACAGTATGAAAGCGGTTACTTGCATAAGGTAGGAGAAAGTTGGGTTAGCGTTGGAAATTAACGTTTTTCTTTACATTGCTTAATTGCATATTTATATATTTTTTCAAATTAGTTATTATTAATAACGTGATGTTTATTGTTTGATGTTTGTTTCTTTGAAAGAATTGAATGTATTTGGCCGATATAAATTGAGGACATTGTATCTTGGGTGCGCACAAAGTCTTTATTTGAAAGTGTTATCATTTTTTTTCAGTAGATATTTTATTTATAATGTAACGTGTTGATCTTATTTGTACATAGTTTGAGTGTGAAGTAAGTATGTGCTATGTGCTACAATTTTGCTGGTTTAGATATGCGGTAGTCTTTTCAACGGACATAGTAATATGTAAGGAATTTAGCACGATAATAAGCAATTAATATATTGGTGAACAATTCACACACAACACCATCTGACCCCAAACTATGCAAAGCTTGTACTATGGCGGCCAGATAGCTGATATCACAGATTACAGAAATAAAACGGCTGGTATAATACTTCTTTCAGTCATATAATATTGTAGTTATACTTCTTTCAGCGGGTCAGGGAAAAATTATGCGAAATAATTTTTACCGTCACGAAAATCCGACACTCTGAAGTTAGCTAGTCGAAATTTTAGTAAACATTATGATGAACATTATTGTAATGGTTGAACTCTTTATACCACCCAAGGAAGTACCACAGCAAGTTGCCAGTTATTCTACCGCCAAGCAGTCATGTGAAAACATCACTGTGTTCCGGTTTGAAAGGCAATGTTTCCAGTAAATTTACAAAGTATAAAGATGAGACCTTAAGATCTTACATCTTTGGGTGACGAGCGCAGTATGGCGCTAGGTAATGATTTGGCCTCATCGTGTTTTAACACCTGGGTGCATACTGTGCTGTTATGGATAGGCATGTTGCTTACTATCAGGCCCATGTCCCGCTCGTTTCCTTTCTCTATTCTATAAAAAATAAATCTTTAGGCTTATACTTCCCGCGTTAAAGATTGTCCATTGTATGGTTGATGTTAGACTTAGTCCGACGAATAACGAGAGCAAGTATTAGCTTCTTGCGTGCGTCCACAAATACACAAACACTTTTTCTTAGCAGAAGATTCATTGCCTGGCAAAATCATCAGAATAACAGCTCGGTACGAGCCCTGAAATGATTATTATTGATCATCCATTGTAAGCGGCCATAATTCAGGATCTGTCGCGGTGTTGCCATACCGCGGAGGCGTCGAGCTGTGACGTAGCACGATCACAATTCTAATGGATTATAAGTTTTATATTATGTGAAGCCGAGCTCAAATTCAATTGAAATTAATGTAGCGAATTATGGCAAAGAATGTGAATAAGATTCTTGTAAATACTGCGATGCTCTGAAATTGTACGTATATGGAAGCTCGTTATACACATTATGGCGAGATTTGAAAAAATGTTTTAAAAGTATTCGTCTTTGTCTATATGATAAAAGCTTTTGGTTGTTAAATTGCATACGCTTATCCGCCTAACATGTTGTACTTTTTTTTGATATTTTTAAAAAACCTACATATTATCTATTAGGTACTTGCCTACTAAGGTTTTCTAGCAATAATATTTTCGTCATCTCAACCAGTCTATTCTAGTTTTATGATGGACGTAGGCTCTCCCTACCTCTCTCCCTTGATGCGCCACTCAACCATATCCTCAACTTATCTTCTCTAGCCACTGCTGCCTTACGTTTATCGTCACTCCATCGAGTTTTAGGGCGTCCTACGCAACGTTTGACAATTTGCGGTCTCCGCTCTAAGATACGTCTATTCCAACGGTTTTCGGTCCCACAGCAGACATAGCATGACAGCATGACCAGCCCACTGCCACTTCAGTTAGTGTTGAACTAATACGCCGAGCTAGCTTGGAAATCTTCTTTGACACACGAGTAGTAAAAATTAATTAAGTTAATAGCATAAATCTAGATAGTCATCTGTGCATCTAGCACACTTTCTAAAATTTTATAAAAACCGAATAAATTTATATAAAAGTAAATTCTCCTCAAAATCTTTATTCATTCGACTCAAGTTGAATTTAAATACCTGACTTCTCCCAGAAGTGTTGTAAGCCTAATTCAAAATCACTTTACAGACATAAACCCATTCACACACGAGGAAACCCACAGAAATTACCCGACTTGAGCCACTTCAGCTAATGTAGTCCTGACCGGTCCCGCTTTCTCATGACCACAGCAATATTTCACTATTAATTATACATTCCTGTACAATGTAAACAAGGCTTATTGTTGAACACGCATTGGATCTATTCACTATTTAGTCTATGGAGTCTTGAATGAGAGATGTGCCCACCGTGCAAACTATATTATAATACACCTAATTATGCTTGATGGTAATTTTATGACAGAATTTTTAATTTTCCAAAGGGGTGTATAATTTTAGTGCATGTCACTGTTCTAGTATGGGAATTTTAATGGATTTTATGTCGCAGTGATGGAATTAGTGGAGGATTACTTTTGGTTTTGTTGTTTAGCCGTCATAAATAGTGACATTAAATATAGTTAAGATAGGTGATGCGTCAGCGTTTTAATCTCAGTTTTATGGTCTTGCGAATGGTCAACACCCAACAGATTTTATTGTGTTTTACCGTTTTTTTTATTATAAGCTGTTCTCTAAACAATCTTATAGGCGAATAGGTTTTGGTAACACTATTAGCATAATATTGAAATTTAGGCGGGTTTAGTGATAGAAGTCTATTAAAATGCGTTTTATTGTAGTTTTAACGATGTTTTATAACGTATTTTTTATTATTTCAATAAAATATATAATTAGCTTCGTACTAAATTATCTCTATCTATCTCAAGTTGTTAAAAATACAAAATAGTGATGTAACGATCTGCCCATAACAGCGCAGGGTCACGCAGCTATTAAAACATGAAGAGTCCAAATAAATCATTACCTAGCACTGCTCTGCGCTTGTCAGCCAGACATATGTATAAGACGAGTTATCTCAATATCTTGTAACTTCTCTGGAAATATTGTCCTTTAAATCAAAACACAGTGATACATTACTGCTTGGCGATAGAATAACAGGCAAACGTGTGATACTTCCACAGGCAGATTCTGCGCAAAGTCTTACCAATACAATGTATAAATTTAAAAATGAACTTAGGAAGATAGTATTTACGTCATATGTTCGCTAAAGTTGATTTTCCTTATTATAAAGTATTCAAATTATAAAGTATTTCTTGGTTGCGTTTACATATTTTAGTTATGTTATAGTTTTAGTTGCATGTAGGTATGAGTTAAGTTAAAGTTATTGATTTATATTGTATGTTTTTAATTTAGAGACTGCCTCAATATTCTAATTAAGTTGTGTGTGCATGCTTTGGATAACAGTTTAGAACATCACAATATAATAATTTATCTGTTATTTAACATTAACTGTAATCTGTTATGTACGCCTAATTAAATAAATTAATAAATACATAATGAGCAACACTTGACATATTTCATAACACTACCTACCGAGGACTATCTATCATTTGTCATGAGGACTATCATTTGTAGTGGTAGGACTCTTAGCAGAGTCCGCCTGGGGAAGTACCACACCGTTGCCAATTATTCTACCGCCAAGCAGTAATGTGCAAACATTACTGTGTTCCGGTTTGAAGGGCAATATTTCCAGAGAAATTACAGGGCTTAGAGATATAACAACTTAGATCTCTGGGTGACAAGCGCAGTGCAATGCTAGGTAATGATTTGGACTCTTCATGTTCCAATAGGTGTGTGTCACTGTGCTGTTATGTGGCAGGCATGTTGCTTACCATCAGGCACATGTCCTGCTCGTCTCGTCACTCTTTATTTAAGAAAAAAAACTATCCCAACTACTTCTGGACAAATACAGCAGCAAGACCTTGATGCAAAACACTTCATTAGAAAGACCCGCCCTAAGCCGTCCTACACCTACACATATAATGCTGAGGCTCTATTGCACTGCGCGCCATGCAATAGAACTTTCACAACTTAATTTGGTTTTGTGAACCATCTAAGAGCTCACACTAGAAATTAGCCAGGTTCGACATTGACGGACACGTTAATCATCATCCCAACTATCTACCTATAGTACTAACTAACTAACTGTACCTACATTATAGTATTAACACGATACTTTACAACACTTGACATATAATTTAATCTATCCTCAAACTCATTGAAATTTTAAATGCGTAACCTGCTTACATAACAATATTTGTTGTGATAAAGACAAAATGAAATTCTTTTGGTCACTTCATTTAAGCCTAGGCTACTTCTGAAGTATGATCTACTAAATAAAAAATAATCATCAAAATCGAATCACAATTGGCGGAACTATCGCGTAACACAAGTACAAACAAAAAATTGGCAGTCATAGGAACTGCCGATAGAAGTGAAAACTTGCTGTTGCCCTGGTACTGGTGCTTAGGGGCAAACGCAACTCTTTTATATTTCTGTTGTCCTGGTATATGGAGATAAACGCTGTTGGAGATAGGTAATCGAAACTCTTTACTGTTTCTGTTGCCTACCTGGCCGTTTTTACCGAGTTTACCCGAAGATTTCATATCCGATCCGATCCATTATCATATCCAAGCGTGACGATTGGTGAATCCATTTCACAGCCCACGAAAATTCTGTCTATAGCGCGCCTAAAGAAGTTTTCACTTCAAAAACAGACAACCGAATTGAGACCCGATTTTACCGATACTGATTTTATCGCTGATGACACAGCCACGTAACCCCCCTATCTTATTTTTAATTTTTAGATCGGACATAATATTAGAAGGAAGTTCTTTACGGTAGGCTTTACGGTAAGGGATTTCACTGCGCGAAATGAAAAAAAAAAGTAGCAGTCAGAATTAGAAACCTCATTTTTGAAACTACGCGGGTGAAACCGGCGAGCGTGACCATGCCATTTCCGAACCATTTCTAGATGGCCAATGGCCATAGACCCGAGTTTACCCGAAGATTTATTTAATTCCCGAGCGTGATGCTTGAAGTCAATGCACAGCCCATGAAAATTCTGTCGGTGGTACGCCAAAAGACTTCTTTTTTCACATCAAAAATGTAAGACAATACCGTAACGGAAGTGTTGCGTAAAAACTGCCCATGCCCAGTGTTGCCAACTTAATTTTTCAGGTGATCGTACTATTAATATAATCATAAAACTGAGCTTTTCTTTTTGCAAATTGTGTGTTGCTTCTATTCTATCCGAAGGAACTTCGTTCCTGTCTAAGAGTCTACCGCCTAATCCCTCGCACATATATTGGTGGACAATATTGGTGGACAATTCACACACAACACCATCTGACCCCAAACTAAGCAAAGCTTGTGTGATGGCGGCCAAATAGCTGATATAATACTTATATAGTTTTAAATACATACTTATTATACATAGAAACACCCAGACACAGTGCAAACATTTGAATTCATCACACAAATATTTGCACTGGGTGGGAATCGAATCCACGACCCTCGGCTTCGCAGGCAGAGCTACTACCCACTAAGCCACGAGGCCAGTCACATCCCTCGCTTGTTTTGTATGCGCAGAAATCTAGCTCCGCTGAGCCGTTTCCACCAGAGCTGTGCTGACCGAGGCAAGGTAAATGAAGCGATAGTATTGGTTCTTTAGAAACACATCCCTCGCTTAGAAACTCATCCTCGCACACCTCTGGTGGAAAAGCAGCCTTACGCTGGTAATGTTGTCAATTTTAATAGCAGTTATTTAATTATAATACAGTAACTATAGAGCAATGCGTGAGTGTTCGTGTGAACCGAACAGGGCCGCATTCCCTCACAGCTCGCAGCCGAGGGCGGGCCGCCCCGCGTGACGCACGCCTCCTTCGGCGCCCTGAGGAGCCCGGAGACAGTTGAAGCCCCGACACTCTTGTATGGGAATTCACGGTATGGGAAATACTGGCAAATGGGTGTGAATTTTAAGTTACATTGGTGCGAATTTTAATTGTAACTGTTTGAATGAAAATGCGAAGGGTACTTTATTTTCACTAGTAGGTAGGTACTATTTGTATTTACTACTTAAAGTTTAGTATATTTAATGCTACCGGACTATAGGACTACAAAAATACGATAGAAACATAAACTACGTTTGATAAGATTTATTTCAAGAAAATATACTGCGCAAATCATGGACATGGATAGATGGATGGTGCAAAGTACTTACTGTTTCATAAATTCTAACTAAACCCGAATTTTGGACTTTAATTTTCAACTTATAAGGTTTTTAACCCATTTCTAAAAAAAATATGTGTTTCACTTGTTTCATCAAAAAGCCACAAGTTTCTTACATAATTCTGTAGTTGTTATATTTTACTTTTACTTCGTCTATACCAACCTCATACATATATGTTTAATTTGTTATCAAAAACAGTACTACTACTCATTTACAAGTACGAAACCTCGTAACATGTTAATAGTGCTTACGCGTACTTCACATTTCCAAAACAAATAAAGAGTTCACGACAAACAAAACTACCAAACTTTTTTCCATACCATTAACTAACACAAACTCTAACTCTTAACTTTGACCTTAAAATTATTTCATACCCGCTCTCAAAATTTACTTTAATCCATCATACGGTACTTAATTCATCATTTGTGTCGATAAATTTAATTCTAATACATACTAATAGCGTACAACAAAGTTGCTCTTGACGTCACAGCGGGGTGCCGTCAGCCCCTAGACCCACCCTTAGTACGTCCACGGTAGCTTGAACGTGGTTCGCCTTAGCTGGGCGTATCTTCACGCTGCGAAGATTGAAGACAAGGAAATAATGTAAACTAACTATTTTACAATAAACCAAAGTTACTAGAGTATGAGAAAAATGGGCGGGCTGTAGACTGGTGTGACTTTAAAATTGTAATTATAGAGTTTTGTGAGAAAGTTGAAATGTCAATTAAGTTTCGTATTTTGAAATGTGTTGAAGAATTTTAAATTTTTGTTTCTACTGTGGTCATCATCATCAGCCAATCCTAGTTCACTGCTAGACATTGGCATATACAGGCGATAAAAGTGAACATTTAAATAATTAATCATTATAGTAGATCCAACCGTTTATTTTCTTTTTGACAGCACCAATAGAACGTAACTACGCCATGTTACGCAAAAGTTCACTTTTAAATGCGAGGGTTTAAAAATATGACAACTGCTTTCCTTGATCCCGTATAATAATCATCTTTGACAAATTGAGAAAATCACCCATAGAACGTAAATTTTTAAAAACGTTTGTTATTTTATGTAATTTATAAAAAAACTACTGCACTTATGGACTCAATTTCTCAAAGATGATTATTATACGGGATTAAGGAGCAAATTTAAGCAGTTGTCATATTTTTTAACCTCGCATTTAAAAGTAAACTTTTGCGTAACATGACGCAGTTACGTTCTATTGGTGCTGTCAAAAAGAAAATAAACGGTTGGATCTACTATACCTACGTACATAATATACCCAAGTACATTATACACACTTTTATACAGTTACAATGTCGCGAGTCAATTGTTTTTTGCCGTCTCAAAAATGTCCAACGCACGGAAGTTTTTTATGGAAGTGTTACCTATGTTTCAACATAACTTCTTAAAGTGTTTTTTAGTCACAAGTTGGAATGGCGACTATAAAATACCTCGTGATTTGTTTAGATTTGACATTAATACCCCGTTTACATGATTCCAGTTCAGCGACCGAAGCCAGCGCTGGATTGCTTACTGGAATGATGTAAACCGGCACTGGAATACATTGGCACTGGATTGATGCATTCCAGTGCCGGTCTCCATTATTCCAGTAAGCAATCCAACGCTGGATTCGGTCGCTGGACTGGAATAATGTAAACGGGGTATAAATCAAACGATTACCAGACTCACAGCAATCACCAGTAAAAAAACAAGCTACAAAGAAAGTTAACAAATGCCCGGAACAATCCAAATACCTGCACTGACAAAGAGATTCAAATTGATCATAGGTAACTCCTTACCCTAAAACGATACGAGAAAAAAAAAATCAGGTGTCACTATTCCAAAAAAAATCCATTCATACTCCTATGGAATCCGTCAACGTATCAAATCTTACAAAAAAAATATTTTAACGACATAAAAAGGTGACAAAAGATTGCGTACGCAATCTGAGAATCCAATATGGCGTCACAATAGAAGTTGTTATTTTAGGTTAGAGAACCTCCGCGGGATCGAATTTTACATTCAATGTTACTGCTACACCTCTAATAGAATCTTGATTGATTTCCCGAACGTAATCATTATGACTGTCATGGGATAAATCTCATGCAAAACGCTGTATCATCGTTACATTGGCAATACAGTTTTAATGGAATGCTCCGTTTACTTTACAATATGCAAACAAATACAGGTTACAAATTGTAATTATCATTTTGAGTTCTTTGTGTGTTGTAATAACGTTTTTTTTTTCTTGGTGTGGTCTCAGAGGGATTAAATTGTCTACCAAATTTTAGCTAGAGCGAAAAGCGCAGGGCCTTACTAATCTAGATTTACTATCCATACTTACTTGCACATACGTAGAGTATCTGAAAGCATACTACCAAGAAATACCACACCAACTCTAAAGTCATACATAGGTTTACAGGATAAGCATTTAAAGGAAAAATGTCTATAGTAGCTATATACTTATTAGTTGGTATATCACTAAAGTCATTTAGGTAAAAGATTCGACTAATCCTACTTACATTATTCTTTGTTTTTCTCTCCTTGCAAGAGAAGACCAGGGTCTTCCCAGCAGTGGGAACATTTAGTGGGCTGCTTAAATTATGCTATGCTATGTTTGAATGCTTGTTGCTATTACATCGGAACGGCTAAACGGATTGGTTTTAAACTTGAAACATAGTTAGATTATAGTCAGAAATATCACATAAGTTTTTATATTGCGTGAAAATTACAAAAACGGGAATAGAATTGATTGTTTGAAAATCGTTTTCTATTGACCGTCGGAAATCGCATTATGGTGTTGGTACTGATGTTTATTCTTTATTGATTAACTACTGCTGTACAGTCTCATCAAAGATCCAAAATAAAATGTGTTTTATATGTGTTGTTCTACACGGAAAACAAACAAAATTAAACTATCAAAATTCGAGACGAAACACTAAAAGAAATCACAACATGCTGCAATAATTTTCCTAGAAAGAAAAAATACCACCAAAAAGACTTTGTTTAGAAAAAGTTTGGTACTAAGAGACATTTGTAAAATTTCTAAACTTGGTTTAATTTTTTATTTACATTTAGTTACATTTGTAAAATTGGTTTAGTTTTTGTTTTACAAAACATATTTGTAAAATATACTCTAAAAAGTTATAGCAATCGGCTCGAATGCAGCGATCGGCCTCACGCGATCCAACATGGCGTGCCGGCGACAGGCCGCATTGTTCAAACAGAAACGACACAATCTTTCCTTTTCTTTTATTCTTTCCTTTATCTTTCATTCTTTCCTTTTATCTTTCATTCTATGTCGCGCACAATGGCGGCGCGCTGTGCCCGTGGCATTTTAGTTAACCACGTTTTTAGACTTTGTTTTTGGCGTTGATACATTTGTATTTCCTTTTTCTGTATTTGGTTTTTTGTCATGAACAAAATGGTGGGTTTGTTTAATTTTTACTTCGGAGCGCAAGCTGTGTCTACTGTCTGTAGACACGGCGCGGAGTGCTTACGCTCCGTTTGTTTACCAGCTTCATTTCTAAGCGTTTATTCCATTTCAAGGACGATGTGTACGTATAATAAAATATTATCTGATATTTACGCAATATAACAATTGAATCCACGTGAATCACAACCAAACAAGTTTTACATTAGTGTTAACGTTTTGTAGATTTATTGTATTCTTAGGTCTCAAAAGGGGTCAATTCTTCACCATCTGCGTCGTCCTCGGCGTCTAATCTCGCGATTGTACAACCTCAAGGCCTCGATTTGGTGCTCATTGTCGCGGCACAATACGCACAATGAACGCTCGCATATTATCCATTCATATCATAACGTTTATAAATACGTTTCACGGTGGCATTGTGGACGTTGTCTCCCGTCTCCCCGAGGATACGGCCGAACAAAGAATCCGTCATAATGGCTGAAAGTTCGGTCCTTACAAAGCGCGTTCGCAACCCGTCATTTTCGTACCTATTGGCTATTTTATGACAATAACTGTATTGTTATCGGACTGATTGTGCCGGGAGTATTGTGCGCATCGAAATTCACGAAACTGGAATTGTCTCAGGACAGGTCGGCCGCTAACGAACGTCGCCGGGAGCGGTTCTTGTGTCAGGATCTTTGTTCGCAGATGGCGAAGCCAAAACCTGGCGCGTTCCTTCGATTGGGTAATAGCACCTGAAACAAAGCCGTGTGCATTACCTCGGAATCTGGAGCCATACCCCGTGGCAGGCATTGTTTGCCCGCGCGTTCGGCTCAAGCTGTGCGTGATAATATTTAGTTTCTTCACAAGCTTGCGAGCCATTGTCACGTCTGGTCGGTCCGGCCACTTGAGCCCAGGTATTCATTGTACAGACGTACGGGAAACTCTAAGGTCTGTTTGTTCAAATCTCCTTTTCGGCTTCTGTGCGTTTGTGAATGGCTTCTGTTATACAAACATTACCAATTATGACGATGTTGGTCTGTGTGCTCTGAACACCGAGTTTTGTAATGGTCACTGTACAAAGAGACCTCGTTCGTTGTTCTCCGCTCATTATGGATGATTTCTGTAGTAGAAATGAAAACGGAGAATTTATTATTTGACCACTTTAAACTCTCATTGATGTCAATTTAGGTAACGTGTTTCATAACGTTGTTTAATACTGTTTTATTTCATTTAGGCGAAAAACATTTCGAAAATACCTACCCTTACTATCCTATCTACCGAATGCGTTAGGATGTTTTTGTTTATTTGTCGGACCCGTGTGAACAATTTCAAATCGGAACACCCCTTGTGTGAAACTATACCACCATTCAGAAAAGGCACTAGTCTGGAAAAATTAACTGATTCTATATCTGGAATAGTACCAATTTCATTTTTATCTTTGTACACTTCTGTGTTACTATTACAAATGACATTTTTATCTCTTATAGCTTTACAATAAGGTGTAGTTTTATTTAAATCACCAGTATTGTTGTCGTAGGTAGTATCTGGTGGTATATTATCTATCTATTGTGTGGCACCCTTTGCTTTTATAGAATTAGCCTCTCTTGTCTTACGCGATGGTGGTTAGATAACGTTGCTGTTCAATGGGGTTTTAATTTGATTTTAGTCGTTTGTATGATTTATTTGAGAAGAGCTAAGACTTTTTATATTACAACTTCATGAGAATTAGAAACTTTTTTTTAAGTTTCTTTATACCACGATTTTTTCATTTAAAAAAAGGAAAATTGTTCTTTAGAGTAGACAATAATTCAGCTCATTTATATTAAATTGGGACACATTTTAGCTTAGAATATCCTATCAATGCTAAATGGACTAAGTAGACTTACTAACTCACTATGCCACTACAGTAGTAATAGTGTGATTTCTTGACATTGGGAAGCTGTGTTGCCCTAGTACAAAGAGCGTCTGGCCGACAATCGCGAAGCTGTAGGTTCGATTCCACATGTACCTCTGGGTATGTTTTAAAGTGCAGATGATCAAGTTTTTTATATTTACTATAAAATGTCGAGACGAGAAGGACATGTCCCTGATTAAGTAACATGCCTGCCCGTAACAGTACAGTGGCACGCAGCTATTGGAACATGAAGAGTGCATGTAAATACTTAGCACTGCACTGCGCTCATCACCCAGACATATACTAAAGATATCCTATCTCTTTGTTCTCCCCTGGAAACATTGCGCTTCAAACTGGAAAATAGTGATGTTTGTACCTACAAACACGCTTGTGAAATCGTACATTCTCGGCATTTGGCCACGGCTAGTTGTTTTACCAATGTCATGTAATTTGATTTAGCAATAATCTACATCAATAATTCAATCTTCTAAAATGTATTGCTTCAATATTTTTAATGGCTAACAGTTCATTTTTCATTGAATGAAATAATCTTTCCTACATCATTATTCTTACCCGTACCTCCAAACTAAGAGTCGACATCATTACGACTGTTTCAAGTGCTGTTCCATCAACAATACTGGACATTAATTGTTCAATTATTTCTAACTATTGTACTAAATGGTAGTTACAGTTTGTGGACCGTTCGAGTGGCACGTGGTAACACAAAGAACCACTTCTTAGGCCACTCATTATGCTTTAATGGTCTTACCTTTTATACGAAAAAAATTGACTTCTTCAGTGGCTCACAAGTTTATAACTGCTTGATATCCTATCAGCTTTGAACTTTAATCGGTTGTATTACGTTCCGTGCTGTCTGCAAATCATAATATTGGGTTGGTTGTGATGAGATGTTATTTAAATTTAACGTTTTGAGTGTCAGATAAATTGTCGACCTCGAAATTAGTTGTTCGGATTCACAGCTAGTAATTACTGTGTGATGTTTGTTTGGTATTTTAATTTGGAAACGTTTTCCCTCTATCTTTTGGATGGATGACTCTGTGGTTTTGGATCTGAGAGTATAATGACTGGAAACTTCTATGCGATGGTTTGAGTTGATGTTTCGGATATAGTAATAGCATTTGTTTTGATCTCAAATGATTAGAATTTTGTTTACGCTCACTTTTTGTTGGTTTATAGAAAATCTATTTGTAATTGAAATACATAAATTTCAACTTTCAATGTCCCATGTTGCTGAGATTTGTTTGACCAAGTCTGTCCACGAAACTGTAGATCGTGGGTTCGTTTAGGAAAAATATTTGTAAAATAAATACAAATACTAGTTCTGTTTTCTGGGTGTCTCTATAAATAGGTTTATGATAACAACTAGGTACATAAGTATAACATCAGCTATCTTTCACTGTGCCATACTATCACTGCCGTAGGGCATGCTTTGCTTAATTTGAGACTAAATTAATGTTGTTGTATGTCTACTCACATCAAAATTTTGCAATGCGTTGAGTAAGTATTTATTCCCTGATGGATGTATGTGAGTGTCTTCCTGTTTGGCGTGAATCAGTTTCTTCTAGGTTAACACCACGGGTTAACACGCTCCATCATACGTAGTTCCAGTCGTTGCCCGACGAAATGGCGGTTAAGTGCAAACCAATGATTAATAAATGAGTAAAGGGCAATACCGCACTTATTATACCGCCAAGCAAACGTAACTGTGCTTAAAGAGCAATGTTTTCAGATAACTTAAAGATTATAGAGATAAGGATAGATCTTTTTATATGGGCGATGAGCGCAGTGCTTTTCGAATTGATTATACTGTGCTATTGAGAGGTATGCTGCTTACCATTAGACACAAGTTCTGCTCGTCTTATCACTCTATACCTACTATAGAAAAGAGGTTTCCCTCGGAACCGGTACCCAGCTTCCCAATCATGAGAAAGGATGATCATCATATTTATGTCATGGTGATGATGATGGGCTCACAGAAGCTTACCCAAGTTAAAGTAACACGTTTACTCGGTCAAGAGACACCTGTTCTGTACATATACAAAATACACGTGATGGTAATATTATGTAACGGCCGCATGATTGCATTCGGACGGTAGGCATTGATGGTTGGCGACATTTAGACCTCTCGTATCGTGAATATTTTACCTCCAGCGCTATGCTCATGAATTTTAACGAATGTCATTCTGTTTGCTCTGTCTTCCCACGCTAAAACGACATAACTTTAAAATAAGTAACGTGTTCTATAAATTGTTATTAGGATTTTGGGGATCGGTCCAGTCGGCGTCCGAGTGTCTGCCTTGGAAACCTGTTCGACGGTGAGTCTGACTCTACCGTTCATTGCTTACGATATTGCTATTGTTGTCTCCTTCAGATGGAGGGGAATGAAAGAGAGAAAGATAATGTAAGCTATTTTGTGAGGCGATAGACCCCTGAGCGGGTCAATTGATGTTTTTGATTTTGTTTTTACATTGGAAGCTGCGGCTATTGCTGTGATGTGTTTCAATGACATGACGTTTCAAAGGTTTTAGTGATGTGGCACTGATACAACTGTTTTTTTTATTGTAGATTATAAAAAACAGTTATAATCAATTTGAAAATAAAGTTTTTTGATAATCATGACTGATCTCGTGGCTCAATCGGTAGTAAATATGCCTGTAGAGGATTGTGGATTCGATTCTCTCGTAGGGCAAATCTTTGAGTGATGAATTCAGGTTTCTGTTCTATGACTGGATGTTACTGCAGTCTTTGCACAATATGTATGTGTTTACAGTTATAAGTATCAGCTAACTGGCTGCTGCTTCGTACTAGAATAGCTGGCAAAGGAGGCAAAGGTATACTTCCCCATGAGGACTCTGTAAAGAGTCCTACCGCTGCCATAGTTATTTGTTATGTTTTGATTTTTAACTGCGTGCTCAATTTTGATAACTGTGCCAGCGAAAGTTTCTAAAACTTAGAACCCTGAGCTCTAGCGTGGGCATTAATAGAGCACAAGGTGAAAAATCTTTGCACTCGAGTGCAACACGTAACTTTTCGTTCCACTTCAGCCAAGAAACGACTAAATACTTTGCACGCTATTAACAGTTTCAGTCAATTCTGTTGCCGTCCAATAAACTTCTAATTTCGTTCATCTCATCCACAGAAATCTAATTATTTAGATTTCTGTGATCTCATCACTCATTTTAGGTTTTTCACATGTTTTCCAGTTTCCTGTTTTCGACCTCAGGTTTTAACAAAAACAATATGACGTGAAAATATGAGGAGGATTGAGGAACCTCTACGAGAAAATAAAATAGTGCATAAAGTAATAAAAAAGTACACTACGGAGGTTCCGAGGCTGAATTGTAAAGTTGTAAGATAAATTCGTGTGTTTTGTTATAACCCTGTATACGTTAGATAGTGACTGTGTATATTAAAACATATTCCCATTATTATCGCACTGTCATCCAAAATTCAATGAAGAAATCAGTAAAGAAATTGTAAACTACGTTGCATTCTGGAAAGTACATTCGGAAGCTTCGCCAAAACTGCAACGTCATTCTAATCAACTCTCAGAACGTTATTCATCATCCACCCCTCTTTAAAAAGATCAGTTTTTTAAATAAATACAAAGAATGCGTCAGAAGGAATGCGTTACAAAAATATGTAAAGGATTTTTAGATTCGTTCTTTTAACAGGTGTACTGGCTTATTGGTGTTACCGCTTCTATACTCTACCCTCATAACATTCACCATAACAACCTTTGAATCAATGCTCAAAATTGAACTTTATTTTTGTTAAGTTAAAAGTTGATTTTGTGAATCAAGTGATGGTACTTGAGATGTGTCTGCGTGGAGTGATCAAAGCAAGGCTTGCTCAATGAACTTTTTTGGTGTCTACTTAATGTTATTTTGTTTTTATTCCGAGCTACATGTGTTTTCTATGATGCCGCGGCACATTCTTTCTGATTAATGTACTGGGATCTATAAAATATTCAAGTGGTTGTTCTTCCTTACTGACAGACTAAGCTTAAGCTATAATATAGCGATATATTTCATGGTTGATGATCTAAAGACTAATGAAGAAGTTTCTTTATTTTAACTTTTTATTTTAACAAAAAAACTCTTAAGCTTTGGAATACGTTACCTGAGTGGGTAAACACTGCTCTTCAAACCTGAACACAGAGAAACTTGCTCATTGCATTAGCGTAATATGCGACGCCCAAACGGTCCGCCAGAAAGGTCACCGACTCTTCATTATTTTTCCATACCCCTAAGTACCTACTAGCGATTACATAAATAGATTAGCAGCTTGATGTCTTCCTGTTCTCTCTAGTTAGCTCTAACAGCTCAAGAGACGTCTCTGAGATATGTTTTCGTCGAAAATATGAATTACAGCTACATACCTGTACTACGCTTTTATCTTTAGACGCCAGTCGTATATCTTTGCTGGCTGTACAGTTTTGTGAAATATCTTCTAAATAAAAAAAATCCTATCGGATAAAAAGAAAATAACATTAGTAGTCAAACAATAATATAAAAGCACCGCCACTTCAATTTCTATTTTAGAGGTAGTATTAACAAAAAATAGGAAATAAACTGTTACTGTTAAACACCGACAAAGGGAAGCCGATCATAACTCAAAACGGAAATACCATATCATATCCTGAAACTATAATGCATAAAGTACCCTTTTCCCCACTTATTTTCCTGCGCATGAGTTGATTTGCGCAAAGAAACAGATCAAAGTCGGCGTTGAGAAAAAATATTAGAAAAATGGTTTGTTCTGCTCTTTACCAAAATATCTTCAATTGTAAATCAAAACTACACGTGAAAGTATATTGTATGTGTTTATCATAAGGTGCAATTTTGAGATGACCCTGTAGTTTTATATTAGTTCTAAATCATTAAGCATGGTTCACATGCGCTAAAAGCCGTCCATTTAATGCCGCCCCATTTAACCGAATCGAATCGCGAGTTTGCACAACAATCGATCTTTACTCGAATCGACAGTTTTTTTGCAATTTTTAACGCGCACTTTTATTACATTGTTCAACGTTCAACGTATAATGCTACATGTTATGAGCATAATGGTTGTTGTTTGCTCGCGTGGAAATTTGATTAGTTGTGTTGTGCAGATGCTCCCTAATATGGCAGTTTACGCGATTTCTATAAATCATTGAAATGCTTTGTCGTCGTTTATTAAAAACATTAAGCAATTGTCATCATTATTTCTAATTGTCGTCACATTTTTTTGTACATTACATGATATGTAATTTTTGAAACAAATGTTCCTATCTGATAAATTACCTGTTATAGTTATTTTTGCTTTAAATTGTGAATTAAAATATACAATTAACTAAAAATTAGCATTTTGTATGTTTGAGGTAATATCCGACTCCATTAAAATCCATAAAATTAATCATAGTTTATGAAGTTTCTTATATCAAAATGTTACTGGCTACATTACCTGGTTTTCAACCTGAAGGAAAGTTGGCTAGACCTCTAATAATACACATAGTATTGTTTTCTCAGAAAAAACTAACAACTTAACGTAAAGTTAAGTTGCATTTATAAAACCAAATAGTATTTTTCATAGTATCACGGGTTCGAGCAAGCCATGTGTGTGATGGTAAGCAACACGGCTGCTTTGGACGTCCGACTATTCCAACAAAACACACTGTTCTAATGCGACAACGACGTTTTGGAAAAATAATGATACAATTACTATTACACTACATAAGTTTATATTATTTTTTTAACCAAGAATTTTTCTATCCAATTCATTTAGGCGTCTTTGTGGCGTATTAAATTTCGATAAATAATTTAATTACGAAAATTTAAATGTTTAGATGTAAAAATAGAGCTAAACGGTTCAGTCTGAATTTTGGATCTCAGATTAAAGTCTGGAATAGCAACTATTTTTTATCCCGAAAACTGCAAAATTCCTTACAAAACAGCTTTCTAAACGTTATAAAAAAGAACAAAAAACTATTCGAAAACTCTCATTTTTGTGAGTTAAAAAGTATATAAACACAACTCATAGTTAAGTGCGCTTCAAGTTAAACCAAACCCAAAAGTCTTACTCTAATCGCAAAAGGAGACAAAAATCGGCTACCACAACAAATCGAGAGACATCATTTATCTCGGCTCCTTCGGCAAACAACAAAGAATCCAAACGTTTTTTAAAAGGCAAAAATATTCATATGAATTCGGTCCGATTACCGGATACGGGACGACATGATAAAACCCTTTTTCGAGTGTTAATACCGTGACAAATGTTGAATTTATGCGATTGTGGTGGCATCGGGCGCCCCGCCGCGCGTGTGCGCCGCGCCTTAGGACGAGACACACTGACCCCGCCATTGCTGCGTCGATTCAGGTAATGTTGCCAATTTTGTCATGTAAATTACGTAGTTTTCACACAATACCGAATGAATAAATGGTCGTTTCAGTATAAATTTCATTTGGACTCAGCTGTGGAATTTGGTTTGCTATGATTGCAACAGACTTTTAGATTTAGTAGTGGTAAGACTCTTAGGAGAGTCCGCCTGGGGAAGTACCACACCTTTGCCAAATATTCTACCGCCAAGCAGTAATGTGCAAACATTACTGTGTTCCGGTTTGAAGGGCAATGATTCCAGAGAAATTACAGGGCTTAGAGATATAACATCTGAGATCTCTGGGTGACGAGCGCAGTACAGTGCTAGGTAATGATTTGAACTCTTCATGTTCCAATAGCTGCGTGTCACTGTGCTGTTATGTGGCAGGCATGTTGCTTACCATCCGGCACATGTCCAGCTCGTCTCGTCACTCTTTATTTAAATAAATAAATAAAACCACGCATAGATTTTTCGTTGGCTGTGAATGAAACTCATCGTCACGCTCGTAAATGAAAGAAATGTTTGGGGGAACTCGGGACCTAACGCATTTCTAGATGGCCATGCTTTGAAGACAAATCTGTATGGCAATTCTTAGAAGAGTTATCTAGATGACTAAGTTGTGAAGATTTATTTCAGAGTAGCAGCGCAGTATGCTGGGCACGCTTACGTAGTGGGCTTGCAAATCTTGATTATCTGTAGATCTGTAGATTTTTGTAGTGGTAGGACTCTTAGCAGAGTCCGCCTGGGGAAGTACCACACCTTTGCCAAATATTCTACCGCCAAGCAGTAATGTGCAAACATTACTGTGTTCCGGTTTGAAGGGCAATGATTCCAGAGAAATTACAGGGCTTAGAGACATAATATCTTAGATCTCTTGGTGACGAGCGCAGTGCAGTGCTAGGTAATGATTTGGACTATCATGTTCCAATAGCTGCGTGTTACTGTGCTGTTATGTGGCAGGCATGTTGCTTACCATCAGGCACATGACCTGCTCGTCTCGTCACTCAATGCTATAAAAAAAAAAAAAACTTCATTTTGGTCTATGGATAATTCAGATGTGCCGAGTGTAAGTAGTCTGGTACATAGCCTAGTATAGTTCTTATTATATTTTAATATTGTTATCTAATATAGACTCTGCCTGTTAAAAAATTGTCACATATCTATGTATTTATTATTTTTCAATTGATGAATTAACAGATATTGTGTTCGTCCCTTTACAAGGACCGTATCAAATGCGTACACGAGAACCGTGATACCTCACGCCCGGGTCCGACCGCAACCGCTGCCAGCCTCGGTGACGTCACACTGCACAGTAGCTACCAACTGCCACGATGACGTCATAATGTCATGCCGCACGTTAGCTGCCAATTGCATTAGTGACGTCACGCTGCACGGTAGCGGGCTCAGAAGAAGGAAGACAGTAGCGGGAAGCACAGGGAGCTTCAAATCAGATAGCAGAAACGGTAGTACCTAATGACTTATGTTCAGCAATAATACTTTTGCTTATAATAACCGTCATCAGCCGTTAGTGTAAACAGGTACTGGTGTGTAGACCTCAAATTGGTAAACGTTATGTAGGATGCCCTCAGACTAGATGGAGTGACGGTATAGGTAAGAAAGGCTAGTGTTGGCGGTTGAGATAGGGCTAAGTAGCGTATTATAATTATCTAGCAGTACCTAGACAAATACAGGATAACACCAGGACGTCTACTCTCTTTCTACGGAAATTTCGAAATAAACTCGCGACTTTCCTACTCCTAATTCTACTTCGATCCGTCGTTTTGTCCGTCTAAAGTCTAAATGTTCGTTCAAAGGCTACTCTAATTAGAGTAGGCTTAGACTTAGACCATTTAAACGTCAAATAATGTTCGATCGGGCGAAACGATGTAAAATCGAAGTAGGAAAGTCGCGAGTTTATTTCGAAATTACGTTATCCGTAGAAAGAGAGTAGACGTCATGATAACCACAATGTAATGTAACTTATTATTGTAGTGTTTTTTTCCAAGTGCAGATATTGGGTTTGTCATCACAGCTGCCTTGGTGGTGAAGGAAAACGTCGTGGGGCAACCGGTATGTTCCAAGAATGTCCAAATGTCGTGTTCAATGCTCCGAGTTTCGAGGTCATGCGTCTAACCTAACCAGCACTGGGCTAGCGTGGTGGATTATGACCTTGACACTCTCCTTGCGAGAGAAAGCCCCGAGTTCCAGCAATGGGAACATTTGGTAGACTCTAATACTTATGCTTAATGTAGGTAATATGGCATTCAAGATTTTCAAATCAATTTCAACACAAAACTAACAAACAACATGATTTATGCTACTAATTTAATTTGCAATTAATATTAATCAAATTGTTTTATTTCGTAGTTAAGCGTTTGTGACTATTTCACCCAAATGAATCTTAATTTGGAATTCAAATCAAAACTTCGACAACTCAGCGGGACATAAATCACTTGTGGCTAAAACAAAATAACTTAAAAATACGTTGTCAATTTTAACGCAACACCGGGTTAGTTAGAAAGGGCTTGCAAAGCAAAGAGAACTTATTCTGACCACGGCAATCATTATTATTATCATCCACATCCCTACTTATACTATGTGCCAAATAACATGAGAATAGGTTCATTCCCTGACCTACTCTAGAATATCGCTAAATATTACTTGTATCGCTAATTCTATCGTTTACCAAACAAACTATGCCTAATGGTATCGCTAGAATTTCGTGGTGCGAGGCGGCATCACAATTAATGAAATTTCTGATATCGTGGTGAAGGTCAGGGAATGAACCTTATTCTCGTGTTATTTGGCACATAGTATAGCCCACTGCACTTAATTCATTTTTATTTCTCATACTCGGAAAGTAGTGTTGTTTTAATGATGGGTTGATGGGTTATAGGGTGGAAAATGCTGCTTCCTTCCATAGAGAGGGGAAAACTCATGAAAATTACTTGACATGACATGACTTATACAGCCTATTAGTGACAATGCACACGTGCATATGTGGCCGACTCCATAGACGCAGTTTTTGTTTTAGTGAGACTACGTCCGATTTTTTTATACGTCCATGATCTCGTACTTTATTATAATTGTAAACAAATACTATGGGTATTTTCTATGTATAATAAGTATATATGTAAATGTATATAAGTATTATTTTATCAGCTAACTTGCTTCCATAGGTCCATAGCACAAGCTTTGCTTAGTTTGGGGTCAGATGGTGTTGTGTGTGTGAAATGTCCACCAATATTTATTTATTTTATACTAATTACAATATATCTCGGATATGATTCACTTGTATTCACAGTACAATGCTCTGTGATTGTATTACACCATCCTGTGGCTCAAGACACAGTTTCTGCATAAGCCTATATTTCACCACAAAACCCAAAATTCAACTTTAAATATCTGTATTTTAGCATTTAATACAACGACATAAACTTGTTTAACTATTTTTAATCAGCAAACAAAGGTATCCGGGGGCCATATTTTTATTAATTTAATATTTTTTGACCTTGTGGAATGATTAATTTGGTGTAAAAGGTGTCGGCGACATTTTTTGAATATTTTCTTCGGGCCTCCTTCGCGGTCAGAGTTCATTACATATTCATACATTAATTGTATTGGAGATATTGGAGCAGGTGTATCTGCGTTTTACAGTTATCGTGTCATATTTTACTAATATAACACATGTTTTTTTTATAGCATAGTCTACCTAGTTTGCTTAATGGTAAGCATTCGGACTGACTAGTACTAGAATTAGGTTTAAAATGTTCACAACACCCCCCTATTTTCCTCTTCTTCTCCTAATCCAAGAACTATGTAAATAAAAAAAGTTTTTTGTAATGACAAATGTCACGCACCCCGGCGTCTGTGGAGTGGTTAAATTAAATTTAAAAAAAACGACAAGCAACGACAGTGGCATGCAGCTATTGTATCATGAAGAATCTAAATCATGTATTTAATTATAACTAAGAAATAGGGATTCTCAAAAAAGAGATCATTATGGAAGAAAAATCTACCTGCCAGGCGATCTAAATTGGGGGATTAATTTTGCTCAGCTACTCACCAGCCAGGTCTGCACCTCCGTGTAGGGATATAAATAGGAGTACTATGTGACAAGTTTTCAGCTAGTCTCAAATACCTACCCGAATTTTGCTACCAGTTCTCGGAATAAAGCGCCTGATGGTAAACAACACTTAACACTGTACCGCGATCGTCACCTAGAGATATTAAACACACACAAATACAAAACACTTTATTATACCACAAAAATATTACAAAAAACATTGATTAAACTTAACATCAAAACATTTTGGCCACAAAAGGCGATCTTATCGCTAATAGCGATCTCTTCCAGATAACCTTTTGGTTAATAGGACAAGGTTACAGATAAGGACAGTGGTGTGGCATCCTTGATACATATACGAGAATAACACAAATATAATACATTCAATTTACAAATAAAAACATAAAATGTAAATATGGTATATACAGTACAAGTATATGTATAATACGTAAACATAGATAGGTATATATCTAAATATCAAAAATAAATAATGTATAATAAACGTACATAAATACATTTAATATGATACACTAAGCGTAATGGAAAGAGATAT
The DNA here is from genome assembly GCA_963693475.1 of Ectropis crepuscularia. Taxonomy (NCBI): domain Eukaryota; kingdom Metazoa; phylum Arthropoda; class Insecta; order Lepidoptera; family Geometridae; genus Ectropis; species Ectropis crepuscularia. Next base: position 2,800,071 of record OY856344.1, on the reverse strand, counting down.
CATTATATTACTTCTCTCATTTCCATGTAACTTCTCTGAAAACTTGACTCTACATTTGTTAAAATAACGTCTAGTCTATGGAATGCTTTGCCTGAGTGAGTTTACCCGATGGTTACAAATTGAGAGTGAATCTATTTGTCCTAGGTAAGCACCCTCCATTGTAGACCGCATCGTTGCATCAGGCGAGATGGCAGTCAAACCGAAACACAGTAATAATCAGGAGTTAGGTTAACGTAACTCTGTGTTGTAAGAAAAGGTTTGTAGTGGTAAAGTTCTTTGTAGCGATAGTAGTCTTTGTAGAAGTACGTCACCTCTGCAGTTTAGTTATTCTGCTCCCATGCAGTAGTGTGCAAACATTACTATGTTCTGATTTCAAGGGAAATGTTTCCAGAGAAATTACTGGGCTAAGAGATAAAACATCTTATATATCCGCGTGACGAGCACAGTGCGGTGCTAGTAGGTAATGATTAGGACTCTTCGTGTTCCAATAGCTGGGTGTTACTGTGCTGTTATGGGCAGGAATGTTGCTTACCATTAAGTACTTGACCTGCTCAGATCGTCTCATTTTATCATAAAAATACCTTAAAGCACTCGTGAAGCATTCTATGAAGGCTTTTCATAACCTTACCATACTCATTACTCACTAACCGTACTCAATTACAACATCTCAGAGGAAAAAATAGTTGGGTACTTCGTAACGGATACATCACTCTCGAACAAAAGTGCAAATACCTACGCGAAAATTACTTAAACAGTCGTATACAAGTTACCTACATCACGTATGACGGTATGACGACTAGCACAAGGATACCTCAGTCGGTTCGACCTCGGCTTCGGCTGCCGCCGGCACATGGTACATTAAGAATCGAGACATTACTTCTATAATCATCCTTCTATCTTGATTCATATCACAGAATCAGATTTCACACTCAAAGTGCATCAAAAATGGCAGTTTGACATTTACAGTACTACCAACTTAACTGTACAATGCAGTGATGGCGTCACGATCGAAAAGCTTCACAAAAATTACAAAAGTATACAATAATTAGACTATAATTCTAAAAAAACGAATTAGTCCGTCCGCTAGATTGCTAAAAACTATTGTACACTTATTTTTTCTTTTGTTTCACCAAAGAAAAAACGACGATATACCTATAGTGCTTAGAAGTTTTGCGTCACGTCACTTGTGGGTGCAAGGTGCAATTTTTACCCACAATTGATCCCGGACTCTGGAAGTTTGATGATATATATCTTTGTCGGTTTTTATTAATTGGAAAAAACAAACAATACGTGTCATATATTTTTCCATGATCTAGCTGACGTACTAATTAGAATGGTTTATTTTAAACCCAGTCCGACACCTTACAGTAGTTCAATTTTGGGCCATGTTACAGATAAGTTGGTCGCACAGTAAGTCCCGCGCACACTCGCTGCCCGGAAGCCGTCGAGGTATTTTAATTGAAAGCGATGGGATCTTGATGAGCGATCGTGGCTCGATGTTATCGTGTAATAAGACATTGTGTGGTGTTATTGTATCGAGTGTGCTCCCGGCCTTAGAAAGCTTTTGATCTCAGTATTGGGACTGGCACTTTTGAGTACGTGGTACTTTGAAGGATCAAAGTTATATAATAACGCGACAGAGAACCAAGCAATTAATTAAGTAGGTTTAGATTTTTTTTTTTAAAGAAAAACTAATTTTTAAATTATTGATTCTGTTGAGGGTCTGATAGCTCAAAAGCGTTAAGAAATATGTTTCAACCATCGATATAAATCAATAGATGTGCCCTGAGCACCTTGAAATTGGTAATAAACTGCGTTTCTGTGTGTATCGTAAGTGGTTTACAAACAACCGATCTGCTTGACCCCTATAATCGCTAGCGGCGAGATTTGCTGTGGTTCTACTTATTTTGGTTGTTGACAACGAATAATGATAGGTAAAAAAACGTCCGTCCACCGCGTCCTGCAACCGACTAGAATGGAAAGAGTGAGCTCACTCTTCCCAACGTTAACATGATTGCGTGCGGCCTGAAGTTTGGGAGAGCCCATCTTGGGTTCTACGATCTATGGTTTCAACCGGTTGGCTGAGTGAGCTCATCTTATTTTAAAAAACCTATCTAAACAAGCCACGACGCTCGACTAAAACGCTGGACTTTGTATGGCTAAACGTATACCTAACCATTGCCATTACATTCAGCAATGCCGTCAACACGTTGGGCACGCTTCCGCCTGGTATTGGGGTTGATTATCTTGTACATTTCTGGACCTTCATTGGTCATCATTTAAAAGTGCTAAGTGTGAGTGAGTAATTAGGCACAGTTTTCATTATATTTTACTTTTGTTTATAAAGGCTCTGCCCATTAAAATAAATCGACAAGGATGTTATGTGGCTCGTCAGTCCATCTCATTATTTCTTTAAGAATGGCTTAATTTTAACACTAACGAAACAATCTCGTTTAATCGTCCACTCTTAACTTGACAATACCCACAATAAATGAAGAAAACCTCGTAATTACACTCTAAGTATGATGTTAAGATCTTATGTGCTAATTGGCACACGTGAACACAACTCCAAACACACATCTCGAATAAATACATTGAAAAACAAACTGTAAAATCCCAAAAATAGATCTCAAAATATGTTCCGCACGAGCTCAACGCATCTTCAATATCTTTTATTCAAGTATACACTTTATTGTTTTATACATAAGTCTCAAAATTTTGTGAAGATATCTTGGGTTACAGAGAGTAATAAATATGCCGTAGGCGTTGATCGTGATTCCAATCCTTAATTAAAATCGTTTATGGCACAATAAAGGTGTCTAAACGATGCCCAGATTTATGAAGACTGTCGCATATTAGAACTGACGACGTGACCCATATTGAGGAGGCTGTTGTTTAGGCTTGCGTCTGACCGTCATCTCGCTTGATTTGCGACGATGCGGTAGAAGACGGAGCGACATTTTTATTTTTTTAAATAAAGAGTGACGAGACGAGCAGGACATGTGCCTGACGGTAAGCAACATGCCTACCACATAACAGCACAGTGACACGCAGCTATTGGAACAATGAAGAGTCCAAATCATTACCTAGCACTGCACTGCGGTCGTCACCCAGAGATCTAAGTTGTTATATCTCTAAGCCCTGTAATTTCTCTGGAAACATTGCCCTTCAAACCGGAACACAGTAATATTTGCACATTACTGCTTGGCGGTAGAATAACTGGCAAAAGTGTGGTACTTCCCCAGGCGGACTCTGCTAAGAGTCGTACCACTACATTTTCTAGAAGAAACCGATTCACTTTAGATTTGATGACTCCCAGAGTGTATACATTGGTGAAACCCACTCAAACAACCTTTCATACATTATGAAAGTGGAATCATTTTGTTTCGTTTGAGTTTTCGGACCATACGCCGATGTCACATTTTCAGGATGTCCCGTAGAAACAAAGGGTTTGTTGGTAGTAAATCATAAAAAGCAGATGCAGCTTCTCCGAAATATTATTAGTCCAAATAAAATGACGTGGAAGTAATTTCGCGACTGCCGACTCAACAATGTCATTGGATCTACAAAGTAAAAACAAATGTTAAGGAAAACAATAACGAAAAACCGTCCAATGGTAAATTTAAAATGGTTTATGACCCAGTTTAGTTTCTTCAAATTGAGCAGTTTATTGTCTATATTCTGTCAATTACTGCGATTTAATCTTATTCAAATTATCTCGAATATGCGAACAGAAGATCAGCTATTCTTGATGACTTCGAAAATGTAAAAGTCGTCGATCGATGCCACAGTAAAAAAATAGCTATTTAAAAAAAAAATTATAGGTACTTGACCGCCATCTCGCCCGATGTTAAGCGACGATGCGGTCTAGACGTTTGTGTCTTAGGAATATCAACCATGAAACGATGTCGCTTTTTCGAGCTACGAGCATTCCGATAGAGAATAGGGCAAGGTGGTATAAGATCGTGCAAATCAGTCGCACACTCTCCAAAGTGTATCCGATTAAAAAACCTCTGAAGTTCCTGAACCTCTGAAAAAGTGAAGAAATGAAGTCTTTTTCGCTCATATGTATATGCAAATATTTTCGAAAAACTGTTTGTACTATTTCTGTTTGTCTCACAAGAAAGTCTTTTCTATCCTTCGTGCTCTCTCTACCTATTCCTAAATCTTCGGCACGGACCTCCGGTAGCCCATCATTAGGGATCGGCACATTTAATTGGTAGCTATATATCAAGCCGGCCCGTCCGTCTGTCCGACACCTGACCGTTTTATTGAACGGTAGCCGCAATAAACTTGTGAAACACGAATTTGGTTGTTAGTAGTTTTATGTACGAATTGTTGGGGATTCCAATAACACTCGTATTATCTGCTTTTCATGTTATCAATTTGACTACCATTTTTTTATGTTTGTTACCTGATTTTTATTGATATCGAGTGACGTAACAATATGTTGTGCGTGATGGTAAGCAGGGTCTGACGAACCCTTAGGCTAATTAGGTTGCAGCCTAGTAGGGCGCGAGAATCAGAGGGGCGTGCTGAAATTGTCTCTTTGCAGTACCATACCTACATAAATATTCCAACTAGAACGAGACAAAACACTAAAACTGTGTCTATAGAGTCGGCCAGTTAGTAGTTAGTCAGAACTCTTGATCAGCCGGTGATGGTAAGCAACACGACTGCTAGTAAGTAGTAACAGCACAGTGCCACCCAGCTATTTGAACATGAAGAGTTCAAATGGGTGTCTAGGACTACACTGCGCTCGTTAGCCAGACAAACGATAGATTTTAAATTTATCTGAAAACATTTTGGCGATCTTAGTTGTTTGAAGCCGTGAGATCATAGTCTAAAGATCTGTGTGCAGAATTACCTACTCTTGGTGTCAACGCTTTGCTAAATAATTATTCTTATCATGATTTTTTTTATGACAGACAGTGGGCGTGATATAATTTTCTGTTGATGTTTTCTGAATGTTATTTTTTATAAAACTTACTTTTTATTTCACTTCTTGGAATATAATCGGAACGAAGTTTCTTACGGCAGGCTTGAAGGTGACAGAGATTTTTCTACGCGACCAAAATGAAAAAAAAAAACGTGATACTAGAACCTTAAGAAAAATTTATAAAGGAAACAACGTGTTAAAGTGCCTGTGACCGGTGTTGTCAACTTTATTTTTCAGATGATAAAATGAATCCCACGAATATTATAAATGTCAAAGTATGGATGTTTAGATGTTTGGATATTTGGATGTTTGGATGTTTGTTGCTCAATCACGCCGTAATGTATGAACGGATCAGGCTGAAATTTGGAATACAGTTAGATTATAGTCTGGAAGAACACATAGGCTACTTTTTATCCCGGGAAAATAACGGGAACAACGGGAACGGGAACTACGCGGGTAAAACCGCGGGATAGGTACTGCTAGTAAACAATAAAATTAAAAAATATTTTTTTGCTAATTGTGTTGCTTCTATATTACTTACACTCGTAAAAACACCACATATTTACCAAAAAAAAACATGCTTATAATATTATCATCCGAAGGAAATTCGTTCCTACCAGGTGTCCCATGACATCACATCTATTTGAAAATTACTATTCTTATATTTTTTCAGAATTATTTACCGATAATCTTTAATTTTGTCAATTTAATAGAAGTATTGTCTTGCTTATAGTTTTAACGAAATAAAAGTAATTGACATTTTTGTCATTCCTATTATTATTATTTTAAAAAAAACTGAATGTTTGTAAGGAATGTTTCCTCAAAAGTAACAACAAAGAACTTATAAAAAACCAGATTAAAAAAAGGTGTGTGCTTAAGACCACACGGCAGAAGTGAAAACTTCATTAGCTGATTTTTGTATTAGGTAGGTATGTCGTATTATAATAAAATATAATGGATCGTATTAGTTGAATAAATGAGTAAAACAAGACAGAAATTGGAGTAAATATTTATTGAAATTTTATTTATATACAAAGTAGCTGTTACCCGCGACTTAGTCCGCGCGAAATAAATACTAAGGTTACTCAGGCAGTACTTATTTGTATACCCAGATTGTATACACATTTATGGTTAGTAAAAAAAGTGTCCATGTTCAAAAAGTTGTTGGCCGGGGCCGGCTTTTTAAAAGTTACTCCAACTTTGTATGCATTCACACGGTGCACCCCTATGATGCCCCTAACATTGTCCGCAAAAAGGTTGGTGAGTGTAATAGGATTTTTGTTAGGTACCGACTTTCTCCTGTTCCGTCGATTCCACATACACTACACATTCTCCACTACGATTTTCTGGGAATAGTCTCTTTCTCTTATAAAGGGGTTTTCTAAATAGTTTGTAAGAAACATTTTCACTTGGATTTGGCTTCAATAGTTTTCTTTTTCCTGTCTCTTCGACGGGGTCACCCCCGTCGCTAGCGACGCTCATATTTATTTATACTATTGACTATATACAAAACTAAATATTTACACGAAAGAAACGAAATATTTACACAGCAAAACTAATTAATTTGATTGTGAAAATTATAAAGCACCCGTCGTGTTTTCCCGCCCAAAGAAAAGTATTTTGGAGTTGGTAGCCGTCAGTGTTGCCACTATGATTTTGAGCTTGTCGCCAAATAGTTATGAAACAAAGTCGCCGGTTTTGATTGAATTATTAAGGGAATAACAGTCTGGAAGAATACATAAGCTTTTTCCTTCTCCAACCTTCTACACTACACTAGTATTTACATTACTATTCCCCTTTGTCGGTAACACGTCGTCTAAATCCGCTAAAAGGTTTTAAAAATTCGCCAGTTTCAGCGACAAAGTCGCTAAAGTGTCAACACTGGTAACCGGTAGCGAGCAGCGAGAGAGAGAGAGAGTATCTATTGTCCCATGTCCTCCTCTAACAATTATCTTTCTCGGTCTGGCACGTTTGTTGATCACATTATCTTTCTCGCTCTAGCATCCCGAGCTTACCCGAAATTTCTTATCATATCCGAGCGTGATGGTCACGTGATCATAAATCCATTTCACAGCCCACGAAAATTCTGTCCATAGCGCGCCTAAAGAAGTTTTCACTTCAATAACAATAAATATAACCTCAATATCTATTATACGTCAAAACGATATAGGTCGTTTAAATTTACACAGCCTATAAAATTATGAATAAAATTTAATTGTTCCACGACCGGAGAGGTCGAGCATTCTTGGGGCGTGACGGTGGCTTTGTCTGTCCGTCAGTTTGTAACGAAATGATACTTGTTAATGTATTATTCTGGAACTTTGACTGCCGGAATGCAAATGTTACTTTTTAACGGACAGAGCCTTAACAAAACCAAACTACAATGAGAACTACACTAGGTATATAGATACCTAAGTACTTACTAACACACGAACAAAGAGGTATGACTCTACTTTTGTGATAAGAACGTCTAGGCTATGGAATGAGCTACCTAAGTGGGTTTCCCCCGATTGTTTTAATCTTGGTGTCTTCAAGTCGAAAGAAAATCGGTTTCTCCTAGGTAAGCACGCTTCATCGTAGGCCGTATCGTCGCTTAACATCAGGCGAGATGGCGGTCAAGTGTAAACCTATTCAAGCTTAAAAAAAAACACTAAGCATATCTGATTTATCCATAGAAACAGTGAAGGTCTAAAGATAATTAAAGTGATCAAGCCCTATACTAGCTGGAAGCGTGCCAAGCATGCTGACGGCATCATCGTGCTGAATGGTATAAATGCTTATAATGTTGGGCCAATTAAACGCCATAAATAACGTTAGAACTTCATCTCAATTTGCATCCATATTGTTTTTGGAGTCGTTGAATTGCATTGAAGAGTCCGATCTTGCCGAGTCTTTGCTTTTTCCTCTCTGGCCATGGCTAATTCGTTTCATTGTTATTATGACGTCAAGAAACGTGGTAGCTTAGTGGTAACGTGCAATTCATAGTCGTGGGGTTGTTGATTCAAATCCTACCTGGTCCTTTGAGTGTTTTTTCAAGTTTATATGTAACACTGGCTATAAAGATAAAAGAAAAACATCATGAGGAAACCGTCATTTTGCTAGAATATCTCCAGGTCACGCTGCCACCAACCCGCACCGGGCGAGATTGAGATTGGTGGGTTATGGTGTTGACTCTGTCCTTGTGAAAGAAGGCCCCGAGTCCCAGCAGTGGGAACATTTAGTAGGATAACATCATTGAAGTGAAAACTTCTTTAGGCGCGCCTAGACAGATTTTTCGTGGGCTGTGAATTGAATTCATTCGTCACGTTCGGGTATGATAAGAAAGCTTCGGGTAAACTCGGGACCATGGCTATTGGCCATCTAGAAATATGTCAGCCAATGGGAAATGCTGAAAGGGCGTGGACCGGCCATCATGGCATGGCCATCTAGAAACGCATCAGCCAATGGGAAATGCTGACGCATTTCTAGATGGCCATGCCAAGATGGCGAGGCCACCCGTGTAGTTTCCAAAGTAAGCTATCAAATTCTGAGTTATAAGTTTTCACTTCTATCGGCAGTTCATCTGACTGCCAAATATTTTTTATTTTATCTGCATTTACCTTATGGCCACGGTACAGATACCGTAATTAAATATGGGTACTTATTATTGTTATCCGTATACATACTCGTAGGTTCGAGATTAATTAATTTACTTGGGCTATCTGTGTCTAGTCTTCGATATTTATTTACTTATCGAGTTCTGACAAAATATTGAGTTTTTACAAAAATACCAGAATAGGGATTTGCGCAATAAAAATCATTCGTCAGAAAAATGGATACGGATATGTCGTAAATAATCGAGTCCCCGGATTCGCTTCGACATTCGAATATTTAATTTGAAATCGTTTATTAGAAGCGAAGGTCTGCGGTTTGTTTTGCGGATTACGATGAAAAACGGTGTAAAGGGTTGTCAGTTTAATGTTAGGCTTAATCGATTTGTTATTCTTTACGCGAATTTATAGGTTTTCGAACAATATGCGTGTATAAATAATTGTGTTGGAATTCGGTTTTATTTTGAAAATATCTAGTAGGTAGTACTAGCGCCCGGCGGTTTTACTTGCGCGGTTCCTGTTCCCGCTATTTTTTTCGTGATAAAAAAATAATATGTAATATAGGAATATAATACTATAATTTTGATGTGTTCTAAATTTCAACCTAATTAATTAGTTCCGACGTGATTAAGCAATAAATATCCAAACATCCAAATATTTACATACTTCTAAAATACTTAGATGTTTGCTTACCAAAAAAGACATCATTAGAACATCTGATTTAAGTGGATTTAATTGAAGTTGTAGGTTCGTATACTACCTGGACTTCTAAATATTTCAAGAGCAGATAGATGTAGGTACGTACCTACAAATTAGTCATCACCATTGTGTTCAACGGTGAAAGAAAACATTATGTTCTATGTAAGATATCTTTCGAGGACATGTATCCACCAACCCGCACTTGGCCAACTATGGCCTTGACTCTCACGTCGTAAAGCAAGTTCTTGTGTACCCGTCAGTGGGAGCATTAGGTGGGCTGACTATGCTTCAAACAATATCAATAAAGCTATTTGCTCGTATCTCTTACGTCGTCTTTTCCCTAAAATATAATCGAGTGTTGCTATCACATGCGGCATAGGTACCTACTCGTGAACGGGTCCTATTGTAAGTAATCATTTATTTTCTCCGAAAATCAAAAAACAAAATTACATAGCCTTAGAATTAATGAAACAGATGGCGACCTAATCGCTAAAAGCGACCTCTTCCAGACATGTCCTCATCATCGGATGCATGTACCACGATAGCTTCGCCAAACGTGAATCGATTTTGATGGTTATTTCTTTGTTTAGTAGATCATAGTTCGATCTCATATACATACCTACTTAAATTTATCGAAATCGGTGTAGCCGTTTTTGAAATATTCACAAAAAACAAAATTTCGCTTTCATTTATCTGGACTACTTAATGATAGGTTATATATTATGAAATTTTTGTCGAGTGTCTGAATAAAATTTTAAATTGCATGAATGTAATATTTCGATAAATTTAAGTAGGTATATGAGACCGAACTATGATCTACTAAACAAAGAAATAACCATCAAAATCGAATCACGTTTGGCGAAGCTATCGTGGTACATGCATACGATGATGAGGACATGCCTGGAAGAGGTCGCTTTTAGCGATAAGGTCGTCATCTGTTTCACTAATTCTAAGGCTATGTCATTTTTTGTTTTGATTTTGTGTTGTGGACTATAAAAACACAACCGAATTGAGAACCTTCTCCTTTATTGAAGTGGGTTAAAAATAGTGTAAATTCACAGTTTATCAGAAGTATTATAGTTTTTAATATACTTAAGAGAGGAAAAAGTCGATTGACGCGTATATCACTTTATTTAAATAAATAGATTACCATAACAGGCAAAACAGCGAGATATTAGTTACATCAAAGAGTCCATCAGTAACAAAGACAACAATGTAAATCCAGAGACAGTTGTGTGTGATTAGTCAAAATCCGAGCGAGATGTGACTTATACCCCGTCGACCATCTGATCGCGGCAAAGACAAAGGATGCCGGGTAAGAGAGAAGGTGTGTAAGGCGGAAGGGTTCTGTACTAAATCAATAAAATAAAGATTACTTTTAATCTATGCTAGGTTACGGCTGCTCTAGTCAGCTACGGCTAGTCTTGTAAGCTGCAGCGATTTTTTTTATGCTTCGTTAAAAAAATCTGCGGCTGGTCTAGAAAGTTATGGCTGGGCTAGTAAGCTACGGCTGTTCTAGTAAGCTGCGGCTGGTCTAGAAAGTGGTTGCTGGTCTAGTTAGTTCTGCCTAGTTTAGTATGTTATGGCTGGTCTAGTAAGTTACGCCTGTTCTAGTAAGCTGGGGCTGGTTTTTTATGTTCCTGTTAAAAAAACCTGCGGCTGGGCTAGAAAGTTATGGCTGGTCTAGTAATTTTCGGGTGGTCTAGTTAGTTGTGGCTGGTCTAGTAAGTTACGGCTGGTCTAGTAAGTTATGGCGGCTTAGGTAAGTTAAGGCTATTCTAGTAAGTTGCAGCTGGTCTAGTCGAGAGAACTGCAACTGCCGCGATCCGGAGCGAGTAGTTCGAATCCCACGCGCACCACCATCCTTGCAAAATCATATGCATATTTTTTTAAGCTTTTATAAGTTTACAAATGAACGTCATCATACGGAGCATACAGCAGTACGAGCATAGAAAAAAGGACGAGGTGGAATTAGATCGTGCATTATAAAAATACAGGACTCGTTTCATATCTACGGTACAGCTGTTGTAGTACCCAGGGATGTTACGGAGCTTCGACTCCGACTCCGTTAAGTCGGAAGTTCCGATTATTATTACAACTCCGATTCCGACTTCGGTTCCGATACTTTTGAATCGGAGGTTTTAATCGGATGTCGAAGCATAACTTAGCGGCGGCGCCCTGCGCCGATAATAACGCAGTTTCATACAAGTCGCGCAGGGAAACTCCCATGCACGAGCGTAATGAAAAGTATACTAAATGAACATAAAACTAAATTTAAAGAAACGCAAAATTCCAGTACCTTATATTAAATGTCCGTCAATATTATCGTGTCCACCAGGCTCGGTAGCGAGCGAACACCTTTTTGGTGCTAGGTACGACTCGTTAAGAAATATATTGGACTGAGACAGCTTCAAAGCTTATTTTCATGAAGTAGGTACATAATATATAAATAAATTGACACCAAAATGTGTATATATAAATGTGTACACATTTTGGTGTCAATTTGTTTAAACTGTTTCGAAGCTTTTGTTCATATAACATACTTAATATGCAACTTTGGGATTCAATTCATTTAATTTTTTGTTTATTTTTGAACATTCCAATATTTTTTCATTTTTTGTGATTTTTTTATGAAATACAAACAATGAAAAGTTTGAATTAATGTTTTATTTGTCCTAAAATAAAAAACCTCTCTCCTACCACTACTTCTAACCCTACCTCCGCCTCCGACTCCGGTTCCGACTCCGACTCCGACAATTATATTTAAAAACTCTGACTCCGACTTCGGTTCGGATAAGATCACCTCCGTTACATCCCTGGTAGTACCTAGTAAATAGTAGAGGGTTTCGTCTTCTACGTTTGGGCCAGAGATCTCCAATTATGACTGGCCTCGGGCCGCGAGCTCTTTTGTCAACATCAGTGTTGGTTATCGCGGATCATCTTAAAAGCTCCGATCGGGAACAATAAGTGAATCTTAAACGCTGCGCTTATCAGCGATATCAAGGTTAAGGTGTGTTTCCAATGATGCGACTCCGTAATCTTCAGAATGTTAATGATGTAATGAATATTAGTAAATTTTATTTCAGTAAAATATTAACAAAATAAACGAAATATTTGAAGATAAACTGTTACTGAAGTGATTGTTAGCTCTGCTGTACCGTTACAAGAATCAGAAGATACAATATTCAACTAAGAAATGAATAATGGCGATAGAGTCTGTAGACATACATTTAAAAGAACAGTCGTCTAAATTTTAGACAATATTATTTGAGAAATCACCTGGTCAAACTTCCAAGGTCCAAACGTCTGGACAAGAGCAGGAAAAAAAATCAGAAGTGCAAAAATTCATCTTTTAAATTCATGTTTTCAATTAATTAACCTAAGTCTTAAAGTGTGCAATGTCAAAATTAAGACCGTTTCAATAAGAAAATATCCCTGTATAATATCTATCTATATTTGTAAAAATATACATAAATATTAGTTTCATGACTTGGGTACTTTGGCATCCGAGGTGGGTCAAGCGGTGCCTTTTGATATGAGAGTAGGTGTATTTTAAGTTCATTGTCTGTTTCGAAAAAAAAAGTACTATGCTTTAAAAATCCTGAAAGCTATCAACCAAAGTCAACATTCTTATAAACTTGTATTGTAAATATGTTGTATTCTTAAAAACTTGCCTTAAAACGAACATCAAAGGCACCGCGCCAATAGAGCAGTCACATTTCACCTTTGTAATATTCCTGTAAATATTTTGCGTCAATGAGTCTAAAGATTCAACTCATTTCATGCCCAATTCTGACTTGGACTATCGTTGTCACTGTCTTACGTTAAAAAGTGTCGCAGGATTGAAAGGGACGGATTTTCATCGGAGAATAGGGCTTGAATCGTGGGGCCGATTCAAGTAAAATCGTGATTTCGATTGCATCGGCATCACAATCGATTTATTTGGAAACAATCGAATGACTTGTGACGCGGGTTTATAATGTTTTCTTTGAATTTTGACGCCTTTTTACAACACTGTTGTCATAGACAAAGCGAGTTGTGAACAAAGCAACATTTTATTGTCGTTGACAGTTGCTGTATCACACAAATTTAGGTATTTGTACCAATATTTAGTTTTTTTTAGGCAAATAGATATGTACGAAACTCTAATACTTACGTAGTCTGGAATTACACATAGGCTACTAATAGGCATTTTCTACAATCTAAGCAGGCACGGTCACAGACTAATAATTGTTTCTTATTCATAATTTTAAACGCGCTCCATTGTTACAGTAGACCGCGCCATCACTTAACGTCAGATCAGATGGTGGTCAAACGTAACCCTATGAATGGTAAAAAAAACTATAAATGCTGTGTAATTGACTGGCCTCGTGGCTTAGTGGGTAGTAGCTCTGCCTGCGAAGCCGAGGGTCGTGGGTTGTCCACCAATATTTATTTATTTATGTCAATATTGTGAAAAACATTACTTACAGAATCAAAATCGATTTTTAAAAGTATAAAAATATTTTCGTTACTTCCAAACAAAAACTAAAAACACAATCAGATTTTAAAGGTATTTATGATTGAACGTTTGTCTCATAAGAATGTGACTAAAATCATCCATTTCCGTTTATTATTTGAATACCGAATCAATAAATGTAACCGACTCACCGCTCAAACCGTTCCAAATTCGAAAGTTTTCTTTTTATTTTCAACGGAGGTTTATAAGGTGAGCTGTTACCAAAAAGGCTGAATACGCTATAGTACGCTTTGTGGCACTTTGGACCCGCGATCAAACGACAAAGACTTTTAAAAATGTACTCTAATAAACAAAATTACGATGGCAATCCGGTTCAAGTTAATGAATTCTTAATTTAAAGGTATAAGGTTGGTTATGGAGTGGAGTTTAATTTTCCGATTAGAAAAACGCGTGGTTAAAGTAGGTTCTCATAATAATGTTATTATTTGAGTCTTTAGAACGAGTGGGCTGGTGATCATAGCCCATTCTGTTGGAAAGAAGTAAGCATGAAGATTTTATTATAATTCCAACGAGTGAAGTGCTAGTGCGCTGTGCGTCAAACGGGTTCAGTAGATGAAGTACGAATTTTTGAGCATTTGTGTGTTATGTTCTATCTCAGTTTTAGATTTTAGCCTGATTTGTTTAGTTTTTACGACGTTGTAGAAAACTAACATTTCAATTTAAAGAAGTAGGAAAACAGATATTGAATTCCCAAAGAAGAAAAACGGCTCAGTTTAAAAGGGTTTATATTTTGAAAGCTAGTTTATTTTATTTTACTTGTGTAAATATTTTTCACCAATAAGCCAACTAAACTTATTATTCCAATGAGACAGTAAGAGTTTGGAGAAAACAAAAATGATACTTTTGTTTGGTATTTTTCTCATTTTTCAAAACGTCTTTTGTAACAAAAAAAACCTACCTACCTAACCTACAGTTAAAACATATAGAAGAAATTCGGACGACGATCTTTCTTTTATAAATTCGCTCAAAAAAGGTCCACCACCATTTGCTAGTATCATTAGTTGACAGAAACACTTTTTTTTTAATTAAGAGTGATGAGACAAGCAGGATATGTGCCTGATGGTAAGCAAGATGCATGCCACATAACAACACAGTGACACGCAGCTATTGGAAGATGAAGAGTCCAAATCATTACCTAGCACAGCACTGCGCTCTTCACCCAGAGATCTAAGTTGTTATATCTCTAAGCCCTGTAATTTCTCTGGAAACATTGCCCTTCAAATCGGAACACAGTAATGTTTGCACATTACTGCTTGGCGGTAGAATGACTGGCAAAGGTGTGGTCCTTCTCCAGGCGGACTCTGCCAAGAGTCCTACCACTACAATGTACCACTATGTAGGTATTTCGATTACTGAACCCTAACAAAACGTAAGCTATACAAACATAATACGTTGTTTGATGCTTAGATCAAAGGCATAACATAGAATAAATCCATAGAAAACATCGATAGAGCTGCCACAAAGAACATTATTCCAGATATAGGTACTTCTTTAATGCGATATAATTTAACTAAGCATTCGACATAATCTAACGTCTAAATTACAGTATAAAAAGTTTATGAAAATAAATGATGCAGTTACTGATTATTCTGGCGGATTAAAGGTTAAACCTTAACATTGTTTCCGTACTGTGTATTGTGTATTTAACCGACTTCGTAGCAAGAGGAAGGTTCATGTTCGGTTTAACGTAATTTTTTAACCAAAATCAAGGAGAAAAAAAAAACTGTGTACGGCGCTACAGAGTATAAGATGATGGCATAATCTTACTAATATTACAAATGTGAAAGTTAGAATGTTTTTTTATGGCGGGAAAATTACAGGAATGAGAACACTCGGGTGAAACCGCGAGATGCTGCTAGTCATACTATAATATTATGAATGCGAAAGATTCAAACTACTAGTCTGGAGCTCACAGCTAATCAATAGTAGAGTCATAAGTTTTTGACTAAAATTTATGTTTTTACTATGTTTTGGAGTTAAATTACGAGTAGGTATTCTAAAATAAAAAAATAGCGGGGTTCATTAGTGATTTTTTGTACGTACATTACGCTATAGCTCCGTCAATTGTGATGAATCAATCGATTTTGATGATTTTTTTGTTTGGAACCTATAGGTACCTATCATACTTCAGAGGTGGTCCCAGCAGGTCTACTACGAAGTCCGATAAACGATATATCGGCCGAACTTATGGAAGTTTCCAACCACGAAAGACAATCGGTCGGTTGATCAGATCGGATTCGTTCGATCCGACCATCTAAAATTTGCTTACTTAGATAACATGAGTCTAATGTCTAAGTTTAATTTTAAATTGACTGCTCGTAGCTCGAGAAAGCGACATCGTTTCATGGTTGATGTTCCAAAGACACGAACAAAGAGGTTTGCCTCTGCTTTTGTGATAAGAACGGCTAGGCTGTGGAATGAGCTGCCCGAGTGGATTTTCCCCGATAGTTATAATCTTGGTGTCTTCAAGTCGATAGTGAATCGGTTTCTTCTAGGTAAGCACGCTTCATCGAAGGCCGCATCGTCGCTTAACATCAGGCAAGATGGCGGTCAAATGTAAACCTATACAAGTTTAAAATAAAAGATCGGCTCTAAAACACAAAAGTTTTTCGGTTTTTTTTTTATTATTTTAGGGTACTGTCACATAATGCTATGGTACATACAGGATCCTAGAGAGTACCACCCACTGGCTGCGTCGTAGTCTCTGAGGCTGGCGAGGTTGACCCGCATTCCTGCCGCTGGGCAGGGCTAGACTCGTTGTCGCCACACACACCACCGCGCCATTGTCTGCCTCTATTGGATTGTTCACCTTTTGATTGGCTACAAGTATCGAGGCTTTTTATTCGAAGCCTGAGCTTATCTCCATTGGACCTGTAGGTCTATTTTTAAAGCTTCTAGTGTAATCATTGACGTCACGCCAACGCCAGCAATTGTAGGTATGTTTTATACTTATCACTAAAATCTCGCATAATCGCATAACCCGGCATTTTCGATAGTGTGGTTCTGATGCTGAATGATGTACTACCATATTACATGCCTTTTTTTCTATCCAACTGCTCGTAGGTCGAAAAGCGAGATCGTTTCATGGTTGACGTACCAAAGACTCGTTTGACTCCACTGTTGTGATAAGAACGTCTAGGTTGTGGAATGTATTGCCTTCATTGTTGAATGTGTTTTTCGAAGTGGAAAATCTTATGGAATAACGGCGGTTGCACGTTAGTGCTGTATGATTAAAATTCTAGGTAACCCTCGTGAAATTTTTCACTTTTATCGACATTCCCTGTGACATCCATTTTTTTTAGTTAATTTGTTTTCAGTTAAAATCGTGAAAAATCTTCTCCATTTTGAACAGGCGACTGTGGCTAAAAAATATTTAGTCCTTCAGTTAGATTATTACTAGGTACTAAAAACATTGTTTGTTAGGATGTTTACGATAATATGACGTCACAAATCCCCACCCCACAAGTTTGATGATCTATTTTTACCGAATAATCCAGTAAAACAGAAAATACGTCTTCCAAATTTTTCTATGATCTTTAGAACGGTATAGTTTTAACCTAATCATTATTTCACTTGTTTGTACAACGAGAAACCGCGACGCGCAGTCAGTGACTTGAAATGGAGAAAGAAACATGCTCAGTACGCGTATGTGATTGTTCCTGCGAGCGATCTGACCGCATTCCGGAGAGGACGAGCACTCGGCACTCGTAGACAACGCGACGCCAGTACCACCCGACACACTCCACAACTAACGCCTGATATGAAATAAACATTAGTGTATTAGTATGTGACCATACGATAATAGATGATCATACATTGTTTCACAAATTTGTGTTACCCACAATCAGACTAGAACACACCTACGCCTACATACCAAGGCGAAAATTTTTACATTTGTGTGTTAATTGTGTTTTGGAAAGAAGTTTCTTGCAGGCTTGGAAGAAATAGGAATTTTGTTGCGTGAACGAACTGAAAGAATTTTGAGACTGAAACCATAAAAAATGCCAGTGACCAGTGTTGTCAACTTTATTTTTTAGAACGATGATCGTACAATAATACCTACCTAATAATATTAAGCAGTATTTTTTTGCTAATTGTTTTAGTTCTGTATTATGCAGGAACTTCGTTCATAACTGGTTTCCCAGGTTTCCCATATTTTTTAGGGTCCGTACCCAAAGGGTAAAAACGGAACCCTATTACTGAGACTTGGCTGACCGTCCGTCCATCCGTCTGTCACCAGGCTGTATCTCAAGAACGGTGATAGCTAGACAGTTTAAATTTTCCCAGATGATGTATTTCTATTGCCGCTATAACAACATATACTAAAAATAAAATAAAACAATTTTTTAGTGGGGGCTCCCAAACAACAAAATTGATTTTTTGCCGTTTCTTCATCGATTACTCCATTTCAAGTAAACTAGATGGCACCACTAGTACACTAAAAAGCGCATTCGACTGTCGTTAAAATTGTAAGGTAAAATCAAAATCTTAATAAAACTTTTGTTTGAAAGTCTGTCTGTGGAAACTGCGATGGTTTTTGTATACGGAATTCTATTAAAGCCAAAGGTTTTCCCGTTTATTTGCTAATGGTACGGAACCCTTCGCAGGAGTCGGTTGCGGGAGTCCCATTCGCACTTGGTCACTTTTATTAATTTGACTACTATTATTGTTGTGCCTAACATGACTGTAACAGGTAATTATCCGAAATATACTATTACAAATCTTATATCTATACTTCGTCAAAAACAGTATATAATTCTAATTGCATGACAAATACATTTCAACTCAGTAAACCTCAACCACTTTTGTCTCGTATATTTATTATCTTATGACCTGCATTGTTAGAAACAAAAGCATTTGAAAAAGAACATTAGTTGCGGTTATTCTCAATTTACTTCTAACAATACAGCACAAAGTAAAGATAATTTCAACAAAAGACACAAATATCAAAAGAGACAATACATAAACAAGGAAATATTTGTGGCCGAAATTGGTCCCCACAGGGACACCCGCATCCACAGAGCTTTCACCACAAAACACAGTACTGGAACTAAGCAGAAGTCAATCTTTTGTACGATTCACAACAATCTGTACATTTAGCATTGTCGAATACAATACAAATACAATGAGCCGTATCCTAAAAATTGTGAAAACAAAGTCCAAAGCCCCCTGTGGATCAAAATTCGTAATGACAAGGAAAGGTGTAACAAATCATTCCGAGTTGCAGATCAAACTGGATGCTATTTTGAACTTTATGTTCATTCCAAAAAGTAACTCATCGATTAGAAATCGAATATTACTAACGCGGGACTATTCAATTATTTTATTGCAGATTCAATTCAAGCATTGACGTGGTAGGGTTGAAATTTCTCTATCAATTATTTTAAGGGACAATTCCGGAGAGTTCAGTACAGCTTCATAAAATTTTGAGTTGTGGCACCACCACTGCATTTTGCCATGATTATTGAAATCTCTGTAGAATAAGAACAGTTACAATTTTTCTTCACATTCTCTTATTGGCGGCGCAAATTCTACGTATTTATTTTTATTATTCTCGTGTACAGGATCATTACTGGCGTATTGTTGTGTAATTTCACACATTGGGCGACACTGCAGGCGAAGCGGACGGATTTTAGCAAGACTCTTGAAGAATAGACGGTACGAATAAAGGAATGTATTGTTCGATATTTTGGTCAACAGTGGCATTTAGTTACCGAATTTACCAAATCACTCCTTCAAGGAATTCACCTAGTACCCCCTGTGGTTACCTTTCTTCATTTTTATTAAAAACAGAAATAGATAACAAGAACATTTGAATTTACATAGTTAGATATAATCGAAGACCGTAACTTTTGTAATATAAATAAAAGTATAGGTAATACAAAAAAGATACGGAGAAGGTGACGCATGTCGTAGAAAAACGTCTGTGTCGAAACATGTCTGTTTCCTCACGACATTGTCATTCACCGCTAAGGTCAGTGATGAAAACAAACTTGTACATTAGCACTTGCAAGTAATATACAGGTGGGGTTTAAACAGATGCAGTACGTTTGTGAAATCGGAGAGTCATAGATTTAGTAAGTAGGTATAAGTAAATGTAAAGTCTTTGCGGACATCCTAGCCGTTAGGCATCTACAGCTTGCATTTGTATAATTTTACAATAGGGTCTTATGTCTGAAGAACTTTGGGCTGACCCAAAGTTCTTCGGACAAAGGCTCCTTTAAAAAATGTCTGAACATATATTCATACCAGCTAATGCAAGCTAAACTAACTTTGGAGCTAGTTAGTGCAGTGATAGGAAGTGAAAATTTTCCAATAATATTTATTCATATACTTACTACATTTTTATAACTTTTTTTAGTAAATATACATAAGATTTTTTTTGATTTAAATTCATACAATGATTGCAAAATACGTCTAAAACTTAACTAACATCGAGCCCGCTGTTTAACATTCAGGCAGGTGTTCCTTTTGTGTCCAAACAGTCTGTGTCCAGAGATTAGCTCGACAATGGCTGCGCGCGCAGATTCAAGGTGCGCGAGCGCATGTATCACTGACCAATTCAATTCATTGTGCAACGTTACTAATTCCGTAAAATCGCATTGAATTGATTTATAGAGCACAAAGTACGGCTTACTAAAACATGCGTCGTTCTTTTGAACTCAATTTGCGCGTGATTTGATTTTCTTTGCTTGTTTCCCTGTTTGTTTATTACCATAAGCAAACATACAAAGAAATGTCAATGTAAAATTCAAAAAGGGAGCTTGAACTATTGTTTATAAAGTAACGTAGAATTTGGGTACCTCTTTCTTTTGTTTTAAATGTCAACAAAATAGGTATAGGTACCTATGTATGTTAAAGGTCAAAATATCAAAAAAAATTGTTTCTAAAATTAAAAAAGTTTAGTTTTGAAAACACGGCCGACAGCTCCCGAATAAACACGAGTGTTGCCATAATGTTAGTTCTCACTCATTGCAGTAAACAGAGATAATACCTTCAGAGTTTTGACTTTTAGACGCTATTATTACCCCAAAGTAGGTACAGAAAAACATAATAATATCGAACCTCAGAAATTAGCGTACTTGTTTCTTACAAAATACTACCTAATACAAAAACAACTCTCCAGAAAAAATGTTTTTAACCGTTCTTGAAACATGAAAAACGTCAAGATATTATTTGTTTGAATACCTTGATTTACTAAATTATGTAATAATATTTTAATTAATAATAATTGAAAAACACATTGAATAATTAGTTGTAGGTAAATAAATTTTCAGATATTTTATGTAAATTCACGCGTACCTAATATCTGTGACCGCTGTGCTATCATGAAATTGCTTTTATAACATATTTGCTCGTAAAGGGTCTCTTATTGGACCAATTTCTGTATCGTAATGTATCTTATTACGCACTAGTGCTGTAATGTGTAATGTAAAACGCACGGTTTCAAAATGCTCCGTCCACAGACTAGGTAGAGAGATATGCTCCGTCTAAAACGAACGTTACCTTTTTAAATCTTAGTAAAGAGTTTTTATGTCAGAAAAGTGTGGTCAACATTTTATGAATAAAATTAACTTTGAGAGGTAAAATATAATAAATAATTATTAAATTCGTTTATTTAATTAATTTAGACCATAAATTACTTTAATTTTTCTGTAACAACACACAAAAATATTAATTTACTTTATTATTAATGGCATACCGGCTGGTTCTGTGCCGTTGCTTAAAAAAAAAGGCGCCGATGCGCGCGCATTCCATAGTGATTACTTACTCTGTGCTGTGATTTGTGATCAAGTAAATATTATTCCACGCGTTTTTTTTCGCTGTATTGTTTTTATTTGAAAATGTCGTCAGAGTTTTGTTTATTTCCTCGCAAATATGTTATAAAACGTCGTATGACATACGTGCGCTTTGATAATTACAGCCTCTGCTAATTATAGCTCTCGCCTTCGGCTCGAGCTAGCAATAAAGCCTCGGCTGTAATTATCAACTTACCGCACTTATATCATAATGTACTATTACATGGTGACGTCACAAATATGGCGATCATTTGTAGGCGATCAATATTGTATGGTGCGTCACGTAATATTACCAGCCCGTTGTATTCAAAATTCTACTAATATTATAAATGTCAATGTTTGGATGTTCGTTGCTCAATCACGTACTAACGTATGAACGGATCGGGCTGAAATTTGGAACACAGATAGATTATAGTCTGGAAGAACACATAGGCTACTTTATTTAACTTTTTTTTTATATATTTTTTTTACATTTTTAATACATTTTTAAAACAACGGGAACAATGGCACTTAAGCAGGTAAAACCGCGGAGCGCTGATAGTTAGTAATAATTGGAAGGCTTCGTGGCTTAGTTGGTAGTAGCTCTGCCTGCGAAGCCGAGGGTCGTGGGTTCGATTCCCACCCAGTGCAAATATTTGTGTGATGAATTCAAATGTTTGCACTGGGTCTGGGTGTTTCTATGTATAATAAGTATGTATTTAAAACTATATAAGTAATAAGTATTATATCAGCTATTTGGCCGCCATCACACAAGCTTTGCTTAGTTTGGGGTCAGATGGTGTTGTGTGTGAATTGTCCACCAATATTTCTTTATTTATTAGTTACTCGTAATGCCAGAGGTTGTGGATTTGATTCCCAGCTCAGAAAAATATTTGAATGATGAAAACAATGTAGTGGTTGGGCTCTTTGCAGCGATTGCCTGGGGAAATACTATACCTTTGCCAGTTGTTCTACTACCAAGTAACGTGAAAATATCTGTGTGTTCCGGTTTGAAGGGCAAGGTTCCAGTGAAATTAAAGGGCATATAGATGATAATACATATTATATCTCTGGGTGATGCGCGCAGTGCAGTGCTAGGTAATGATTTGGATTCTCCCCGTTTCAATAGCAGCGTGTCACTGTTTTGGGGAGGCATGTTGGTTACCATCAGGCGTATGTCCTGGTCGTCTCGTCACTATACAGTCTATACTACGAAAAAAATATGTTTGTCTGTAAAGTCGGTTTACTGACGATAGAACGTGATAACGTCTTAAGAAAATACTGATGGAATGGTAGCATTTTTAAAAAGTAATCAGTAGAATTTAGTCATTTTCAATCAAAACAATGCAAAAAAGCTTTTAGATGCCGGGGATCGAACCCGGGGCATTTCACATGCAAAGCAAATGCTCTACCACTGAGCTACATCCCCGCTTGAACTACTGGTCGAAATAATTAATACAACTGTAACAAACATGCGGCGAGGTAACGACCGACGGTAACGACCGACGGTAACGGTACATGACGTCATGTTTTGTGGGCATGCAGCCGGCTTCATCGAATTATAAGACGTTATCACGTCAAAAAAAAAAGTTATGTGTCTGGGTATCTATCTCCTATAGTAGGTATCGTATGAGGAATGTTCAGCATTATTTATATAATTCCTAAATTAATCCTTAATTATCCTATATAAAATACCAGACATGGTTAAAATCAGAACGTATGCAATAAAATATCAAAACTCGAAATGAACTTAACAACTAAGCCATATACTATATTCACCGCTACAACGTAACAACACTATAATAATAAATGTCAGAAAATATTCCCGGATTAACGTAATGTATCCACAATATTCAAATAAAATAACCTCTCCTACAATCCAATGAAAACCTGAATGAGATTTAACAAGCAAGAATAAAATATCGACTACCAACCAACAGAACTGTCGAATGGCGACCATTCTAATAAAACCCACCTTTCACAACTCCACGTTTTATCCGAAAAGATCAAGATATACTGGTCAGATATTATGCCTATTTTATTATAGAAGAAGGTTTTCGTACAATTGAAAACGGCCGGTTCGAATCGAAAATGTGGGAAGTCTCCGGGGAAAATGCAGGAATAAGGGTGACAAAGTTATATTACAGCGTTTCAACTTGGATTTGTTTAACAATAGATTAAAATGGAATTCAGTCGGATAATATGGAAATCGCCTTTGCCTGTATCAAATCGAACACTGATACACCAACACCTTACTATGAGTAAGTTTACAAAAATTTTATTAGTACTAATGTTAGTATCTTTCAGGAATGCTCTACACAAAAGTGCGTAAGTATAGTAGATACATAACTCTTTACTGTGACAGAAAAACAGAAATATTACACAAAAACACTTACGAAAACTAGCACTACAAATGGCAATAAATCTATAAAGCCTTATTGCTGAGAGCAATGTCATTCAGACAACCAACTTAAAGGAAATTCGCCTACATACAAGGCTAGGCGAGTAGTTAGTATCTTAGTATGTGGCGAAGAAAATTAATTATTAATTATAACAATTCTCGTCACCAGCGGTGCGCTGGTACTCTTGGATATCTATGAGATTTCGTGACGGCGGAGCGGGTGGAATTTAAATTATAGGAACAAAAACAATAAGAGGGTGGAAGACCCTGGGGTTTGGCCTTTTCTCCAGAAACACAAAAGAAAGGTCCTACCTTAAGAATCCAGCGTCCTCCGGGCGATTGAGCGGCAGTTCTTCTTCCTCAATTATATTTCCTTCAGCAGCTGCCTTTGAATTGTGTGTTGCGAAATAATCTTGTGGTGCGGTGCGGTACAAATCGGTAACTTTAACTGGTGCGAGGCGAACTTTATAAACAGCTGGAGTATAAGTTACTTTTAAGAATGCGCGAAAAGAAGTGACGTGCGCCCTCGGCGCGAAATCGGTTAAATACTGCTCCGCGGGACGAGTCACCCGAGAGTGGCGTGAATTGTCAGGCGAGGTACCCTCTAAGTGACTCAGAAAAAAAGAACCATCCCCCCGGCCTTCAGGAGTTGTAGGCTCCTGAACTAAAGGGAAATAGGAATAGGAGACAATACAAATAAGTATTAGATGCGGAAAATATACAAATACATATAGTGTGGATAGGATATAGGTTAAACGGATAAATTGTTTAACTTGCGGGTTGGGTGAATGATGCGGGTAAAATCAATGGTGCGGGTAAAAAACAAGGGTGCGGGTTGGAGCAAGGGTGCGGGTAATAATGCATCCAGTGACTAATCACGGATGTCTGGAATAAATAAATATTAAATACGCATGTAAAAGAGAATGAAAAAAAATAAGAGTGTGAATTAGATTTACACATGCTAAGTAGACATGCGTAAGAGAAAAACAAAAGGTGCGAATTATTGGGAGGGTAAAACACACAGTTTTACCACTGGTCGAATGTAAGTGCCATTTTTTGTGCGTATCTCCACAATACGAGCGATGCCGTCCGAAGAGGATTTAATATCTTCAATTATACCTAATGGCCACTGTAGTGGCGGTGAATTTTCTGTTTTAAGTAAAACTACAGTGCCTTTAGTTACCGGGTTAGTTTTAGTATTCCACTTGACACGAGTTTGGAGCGTGTTGAGGTATTCCCGTCTCCAACGGTTCCAGTATCTCTGAACTATGCTGTCAACTAGACGTTTGTTGCGGATCAAGTCTACGGAATCTATGCGCGGATCGGAATGAAAAGAATCTAATGGACCTTGTGTTAGAAAGTGCGAAGGGGTTAAAGCTTCAGGTTCCGAGGGGTCAGAGCTTAACGTGGTTATAGGTCTTGAGTTAAGGATAGCCTCGACTTGCGTTATTACTGTTAGCATTTCTTCGTACGTGAGGAGAGCGTTTCCTATAGTACGGCGCAGGTGGACCTTTAGAACCCGGATCATACTTTCCCAAGGTCCGCCCATATGGCTAGCGGATGGTGGGTTTAGAACCCAATTTATACCTTGATAAAGGGTTTCTTGTGTAAAGGAATCACCGAATGTTTTGGATTTAAGAAATTTATTAAGTTCATTGAGTTTTGTTTTCGCGCCTATAAAATTTGTTCCGTTGTCGGAGTATAGCGAAAGGACTTTTCCTCGACGTGCTATGAATCTACGAAAGGCGCGAAGAAAGGAAGCTGTTGATAAGTCGACGGAAATCTCTATGTGTACTGCGCGGGTTATCAAACAGGTAAATAGCGAAAAATAACAACGCTCCCTTCGTGCACCACGATAGCGGCTAATGAGAATATCTTGTGGACCCGCATAATCTACGCCCGTCCAAAGAAAGGGCTTTGATGCTTCGTTTACGCGAACAGCGGGAAGAGAAGCCATAAACGGCGTCTCTGTGGGTGGTTTAGCTTTGAAGCAGCTGTTACAAAAATGAAAGCGTTGTTTGACAGTACTGCGTCCGGATATAATCCAGAATTTCTGTCTCAGTAACGACAATAATAACTGTGGCCCTGCGTGTAGGTATTTGCGATGATAATAGTCGATGATAAGATTGACTATATGATCCTTTTTCGGGAGAAGAATTGGATGCTTACTATCGAATTCGAGAGATGAATTATGTAATCGTCCACCGACGCGGAGGATGTCATTTTTCAAAAACGGAGAAAGCGGGAGAAGTTTCTTAGAGGCTGGTTGACCTTTTGAAATAGTTTTCATGTCATTTTGAAAATATTGTCGTTGAAGGGCTTTTATAATCGCAGTCTCAGCAAAGTGTAAATGTGTAAGTTGCATTCTATCAGTGCGGGGAAGTTTCCTAATAAATATATATATATAAACGACGATGCGGAGAAGCTTAGACCAAGAAGAAACGCGCTTAGCTAGAGAACATAGAAAAGGTTCTGGATCATCGGTGACAAGAAAAATGTTTGCCTGCCTTTTAAGCTCTAACAGTTTTTCATCTTGTGCGGGATTAAAAATGAATCTATTAATCGGCCATGTGTGTACTTCATTTAAAGCCCACGGGGGGCCATGTAGCCACAATTTATGGTTTAAAAATTGACCAGGTGTAAGGCCGCGACTTAAACAATCACTAGGATTCAGTGCGCTTTCACAGTGAAAAAAATGGTTTGCGTGAAGATTGTCCTGTATTTGAGAGATACGGTTGGCAACAAAAGTGTCGAATCGATGCGGAGACGAATGAACCCAATGAAGGGCTACTGTCGAATCAGTAAACGCGAAAATTTCATCTATTTGACAGCGGCAAGAAATAGTTTCTATCATAAATCGAAGCAATTTGGATAATAATAATAACGCGCACAGCTCTAAACGAGCTAAAGAGACAATTTTGAGCGGGGCGACCTTGCTCTTTGAGCCTATCAAATGGACCTGGTTATTACCCGAGGTATGTTGAGTGGCAAGGTACACGGAGGCACCCATCGCCTTTTCTGAAGCATCCGCGAACCCTAAGAGTATGACGCGAGAGTTAGGCCTAATACCTACAAAACGGGGTATTTTAAAATTATGTAACGTAGGGAGCTCCGTTAAGAAGCGTTTCCACGCTAAACAAATGTCCAGCGGTGGGGTAGAATCCCAGTCGACGCGTGCCGTCCAAACAGCTTTTATTAATAACTTTGCGTGTAATATAACAGGACCGCAAAACCCGTTAATGTCCCATAATTTCGCGACCGTCGAAAGCATAAGGCGTTTTGTGCATTTTGACTGCGGGTTAAATTTTACGGCAATAGAAAACTCGTCTTCGACTGGAGACCAAATTAGGCCTAAAAGCTTCATATTATCCTCTTTGTCGAATTCGATTTTCGAAGATAAACGATTTTCCAGTGGAATCGCTTTTAACACTTTAGGTGAGTTGCTCACAAATTTAACCAAGTCAAACCCACCACGCTTAAATAACTCGATCAAATCTTGTGCCAGCTGAGCACCTTCCTCAGCGGTAGCTACCGAAGCTCCCAAGTCGTCCATGTATAAATTATTAACAGCGGTTTCCGATGCGTTTGGAAGATCAGTTTCATCTTGAGCGAGTTGTTTGACTGTTTTCATAGCGAGGTACGGCGAGCATCGCAAGCCAAAGCAAACCCGATTAAAGTGATATAGTTTGGTGGTAGAATCGCCGTCAAATTTATATAGAATATTCAAAAAACGACGGTCTTCCTCGCGGATTCCTATTGCTAAAAACATTTGTCTGATGTCAGCGGTCAGTGCGATTGGAAACAATCTAAATTTTAAAATAATCGCGGTTAGATTAGCTTGTAAATTAGGGCCGGAATGTAGACAGTCATTGAGTGAAGCGTTCGTGTCAACACATTTTGCGCTCGCGTTCAATACAATACGTAGCGCTTTGCCCTCCCGGCAGACGCCATGGTGCGGAATAACGTAATAATTTTTATTATTTAGCGGTGGTGCAGGTGATAATATACCCTCACTAATATAATTTTTCAAAACAGTGTCATATTCCATTTTTAAGGCGGTATTTGTTTGGAATTTTCGTTCAAGGGATGAAAAACAGCGAGAGGCTACGGTTAATGAATCACCCAACGTCACGGTTGATTTTATAAATGGTAAAGCCGTAACATACTGTCCAGTAACTTTATTGCGATGCGTGTTTGACGCGTAGAAGTTTTCACATTCTTGATCCCTTTCAGACAAATAAGTTTTAGTGGGTACCGATTCGAGATCCCAGAACTTGGAAACTAAACTTTCAATTGAATTACCCTCACTCGACGAGAAAAATGAGTGATTGTTTTCATTATTGTCTGATCCATTATGAGCCTGTAACGTAGCTATTGATCCTAATATTACGTATCCAAAAGCAGTTTCCAAAAGATCGGGACGCCCTGGTGGACCCAGCAATTTTCCGGGTCGTAATATCTGTAAAAAGGCTTCAGCCCCCAACAAAATATCGATCTCGGCGGGTTTATTAAAATGCGGGTCTGCCAGCTGGAGTTTACCTATATAAGACAGCGGTGAGATGTCAAATTCACAGCTGGGCAAACAACTTGAAATGGTTTTAAGAACGAGAGGTTTAATCCGCAAGTTAACGTTTCTGTCATATTTAGATACCAACGTTACGTCTGTATAGCCTAATATAGACTGGTAGCTGCCACCAATTCCGTTTACGAAACGGTCAGTATCATCGTGAAAGATGTTAATACCTAATTTCCTGCAAGCGAAGCGGGAAATAAAATGATTTTGCGATCCATTGTCCACGAGGACACGAACTTGAATCACGGAACCGTCTCTTTTGCGAACATCAGCAAGAACGGTACCCAACAAAACATTTTGAGTTTTTCGCAAAGATTTTGAATTTGCGTTCATACTACAAAATGAAGCGTCATTATTCGTCGGTTCATTCAAAAATAAATTTGAAGTAGCGTTATTATTCTGAGCAGCCACTACTGGACTACGACTGTTATCACTCGACGGACCGGTTCTACTGTTATCAGCTTGAAAACAGAGTGAAGTGTGGTGCTTTTTTTTACAATTTGCACAAGTTCCCTTAGACCGGCATGCGTTTGAATTATGTTGCGAACTCAAACAGTTAATGCAAGCGCGTAATTGTTTTACATGTTCGTAACGTTCTCGAGCGGTTAAAGTCCTGTACTTTTTACAGGAATACAAGTGGTCGTGTTTGTCATTGCATAATGTACAAATGTTATCGCTTACTAAGAATGCGCGTGAATTATTTTTCGGAATGTAGTTTTCTGACAGCTTGGCTCTCACACAAGTACTTGAGTTTTCACTCGTCCTATTCAAAACCTTAATACGGTCGCGAACAAATTTAGTAATTTTATCAAACGCAGGTATTTCCGAAT
Organism: Ectropis crepuscularia; assembly: GCA_963693475.1. Classification (NCBI taxonomy): domain Eukaryota; kingdom Metazoa; phylum Arthropoda; class Insecta; order Lepidoptera; family Geometridae; genus Ectropis; species Ectropis crepuscularia. The sequence goes on along the minus strand of OY856344.1, from coordinate 2,770,742 downwards.
CGCGGTTATCCATTTCGAATAAACGTGCCGAATCTCTGTCCAGCCGTTGTAATAAAAGGTATGACATGACAAAATCGTACAAGTCGGGTATGTTTAAGTTAATTAATGCGAGATGCGAATTTGAAAATTGGTCGATTAAATATTCTAAGTTATTAGCGGTGGGGGAAACAATGGGCTTCAATGAGAAAATTTGGTTTAAATAAGTACTAGCGAGATTTCTCTTATCTTCGTATTTAGAAACGAGCGCGTTATATATTGTTTCATAGTTTTCTTCACAGGGTACGAATCCAATGTATACTTGTTTCGCTCGACCTTTCAATTTACTAGTGAGATAAAATATTTTTTCCGTTACGGAAAGCGATGAATTTAAATGTACAGCCCTTTGGAAAGTAGCATAAAATAAAGGCCAGTCGTTTGCATTTCCGTCAAATTCCGGTATTTCTATACGAGCTAGCTTAATATTTTGAAATGTTTTATCTGGTTTAACCGTTGGTGTGAGCGCTGTGGTTGTAATAAACTGAGAATGTTTACGTTTAACACGACAATAAAGATCTTCAAATGCGAGCCATTGATTGAAATCCGGAACTGAATCCTTATCAATTTTCAATAATAAAGATTCGATATCTTTCACGCAAATCTGAAAGTTACACCTGATTTCTTGTAAAGTCTCAACCGAGCACAGAAATTCTTCCAATAATTCTGGGTCATTCAAATTAGCACGCGATTTATCGTATATTTGTTGAAGACGCTCGAAATATACTTGTCTTTGACATTCCAATAATTTTAATTTTTGATCATTAGACGACGTCATCGTGATCAAATCCAGACAATAGGTATGATCCAAACTCAAATGTTAAAGTGATCGTACAAAATAACAAAAATGCGAGGTAGGTAAATAAATAATTTCCAACGGCGAACGAGATAATATAATGCGTTGGTAATTATAAGTGATTTATGTAGGTAGTCATTAACAGAATTGAAAACGGTTTATAAAAATTGCGGTGTAAATGCGAAATTCGAGTTTATTAGGCGATGCGGTAACCAAAGGCAATGTTTGACTTTTGAATGTTAAATAATTTAAATAAGCAAATATTATTTATTTAGAGTGACGAGACGGGTAACGACAAATCTGTTCATAAAAGTCAAACGTCACGAAGTTGATTGAACATGAAGAGTCTAAATCACTGTTTGACACTGCACTGCTCGTCACTTTGAGATTTTAGGTGTTATATCTCTTAGCCCAGTCGTATATCTGGAAACTTTGCCCTTCAAACCGTAACACAGTAGGTAACTGCTTGACGGCAGAATAATAGGCAAAGCTGTGGTACTTCCCCAGGCGGGCTTGGCAAGAGCCCTACCACTACAAAACGAACTTGACTTCAAACGAGAGACACACAAAATAGGCGGTAGATAAATAAATTAATAGGAATGGGGTAAATAGCCACGAAATCTCAGGATAAACAAGGCATCCGAGTGACGAAGGACCATTAAATGGCGAAGAAAATTAATTATTAATTATAACAATTCTCGTCACCAGCGGTGCGCTGGTACTCTTGGATATCTATGAGATTTCGTGACGGCGGAGCGGGTGGAATTTAAATTATAGGAACAAAAACAATAAGAGGGTGGAAGACCCTGGGGTTTGGCCTTTTCTCCAGAAACACAAAAGAAAGGTCCTACCTTAAGAATCCAGCGTCCTCCGGGCGATTGAGCGGCAGTTCTTCTTCCTCAATTATATTTCCTTCAGCAGCTGCCTTTGAATTGTGTGTTGCGAAATAATCTTGTGGTGCGGTGCGGTACAAATCGGTAACTTTAACTGGTGCGAGGCGAACTTTATAAACAGCTGGAGTATAAGTTACTTTTAAGAATGCGCGAAAAGAAGTGACGTGCGCCCTCGGCGCGAAATCGGTTAAATACTGCTCCGCGGGACGAGTCACCCGAGAGTGGCGTGAATTGTCAGGCGAGGTACCCTCTAAGTGACTCAGAAAAAAAGAACCAGTATGCTTCGGTTAGTAAGACCCTGCGCTTTCTGTGCTAACCCAAGTTCTGTAGTCAATTGTTATGTGCCTTTTTAGAAAAAAAAAAACAGTGAATGTCAAAGTTTGTGAAGAAATTAAAGACACTCGTTATGAAGTCGAATTTGAGTTTCGAAGAGTACCTTTTTCTTTTTCTAAATTTGAATAAAACTCTACAGTTTATTAAAAAGAATTAACACAAAATGGATATTTGCTTTAGGTACTTGTAAATTGCTATTTACTTTTATTCAATTCAAACCATTGTGTTGGCCGCAGTTTGATGTTCTTTGTGGTCATGTTTTTTTAATATAAAACTTTTTTCATCTGTCATTTCTGTGTAAGTATTTAATTTCAATTTCTTTTAAATTAATTGTAATAAATAAATAATGGGCGGATAACCAAAATAATTAATACAAGATTTAATTTTGTTACTAAATAATGGGCAACAGAGGTCCAACATCGATAGAAAATGTATGTCGCATTATAGCTCTGACCTTTCTGAGAGTAGTCTCGGGATCGGTTACTGTTATTCGCGTTAAGGCAGTTTGCATTCATTAATACCTTAAAAAAGTTTGAATTTTAATGTAAACCACAAAACAAAACATATATGTATATTTATCAAGCATTCTATTTTTATCAATTGTCAAAAGAATGATTAAATAGTAGGTATGTAATATACCCGTAGTTAAAGTAAGATAGGTTTAAAACAAATAGGTATAGTCATCGACACAAAGAAGAAGAAGCCATCAAGTGTTTGGCCGGGGAGGGAATCAAACCCACGACCTACGGCACAGTTAGTAAACTGTCCATTGATTGAGCCACGACATCAGTCATGAGCCGATATTCATCATATCCATCATCTGCCTTTTCTACTCCACTGCTGGACATAGGCCTCTCCCTTGGTTCGCAACTCAAACCAACCGTTTGAGTTTAACTCAAACAGTTTTAAGTTTCCATCCAATTCCTTCTGTCTTCTTTACATCGTCACTCCATATTGTGTCAAACGTCGCAATCTCTACACAAGAAGACGATCGGTAGCTGGTAGTTTTAGTCATACTACCTACTAATATTACTTACAAATGTCAAAGTTTGGTTCTTTGTTGCTTAATCACGCCAGAATGCGCCGGTTGTTCGGATACAGTTGAAATTTACAACACTTAGATTATATTCCGGAGCAATATAAAGCTTAATATGTATCCCGGGCAAATAACGGAAACAGGAGCTGTGCCGGTAAAACAAATTGTTCAATAATTTGCGTTCTGTACTCGCACTACAGACGTATATCCCAGCTATTGAGAAACGAAAACAGCAAACGCTACATACGTAACGAGAGTATCAGATCTTGAAGTAGATTTTTGATAGAATCAACAGCGGTGGACGTGGAGTGGTGCCGATAATGCCCCCCTTCAGACCGCCGGCTGAATGCAAAGCAAAATTCGGTTCGGAAAACTTATAGATTGTTATTCCAGAAGGGTCCCAAATTTGGTTACAGGATTTATATACCGTTATCAGATTTGCTATTCAGATTTACCGAGGAAAATGGTGTTTGTGATTTTGAGGAAAAGTGAAATTGAAAGTTTTGTAAAATAGTAGCTGAATGTTGACAGTAGGTGCGTCTGATTGTGTATGTTTTAAGATGTGTGATTTTATTATATACTTAAAAGTGATAGCTGGATGACGTAGACTAAGACCAGAGGAACTGGCTTGTTGGTGGTATAAATAAAATAGGAGGATGGGGTGTAAGGAAAGCATTCGCCCAACATTGGGACATTTCAGAGATACCAAACTATTGCAATTCACATAATTTAAAAACTCGAACTTTACTAATGAAATTACTAGTACCTACCATATGAAGTTTTATTTTATGGCTTTTCTGGTATTTAGTAGACTAGCGGTTCGCCCTGGCTTTGCTCGTGGTAAACATTTAGCCGATAATAGCACTAAAGGATCGCGTACATACCTAATGGTGAAAAAAATATTTATATCGGTTCAGTAGTTCTTGAGATAAGCGCGTTCAAAGCTCTTCAGCTTTATAGTAATTAGTATAGATTGTGCTGTTCTCTGCGGTCCCACTACAGTCTAACCCAATTCCAGAAAGAGATAAATTAGTTAGAGAGTACAGGAAGCGAGGCGTTAACTGGGCTAGTTGTTACCCTGTAATATCCCAGTATTTGACTGGCCTTGTGGCTTAGTGGGTAGTAGCTCTGCCTGCGAAGCCGAGGGTCGTGGGTTCGATCCCCACCCAGTGCAAATATTTGTGTGATGAATTCAAATGTTTGCACTGTGTCTAGGTGTTTCTATGTATAACAAGTATGTATTTAAAACTATATAAGTATTATATCAGCTATCTGGCCGCCATCACACAAGATTTGCTTAGTTTGGGGTCAGATGGTGTTGTGTGTGAATTGTCCACCAATATTTATTTATTATTTATTTATTTAGTATTGAGAATTACATACAAAAATAAATGTAACAGTTTATTCATGTAATTAATAAAAAATATTAGTTTTTTGAAAATATTCGTATTCTTTCCAAGTGAGACCAACTGTCCAACCTATTCCAGAAACTTTATGTGTCTCCGTAGAATTTCTTCGCTAAAATCAAAAATGTATCTTACAATAACGTAGTGCATTCCTTTGTTATTGAAAATTTATATTTATGACCGTATCATTGTTTAAGCACCACATTTAGATGTCACTAAAAAGCATTCCCAGTATCGTAAATCACGAGTTCAATTTAAAAACAGGTTCTACTGTTATTGTCGTTTCGTTGTCTCAACCTTTAGTGGTACATAAACTTTATAGTAACAATGAACACTTGACTTTTGAATCTTTCGTACCACACGCGAAGAGTTATCCACGCAACCAGATAGACAGGTCTCTCGTCTACGCGAAAATGTTTTGTGACATAGCTCAGCTTACACCAGGGGGTTGACAGCAATACAATTTCATAAAAGTGAATTTATTATACACATATTGTTATCACGTAGGCTGAGACGTCGTTACAAACAATAAAAGTATTTTTTACGAGTGGTAACCCTACGTGTAAATAAATTAAAAAGTTAGGTAGGGACCCTACCTAACTTTTTAACCCTACCGTAGGGTTGAGAAACAATGTCACTTACCTCAGCGGCCGGAGATCTAAGTTTTGTCACCCCTAGATAAGAAAACGCTAGGGTTGCTATTCAATTAAATGAATTCAAAACTCGCGGGCTTAATACAATTGAAAATTTTCCGGATTGAAAACTTTGACTGAATAATAGCTTATTGTTTGAGTTCTAAGAGGCATTCATAAGATCTTACATTATGGCTTTATTGATAGGCATAAAATAATTGTTTCAATACATAAAAAAGCTTTCGTAATGAAAAGCCAAACGTTTACCAAATTTAGATATTTGGGCATTCGTAACTTTTGCGAACCCAAACAGCTATAGTGACAATCGATTTGAAAATAAGTTTTATTATTCTTCAAGTTGAATAAAAAATATTTTTTAATATATCAATTTTATTGGTTATGTAAATGTGAGTATTTCAAGTTTCAAAATACGTTTGCACGAGTTCATACAATGGCTTTAAAAGTTACCTCAAACGTACAACATCCTACTAATTGTATAAATGTCGATGTATGGATGTTTCGATGTTTGGATCTTTGAATGTTTGTTACTCACAATAACGTTGTAACATATGAACGTATCGTACTGAAATTTGGAACACAGTTAGATTATAGTCCAGAACAGAACACATAGGCTACTTTTCATCCCAAAAAAAAGTACGGGAACGGAATCAAAAAGGTCATGGTATTTTTTAAGTTTAGGTACATCATCAGCGACCACAGGATCGATTAGCAACAGACCAATTGGTGATTGGGTAAAAAGGTATATTTTTCGAATAAAGCTTGTTTTAACCCTATTATCATAACAATACTTCGGTTACTTTAATCCTAAAGACAAAATAAAATACAGATGTTGTATCGGTGTTTCAACCCTACAACCCTAGGGTTGTCTGATTGGGTGCGTACGACAGTTTTGTCGAGTACCCCAAATTAATTTTTGAGAACAAAATCCATTAGCGAATGAAGCTTTTTTACTCATTGTTTAGGGTTGTCCCATAATTTACGCGTGAAACCCGATTGAAGTCTTTTCTAAACTGCAGGGCGGAGAATGCGCTCTGTAAACCAACATAAACATGCATCCGACAAATGTTAAGAACTCCTTATTGCAACGCAGGAAAGTTTATTTTGGACTGTATTTTTACAGGGGGCTTATTTTTTATCATGGGTATTTGGTGTTGTCTTGTCAACTCCATGATTTATTTGCGCAATTGTCTATAGTTCGATGCGTGTAAAGAGAATTTCCAATTGTACCGGTCCTGGGCTGTTTTTGTGCCATTTTAATTTGACATTGTTATGGTGGCATTTATGGCACTATTTATGATCGAAGGGTTTGTTCGGATTTTTCCAGTTTTGTGTGGGTAAATATTGATTGTTTTGATGAATTGAGACGTAATTTTTTTAATCTTCGACTTTTTGGTTTGTACTTTTCTTTTCGATAGCGCTTATTCGTTCGAGTCTCTAGCACATCAACCATGAAACGATAGAAAAAAATGTAGAAAAAGGGTATTTATTAGATCATGCAGTTCTGCTGCACACTCTTCAAAATACATATCAACATCTTTCTTAAATTGTAGATTAATCTAACTTACCCATTAATGCGACGACGTGTTGTGTTTATGATAATTTATAACAGATAAATTGAAAATCGCAAAATATTATTCGATTTTAGAACACAACACACAAAAACATGCAAAAAAAAACATACGCCCCTATAAAGTCCGTCCGCCAAACCCGCTAATACACAACGAGCAACGAGGCAAAACAATGGCCCATCAGCTGTGTACATCGACCGTAATGCCCCGCTCTGTATTCATGTCGGATAATCCACACAATGACGTGTGTGATCATCAAAATAACTATAAAAGTACAATAAGCAGCTTATTCGTGTTGCGCGATTGTTCGCGACTGTACGAGATGTACCGACAAAACGGTTAACGTGACCACTAGCTGTTGTCTGTGACTTGATCTGCACAGAACTTATATATGTTATGTATTCGATAAATAATAATATTTAACAGTTTTATTATAGGTATAGAGTACGGGACTAGCAGGACATTATGGCAATACACCTGCCCATAACAGCACAACGCAGCTATTGGAACACGAAGAGTCCAAATCATTACGTAGCACTGCAGTATACTCGTCATTCTGAGACTTCTCTATCTCTCTTTTCTCTGGTCTCTGTAATTTTTCTGAAAATATTGTCTTACAAACCGGAACACTGTGATGTAATGTGGAAATTACTACCTACTTGGCGGTAGAATATCTCGCAAAGGAGTGGTACTTCCCCAGGCGGACTCTGAAAAGAGCAGCCCAAATTGTATGTTAAAATTTAAATAAATATAATAATTATATTTCGCAACTAATTTTTAATTTAAAACAGTTTTGCTCACAAGTATACATTATGAATTCGAATTTTGAACTTCGAACACTAAATCCGTTTCAACATGGCGGCCTTTTGTTACCAATTAGGTGAAGTGTACCAGTGAAGATTTAATCCTATTGGCTGCTTTGTGTGCTCAATTATAAAATGCGTTTGCGCCATATTGTGTTCACAAAACGTTTATAAAATGTATTGTAAAGCACCTTTTGCTTTATGACGTGGATTAAGTTTTTGGTAAATTGGGTCATTTATATTGTTTGATGTTGGAATTTGCTTTGATGGTATTAGATTGTAATATTATTGTGTAGCTCTGATGTGACAAATAATTTTTGTGGGTTGCTTACTAAGATATTTGCCTAATTTATGCCACTAGAGTAATATTTTAATAAGTATTCTACGGTCTTACTAATATTATAAGAGTGATAGTTTGGATATATATGTAGTGGTAGGACTCTTGGCAGAGTCCGCCTGGGGAAGGACCACACCTTTGCCAGTTATTCTACCGCCAAGCAGTAATGTGAAAAACATCACAGTGTTCCGGTTTGAAGGGCAATGATTCCAGAGAAATTACAGACATAATATCTTAGATCTCTGGGTGACGAGCGCAGTGCAGTGCTAGGTAATGATTTGGACTATCATGTTTCAATAGCTGCGTGTTACTGTGCTGTTATGTGGCAGGCATGTTGCATCAGGCACATGACCTGCTCGTCTCGTCACTCCATGCTATAAAAAAAAAAGTAAAACTTTCATCCCCTATTTTATCCTCTTAGGGTTTGAATTGCGCAAAATCCCGTCTTAGTGAGCGCCTATGTGCTAAACAGCACCTACGTAGTACGCAGTAGTTTTTGAGATTTCGAGATGAGTGACCTTTCTCTTTTATATAGATACACATACATACATGTGTTACAACACAGGCGGAGACGGGGCGGCCCGCTAGTTTTATCTATATAGGCTTTCATCAATCTGTGGATAATTACAAAGTCCTTAGTGTAAGTAGTAACTAACTATAATAGTTAGTTCCTTCGGTACGTAGGGTAGTGCTTCTAATCTTACTAAAGAATCTGAATTGTACACCACGTCTCGCCGTAAGTATTTGTGGGAACTACTTCATTTCAAATTGTTATTAGTCAGAGATCTATTCGTAAAATATCCCATTGATACACGGAAACCAGTCCACAGCTCTGGTCGATTGGAAGATAGCGTCAGCAAACAGGAAGTGTTAGCAATGGCAAAAGATTCGCGTTGTTTAAGAAGGGTAACCTCTTTTCATTCTTGTTATTCTTTAAGTTGTTGGGGCTTTCAGACTACAAGTCTATGTCAGTCAGACCGTCGTATCGTAACCGAATCTGTACTATATAATCATAGATATAGTATGTTGCCTCTTTGATACCAATAGGTTAAGCTGAAGAGCTTGTTTGTTTGAACGCGCTAATGTTAGGAACTACTGGACAGATTCCAAAAATGTATTTTTTTTGTCCCACCACATTGAACTCTTAAAACACTTAATTTCATCAAAGTCCCACCACCTCGAAAAGAGTTCTTTTGCTCCTCGATATCAGGGCGCAAAAGTCGTTTTTACCCTCTAGAGCAGAGGTTCCCAAACTTATTTTTCTCGTGGACCACTTTCAAAATTTTAGTATTTTGCGTAGACCCCCTATACTTGTAGGCTTGCTGCTTTTTTACTTTTATTTCTACTGTATTTCCAAAACTCCTAAAATTTCACCCTAAATTGGGGGTGGGTGTTAAGAAGAAAAAAAAGTGCTTAGCACATTCTTTGTGTCCTATTTATTAAAATAATAGTTGTGGTTATACAAAATTATTGCTTATGCTTTTGTATAATCATAAATATTATTATAATTAAAAAGAAATTAAATATTATTGCAAACAAGCAACAATTGATAAAAAATCAACAATGAAATGTAAAATTAACTATAAGAAAATACTCATACTTTTAATGAGACGGATGTGCTTGATGAATTGATAGCAAGTTATCAATATTCGGCTTCAGTTTTGTAAGGAGTAATCTCAGATCTCCCCGTTCTGTGACGTTCAATCTGCTCCTTTTTTTTGTTAACAGGTTGGTTACGGCACTAAAACTTCTTTCGACAAGATATGACGAGCGAAACGCTATCAAAAATTTTTTCGCAATTTCCCATAACCCAGGATATTTTTCGGGGATTTCTGCCTGCAGCCAAAATTTTTGATAGCCTTTTTTAAATTTTACCTTCAATTCCTCGTTGGTGCTGAGTTCAAGTAGCTCCTCTTGCAATATCACATTTACCTCTTCAGTCTCATCAAATGGGGTTATGATCCATGGTGGTATTTCCATCGTCAGAATATCTTCAAATCTGTGTTTGAAATCATCGTGCAGGGTACTTAAATGTTGAGCGTATGTCTGAATATCTTCATCAAGACATTCTATCTGCGATAAAAGCGGAAATTGGGCGAATTCGCGCCGACTAATGTTTTGTTTCATTAATTTCAATTTACCAAGAAAAGCCGAAATTACACTCTTTGTTTTTACTAAATTAAGGCTGTCCCCTTGTAACTGCAAGTTAACGTCATTGAATTTTGTAAACAATTCTGTTAAATACACAATGTCCGCTTTATATTTGATCAGATTTTCTTTTAAATCTGGTGCTTTGTTTTCCAGAAACTCTATCACAGATTCAAAAAGTGAGTAAAATCTCGATAAGCATGCACCTTTCGACAACCAGCGTACTTCAGTATGTAACAGCACCCGTTGGAAATCTTCATCACTTTCATCGCACAATAGTGCAAATAAACGGGTATTCAGAGCATTGCTTCTTATTTTATTAACTGCGTTAATTACAAATTGAAGCGACTGGTGCAATCTATCACTCAAATTTTTTGCTACAAGGTGTTGTCGGTGGATAACACAGTGGATTGCAATTACTCCTGGTAATATTCTTTTAAGATAGCTTATAAACCCACGATATCGTCCGAGCATGGCAGGAGCTCCATCTGCTGCCACCGAAATAATGTTTGTGAGTGGAATTGATTTTTCTGTAAAAAAATCATTCAGGACATTAAATATCGATTCGCCTTTAGTGTCCGACTTCAAAGTTCTTGCGAATAGCAGCTCTTCGTGGGTTTCTTCGTCCATAACAAATCGGACATATGCCAATAATAATGCTTCATTACCAGGCAAAGTAGACTCGTCTAATTGAATAGAGAAATGAGTGGTTTGCAGATAATTACACAAAAAACTTTCTATATCAGAGCTCATTTCATCAATACGCCTTTGCACAGTGTTGTTACTTAAAGGAATTCTTTTTAGTACGTCAAATGGAGGTTTGTGCAGAACAGTTTTTAGTACCTCTTCAATAGCGGGTAAAATTAACTCTTCTCCGATGGTGTGTGGTTTTCCAGATTTCGCTATAAGCAACGAAATATTGTAAGATGCCCGTAAGCCATCATCGTTACTTTGAGACGTTGAAGCAAACATACTATTTAGGGTAGGTCTCTTTTCATATTTTTCCTTCAATATTTGAAAGTATTTCAGATCTTTGCCTATTTTTTCAGGATGACACCTTCTTAGATGATCTTCGAGCTTCGATGGTTTCATAGAGTCATTGCTCAGAACTTTTTTGCATAAAAGACACATGGGCAATCGTTTTTCTGCCGTTGATGGAACAAAACCAAATTTCAAATAATCCACACTGTACTGTCGACATTTCTTCTTAGATTCAGCCATTTTCCGAATCAGTTAGTAGCGAGTGACCTGTAAAAAAATGTTTGTTTTTGAGGCGAGTTTACCAGAATATGGCTATTATAATCCAAAAGAATAGAATTATTGCAAAAAAAAAGCAGACGGAAACACCGTTGTTTTAAAAAAACGCCGTCGAGGCGCAAATAAATATTTTTAAATAAAAAAATACCACGTTTAAAAAAAACCAACTTCAATTTAATAGATGAGCGGGTAGCGCTTACAATAATTTTATACACATTACTTTATTTTACGCTTTTGAGTGCGCATTTGTAGTTTTGACGTCGGGTTTTTATAAACGTAGTTTTTTTAATTTTTGTGTCTGTAATAGATTGTTCTGTTAACTACAATGGGTTTTTTCTACCACAAATGGGCATATAATATATAATAACCAGCCTATAGAAATAAAAATTTCTGAAAAGCCGTACAAAATACAAAATTACATCGTCCGAACAAACAAAAATGTTCATAAAATGAAAACTACTAAACCAAACTGTACAAAATTTCTATGGAAACAAATTTCAGCGATTTGGCAACAAGAAAAGAATCGCGTAAATTGTGTAAGTACGTACATAAAAAAAACCGGCTGAATTGATAACCGCATCCTGTTGAATTAGTTTAAAATACCTACTCGTAAAGTTTAAGCTTCCCTGACTTTGTATTTTTTTTATAGTTGTTTCGAATAATCTCTAGTAATATATTTAGTGAAGTGAAGTAAAAATTTTTACTTCAAAAACTACCTACTCAAATAATAAAACAAATATGTACCTATATATAATAATAAAAATATGTGAGATAAATAGGCATATACTCGTACTTACTTTTTCCGGCACCGCAAACACTGACATCGATTCACTCACAGTCACACTTTAATGTTCAAAATTCCGGAAACAAATGAATAATTATTTGTACGTATTTATACAAAAATATATTGCAAGCACAGCGCAAGTCTCACTTCATCCCTTCGCAGGTCTAAACAAGCATCTGGACGAGCGAGTGTAAGGACGGCAGCGGCACTTTGCAAGTCTCGACATATGGTGTACACTTGCACTATTGTCTATTGTTCTATTCAATTCTGAGTTTGAAATGAGTCTCGAATATTTTTGAGTACCTGCCTAGTGAATGATGCTACCTGCCTACGTTGATGGGTAAATCCAAGCCAAAATGTTTGTTCTTTATTATGAAAACCAGAAAATGTTTCGTGGACCCCCACTTACAACTTGTGAACCCCTGTTTTCTTTTCATGTTTACGTGAACCCCCATGTGGTCTCTTATGGACCCCTGGGGGTCCACCTGGACCACTTTGGGAACCTATGCTCTAGAGGGTAAAGTAAATTTGAATTTAGAACATCGCGTATACTGAGGCTTTAAATCGAAAACATAATTTAACCTTTTTATTTCTACCTCCTTGCTGCCGAATTCATCATACATTTTTTTAATTCGTTAAAAACTCAGACTCGGAACCTCCTTGGTGTACTTTTTTTAAATCCTTTGCGCGCAATTTTCTTTTCACGTATGGAGGATAGAGGTATGGAATGTTCTTTCAAATGGCAGAACATTTTAGAATGCTATGAATTAATCAATTGTAATCAAATTGAAGTATGCCGATTTAATAATTAAATATTATTGACGACTAAAATATTAACTAATAGATAATTTCAACCACTTGTGCAGTACAAAGTAATGTAGTTAATATAAAATCAAATAAATAATTACTATTTTGAGAAAACATGTAGCTACAATATATTTTGAAGTGAAAACTTCTTTTGGCGTGCCAAAGACAGATTTTTCGTGGGCTGTCAATTGAATTCTAGCGTCACGCTCGGGAACAAAAATAATTCTTCGGGTAAACGCAGGACCATGGTCATGGTCATCTAGAAATGCGTCATCCTTTCCCATTGCCGCGTTTCTAAATGTCCATGCTCATACCCACGCTTTCTGGTTTCACCCGCGTAGTTTCCAAAGTAAGCAATCAAATTCTGAGTTGTAAGTTTTCACTTCTATAGGCAGTTTATTTATTTCTTTTCAAATTTATCTTGATGCTAAATTAGCGCTACTATAATTTAATGCATTCGTTCGTCCGGACACTTTTTCATGTACACAGATGAAACTCCTTACCTCAATCGCTCAACTCTCCATATATTCACGTCAAATTGTTATTGTTAAAACCATGGTTAAATACACTTAAAAACGTTAAAAACTTAGGTTAAAAATAGGAAACTTGAATACAAGTGAAAATCCGAAATACCTAAGTGATTCTAGCGACCGAGAAGTTTATTTGACACCAACAGAATTGAATGAAACTGAAAATGCTCTAGGTAATTTCCTCGCTAAGGTGGGATGAAAAATTACGTGTTGCACTCGAGTGCAAAGATTTTTCACCTTGTGCCCTTTTGATTCCCTTGCTACGCTTAGGATTCTAATTTTGAATCGCTACGCTCGTGATTAAATTATAGAATCCTTTGCTTTTTTGGTCATCAAAATTGAGCACGCGGTTAAAAAGCCACTTTGCACTCTTGTACAACAAATAACTATTATTCCAATTTGTACGTGAACCCTGAGCGCAATAGGCTAATACATAACCACGGGCAAAACCGGGGCGGACCGCTAGTAAATTATGTAATATTCGAGATGTGACTCTTACTTTTCGAAGTGTATCCGTGCCGGTTACTGACCATCTTGAGCTTTTCGGCGTTACTTTGACATCGACGCTCAACTTTGGCTCGTATGTTGAGTCTAAGGCTAAATTAGCCCCCTAAAACCTAGTTGTCCTCACAAAGGTGCGAAGGTACTTCAAGTGTGAACAGTTTCTCACGTTATATCAAGGACAGGTTCGCTCTTGTATAGAGTACTGTTCGCACCTTTGGGATGGATCGGCTAAATATCAGCTGGAGGCTCTGGAATCGATCGAGAGACGTACGCGAGAGTGCGTGCCGAAGCGACGTCAGTTTTATAAAGGCTGATTTAGATCAGACGACCGAATGCTCATTCTATCCCCACTGTCTCAAATTCATTTGGTGTAAACAAACGTAGAACATCCTTTTTGGTAACGTTGTTTTGTTGTGTTTATTACAGCCTCTGCTAAATTATAGCTCTCGCCTTCGGCTCGAGCTAGTAATAAAGCCTCGGCTGTAATTATCAACTTACCGCACTTATATCATAATGTACTATTATTTGCGTTTTCAATTATTATTATTTACTTTTTAATTTGTATGACATACTCGTAATTTAATTAAAATGACATTGTTGTAAGTAGATTATATATATGGTTTAGATTATGATAACACTATTTCGAATTGTATGAATATGGTCTTGATCTGAAATAAACGATTTATTATTATTAAAACTAGCGTTGCGTAGCGTTGTCTACACGAAGCGAGAAGTACTAGCTTGCTAACACTAGCTTGCTATCCTAGCTTGAAAAACTAGCCTCGTGTAGTTCGGGCATTACAGTTCTATTTTTGACGTGACAACGTCTTATAATTCGATGAAGCCGGCTGCACGCACGAAAAAACATGACGTCATGCGCCGTTACCTCACCGCATGACGTCATGCGGCGTTACCTCGCTCTGAGGCGTTGTTGAAGTTGTCACGTTCAACTATCGTCAGTAACTTTACAGATTACAGACAACCGATTTTTTTTAAATAAAGAGTGACGGGACGAGAATGACATTTGCCTGATGGTAAGCAACATGCCTGCCACATAACAGCACAGTGACACGCAGCTATTGGAACATGAAGAATCCAAATCATTTCCTAGCACTGCACTGCGCTCGTCACCCAGAGATCTAAGATGTTATATCTCTAAGCCCAGTAATTTCTCTGGAAACATTGCCCTTCAAACCGGAACACAATAATGTTTGCACATTACTGCTTGGCGGTAGAATAACTGGCAAAGGTACTTCCCCATGTGGACTCTGTCAAGAGTCCTATCACTACAACATATCAGCTACCTAGGCAGTTAAAAAACCACAGACAGCACAAAAGGTCAATCCCATGACGTCACATTAGGGCCGCCACACACAGCTGCCCCTTATCTCTCCGATCTAAAGCCGATGTTGTAAGTACTTAGCGAAAATACACATTTTTATCTTAAGCACGAATCTGTTTCTTCACTAATCTGTCTTTTGTGTATGTTTGTTTGTATGACAGAGTGGGGTGGTTTTTGTGCAATTAGAGGTACGGGGATACCGTGGGGTGTCAATATATGATCGTTCTTATTCCGGATCTTGAGATTGGTTCTTTTGATCGTTTATGGATTTGTTAGGAGCTTTTTTGGAAGATGGACAATTATTTTGTGACGATACGAATATGGTTGATTGAGGAATAATTGCGTTCACGATATAGGTATATTTGTATTTTTTCTTTCAATTCTGTTCGTAGCTTGTAAAAATGGCCTAGTTTTATAGTCAATGTTCTAAAGACTAGCCTCGTGGCTTAGTTGGTAGTAGCTCTGCATGCGAAGCCGAGGGTCGTGGGTTCGATACCCACCCAGTGCAAATATTTGTGTGATGAATTCAAATGTTAGCACTGTGTCTGGGTGTTTCTATGTATATTAAGTATGTATTTAAAACTATATAAGTATGATATCAGCGATCTGGCCGCCATCACACAAGCTTTGCTTAGTTTGGGGTCAGATGGCGTTGTGTGTGAATTGTCCACCAATATTTAAAATAAGTATGTATTGAAAACTATATAATTATTTTATCAGCTATCTGGCCGCCATCATACAAGCTTTGCTTAGTTTGGAGTCAGATGGTGTTGTGTGTGAATTGTCCAACAATATTAAAAAAAAAAGTTTCGAACGTTTTTCGTTCGATTTGATTTTCGTAATGAGAACACTTGAACTGTTTTCAAAGTTGCCTGAGTGAATAATCTCTGATGGATTTAATTTGGGTGTATTTAAGTATATGTAGAGTCGTAGAGTGGAACAGTTTCGTCTAGGGTTTGGTAGTGGTAGGGCTCTTTGCAGAGTCCGCCTGGGGAAGTACCACACCTATGTCAGTGGCTTTGCTGCCAAGCAGTAGTTTGCAAACATTTTTTCTGGTTTGAAAAGCAATGTTTCCAGAGTACTTACTTGTCACTACAAGCGCAATGTCTGTATAAAGTGGTATCTTCTTTTAGAGGCATGCAATATGTTTGGCAAAACAATTTGTTCTAGTCTTAACTAGCAGCGGTTTTAGTTTCCGATTTTTTTTTTCGGGATAAAAAGTACGAGTAGCATAAGTATATGTTAATCCAGGGTGTCATTTAACTCCATACCAAATTTTACTAAAATCGCTTCAGCCGTTTAGACGTTAAGAAGTAACAGACATGCACACTCACAAACTTTAGTTTTTATTTTATTAGTAAGATTTATACAATGAAAAAAGAACGAGGGAATGAAATACTAGTCAGCTGATCTTCTTCTTTTAATTTCTGGCTTTTATTCAATAGTGCTATTTATTTTTGATTCTTCATCTTCTCTCATCATTTTCTCTCACACGCCACACGAAGAAAGTATAACTTCAAAAGCGTGTTAATGCCTTCGCACGCTTCCGACTGGTAGTGGGTTTGATAATCATAGACTTTAAATGGTCTATGGATAATTCAGGTGTGCTTAGTGTAAGTAGTTAGTTAGGTATGTAGCGTAGTGTAGTTCTTTTTGTATTTTAGATCCTAACTAATATTATAAATGTCAATATATGGATGTTTGTTGCTCAATCACGTCCTAACGTATGAACGGATCGGGCTGAAATTTGGAACACAGATAGATTATAGTCTGGAAAAACACATATGTAACTTTTTATCCCGGAAAAACAACGGGAACGGGAACTACGCGGGTAACACCGCGGGGCGCTACTATTCTGTTAATAAAGGCCGTTTAAAAATGTACGTCAAAAGTATATCTGTCCAACACAAACGCTTCACAATTAGTATAATATGAGGCAATGATATCGAGATCCCCACAGGCCTGTTTGTCCAACTCTCCTCTATCCTGGGGCCTGCGGGTGACAGTTCTCCTAATTGATTGTTTTTTCCTTGTTGGGTCCCTTGCTTGTGGAAAACCAAAGTTTTCTTCGACTACTTTTCAGTTTTGTAGTGGCATGTTATTAAATTGGAAGCATTCATAAACACATGTTTGTATATGCACGAGGTTGACATCAACACTGACTTTAACGGTGAAGGAAAACATCGTGAAGAAACTGGTGTATTCCAAGATTACATGTGTCGAGGACATGTGTCATCTGCAAACCGGTACTTCATCAGCGTGGTGTATTATGCCTTCACTCTCTCCTTGTGATGGAAAGCTCGTAGTACCAACTGTAGATATTTTATGTAAAGTAGCTTATGATCAAATCAGAAAGAAAAATCTCTTATCTTAGAATGATAAAAATACAGTTTTTGACGTGATAACGTCTTATAATTCGATGAAGCCGGCTGCACGCCCACAAAACATGACGTCATGTACCGTTACCGTCGGTCGTTACCTCGCCGCATGTTTGCTACAGTTGTATTAATTATTTCGACCAGTAGTTCAAGCGGGGATGTAGCTCAGTGGTAGAGCGTTAGAAATGCCCCGGGTTCGATCCCCGGCATCTAAAAGCTTTTTTGCATTGTTTTGATTGAAAATGACTAAATTCTACTGATTACTTTTTACATACAAATTTATCAAACAAATGAAATTAAAATTTTCTTTTGAAAAATGCTACCATTCCATCAGTATTTTCTTAAGACGTTGTCACGTTCTATCGTCAGTAAACCGACTTTACAGACAAACATTTTTTTAACGGTAGCTGGTTATGCATATGGCATGTGGTTGCTCCACCACAAACCTCGTACCTACTCTCAGCACTTGGTTGAAGGCTTTGCAAACTTTGGCGTCAGAAACCTGTTCAATTTTCCAGCAAATTTAAGTCGTAATTTTTAACGTAAAAATATTAAAAAGACCAAACTTGAGCTTAGGTCAAATTTTTGACCTAAAGTGGGCTATGTCATTACATAATTTGAAGTAAGTAAGCCAAGGACGTATAAAAAAAGTCGGACGTAGTCTCGCTAAAACAAAAACTGTGTCCATCGAGTCGGCCATATAATATCCACGTGTGCGCTGTCACATACAGGCTGACACGAACACATCAGTGGGTCATTACATGCGCTACTTGCGTATATGTTGCGTGTCAGCCTATCAGTGACAGCCTGACAATGCACACGTGCTTATGTGGCCGACTCTAGTGACACAGTTTTTGTTTTAGCGAGACTACGTCCGACTTTTTATACGTCCATTTAAGTAAGCCTTTTTGCTTTCGTTTGACTTCACTATAGTCAAATATTGCTAAGTAAACCGATCAGACTTTGCTGAAAAATTTAACAGATGTCGGCTCACGTGGCTCTTGTGCAAATTATGTAAATATTATGTCGAAGAATTTTATTACACAAAGAGAAAAATAAATCACTTGCTTCGAACAAGCCAAGCCACAAAAGTTAGCAATTTAATTCAAACAAAACTTTCCTTTTTTAGTTGGAGTTTATCCTGAATTTTATAACATTTATTCCAAAGAGAGCAAAAAACAAGTGAAGGCTTATAAAAACAGGTGAGCTAATGTTCAAGTTTTCCTACCTATCGGCACTCCCAGATTGCCGTTGTTATTACTTAGGTGCCTATGTAAATAAGTATGTAACTATGTTGTGAACATCCTACTTAATATTAAATATATATAGTTTGGGCGTTTGTTGCTTAATCACGTCTGAATGGATTTATTTGTTAGAAAATTAATGTATAACATATCATTAGTATAATTGGCGTTATGCCGTTCTAATTGATTAAATAAATAAATAAATAAATGGATTAAATTTAAATTGTATGGGTTTAAATTTAAAACACAGTTAGATTATAGTTTGGGATAACACATAGGCTTTTTATCACGGAAAAACGAGTGCACGCGCGAATTCGCAGCTCGTTTAGCACTCAGTTAAACTAAACAAACGAACGGTTAGCTAAACGAGCTGCGATCACGCACTCGCCTTGAAAAAGATCGCCGGACGCGATCGAAACTTGAGTCCGACTGGACTGGCTATATCAAACGTGTATTTATTTTAAAAAGGTATATAATGTTTTGTTCAACGGTTACAAAAATGACTAAAATGTCCAACGCTACTGAAACTTTTTCAGTTAGAAACCATTTAGAAAAAAAAAAATTTAAGAAACTATTTTCGAAGTGTACTAATTCACATATTATGTACTACGCAAAATTGTTACATTCATTTGAATTCACCACCAAAATATTTGCACGTGGCTGCTTGTTGGTACAATTATTATAACCTTTTCCAATTGTCTGTGTTATACTAGGTATATACTATTGACATTACGCACATACGCGTAATGCCGCTAATTAAAGACCGATGAAGGTAAACATCGTGAGGAAACCAACACGTTCCAAGGGTCTATCGAAGTCATGTGTCCTCCACCAACCAACACTGGGTCAGCGTGGTGGATTATGGCCTCTTCTTGCGAGAGTGAGAGAGAGAGAAAATGTATTATTATTATTTAGGCTGCTTATGCTATGCTATACTCATGGACGTATAAAATAGTCAGACGTAGTCTCGCTAAAACAAAAACTGTGTCACTAGAGTCGGCCACATAAGCACGTGTGCATTGTCAGGATGTCACTGATAGGCTGACACGCACACATATACACAAGTAGCGCGTGTAATGACCCACTGATGTGTGCGTTGTCAGCTTGTATGTGACAGCGCACACGTGAATATTATATGGCCGACTCGAAGGACACAGTTTTTGTTTTAATGAGACTACGTCCGACTTTTTTTATACGTCCTTGGCTATACTTTAAAAATGTGTTACTTCCCCAGTTGGCCTCTGCATAGAATCCTTCCACCATAATAAATATCTGCACAGGACCTTTGTGTAAATCTTTAACTCGCTTTTGACGAATTGATAAATGATTTTATCGTCTCATTCATCGCGAGACGCTCTAGCCCACCAACTTGTGATTGGTAATTCAACTATTTAAATCAAGAATAGATTGGAAATATGCAAATGGATTGATTCTGGTGTTCGACGGTGGTTTAACTTTACAGAGATTTCTGCTGAGATTTTTCTACAATCGGATTTATATTATCAGAAATGCCTGCGGGCTATTTATCTATACTAATATAATAAAGCTGAAGAGTTTGTTTGTTTGTATGTTTGTTTGTTTGAATGCAAGGATCTCTGGAACTACTGGTTCGAAGTGAAAGATTATTTCTTTGTAGGATAGTCCATTTATCGAGGAAGGCTATAGGCTATTTTACGTTACGCTACTATCAACCGGAGCCGAGCATGAATGAAACATGTAACAAAAACGGGGGAAAATATTGGTTTTTTAGAACTTTCGTTGCGTGACAGCATAATGTCATATTTTAAAGGTTGCGTCATTAGAACCTAAACTAATCGAATTTGTTCAAATTTTTAGTTGGTATGGCCAATTTTCTATAGATGGCGTAGCAACGCGCGCTTTTAGCTAGTTATAGTATAAAGCAACAAGACGAACAGTACATGAGCCTGATGGTAAGCAACATGTCTCTCCATAATAGCACAGTGACACGCAGCTATTGAAACATGAATAATCCAAATCATTACCTAGCACCGCACTGCGCTCATCACCCGGTCATATAAAGGCCGGGTCACACAGAGGCGATCCGATAGCGATAACGATAGCGATCCGAGACGGGATTTTTTGTAATGTTCGAATTTGTATGCAACCTGACACACAGCAAGCGGGCGCGATCCCATACTCGGTATCGGATCGCTATCGCTATCGGATGGCCTCTGTGTGACCCGGCTTTAAGGTGTTTTATCTCTTAGCCAAGTAATCTGGAAACGTTATTCTTCAAGCCGGAACACGGTAATGTATGCACACTACTGCTTGGCTGCATAATTATTGGCAAAGGTGTGGTATTTTCCCAGGTGGACTCGGCAAAGAGCCCTAAGAGCACTACAAGACAGCTTCGCCTGCATGGTATTTGTAGACAATAGTTTTAATCCCACCTGCATCACTGAGTATATTTCCAAGTACATAAATTTAAACGTTGAAAGAAAACATTACAAATATTATTATATTTACTTCAAAACATTTTGAGAAAAGTGTCTTCCAAGAAAAATCTTCTTTGGCGGGCATGTGTCATCTACTAACCCGCTTTTAATCTGCGTGGTGAATTATGCCTTCATTCACTCCTCGTGAGGGAAAACCCGTAGTGCCAGCTATGGAAACGTAAAGTAGTCTGATCTACTTATGATTGAATTATTGTACCGCCAAGCAGTAATGTGCAAACATTACTGTGTTCTGGTTTGAAGGGCAATGTTTCCAGAGAAATTAGAGGGCTTAGAGATACAACATCTTAGATCTCTGGATGACGAGCGCAGTGCAGTGCTAGCTAATGATTTGCACTCTTTATGTTCCAATAGCTGCATGTCTCTGTGCTGTTATGTGGCCGGCATGTCGCTTACCATCAGGCACATGACATGATCGTCCCGTCATTCTTTATTAAAAAAAAATGTTTGTCTGTAAAGTCGGCTTACTGACGATAGAACGTGACAACGTCTTAAGAAAATACTGATGGAATGGTAGCATTTTTCAAAAGAAATTTTAATTTCATTTGTTTAATAGATTTGTATGTAAAAAGTAATCAGTAGAATTTAGTCATTTTCAATCAAAACAATGCAAAAAAGCTTTTAGATGCCAGGGATCGAACCCGGGGCATTTCACACACAAAGCGAACGCTCTACCACTGAGCTACATCCCCGCTTGAACTACTGGTCGAAATAATTAATACAACTGTAACAAACATGCGGCGAGGTAACGACCGACGGTAACGCGGTAACGGTACATGACGTCATGTTTTGTGGGCGTGCAGCCGGCTTCATCGAATTATAAGACGTTATCACGTCAAAAAAAGTTGAAAGATAATTGTCTCTCTTAAAACAGTTATAACACAGTTTTTGAACATGAAACAGCTGATAAAACAACAAGATAATAACCAGTACCTAAGCAGCGTCAAAGTTCTTTATTGATAAATGTAAAATTTACACGTCAATTAATAACAAAAATTAAATAAAAGAAAGGGCATACAAATTGTAAACATTTTCAAAGTTTGAAATGATCACTTCACTGTATTATAATTACAATTATTAATTGGGGAAACTTGGGGCCGATATAACTATTTTGGGAAGAGTGTTATAAACTTCCGGTCCCATAATGTGAGTTAACTTCCGTGACTTCGTGAGAGAGTGTGGTATAACATCCAGCTTGTCCGCGTTGCGTATGTTACAAAAAAAAGGAATGTCTCTTTCTAATGAAGATAAAGATACTTAATAGTTTCACCAAGGTTAGTTTGGCAGACACTATCCAAACAAATGTGTTGACGTGATAACGTCTTATAATTCGATGAAGCCGGCTGCACGCCCGCAAAACTGTAACGTTCCGCCGTTACGTTAGTTCGTCTTTCGTGCCATGCGGACGAAGCTGAGCGCTGAGGGCGCCACCCGCCGAGTCGAGCGGTATCACTACTCGCGCTATCAGCGTACTGATTTCTTAAGACGTTGTCACATTCAACTATCGTCAGTAAACCGACTTTACAGACAACCATTTTTTATTTAAATTGTCTATCGTGAACCTATGAATGCAGTTACTTTTCAAATTAAACAGTGAATAAAACAGCTACATATAACCAATCGCTAAGTTTAAAACAATAGTTTCACCAAGGTTAGTTTGCGAGACACTGCCGTAATAAGTAATCTTTCTTGAAGCAGCACAACTCTACTTCCAATTTCACGGCAGAGACAGAGTCACTAGCCACGTATTGTCAGGGGATATCTCTATAATTCGTCACACGTTTCAGAAACGGTCGCTGGCAATATTTTTTGCACCATTGTAACGGTGTAAATAGATCTGACCATAACATTTTCCGGAACGAAGTAATTTTGTTCTTTGTTCAAACAATGAAGCCGTCTGGACATCACTATTATCTAGCTGGTCGTTATACAACACTCATTATCGTGGTTCCGAAACAGCACGATACTAATACATACACTATACAATTCCATCTTTAACTCGTTTGTGTAGAGTTGAATTTGAATTGTCTGTAGTTCCATAAAATCGGCCAACCTTGCCAGCTACTCCAACCGTTTCGTTACTAAGAAGTTCAATAGTTAAGCAAATAGAACCTGCGAAATCTCAAAAGAAATGTCCACAAACATCTTTGTCATAGGACAATAGATATAACGCGTTTGTGCATTGTGAAGAATTGACTGCGGCCGTAGTTATGCCACAATGCCTTTCCGAAGGCCTTTAAAACAACAGCTAGACGATAATGTCTTAAACGGACTCTTTGGAATGTGTCTTTTCTTTTATAATGCCTCGCTATTGTTGAAACATGTCATAAAAATTAACTTTAGAACCATCGGCGAAAGCTTTGATGGTTAAAGATATAGCTGTGTTCTGACTAATATCTTAACGCCACATGTCCACCCAGTCCTTACATTTAGTTTAGTCTTTAAGTTTCACTATGTAGAGGTGTATTTTGCTTGATTTTTGGTTGTGAGTTGTGCCGTTGTTGATGTTAAGCGTGTCTTTTGTCTAAACAATTACAGAGAGTATTGTAGCAGGCATTCATTTGTGTTTCTTGTTCTATTGATGCGTGTGTTGTCTGGGTGTCCGGACCACATCATAAATCAGATGTTACGAGAAAATGGCTAATTTGCATTTGTTTATTAACCTGTTGACCGATTATGAGCCTTAAGAATATGTTATTTTGATCTAAAGTTTAATTCGAAAATGTGTATTTTAGATTGCACTCTTGTTTTATTTTGAGTGCAATCCATTTATACATATTATGTAGTTACATAGTACATACATCCATACTTGTAAATAAAATTAAAGTAAGTACATATCTTAATATACATAAATCTCCTGTCAGGATGTTTGTCCGCGATGAATTCCTAAACTACTTAACCGATTTTAAATTAAATTGGCACACCTTGAGTAGTCTGGTCCAACTTGAGAGATACGATAGTTTTTATTTCGATTAATAGTCTTTAAATGATAATATCCGAGCGCAGCCGTAATGGCCCGCTAGTTTGTTTATAATTCCAAATTAATAACTTTTTATTAAATGCACAGGAATTACATATCAAAATCAACATTTAACATTTTGTCCATCTGCATGCTCCGGCTAATCTCTAAAATGGCTAGACCGATTTTAACGTGACTTGTACATTTGAACATGTAAGTACATAAAATATGTCATTCACCCATACATTTAGGTAAGCCGCAAATTAGATCGAGAGGCGCAGGTGATATTTTCTCTATCACACAAACTAACCCCAGGAAAGGAAAAATAACAAAAATGTACTTACTGTGTCGTTCCGGCAAAATAAAAATAATGTACATGTAACTATAGTAACTGTCCGTTCTTATTTATTTACATATAAGACCGATGTATACAATGGCACGTTTACCATATTGGCATCTACAACACAACAATTAGCTACTGGCAGAGCCACTACCGTAGTCTCTTAATAAGCTAGACACCATCCTATCAAAAAT
Source organism: Ectropis crepuscularia (assembly GCA_963693475.1). Classification (NCBI taxonomy): domain Eukaryota; kingdom Metazoa; phylum Arthropoda; class Insecta; order Lepidoptera; family Geometridae; genus Ectropis; species Ectropis crepuscularia. The sequence continues at coordinate 2,745,923 of OY856344.1, read as the reverse complement.
ACGTTTACCTATTTACAACACAACTCGTAGATAATTTGGTCACATAATCGAATATTATAAAGACATCACTTGGTAAGTGCCGTTGATTTGAAGTGCAGGAGTAAATTGGCTATTCACCGTACAATGAGCTGATCACAGTGAATGACCAGAGTGAATGATCACAGTGAGTGACCACAGTGAGCGATCAGGTGTTTACGCGTGTAATTACAGGTATTCATGTATTAACGCACTGACTGGTTAAATGTAGCTGTCAGGTATAATCAACGTTTTACATAATGTTGGCAGGTACCTATCAGGTAGATGATTGTGCTTTAAGAAGCCATTGGTATTTTTTGGAGGTTGAAAACTAGTTACGTTCAGCAAGTTTACTTGTTTTGTTGCTTTTTGTCAATCGATTTTAGAAATAGGAGGAGATTCTAGAGATTCTTTCACATGTTTGTCTTTGGTTATGTTTCTGAAGAACTTTTTTTATAAGCTTTTGCTACTTTCTGTTTACTAACAGGTTAGTATGGGACAAATCTTGCAAATTAAATTAGAACCACTTCCTGTCGTTAGATTAGGCTGAACTTTGGTGGGGTGCGTGGCTCAGCAAACGTCAAGTGCCACCGAAATCGTTTCTGGACTCTCTCTAGTCTCAAACTATGTATGGCATAGTGAGGCCTCCACACTGGACTACAATATTCCAAAACGCTCCTGACCAAACAACAACAACATTGAAATTGTAAATTTTTCGACTAAAAGTGATTAAGAAACATTTTTCTGAGTTCACAAACATTCCATTTAGAAGTATTGAAATTGTTCAGATCAACCTGCAATTTTTCCACATCTATAATTATATATATGTATCTATAATTTTTAAAATGTTAACATCATCAGCAAACATAAATGGCATACAATGGTTTAAGCAGTATGGAAGATCATTAATAAAATAATTGAAAAACAGAGGAGCAAAATGAGTTTCTTGTGGTGCGCCTGAGTCGATTATAGGGTGAATAGTGGACACAAACCCAGCGGCTACCACGCAAAAATGTCTTTTTTTTTATTTAAATTAACCACTCCACAGACGCCGGGGTCCGTGATCTTTGTCATTACAATTCTTTTTTTTTTTACATGTGTCTTGGATTTGGAGAAGAAGAGGAAAATAGGGGGGAGTTTGGAACATTTTACACCTAATTCTAGTGCTCGTCTGTTGAGCCGATCACTACCGGTTGGGATTCCGCTAGTAATCGACTCAACATCGATTCTTTGCCTAATTGTCATTTGCCTAAGCCGCCTTCTCCCGGCCCAGAGCCTCCACAACGGCCGCATTTCTGTCCCTGATGGCAAAAATGTATGTTATGTAAATATGAAGTAATCCAATTCAGCATGGGTCCAGAGTAACCGTAACTTTCGAGCTTGTAGAGTGGTACAGAGTTCGGAATTTTATCAAAAGCCTTACTGAAGTCTGTATAGATTAGATCTATTTGTTTATTATTATCGATAGCCTCTGCGAGTGTCTCAACATAACTCAGCAAATTCGTACAAGTGGATCGTTGCTTTATAAAACCATGTTAACAGTCAGATATAAATTATTTAAAGTGTTCGTACATAAATGGGTATATTAGAGTTTCAAAACACTTTGCAAATGTAGAGATTATAGATATTGGCCAATAATTACCAGCCATATTTTCATCACCATTCTTGAAAACTGGTACTACTTTTGCTATCTTCCATGTATTAGGAAAAACTCCTGATTGGAGAGATTTGTTGTAAATAAAGCATAGAGGGACTGAGAGTGTACTAGCACATTTTTTTATGAAAGAGGGAGGAATGCCGTCTGGTCCGGCTCCCTTGTTAATGTCGAGATGGTTTAGAGCTTTTTCCACGGAAACTTCAGATAACTGCAGATTTGTAAAGCAGTGGCTATTTTTTTTGATTTTAGATAGTTGTTTTGATAAACAACTTTTGGCATTCAACGTTAATACCTCTATCTTTTTGGTATAAATTGTCGCAAATATTAACTCCACCTTTAGCCGTTTCTGCTCCGTCGGATAATGAAACCAGGATAGGTAGAGTTCCCTTTTCTCTTACTTTTCATGAAAGACCAAAACAACTTAGGTTGTGTTGGGATCTTACACTCAATAAAGTCGCGATATTTATTATAGCTCTCAGTTGCTAGTTTATCACAACGTTTATTTAACATTTTAAGAGTTATCTCGTCCATTGGATTTTTATAGGTCTTAAATCTACATAACACTTTATTTCTCTCTTTGACTGCTCTAATTACATTTTTATTGAACCACGTAGGAAATTTAGAGTTTTTTGGTCTATTAAGAGGAACATGTATTTTAATAATGTAATTTAGGATGGAATAAAATGTTTCTGTAACTTTGTCAATATCATTACTGTCCTCTAAAGCATTAGCCCAGTCCACCTCTTTCATGATTGCATTCAATTTAGTATAGTCACATCTATTGAAATTGTGTCTCGTATTAACAAGAATTTTCATTTGTTTTGTTTTATTGGTTTTTATGTAAATATTTAGAGCCAGGTGCTGCTAGTCCAACTTGCTGATTTCAAAGTCAGCTTTTACAACTTCAATATTATTGATATTTAATACTAAATCAAGTATTTTATTTAAATTATTAGGTATATTGTTCAGTTGTTTAAGATTATTCTAATAGGAGTAATCCACAAGAGGTTGTGCTACCGATGGTACAGTAAACTGACAGTTTGGGTTGTCCAAAAGACACCAGTTAACAGAACTTGAATTAAAATCTTCAACAATACATGTTTTATGATTATGTAACTCCGATACGCGACTGCAATTATCAAGAAAATGTTCTAGGTACTTTTTATTCACAGGTGTGGGTATAAACGTTACACAAAATACTCATTAATTTGTGATATCTCCACATTAAAAACCAACCATAGATCCTCACAGTCACTCTCCCATTGGAACATACGTTTAACATCATTTTTAGGGTTCCGTAAAACGTAAAAACGGAACCCTTATAGATTCGTCATGTCTGTCTGTCTGTCTGTCTGTCTGTCCGTCCGTATGTCACAGCCACTTTTTGCCGAAACTTTGAGAACTACATTGTTAAAACTTGTTAAATAGATGTATTTTGTGAACCGCATTAAGATTTGAACAAAAAAATTTAAAAAAAAGAAAAATTAGGGTTGCCCCCCATACTGAGAACTGAAACGCAAACATTTTTTTTTCATCAAACTTACACGTGTAGGGTGTCTATTGATAGGTCTTCAAAAATGATGTTGAGGTTTCTGAAATCATTTTCGTATACACTGAATAGTTTGCGCGAGACACACTTCCAAAGTGGTAAAATGTGTTACTTGCTTCTACGAAACTCTTCGCTCTCGCACGCACTTGGCTGCTTTCATTCTAACTTCATGCTATTAGTTGGGCCAGTAGCAGTGACATCATCGAAGTTTTGTATGGCGCTAATATATGAGCACTAACTTTAAGAGATGGTGGTATCAGGCTTGTCTGTCGACTCCACATTTCGTCACTTTACTACCAAGGTGGTGTAAGAAAAAGGTTGCTCTTTTTAGCTTCCTTTTTCAACTTTGGTTGACGGGATGGATGTGGGACTGCCTTATAGTCTGTGTGGTCTTTTTCAATCAATATTGGAGATAGACGCTGTTAGATAGGTGTAAAAAACGTCTTTAACTCAGTCGATCGAGGAGCCTTGTTGAATAATGAAATTCCTGGTCTAAACAATTGTTTTGGGTACTATTATGGCGACCGAAAAATTGACTTACAACCTTCATCCTAGCCATGCTCACTATTATTCATTGCATTCAGTCCAGACTGAATGTTTGAGGGGTTGCTTCGAATAGGAACTTTGGGTGGGGATGTTAATACTGTAGAAACTGTTTAGGAACCGGTCATACACGGTTTTCGTCTCGTGGGTTTGCAACTAAATTTTTTAGAAAGCAAACTTTTCGTTTGCTAGACAAGTCCAGATAATGATTCGATAATTAAGAAAACGTTTTAAATGATCTGGCCCCTACATCAAATCAGTAGATTAAAGTTCCCTATGCTTCTTGGGTTTACCGATTTTAGATTAAGACTTATCATCGCTTGTCGAGGAAAAAAAATATTTTACGAGAACATACGTACGTTACGTTACCTGAAATTAATCCCCACATATGGAAACGTGCTTAGTAACTTATGTAACGTATTCAACATTGTAATTTGTTTTTGTAGATCCATGTTTATTTTACTGCCCGTTAAATAATATTTTATACAGAGAAGACTAAAAAACTTCACAAACTTTTGGGTGATCTAACAATGAAATCACTTACCAACCATTTACTGTGTCCCTACGCTTTGTTTAAGGTAAAAGTTTTGTTCATTGTTTTAGATTTTTTCAAGAAAATTACATAGCTTGGATAATTCCCATTGTTTTTATTTCTTTCTCTTTAGTTTAATTTCAATCGACGCAAAGTTTTTAAACATTACCCAACGGGTTTTTGTACAAAGTTTATTTAATTGTCGGAGTTATGAAAATTATGCAAGGTACCTTCGGGTTTTTTGGCTATTGTTTGTTTTTTATGGTGAAAAGTGGTAATTGAGTTACGTTAGTTATACAATTAAGACAAGTCCGCCTAGTGTTGAAGGACAATAGGCTCATTCATTCGAAAAACAAAGTTTATATAATTGAAGCACTTTAAACACGCAACTTTTGTAATTGTTTGTTTCAATTTAATAAATAAAATATTTATTTTTTAGACAAAAAGATCGGTAACCTTTGTGTTGTACGGATTCTTGAGTGGAGACCGCACCTAGACAGGGTCTTTTGAGGGTCACCATATGACCAGGTGGAGCGACGATCTGCGGCGTAAATTGACAGGAAATAGTGAATGATAGAAACTCAATGGCGTAAACTGGGAGAGGACGATGGCCGGCAACGACGCTGAAAGTCTGATGATGATGATTATATTTTTTTAAACATTGTATCATTTAGACACGATATCATATCGTAAGCTGCTATTAGATGGAGGCTGGAAAGGGGTGAGGAGGGTACTTTTACGTATAATTTTTTTTCGGGACTTATATCGCCTAACACGTAATCCATCCATGAGAATAGAAACATGGCGATATCTACCCATCGATAATGCAGTATAGTTTAATCAGTATCCTTGCCATGCCACTTCGTATAAATTTACAGCAAATATTTTTGTATCCACAACGTTGCTATTGGGGAAAGCTCACTCCAGCATCATCTATTATTGTTATGCATTAAGTACATAATATTATAAGGAAACTTGAATAAAACCGTTTCGTTTGATTTTTCGAAGCATCACCCGTAAAAACCTAAAATAGGTTTTTTGAGTTTTTTTTAGTTTCGAGCTTTGCGACAGAACTTAGGTGTTTATCAATATCAAAAACACACTCTTCGAAATCTATCCAGTAATAGAATGACGAGGAAGGGACTTTTCGACCGTTTTCGACCTGTCAAATTGTATCCAGTAAAATGGCTCTACCCAATTACTCAAGTGTTCCCCCTTGGTGATCATTCAGTAATCCCTTTAACTCTCTAAGAAGCTCCTTCGACTTTTCCACGTCTTTTGTTCAAACTTCATCATGCAGTGTAACTCCTTAATTCCTATTCCCTTGACAGTAAGGTTGAGAATTTAACTTCGAATAAGTATCGTAGGTACATAATACATTCGTGTCGTGTTTAATTAGAGTTTCTTTGAGATTTGTGTCTGTAAGAGTAGGAACCTTCCAATTAGGTGATATGGCTGGATTGTTTTATTAATGAGACTTTTGGTTCTGTGTTTGAATTATTTCTCAATGCAATTTTCGCGGTCTTAATGCTTTTTCATTTAGTTAAGTCTGCAATTCTTTGATGTTGCAGTAATTATGAGATATTTATTGGTATGTCTGCAGGGTTACACAAGAAGTATGTACTATGCCGAAAGTAAAGGGTTATACTCATATTAATGATTTATACTAAAACTAAAATACAATGAGAACTACACTACGCTACATACCTAACTAACTACTAACACTAAGCACACCTGAATTATCCATAGACCAATGAAGGTCTACAGATAATCAAGCTCATTATTTATACTTAGAAATTACTGGCACATAATAGTGGCGATGTTTGGTCCAAAAAAGTGCAAACTTTTCTGAAGATGACAGAAAGCGTAATAGACTACAGGCCCGTGAACAAAATTTACGGGTCAAATGAACCAACAGAAGACCTATGTAGGATGATAGAAGAGTGTAAATTAATAAGATTCAGCACTATGCCGTCACTTGTAAGCTGTCCAACTGAGTACAGTTGAAGAGGGGAGGTTCCAATACTCGATCATTTCTCCTTATCGCATGATTTTTGTACGGCGTTGCGGAATAATAGATTAGAAGAGGTATTGAAACTATAAAAAATATAAATTTTAGATTTTTAATTATTAGTTTGTCGGAAAAAATTATGATGTGCCGACGATTTACAGAGTAAATTTGGTCATTTGATTATGTACGGCATTGGTTCCATACAGTTTCAATACCTCTTCTAATCCATTATTTCGCAACGCCGTACAAAAATCATGCGACAAGAAGAAATGATCGAGGATTGGAACCCCCCTCTTCAATTGTACTCATTTGGACAGCTTACAAGTGACGGCATAGTGCTGAATCTTATTACTTTATACCCTTCCATCATCCTACATAGCTCTCCTGGTGGTTCATTTAACCCGTAAATTTTGTTAACGGGCCTGTAGTCTATAAAAATGATTCTAAATAAGATACTTTAAAAAATACCGCCTGGGAATGTCTTTCAGTATTTATTAGTAGTATAATAGTTGGTCTGAGGCGAATGTAACAAACAATTTTTTGTAAATGTATAGTAAATTGGACGAGTACCTAGTTTGTGTTCGTGTACGCTTATACCCCGTTTACATGATTCCAGTCCAGCGACCGAATCCAGCGCTGGATTGCTTACTGGAATAATGGAGACCGGCACTGGAATGCATCAATCCAGTGCCAGTGCATTCCAGTGCCGGTCTCCATTATTCCAGTAAGCAATCCAGCGCTGGATTCGGTCGCTGGACTGGAATCATGTAAATTATAGCCAAAATAAAAACAAATAAAGGCAAACTTGGGAGTGTTTATCTTAATTCTTAACAGAAAATGTGGATGCAGTGGGCATGGAAGTACGAGTAAAACAATCTATACCACAGGATTAACCCTGAAATCGTCGAAGAAAATCACCGTTTTTTACGACACTACTGACAACGTACATGCTGTTCTGCATTTTTTTTTTAAATAAAGAGTGACGAGACGAGCAGTACATGTGCCTGATGGTAAGCAACATACCTGCCACATAACAACACAGTGACACGCAGCTATTGGAACACGAAGAGTCCAAATCATAACCTAGCACTGCACTGCGCTCGTCATCCAGAGATCTAAGATATTATGTCTCTAAGCCCTGTAATTTCTCTGGAAACATTGCCCTTCAAACCGGAACTCAGTAATATTTGCACATTACTGCTTGGCGGTAGAATAACTGGCAAAGGTGTTATCCTTCCCCAGGCGGACTCTGGCAAGAGTCCTACCACTACAAAACACTTATTTCAACCAATTGACATGACGAAGTGACGCGATACTTCAAATGAAGGACGTGTCACATCTTTGAGCGACGGTTAAGTTGCGAGTATTTCATCAATCATCAACAGCCCACTAAATGTTCCCACTGCTGGGACTCGGCGCCTTCTCTCGCAAGGAGAGAGTTAATTATTTATTGCGAGTATTTAAACATTATTAATACAAAAAATCGCTATAGGTATTTATGATGTGTGAAAAATAATTTGCGATCTATTATTTATCATACCAACCATTTAAATTATAGGTTGTTCTTCCAGGCTATAATATAACTGTGTTCGAATTTTTTTCCAGATCTGTTCAGACTTTCCGACGTGATTGAGCAACAAACGTCCAAAAATTGACATTTATAACAGTAGTAGGATTTATATTACCGAAACGCACCTACGCTACGCCTACCGAAATTTAGGCTGTCGCAGCAGAGACAGTGGCCATGAATATTGGGAAAAATGTTTGCTTTGATTGCCATTTTGCCATAAGAATTTAAATGATTTGCCAATAGTAATCATATTTAACATCAAACAAACAGTTTCTATAACTTCAGTTACCAAGTAAACTCGCCGCTTGACTGATCAAAACGAGCCATTGCCAATTAAATTTAACCATAAATTAGTACTAACCGAATGTCGCTGGTTAACTAAGTAAAAAATTAAACGACTGAAAGGCTTAATTAACGCAGGTCTCGGTTTAATATCAATACATTTTTAGTTTAAGACACCCCCTTTGCACCTCGAGGTACGAAACTGTAGTTTTCGGCGTGGATATGCCGCAAATTACATTTCAATATTTTTTAATGTCTGATCTCATAATTTCAAAGCCGTGCAAAGCCACCACGTTATTGGCAAGAATATTCGATTACAATCGTGAACAATGTTCGAATCCTAGCACCTCTTTAGTGGTTACCAAACTTTGGACTAGCGCGCTGAAGAAACAGAATCATAACTACATTCCGTTTTAACCACTGGTATCGGAGCTTTTGCTACACAACTAAATGAAAGGTAAAAAATTAAATTAAATATTAGTTGGTATTTTTCACACAGCATCACTTAGCAGCAAACTAAGTATCACACTAATTCGCCACCACGGCGAAATTACGATACCTACTGCATACTGCGGCTACGGTTGCAGTATCTACCAAGGAAGCCCAATCTACTACTACTAATTTTTTTTTATGTACAATCTATTCAACTGTGTTTGGTGTTTGTTGAGACACCGATTCGAGGCAATTTTTTTTTAATAAAGAGTGACGAGACGAGCAGGACATGTGCCTGATGGTAAGCAACATGCCTGCCACATAATAGAACAGTGACACGCAGCTATTGGAACATGAAGAGTCCAAATCATTACCTAACACCGCACTGCGCTCGTCACCCAGAGATCTAAGTTGTTGTATCTCTAAGCCCTGTAATTTCTCTGGAAACATTGTCCTTCAAACCTGATCACAGTGATGTTTGCACATTACTGCTTGGCGGTTGAATAACTGGCAAAAGTGTGGTCCTTTCCTAGGTGGACTCTGCTAAGAGTTCTACCACTACAGAAAATGTAGTATAATTAAAAAATATAAAAAATATTTAGAGAAAATATCTTACAAAATTTTAATTCGTTATGTCCAAATATTTCCAATAAATCCAAAGCTACTCTGACACTTTTAGGTGCTCCAATTTTCTTGGAAGCTATACCGGACTTAATTTCGTCAAAACTTGAACAATTTTCAAACAACTCTCATCGCCTTTTTGAAATAAAACCACACATGGCCATTTACATTCTTCGGCTATGTCTTTTCACTCCAAAATTCATGTATTTACTATCGATATCGATACAATTTTGAAAGAAACAGTGACTAAAATTCTAAATTTACAGTTTGAAGATAATTCCTGGGTGCAAGCCACACTACCTGTTACTTTCGGTGGGTTAGGCATCCGACGCACCACAGATGTTGCCCTTCCGGCTTTCTTAGCTTCTAGCCACGGCTCGCAGTCTCTCATCGGCATGATTCTTAATATTACTATAGCCGATGTTAGGATTGCCTGCCAGGCAGAAGCTTTGGCAGCCTGGAACGCGTCTTGCCCAGGTTTGAACTTGCCCTCGAAACCAGAAGTACAGAGTATGTGGGATCTTCCACTTGTCAAAATTACTTATTCGGCCTTATTAGATCAAGCTGATGATGACACGGAGCGAGCTCGTCTTCTAGCTGTAGCCGAAGCTGAGTCAGGACATTGGCTCCATATTTTACCGTCCAAAAATTTAGGATCTATCCTAGACCCTAACAGTCTACGCGTAGTGACGGGGCTTCGCGTGGGAACTAAGTTGTGCGAGCCTCATCGCTGCCTGTGCGGGCGAGACGTGGATCAATTCGGACGTCATGGGCTTTCGTGTGTAAAGAGTGCCGGTCGGCAATTTCGTCATTGGTCAATAAATGACTTAGTCAGACGGGCACTCTCTACAGCACTAATACCTTTTGGAACCGAGCGGAATGTTGACGGATGGTAAGCGACCTGACGGTGCAACCCTAGTACCTTGGTCTCTAGGCAAGGTGTTGGTATGGGACGCTACTTGCGTAGACACCTTAGCACCGTCTCATGTCAGTAATTCCGCTCGTAATGTCGGAGTTACAGCCGAACAGGCACAATTCATTAAATGTAACAAATACTCCCAGCTCAGCACACACTACTTATTTTTTGCGCTGGCTGTGGAGACCATGGGCCCGTGGTCGTCCGATACTAAAAAATTCGTTAAAGATCTTTCGAAGCGTTTGGTCCTCGCCTCAGGGGATCCCAGGGCTGGCAATTACTTTGCCCAAAAGCTAAGTTTAGCTGTCCAAAGAGGCAACGCTGCCAGCATTCTGGGTACCCTACCGCGCTGTGGCGATCTCAACGGCGTGTTCGACTTGTAAATTTGTTTATATATATCTTGTATTCATTTGCTTTTTATATATTTGTAAATACTGTATATAGGTCCTTGTATTTCTGAGTTAACTGAATGAAATCTGGAACACTTTTATCTCTCATAACATTAAACTTTAAAAAAGTATAATTAATATTTTGGAATAAGGCAGTAATATAATCTGTCTTGTTTTCTTTCTCTACTCTTAATATGTCGGTCGGTGCAATATCTCCGTGATGTCAGTTTTTTTTTTAATTCTTGGTCCTTTGAACAACTGCGAGCACAGTTGTGCCGCCTCCAAACTCGCGTTTCTTGTCTCTGCCACTCTGCGCTATAATTGCACAAGGCGCGAGAGAGCGTCGCTACCAACGCCAACTAATTGCCATTGAAAAAAGGCGAAAGCCCGACTGAAAACATTTCCCGACCACCTTTGATGTTTTTTTTTTCCAGCCAGCCTTTTACCCTCAAAGCTTGATAAGCTACACTACGGAAAACCAGTAATAAGGCACTTTGAAAGCAGGTGTGAGTCGCGGTATAGTGATGAGTGTGAACGCAGCTTTATGCCGGCATCTCGTGTAAGTGAAGGTTTCTTTTGGGGCGTTGTAAGTGGAGGAAGTAAAGCCACGGGTGTGTACGCGCCCCTTTGAGGCTAATTTGATTATAGGTGTTTGAGCGAGGCAGGTGTTGCGGGAGTGTCCAAGCGTTAATTTGTCTAATGATCGCGTTTGTGAGCTGGTACGACTATAAAAAATTACTCTGGCAGTTATTCAACTGCCAAACAGTAGTGTGCAATCATTACTCTGTCCTGGTTTATTTTGTTTGATATAATAAGTCATAAAAATAAATTTAGTATTTTTATGCTTGACAAGTGCAGTGTGTTGCAAGTGTTTTGAAGTCTTCAAATCTGCGTGGAACATTGTTATATGCTAGCAGTTTCCTGTCTTGTTACTCCATGGAATAAAAAACAATGTCGTCAGTACGGTCAAACGCAATCCTGTAGGTATGTTATAATAAGTTTAATGCTCAAAGTTATCAAGATTGTTTCAGTTTGGCACATGACCGTTATCTTACCTGATGTTAAGCTATGATGCGGACTACGATGGAACGAGCATACCTAGAAGAAACCGATTCACTCTCAGTTTGAAGACGTCAAAGTTGTATCTTTAGGGTCAACCCACACAGACAACGTTTTCCCCAGACAAAACTTTCTTATTAAGCAATTGTAAGATAACCATTTGAATTAGGTTTTTTTTAAGTAAGTAAATAAATAAATATTGGTGGACAATTCACAGACAACACCATCTGACCCCAAACTAAGCAAAGCTTGTATGATGGCGGCCAGATAGCTGATATAATACTTATATTATAGTTTTAAATACATACTTATTATACATATAATCACCCAGACACAGTGCAAACATTTGAATTCATCACACAAATATTTGCACTGGGTGGGGATCGAACCCACGACCCTCGGCTTCGCAGGCAGAGCTACTACCAACTAAGCCACGAGGGCAGTCGTAGGTAATAAGTAGGTAATAAGTCTATGCGTTAATTTCCTGTCTAGTATAAAAGTTACTATTCCTGGCTGTACTTAATCTTCTATCATCAAAAACATACACAATGAAGTAAAGCAGATATATCTTACAAATATTATGTGCGGTCCTTTGGATGTTTATTGATTAATTTTTATAATTGAAAATATTTTTCACTACAATACACATCAAATAATTATTCACATTTAAAACTTTACAGATCAGTTTAAAATGAAACTTTGACAGATTAGAGTCTGAAATAGCACATTAGCTTTCATCCCGAAGAATGTGGAGTTCATGTGAAGTTTATAAAAGATATTGATAAATTATGATGTTACTGTGTACGACGCATGTCAAGGTTTTAGATTAGCGATCATAAAGTTCATTTTCATAGTACGTTCATACTACTAAATACTATAATAATCAACCATTGAATCAATCAATGAACTGAGTTACGCTACACTGATCAGATTACGTACCGACCTCTCGGGCACGCCCTGACCCCTCAAACTTACCTTACCTTTAGGTGTCGTTTAGGTCGTCTCCACATGTATAATTTTACCTTCAACATACACAGAAATGTAATCTTTAATCTAACGTCCGAAAGTGTAAATTCATGTGAAGCCAAAACTCGTCAATCGAATGTTAAACCCTGGTTCTTGTCACGTCGATCCTTGACTCGCAACAGAGGTTGTACAACTGCCAAGTTACAGGAAGCCTAACAAACGACCTCCCAACTCTATCATAGAATGGCGACAATAATAACTTATTGTTAATTATTTCTAATACCACAAATTGGAAGTATCATGTTAAATAACCGAGTCTAGAGGCGAACGATCGGTTACGTGGTCGCGAAAAGGTCGAAAGTTGAACGGTTCAACGAGCTTAGTTCATTAACAATATTAAGAAGCAAGGACCTGGATACATTATCGGTCAGGTGAGTTCTGAAGAAACGAAGGCTAGACAACTTACCTAATTCAGACACTAAATCACGAATGAGTTTAAATACTATAGTCGTTAGTTAGGTGTGAAGGAGGATGTTAAAAACAAAGAACTATTTGAAAAAAAAGTAAAAAAAAAACACATTCGATTTTCAAATATTCCCGCTGTCCTGACGGTGGCTTTCGCCTCAAGACAGCATTCCTTTAAAACAAGAACACTCACACATTATCCGTCGCTTTGTTCTATAATGTCGGTATAGTTAAATGTGTGTGAGGACAAAAAAGCCATCGAACAATAGTCTTAACACTTCGCTTTGTCGAACGGATGCTGGTCGTCACACCTTCGCATTGTGCCGCGTACTTTAAATACACGAGTGTACGCCCACAGCACTCTAATTATTAAAATACCTGTTCCGGCTACTTCGATAGGGTCACCAGCTTGCACTAAGCGAGGTGGCTAACTAATTAGTCAGTCAGTTAGATTCTATATATCTATCTGTTTCTATCTATCTATTATTAAAGTTAGTAGTAGGACTCGGAGTCCACCTGGGGCAGTACCACACCTATGCCAGTTAATCTACCGTCTAGCAGTACTATGCAAACTGTATTCTGGTTTGTTTGATGACTTCTTATCTTGTGATGTTAAGCGACGCTGCGGTCCACGATTGGTGCTTACCGAAGAATCCGATTCGATTTGAAAGTTTTTACGAAAGTGGAGTCAAACCTCCTTGTTCGGGTCTTTACAACGTGAACCATGAAACGATGTCTATATCATACAGATATATGAAAGTAAATTTTAGGTTTTTCTTTATATTTCAAAAACCGCCACACCGATTTCGATAATTTGTATTTGGAACCACCTCTGTCAAACAAAAAAGAACTATCAAAATTAATCCCTATTTTGGCGGAGCTATCGCGAAAAAAAGTTTTAAACACAACCTAATTGAGAACTGACTTTAAAAAACGGCAAGGTCCCTTTTTTAGTCGGTTTAAACAATAGATTTTAAGTTTCCATCCGAAAACAAAAACAGTGCTCTAATTACTTTGTGTCATTAAAATGTCGTTGATTTGACCCGTTAGACGTTCAATCATTAATTACGAGTAGTGACAGATTGGGGGCTCATAAACTTTTAAATTTGGAATCAATATCCTCTCTCTCTTCCCTCGCCTACAGACTTCCACAGAACCTTTTTATTTTTATGTAAATACCTACCAGCAGCACCTCGCGACTTCACCCGCGTAGTTCCCGATCCCGTTGTTTTCTCGGGATACAAATAGCCTAAGTGTGTTATTCCAGATTATTACCTATCTATGTACCAAATTTCATTCAAATCCCTTCAGTAATTTTTGTCTGAAAGTGTAACATACATACATTTAAATCAATGCATTCTTACAAACTTTGGCGTTGATAAAGTTAGTTAAACTTTGTAATGTTTATTTTCTTTGTAAACCGAAACCGTAGTATTGTATTTTCTAACAATCTGCAAATATAATTGTCGTACAATTACAGATACTCGTGCGAAAAGTCAACGTCCAGCGCTCAGTGGCGCGAGATCAGCTGCGCTTGCGCCGAGGCTTTGTGCGGGTCTTTGTCTCATCGGCACGTGACCACAACTAATCTGCGATCTCTGAAACTATTTTATTTATCTGAGAAGCTTGAACTTGATTGCCACCGCACTTGATGAAAGGATTTGTGGTTATGGATGGAGCGCTTACCTAGGAGGAACCCCGTCACTTTCGAAGGACATCCAGAGGCAGACGGGATCCCAGACGCGCGCCCTGAAAGATACGTCACCTAGAAGGACCAAGAAGACGGCTAAAAAGAGTTTTCTTCTTCTTGTGATGGCGTGTGGAATATTACACATAGCCAGTATAAAGTGACGACGAGACGAGCAGGGGCATTTGCCTGATGGTAAGCAACATGCCTACCCATAGCAGCACAGTGACGTAGAGTCACAGTGAGCCGCTTCTATCAAAACATGAAGAGCCCAAATCATTACCTAGCACTGCACTGCCCTCATCACTTATAGATATAAGATGATTTATCTCTATGCCCTTTAGTAATGATATATACAAAACAACATTAACGACACGCAGAATGAAAAAAAAGCCTCGTGAGACAACCTCATCATTACAAAGTAGATAACGATTTTAACTTAGTATGTTTTGTTTTTTAATGGATTCTCTATTAACTTTGGCAGCATACACATAGTTTTCTATTTAAAGCATCTCTATTTAGGCTCACCTGTGGAGACGAGATGCGAGTCAGAGTAGCTCACCCCGCGTCCACTTCTGCCTCCACAAATAAAGCGAGAGTCTTCTTCTTTCTTTTCTCTGTTTCACAAGATCAATCACTGTCGAGCATTTTGGCTAAGATGGTCGGCAGTCTCACAAGATCTACCACTGTCGAGCAACTTGGCGAAGATGGTTGGCAGTAAAAGGTGGCAACGGACTCTGAACTGCGGCTATGGATAACCGCGGTTCTACTAGGCCCCAGCTGCCGTGATGTCCATGTCACGACGTGTGGATTCCCGCGCTTCCTGTCCCGCTCATTGTATCTGCACAATTATTATAAGCACACATAAACCAAAAAGTGCCCATGTATATTTGATACACTTGATATCAAATTATTATATTTTCTTAAATTAATTGTAAATGTGATTGTCCTGAAATAAAAAAAAGATAATTCTCTAAATTATGAGAGCAATAATTAATCCTACTAATATCATAAATGTCAATGTATGGATGTTTGGATATTTGTTGCTCAATCACGTCCTAACTTATGAACGGATCGGGCTGAAATTTGGAACACAGATGTATTATTATATGTGTACACTTTTTATCCCGGAAAAACAACGGGAACGGGAACTTCACGGGTAACACCGCGGGGCGCTGCTAGTGCTTATTATTTTTTTCTTAAACGAAATTGCCAAAATAGTGACTTTCTTTCCAAGTATTTTCGAATAAAGTAAAAAGAAGATTGATAAAGGTTAGACCTGTCCGTATTTGGTATGCCATTTCCTGTCCTTGCACGGTTGCCTGGTAGAAATCGCTCTAAGCGATAAGGCCGCCAATTACATTGCTGTAGTATTATTCTTTGTTTTGTGTAATTTTATGTTCTGTTTTGCTTTGTTTGTGGCTTATTAATAAAGAATTATTGTATTGTATTGTATTGTATATCTATCTATGGCATTAACCTCGATATCAATTTAAACTTATGACTTATGACCATGACGTGGTAGAAGCGAAGATCATAAACTTGCAAGTATAATGTAAGTTAGTATAAATAAATAAATATTTTCCCGCAACAGAGCTCCGTTATACTCTCCGCTACATGCAAGTTTGTCAAGTCGAAATTGCAAAAACCACCGTTTTTGCAATTTCGACTCTGTTTGCAATTTGCTTTAAAATAGAAACCTGTATAAAAAAAAATACAGAGGAACTGCCGATAGAAGTGAAAACTATAACTCAGAATTTTTTAGCTTACTTCGGAAACTAAGCGGGGGAAAACGGAGGGCGTGGCCATGAGCATGGCCGGATGAACGGATGTGATTCGTTTGTATTTTGAAAACAATAAGATTATATTAGTCTGGCACTGACACTTTTCATAGCAGGAACATATTTTTTTTAATTTTTCGTAGCAAGAACATCATAGGCGCTGCAAAAACGCGGGTAAAACCACGTGGCACTGCTAGTATTGATAAAAGCTTCTAACGACAAACATTTGACGTGTCAATTTGATTTGTAGTAAAATCAAGTTTTCATGTTAACTGTCTAGGATTGTACTCTTAAGCAAGAAACAAGTTTTTAAGACTATTATTTTATAGAGCATTAGAATTAAGTTTTATTTATTTGAGCAGGGATCAATTTTATTGCTCATTGCTCCCCCTATTTTCCTTTCCTTCTCCTTATCCAAGTAAAATGAAAAAAAATAACCCAAAGGATAAAATTCACGGACTCAAGAGTCTGTGGAGTTGCTATATTTTAAATAAAAAAGCCTCTTTTATATAATAGACGTATGGTAACCCTAGCAGCATGTCTAATGCCGACCGGGCACAATGTGACATTGTCTTGAACACTAAACTCCTGCTTCATAGTTCTATTCTGGTGGCGTTGAATAATTACTTCCTCGCTACCGTTGATATGGTAACACAGGCGAGAGTGTTGCTATTCATACGACTTCATTATTTTTTATTGAGTGGCTTTTTAATAATTAATTTGTATGAAGTTTGACTGCTGTTATGTCATTCAAATCCTCATCTATACCGGTGAAACAACTATGTTGTGGGTACAATTCTGGAGATAGAACATCCATAAGATATGGATATTTTATTGTCCTTTTTTTGTGGTCGAGGTCAAACGTCATTCACCATCCTGCGTTGGACCTTCCGAGAGAAAACACCAGGTCCCAGCAGTGAGAATATTTAGTGGGCTGCTTATGGTTTATATATTGCTATCACATACATTTGAATAACATTCTTAAAATACAGTTAAATGGTAGGGAGGTTTATGTCCCGCAGTAGGGCAGCAATGTCTTATACCTAATGCATATAAAAAACGGTCTGTGTTGCTCTACTGGGATCGATCTACTATCACGGATAGAACTATTGTCGTCAATAATTTCGTCGATATCAACACACCATATGACGGGAACATCTTGAAAGCCGAGAAGGGCAAGATCAGCAACATGTTTTCAAAATTTTGCGCATAATGCCCTTAACTTAACTTGATAATGGTGATAAAATACCTATATCTTGAGGAAACTGACAGGTTCTTAGAATATTTCGCGGTCAAATGTCATCCACCAACCACCCTAATTTTATACTAATAAGGAGACTACCACTGTGTAGGATGTTGATTCCAATATATAAGTTCCGATAGTTGTGTTGGCGATGAACCGTATAGCAAAAAGTCTTGACCAACCTCTTTAGAATGTTTTGTTAGACGGGTGGATCAAGGATCACCCGTAGAAGGCGGTTATCGTCGTCAGGAAGTTCCTCACTTTCCAACCCTAACCACTGGAACCTTGGTTTAATCCCGCTTGATCAAAATGCTGGCCTTTATTTGGATCAATTGATAAACATTGCCATTCAGCATGGTAGTGCCGTCAGAATACTGGACATGCTTCCGTCTGGTATTAGCTTAAAACCTTCATCGATTTAGGGATAATTGAGACGTGAAAATTGTATGTAGTTAGATAGATAGATAGATAAACTCTTTATTGCACTTACATAACAAAGAAAAAAAATATTATTATATTAGTAGTTATGGATGTTCCTAGTACATTGTTTATCTGTTCCTACAAGTTGACTGATATTATATGACCGTAAGTAGACCTATTACGTAACAAAAATAAAAATGAAACAGACCAACAAACTCATTAATCATCATAAAAGAAATCGTCAGCTTCACAGTTCCGAAAAAAAAACAATTAAAAAATTAAAAGTGTTGCATGATTTGCGTTCTACTTTGAATCGGCGCCGACTTGCCGATACTATTATGTTCCATTGTTTTCAAATCGGTAAAAGATCCGCCACCGAAAACACAGAGTCAAAAATACGCAGAAATACCAAATTTGTTGAATAGAATTTACTCTAGATATATCTCTACACTACCTACTACCTAGTATTTTTATATACTACCTAACTCTACTAGCATCTCTCGTTGTAACCCGTAGCTTACCTAAACTACAATTTTTTTTTTCGTGAAACTCATTTTTTTCTAAAATAAAAGTAGCCTAAGTTACTCTTTAAAACATCAGTTATCTATCAGTTAAAGGCCACTTAAAAATCGGTCCAGTCCAGCAGTACGATAGAAAAGGGCAAGGTGGTATTAGATCATGGAGATCTGCTGCACAATAATCTAGCAATCTAACCAAACAATTTCCACCCAAAGGTTGCCTGGAATAAATCACTTTCAGCGATAAAGCCAGCTGTTGTAGCACAAAATTTTGTTATTTTCTTTGAATAATGGAGCGGACTTATCTATTTATATATTTAAATATTTTTTCTGGGATTTTAAATACTTTGAATCTAACTCTATGCCATAAACCCTATCAATTTGTAGTAGTTATACAGTTTAAAATTGAAGACAATTTACAATTCAAACGAAAATCTTACTCCTACTAATCTAACCCACATATCTCTGTAGGTTTTCGATTCAGCGTAGCAACACTCCGCATTAATTACATGTAATTGAATTTCGAATTGGAACGATGACATTTGAATTTTGGCGGGATCCGCTCGCTCGGTAGTGATGTGCCACAAAGACGCCGATTGCCGATGCGGACCGCCCGCGGTCCCACATAATACCACATTAGAATCGACCGACAACATCTAACAGTGAACTGTGTGTAATGAGAATTATCCGAATTGCTTCTGTTGTATCGGCAGGCTCGAGACTGATAGCCGCCTTTATTAACACCGTGAATAGCTCTTTGTAGCTACCCTCTAGTCTCAAATCATTTTACATTGTGTTCCCTTTTATGAAGAGGAAAATAGTAATCAGTTAGTTTATTAGGTGCGTTACTTGCAGATTTGCTACTTAAAGTTTGAACACGCGTGGAAATTACGAACAGAACAGTGCATATAGGGCGGTGGTATATTACAAGTGAGTTAGGATCATAGCGGGGGGTATAAAGCTGAGTATTAGCATCATAATTAGCGGAAAACAGCGTAATGTGTGCACTCGTCTTTTGCTGTTATCTTTTCGTTTAATTTTCAGTCTTTTGGTGTTTGTCTTAGAGTCGTGTTTTCTGTTTGTAGTAGCAGTTGTTGACAATTGAGGGATTGTTTCGCGTCGCTGCGCGCAGCCCTAGCGAGATACGCCGCCACGTGGGACGCCCTGCGGGGACGGTGATTGTCGACGAGTGTCGCTTCACGCCGGTTGGACATCACTATCTTCCAAATTTGAAATTTGAGCGCGGGATCCATTGTGAAATGAGATGAGATATGTTCATTTGGAACTCGATAGGTGCTCCCGTTTTCCCGGTACTGAGACTACTGATTCACTTTCAATCATTAAAGATTTCTTTCGAGTTCATTTATACAGTGAAAAAGAAAACAAATCAGAAAATGAATAGTGAGTAAATATAAATGAAGTTTGAGCTATCTATTCCCTCGTATTAAATACTTAACTATTTGTTCACCTCTAATATTATAATATGGTACAAACATTATAGATACAAACTACAATTTGGTTTATAATAAGCAGCCCACCAAAATGTTCCCACTTCAATCATTTACAAAATCAAATACATATTTACAAATTTTCAATGTCAAATTACCAAAATCTTTTTTGAATACCATCGATTTAAATCAGTTTAAAACAATGATAAAACCAACTTCATCCCTTTCATTTCTTTCCCTTTCCTTTATTAATAAGTACCATAATTATGTCCTATCTAGCTCTAGTTTTTTTTAAAGCCTTTATTCTCTGACCATAACAATACATAAATATAAATATTTAACTTAGATGCTATTTAAACTAGAACATAATAGAAAAGTTAATGATAAAAAATTTAAAAAAGTTATAAAATACAGTTCATCAACCCCTTCTATTATTGTAGTGGTAGGACTCTTAGCAGAGTCCGCCTGGGGAAGGACCACACCTTTGCCAATTATTCTACCGCCAAGCAGTAATGTGCAAACATTACTGTGTTCCGGTTTGTGGCAATGTTTCCAGAGAAATTACAGGGCTTAGAGATATAACAACTTAGATCTCTGGGTGACGAGCGCAGTGCAGTGCTAGGTAATGATTTTGGCTCTTCATGTTCCAATAGCTGCGTGTCACTGTGCTGTTATGTGGCAGGCATGTTGCTTACCATCAGGCACATGTCCTGCTCGTCTCGTCACTCTTTATTAAAAAAAAAAAAAAGGTTGTCTTTCGACATAGGCCTCCCCTAATATATTCCACTCGTCCCTGTCCCGAGTTAGTCTTCTCCATCCTTTGGGTAGGTCGTCGTCCCATCTTTTTATTGGTCTTCCTTTTTGTCTTTTACCTGTCCTAGGATACCAGTTGATTATATCCTTGGCCCACTTTTCTTTGTTTGTTCTCATAGTGTGACCAGTCCAACTCCATTTGAGACGTTTTATTTTTAATATTACATCACTAACCTTTGTTCTCTTCCTTATTTTTGCCATCAGGCTCTTAGGATAGTTACGAATATGTCAAAAATACCATAATCATTCGATCGGTTTAACAGTTTAGGCGTGAAAAAGTTACATACAAAGACATAAACCGAACAATACTCGTGCTTTCGTATTTATAATATTTAGTAAGTACATTAATGAAACAGACTTTTTTTTAAGATACCTATGACCTATGACAGAGTTGGCCTCAAGTAGTCTCTACCGATGATACAACACAGAATTTTTACAGCATTCAATAGTAATAATCTTTACCGTAATAAGTTTGAAATCTGCGTGAAATTATACAATTAACAGACAGACACCTATGCAGGGTTTCGAGAACAATACGCAACCGGACAACTGCGAGTCATGGGGGCGGGACGCTTGCTAATTCCACCTGATGATGTAATTCTGTCGGGAAAAGTCATGCCATCTGAACTGTGGAACGTGTTGACCTAAGTGGGTAATCCCGACAAATATACATAGTTTACTAACTATAGTAAATATAGTTATCATAAAAGTTACGGCTGGTCTAGTCGGGAGAACGGCGCCTGCCGATCCGGAGCGCCGGGTTCAAACCCCACACGCATCATTGTCTTTTCGAAGTCATATACGTAAATGCCACTAACTTAAAACGGTGAAGGAAAACATCGTGAGGAAACCAACATGTACCTAGAATCTTTCGAAGTGGCGTGGTGGATTATGACCTTAATTCTCTCCTTGCGAGAGAAGGCCCCGAGTCCCAGCTGTGGGAACGTTTAGTGGGCTGTTGATGATGATGAGTAAATATAGTTTACTAACTTTTAAAGGTTCCGTGGCCGACATCTCGCCTTATGCGACAATGCTTATATTACAAGCGACGATGGGGTCTACAATGGAGCGTTCTTACCTAGTAGAAACCGATTGACTCTCGATTTGAAAGCTCCAAGATAGACCATCGGTAAAAACCCAATCAGGCAAAGCAGTCTACAACTTAGACGTTCTCGTCACAAAAGTGGAGTAAAACATTTTCATAAAATTCATAAAACATTCACTGTTTTGAGCTATGAGCAGTCCGATGGAAAATGGGCAAAGTGATACCACCCTAGATCACGTAGATCACTTACACACTTTGCGAAATGTATTCGATAAAAAACAAATTGCTAACAAAGTCTTGAACAAAGCCGAAAAATTTTGCGGGTGTAATTAAGACTTTACAGCATTTTTCTTGGCACAAGGGTGTAATATCCTATGAGCCTTTTGTATCGATCGGTCTCAGAACCTCCAGCTGACACGTAGCCGAGCCATCCCAAAGGTGCGAACAGTAATACATACTAGAACGAATTTGAGCTCAATATTGTATAACATTTAATATTGCACGCCCGATAAGGGAACGTTTTTGTTATTTTTTATATATTTTAAGACCTATTTTTACACAGTGCAGCAATAAATATATTCTTATTCTCATACTTATTTTTATTCTATAACGTGAGTGAGTATTATCTTGATATTAGACATTTTCATCATTCAAATAAATCGGTAAAAAATTACCCAAATGTTTTACCAATATTTCATTTAAAACAAATAATACGAAAAGTAGTCGTCAATAATCTAAAATAACCCACCCTGAACAGCACCCGGTGCAAAAGTGCCCATTATACTGGCCGCATTGCCTCGCTGAATTGCCATGGCCAGCCTTTGCACCAGGTATGGTATATTTCATTTTCTAAAATTTCTCGAACTTATTTGCCTGGCAGGAACTTCCTCACCATTGCCAGTTATTCTACCGCCAAGCCGTAATGTGCAGATATTATGTAATTTGTTATGCTTTGATGTTTGGAGAGTAATGTTTCTATAGAAATCACTGTGCGAATACTTAAATTTCGTATCTTAAATCGCCGGATGACAGACGCAACATATCGCTAGATGGTAATCATTCATTCATTTCTTGATTAGTATTCTGCCAGTGTCCGTTTCATGAAAGTTTCGTTAACGGTTATGGAGTTTAATAAAACGCGGTTTACTATGGTTTGGATAAGTTGGTTTAACTAAAACAAATAGATGACAGCATATGATATAATCAACACCGAGTTAGTAATATGTAACAAATATTATTTATAATAAATAGTTTACTTAATATTAGTTGTTAGTGACATATATACATATTCTATTTTTATTTTATTTATATTTACAAATTTACATAATATACCGTTTATTAAGGTGGAAAAGGGACAATAAACATTTCATAGAGGTAGGACGAGGGATACTAGGAAGAAGGGATCATATAATGAGTAGTTTAGTTTAGGAAATTAAAAAAATATGTGGTCCACATTTTCTTCATCCATCCCACATTCACAACCGAACGAGTTATCCCTAACCCGCAGTTTTGCCAAAAATACAGGTATGCAGGCGTGACCAAGGCGCAATCGACAAAGCACAGAGGTTGTGGTTTTATTGGCATTGTGAAATTTAAAAAACCAAGGTTTGTGGGGGATGTCTGGTTGTAGGTCTGAATAGTATTTACCTGTGACCTTTTGAATCGTTTTCCAATGTCTAGACCAGGATGAGTCAAAGTGGAATTTTGGAAGTAGACAGAGGTCATGTGCGTACAGCTTATAGTTGTCAAGACAACCAGATTGACTGGCTGCCTTGGCACAGGCAAGATGGTAATCATAACTGTTTATGTTCACATCACTGTGTCTCTATTATCTAAGCCAAAATGTATTTTTTTATCAAGTATTTATTGTCGAGTCATGGTCGAATTGCATTTTTTTGGCCGACCTTATTTCCAGCCAGTTAGCTACAAAATGACTACAAACAGCCAGTACGAGTAGGTATGTATTGAAACCGTATTCGAAGCAATCGTATTCTAAATTCAAACGCCGCATGGGAGCTAGGTATCGGGCTGTATATCTCTGAAAACACTGCACGCTGCTACAGGGGTTTCCCGCCCGAAAGACGATGTCCGAATGTGAAATGACGGTTCGGCGGATGGACGGTCTTGTGCAACTTCAGCGAGTGAAATAAAACATAAAACTGTATTTTAAAATAAAAGTGGTCAAGTGCGAGTTGGACTCACCTATAAAGGGCTCCATAGCAAGTAGCATAATATAAAAATTCTTGTAGTTTGTTGTAACTTTGGTCGATGTTTTAATAATACTGGATTTATGACGATTACAAAAAAACTGCTTACTAGGTCTCATTCAAACTAATTTTCGGTGAATGTTTGTATGGTAATGTACATCATACACTTTTTTTAGTTTTGTAGTTCTCTTATTTTAGAAGTTACAGGGGACAAGCATTTTTCAACTTTGGAAGAGTCTCTCGCGCAAACTATTCAGTTTCGTTTTTTTTTAAACTCAATATCATTATTAAATAGCTATCTATAGATACCCCACACGTAAGGTTTTGATGGAAAAAAATAAAGTTTCAGTTCTAAGTATGGGCACCCCAAAACTTATTGTTTTTTTTCTTCTATTTTGTGTGAAAATGTTAATGCTGTTCACAGAATACATCTATCTACTTACCAAGTTTCAACAGTATATACGTAGTTCTTATAGTTTCGAAAAAAAGTGGCTGTGGCATACGGACGGACAGACAGACAGACAGACAGACATGACATCTATAAGGGTCCCGTTTTTTGCCATTTGGCTTCGGAACCCTAAAAACATGCAGGGCAATTTAAGGTCGATAGAAGTGGAAATTTGGGACTAAGAAGTTTATTATTAAACAACGCCATAATATTGCAGTGCAAATATTTGTGTGATGAATTCAAATGTTTGCACTGTGTCTGGGTGTTTATATGTATAATAAGTATGTGTTTAAAACTATATAAGTATTATATCAGCTATCTGGCCGCCATCATACAAGCTTTGCTTAGTTTGGGGTCGGATGGTGTTGTGTGTGAATTGTCCACCAATATTATTATTATTGCACAATAAGTAACCTGTGCATACTGCTGTTAATCATGTCGGTCACACACACTCATAAGATTTTCCCCATCAAAAGATGATCAAACCAGCTACAAGAGATTTCACTTAAAAAACATCTAGTTGATAAATTGTGTTGCAGATGTTCTGTTTTCCGGTTTTTATTGGCTTCGCAGGCAGAGTTACTACCCTCTAAGACACGAGGCCAGTCAGGCGAGCCGAGGTCAGTAAATGTTTGCATTATAACGGTCAATTAATTAGTTAACCTATACTTTATATTAGCTTCACATATTGCATGAAACCATCCAGGTCCCGACGCATACAAACATCGAAACCTAATTTCCTGTCTGAGATAGCGAGCGCTCTAAGCCTAAAGACAAATACGTACCTAAACCAACATAGCTTGACCTTCCCCGCTCTCCTTTCTCTCCCCGAAACTAGCACAAAGGGGGTAACTGACACAAATGGAAGGGTCGTGCTCCAATGGTTGGCATTCTAAACAGTTCTAAAGGTATTTGTTGATGAAAAGGAGTAAAACAAGTAATGTTGAAACACATGTAACATTATACACATTTGGAATACGGTGTTTTGTGAGAGGGAAGTACATATAGGAGTTAAAACAAAAGATCAAGAAACATTTAAAGCAAAACCAAGTTCAAGAATGCACGCTTCATATATAAACAACTAAAGTGGAACTGGACAGGGTATTTGATTTCAGATTTCAGATCTTTATTGGCCAAATAACATGTTGGTTATACAAGGCAAGTCATTTTACAGTAGGTAGATATTTTCAAATAAGTACAAGTACTCGTAAGCATATATAAACGGTACAGTGAATTTATATTCCAAACATTGTTCAAAGCAATTTTGTGTGAGTTGTAATACAATATTTTCACAAAAGATCTGTGAGTAACTATGAACACAATAAAATGAAATGTCAATAACTGATTACAAAATTCAGTTATGCAAAATGTAACATAGTCACAACAAGTCAAATTTATAATCAACTAGCTGACCCCGCAAACGTTGTTTTGCCTTAGTGAACAACCCTTGTCACTTAGGGGTATGAAAAATAGCTAGTAGCCGATTCTCATACCTACAGAATATGCATAAAAAATTTGGTTAAAATCAGTAAAGCCGTTTCGGAGGAGTAAGGAAACAAACACTGTGACACGAGAATTTTATATATAAGATTAATTTAGAATGTCAGCAATAAAACCACACAAAGCAAAACAATAATTAGTCAAGACAAAATCAAAAACTACTCGTAATAGATAGGCAATTTATTATACACAATTCAATTATTGTTCATTTTCGTAAATTCTTTCAGACTATAAAATACGTTGTTAAAGTCAAAGTCAAAGTTCTATAATATAATCATAAATGTACAATTTACACGTCAATACACGTTAACATAGAACTGTTTGATTTTCTTCTTAAAATCCATAAGTGATAAATTAGTAATATGTGTTGGCAATTTATTATACATCAAAATTTTGTTAAGCACGCCATGTTTTTGTGAGTTTGTTAATCTCGCTTTGGGTAGAAACAACTTATCCTTATTTCTTAAATCAAAATTTTGCTTATATTTATCCTTATTTTTTAGGTACTTGCATGTAGTATCTGTATGAATTTCTATTGATGATTTATATATATTTATAGTGATATAATTGGAATTATTTGGTTCTCTTTGAAATATTTTTTTGCTGATGCCTTTTTCCTTAACCCATTTTTAATTCGAATATAGCGTTTTTGACATTTTAGTAGATGTTTAATATCAGCCCCATTACCCCATGTTGTGACAAGAGAGAAGAAAGAAAATTGACAACAGTGATAAGAAAATGGCATCGCACAGCAGCAGAAACAAAGGGTAGGCAGACTAAGACTAATGGCAAAATAACTTCAGAAAAATAGGCAGCCAATTTGGCGAATCAATACAAACAGCAAAGAATAGGACAGAGTGTAGATATTTAGTAATAAAGTTATATTTATGTAAGAAGCCTAGCTTTTGTAATCCTATCCTACTAATGTAATTATAAATGTCAATGTATGGATGTTTGTTACTCAATCACGTCCTAACGTATAAACGGATCGGGCTGAAATTTGGAACACAGATAGATTATAGTCTAGAAGAACACATAGGCTACGTTTTATCCCGAAAAAACAACGGGAACATCGGGAACGGGAACTTCGCGGGTAACACCGCGGGGCGCTGCTAGTTTAAACTAAGTTCAATTATTAACACATACTTAAGAATTAATGTGTTTTATTTCGAACCCTATGGCGAAGTAACTATTTTCTGATCTGTGCCTATGGGTCATAAAGTTGAGGCCTCTAGCCTTGTTCAATTTTTGTCAGTTTTGATTCAAAGTAGTCCTGTCTTTGAGATGTTTGTCGAGGTCGGCCGACCATCCTACAAGATTATGTATTGGCAATAGAGTTCACAGACAGAACTAATAATTTTATCTGTCCATGCCAATCTTAAATTTTAAAAATAACTGTGAATCTTACTAATACTGTAAATATTTGGGTGTTTGTCTCTCAGCCACGTCGAAACGTCTGAACCGATGAGTTTGAAATTTGAAGAAACAAATTTCTTACACGTTCACCAGATGTGATCGAATGTCCACCTGGTCAAATGTAAAGGTTGTTTTGCAAAACTCGTCTTGATCAGGCTTGGAGAACTTTGCTTCTGAGAACTTTCTTTGGTTATTTCTGTTCTGGCAACAGTTTCGAAACCGAACTTCGGCTTACTTTTAGAAACCTTACAGTGTTGTGGGTCGTAGACAACATTTACAACTCACGACTCTACAAATTCCTGCCTAACAAACAAAAAAAAAATAGGTATTAATCTTCAAACCTTTCGACAATAAATAAGTTAGACGACATCACATTTAATTTCAGAATAATAATAATCGATCAGCCGACACTAGACATGTCGTTATGTCGAAGTCGGACGACATCAGATTTAACTTCAATAATAATCGCTCAGCCGACGTGTCATACTAAATAATCAATCACCAAATATTTGGTTTCGGAGTGACCGGAACCAAACATGAATCAGCCGACAAGTGTATGGCAGCAACTAGTCTGCCCTGTCTCAGATACATCTTCTTCTACGCAAGCCCTAATAGTAAGTCTGCCGACGTAAGATAATATAACAAAATATATTTTACTGATTATACTACTAAAAGAAAAAGAACTGATAGTAGCATATATATGTATAGGTTTTTTTTATTGAATAGAGTGATAAAACGAGCAGGACATGTGCCTGATGGCAAGCAACATACCTGCCACGTAACAGCATAGTGACACGCAGCTATTGGAACACGAAGAGTCCAAATCATTACCTAGCACTGCACTGGGCTCGTCACCCAGAGATCTAAGATGTTATGTCTCTAAGCCCTGTAATTTATCTGGAATCATTGCCCTTCAAACTGGAACACAGTAATGTTTGCACACTACTGCTTGGCGGTAGAATATTTGGCAAAGGTGTGGTACTTCCCCAGGCGGACTCTGCTAAGAGTCCTACCACTACTAAAAAAGTTGAGTAATACTAACTGTATTACAAATTTTAACCCGTTTCGTCACCCAGAGATCTAAGATGTTATATCTCTAAGCGCTGTAATTTCTCTGGAAACATTGCCCTTCAAACTGGAACACAGTAATGTTTGCATGTTACTGCTTGGCGGTAGAGTGTGGTACTTCCCCAGGCGGACTCGGCCAAGAGGCTTACCACTACTAGATAGGGTACTAGATCCCTCAGTCTCCTTTGGAGCCATGAGGCACCCCCTTCCGGGATGTCAGGTCGGTCTTAGATTATTCGTGCAGACGGCAGCTCAAACCCCGGAGGCTCAAAGGCGCCCTTGATCTAACCGTGATACAAAATGGAGAAGGTTAGTTTAGGTGGGTAGAACACTGCACTTTTTGCAAAAGCCCAAATTCTGTTAGGCAGCATCAGGTAGTTAGTAGGATCCATCTCAGGCCAATATGCCATACGTACATAATGTGTTCTGCCTTAATGTCGTATGCGTAGAAAAATCGTCACGTATAAAAGCATTTTAAACTTTTCCAAAGTTTTTGAAAACTCGGTTGCTTGGTGGTCGCTTTTTTAAGAAATAATTACAGGAAAATAAATCAGAATAAGTTTGTAGTATGGCTTGTTTCGCATGTTTACAAGTTCCGAGTTTGCAGTTCAGATTCTTTTCAATTTGCTGTGTTTTTATGTCTTCGCTACTTTTGCTTGAATAATATTGTAAACGTATGGCAAGTTTGGTACCAAGTTAATGAAAGTGAAGCCAGAAGAATGTTGCAAATAAGTCTAGAAATATTTTTATTTTCGCGATAATAATTAAAGATGAAAGTGTCCATAAGTCAACAAAAAACAGTAAATTTTAAATCAGTCAAGCGTCGAACAACATTTTATGAGACAATCCTTGCATTGACTGGCCTCGTGGCTTAGTTGGTAGTAGCTCTGCCTGCGAAGCCGAGGGTCGTGGGTTCGATTCCCACCCAGTGCAAATATTTGTGTGATGAATTCAAATGTTTGCACTGTGTCTGGGTGTTTCTATGTATAATAAGTATGTATTTAAAACTATATAAGTATTATATCAGCTATTTGGCCGCCATCACACAAGCTTTGCTTAGTTTGGGGGTCAGATGGTGTTGTTTGTGAAATGTCCACCAATATTTTTTTATTTATTTATTGCAAAAACTACAAACAACAATTTGTCAAGACTTAAAGTTTATTTTAATGGTACATTATATTTTTATCTGTCATTCTAAGTTTGACTTCATAAAATATAATTAAATTGATTATGTTATAATGACGCCTACAACGAGTCCCGATTGTTACTAACTGTATTACAAATTTTAACCCGTTTCGTTTAGTCGTTTCAACGTGATTGAGCAACAAATACTCAAACATGTAAACGTTGACATTTATAATATTAGTAAGATAATTTTGAATGCACCAAAATAAGATATGTTTTTTTTTAATAATTTGTGTAGTTAATTATTTTAATGGTATTTCAGTTTAGTTCCCATTTACATTGTAAGGTCTTGCTCAAATATCAAAACAGACCTTAAATTTGTGGAATACTATAAGAACTTTATGGTATTAAAGCATAAACGGCTTACTACATTTTTCCACTTCTGGCATTCGGGGTTTTCTCTCGTCAAGGCCATAATTTACTGCGATGGCTCAGTGCGGCTTGGCAAATGGCATGACTTCGAATAAAGCATACCAGTTTCTTCACAATGTTTTCCTCGACCGGCAAAGCCAGTGTTGATGACAAACTTTTTACATTTACTTGGCAAAACATTCAGAGGTGCCGTCGAGATTCCAGCCTACGATCTCACGATTGTGAAACGTACGTTTAACCCACTAAGCAATCACAGCTACATGAAGTTCCTTCTCAAACAAATAAATTTTAACTAGTTACATAAAAAACGTACAAAACGAGTACACTGTTTTCAAAAGGTTAATTTCGCCGGTTTGTTTTGATGTGTTATGTTCTTCAAAGATATTCTAGCAAAAAAATCCTATTCTCACGGGGTCTACGCTCTGTGCTATTCGTGTCTTATCAAATATGCATTAGCCAAAAAAAATTGACACGGGTCTCACTTTGAGTGACGTAGAGATGTTCTATTCAGCAAGAATGGCTCGAAACAATATCAGAGTTCATAGTTCTTTTCGGAACCATTGTGCGTATGACCTTCTTTGTAAATGTGTCATCTATAGAAAGATGTTTGCTACATTCTCTGTGATTTCACCATTGTTGGATTTGACCGGTCATTGATGAAGATGTTTAGAAATAACGTTTTGAGGGCTTGTATTTGCAAAAAGTTGGTTCTTTTTAAGACAATTGTTTAGAATAATAATAAGTTATTCTCAAACCAGCGCGCATTTTTAGGAGGCGCATCGTCCTCACTCTTAAGCGCTAACCAACGGTAGCTTCGGCCTAGGTTTGCTGACGTTGGTAATCTAGAATTAATTGTTCTACTGTGGAATCCAAGTAGCTGATATAATACTTCTACAGTTGCAACTACATTTGTGCTAATGCTAGAATAAGTGCAGTTGTAGGTACCTATATCTAGAGTTTATTTATTATGGCAACATTATTTCTAGACATTATTTACGACAATTATTCCTAGTCGTTATTTATTAATTCAGCCCTTTTTCCTCCAAATTATTTATTTTAGCATTATTCCACCAATTATTTGTTATTTTAGCCTTATTACGGGACATTCGTAAAAGTCAAGAATGAATATATTTCAAAAGTTATTATTTATCATCCACATCCGTTGATAATGTGTTAAGTATATTAGGTAATTAATGCATAGTAGCGAATTAAACTAGATATTTTCATTACGAACTACCCTAGATCTTCGCTGCGATACGTTCATATGCTCATGTTTACAAATTCAACAAGACACCCTGGAGCTAAATCTCACTCCTCTTCACTCAACAAAGGCGTGTTTCCATAAATCACAAACCTTTGAAAGTTCTTCCGTTTCCCAATTATCATAAAACGCAGATGCAGTCCTCTCAACTGACCAACGCTCCTGGGAACTATCTAGGCTATAAATAATATTCGTTATCACACACTTATTAAATCATTTACGTCCATAAATCTGTTGCAACAGGAGTGACCCACTCTCAAACTGACATTAGGCCGTGTACGCACTCCCTTTAAAAATATATTATGAGCTAATAATGTATACCACAAAGTGCTTTGCATATAAATCTTCTAATTACGCGCATTGAGAGTGCACTAATCTCGACTAGGCCATTCTTTCATTTGCATAGAACGCTTTTTGGTGACAATTGTGATTTGATTTAGGGGACCGGAATTCGGAACGGGCCCGAGATGCGGATGAAGTTGAACTGCGCTGTACAGGCGAGACCAAAAGGTTATGTGTCTTATTAAACAAGTAAAAAATATATTGTTTTTCGGCTGATACCTATCATAAGAAAATGTGACAATAATTAACTAAAATTAAGCATTGAATAAACTAAGGGTGGTGAGTAAAAGTAATGTAATTTATTTGAAACCTTGTTCAACAAATGTACCCTCCCAATATATGTTATCCACTTATGTCAATCATAGAATCTTAACCTTATTTCCCCAAAAAACAGTAACTCAAGTCCTCAAAAAAGCTCATAAACTTGAGTCCCCGACTGTCTCGAGACACCTCACTCGTGGCCCGCAATAAAATGGATTAGTACAATTGTCCCCATTCCATTGTCCCCACGGACAATCATGTGTCCTCGGCGTTACTCACGATTTTATTAAACGTAAATTAACATATTATTACTGAGCAGCAAAACGCTTTGTACGAATAACTAAGGGTTATAATACACACAGGGTTGATGACGCAACAGTACGTTTTGTCTTTCAAACGCTACGTCAAAATACAAAGTGCAAATACGATGAAAGCACGACGGCAAAATTTTATAAACAAAATTATGCATTACGTTACGAGATTTTAGCAGTTCCGTTGAGACATAGAATAATCGACAAAAATATACATTGACGTAAAATAGTACCTATAATTATATAGTTTATAATATAATTGTGACATTGTTTTTTCACTACATTATTGAAAACATTTATAAAAACATACTTCAAACCGTAATAAACGAGTGATAATATATTTTTAATGACGTACCTATGCCAACTGTTTTTATCGTACAAGGTGTTAGTACTCGGTAGTGAGTTTGGTAAGTGCATGGAATGCTATCAGATGAGCACTATGGATATGCGTTAGCATAGTTAATTATTAAACTTAACAATTAGCTAGCTTTAGTAGGATCCTGTATCTTTTGCATTTGGTCAAAATTCCGTAGGCAGTAGAGCCCGAATATCATAAGTACTTTTATAAAAAGCCCTCAGATAGCCTTTACCGACAACTTTGACCTAGCACAGAAATCGCTGGGCCTTAATACTAGAAATTTAAACTTACTAACCGTTTATAGCAAATACGAACTACTAGCAGCGCCCCGTGGTTTTACCCGCGTAGCTCCCGTTTCTGTTGATTCCCCGGAATAAAAAGTAGCCTCTGTGTTCTTCCAGACTATAACCATAGAATAGATAATATAGATAGAACGGACACTCCCCACCCCCCGCCAATATCAAGCTTCCTCCCCCGCAAGTACGCGAGAAGCACTCAACGAAAGGCTGGCGTCCAGCTGGCGCACATGCACACACACATGCGTGTGTCTGTACTACATTGCATAGTTGTGTGGAGAGTAGGTTATTGAACAGCGGCGTTTCCATTTGAACAGCGGCGTTTCCATGGAGTTTTACTCGAGTGTCCGGGGTGTGCTATAACCTAACTGTGTTCCAAATTTCAGCCTGATCTGTTCATACGTGTCGACGTGATTGAGCAACAAACATGCAAACATCCCTATATTGACAATAGGGTTCAATCCTCAAAAAATCTAAGTAGCTCGTTAGTTCGATTGCCAAAAAATATTGTACACGTATTTTTTCTTTTGTTTCACAAACAAAAAATGACGAAGATACAGCGCTTCGAAGTTTCGTGTGACGTCACTTGTGAGTACGATTTTTACTCACGAGTGACGTCGCGACCCCCCACTCTCGAAGTTTGATGGTCTATATCTTTGATGATTTTAAATATTAGGAAAAAACAAAAAATACGTGTCCAATATTTTTCCATGATCTAGCTGACGGACTAATTAGGATGGTGTATTTTTGACCGAGTCCGGTACCCTATTATAAAATTAGTAGGATAGGTAGGTACTCATGGCATACCTGATAGTATGCTATATATTGGTCATACTCACTAACCGTCCTCAATAAGTACAATGACCCACAACGGTGAAATAGCCAAGTGTGCTGCAACCCTAAAAGTAGTTGTCCCAAGATTTATACATATAAACAAGTAGTACGTACGAGATGTAGTAAAAAATAAACGTATTGTATTAAACTATCGCGCTGCTATCTTGTACAATAATAAGGGTTAACTAACGAACTATTGTGCGGCGGATGAGTTATATTATAGCAATTTTTTACATCGTGAACTACGCGTTTGCGCGCAACGTTACCTTGGATTTTAGACAAGGATCGCTTTCAATTAGTGAATGTATTATTTGATCGTGTTTTTTCAAAGACTTGTTTGACTTTGTTTGGTTTAATAATGGGATCTACATTTTCCCAAAAGAAATAGACAAAGCGATTTGGTCAAAATTGACATTTCAATATATGTATATTCAAAAGCCATTTTGTACTGGTAGGATTATTTGCAAAGCCCGATTGTAAAGAGCTGCGGTTATCGAGGATTTAAAATTTATTTTAATACATTTATATAGTATTCTACCACACACAAATATACAATACATACACACACAGTGTTTTTGGTAGTGGTAGGGCTCTTTGTTGAGTCCGCCTGGGGACCACACCTTTGCCAGTTATTCTGCCGTCAAGCAGTAGTGTGCAAACATTACTGTGTTCCAGTCTGAAGGGCAATGTTTCCAGAGAAATAACTGGGCTAAGAGATAAAACATCTTATATCTCCGGGTGATGAGCGCGGTGCGGTACTAGGTAATGATTTGGACTCTACATGTTCCAATACCTGCGTATCACTGTGCTGTTATGGGTAGGCATGTTGCTTACCATCACGCACATGTCCTGCTCGTCTTGTCACTATACTATAAAAAAGTACAGAAAAAGAAAAATACGTCAAACTTATAACATCCCTCATGTTTGCGTCGGGAGTTAAAAAATAAGCCAAAGTACTTGCGAAAGACCCTCACCACGCTGATTTAATTTCCAACACTGAGCTCAGAGTATCCTACACCACCGGACAATTAGTTCGCCAATAAAATTAAGCAATACACTTCAGAACATAGGATAATCTGTTGCGAGGGGGCGGATCAACGCACTACGTACAGACAGAAGGTTAACTCCAAATAACAAGTAAACGAAAACAACGAAACGATAACGATATGTGTGAAATAGTTAATATTTTTTTTATAAATTAACGATTTTATTTCACTCCATAATACGAGTACTAATATTTTAACTGCGAAAGTTTGGATGTTTGGATGTTGCGTTGCTCAATCACATCGGAACGTTTGAACGGATCAGATTGATATTTGGAACACAGATAAATTGTTACTATCCGAAATAATATTTGGTACATAGATCAATATTATTGTCTGAAATAACACATAGAATACTAATACATCGCAGGAAAATCATGAGAATAGGAACAACGTAGGCAACACCGCAGGGCATTGCTAGTTATCTATACATGTACCAAACTTCATTCTGACCTCTTCTGTAGTTTTTGCTTGAAAGAGTAACAAACATCCGATGTCATCGTTAAATTGTAAAAACCATCAGATTACAAACTAACCTAACCAAAACTTTTAACTTGTTTTTTTCGTGGATGAATTGCATTATTAACGCATACCCTACCGCCTGGGGGGGACGGCCGGGTTATGTCACACTCAACACCTTGGATATCGCCCCTACCGACTAAAACCTCCACGGCTTTCCAACTCTGCCGCTGGTGGCGGGAACATGGGACCGCTCTCGCATTACTCCGTGAACCCGCCGCGGCTTGTCCATCTCCAGGCCTTTTTCTGGGCACACCTCCGTCACCGGCGCACCTGAATCCAGGGTATGCCGTGACCACCTCTGGAACCAACCAGTAAGTGGGTGCCAGACGCCCCCATGTCTGGAAACCCCTGGCCCCACACGGCGGGTCAGGTCTGTGGTCCCGCCGCCTACTACTAACCTAACCCAATCTACAATCAATCAATATCATATAACAAAATTACAATCTCACGCGTTAGATTATAATCTGATGGTGTTTATAATAGGGTACCGGACTGGGTCAAAAATATACACCATCCTAATTAGCCCGTCAGCTAGATCATTGAAAAATATTGGACACGTATTTTTTGTTTTTTCATAATATTAAAAATCGTCACAAGATATAGACCATCAAACTTCGAGAGTGGGGGGTCGCGACGTCATTCGTGAGTAAAAATCGTACTCACAAGTGACGTCACACAAAACTTCGAAGCGCTCTATCTTCGTCATTTTTTGTTTGTGAAACAAAAGAAAAAATACGTGTACAATATTTTTTGGCAATCTAACTAACGGGCTACTTAGTTTTTTTGAAGATTGTACCCTATTGTACGGTGACATATAGATACATACAAACGTTTCCGTTTATGATATTAGTTGAATATAAATGTACATCTGTTTATTAAATAATCTTCTCTCAAATAAGTCCAAATCCGCCAACGCCTCGTTGTTATAGCTGGTGCGTGAGAAGTGGGACCAGAGTTCAATAACAGTTTATTTGTTTATAGGATTTGAAATGTGAAAAATAAACCTTAGTCCATGTTATAGTTCAAATAGAGAAAAATAAAGTGTCTAGAAATAAAGCGATCAAATTATTTACATTGTGATATGAAAACAGAAAACGACTTGAAAGGAGTATTTTCAATTTACTTAGGTATTAACTGCGGACGCAAAAAATGATTGGGTGTTATAAATTTAACGTATCTCTGTTTGTGTATGTCTGTGGCATCGTAGCTCCTAAACGGTTGAAACGAATTTGATTTTGGTTTGTTTTTCTTCATTTGAAAGGCCGATTAATTGGGAGTATTCTAAGCAATTTTTAGCGCTTTCATCAAAGTCAGTTCAGCCGTTTCAAAGTAATTAGCACTTTTGTTAGTTGTGGTAAGAAGCTTAGACGCATATTAGGTAGATATATTTAAAAGCAAAGCTCTTGCAAAGCTCTTGCTTTGTTTTTAAATATATCTACCTAATACCTATTATGTAGGACGTAGATGTGATCTAAAATTTTAAGCAATTACCTACATAGCGGATGTTTTAATTTACTTTAACTTTTAATTTACTGTACGTATACCTACTTACTTGTACATTCTGCGTTTGCCGATAGGCGCAACCTGGGTGTTTTCAAGTTAAGAGTACACAGATAATAATAATTACTGAGTCAGCGTGTTACATCCTAGACTACGATATTATTTGAAATCGGGCAAACCGTGCTCTAACGCAGACCTTTATATTTTTTTAAACCTCGAACTTGGATCTAATATATTATGTAACATACAGAGGAAAGCTGGCGGCCTTATCACATGTGACATTATTTTTTAAGACACAATTTTTTAATACTATTTTTAAGACACTATTTTTAACAATATTTTTTAAGACACTATTTTTTTTCAGACTATATTTTTATCTTTATTCCAAATTTCAATCCGATCCTTTCAGACGCTGTGGCGTGATTGAGCAAAAACATTTAAGTAAACTTTACCATTGATAACATTAGGATCTCTCTTTTTGCCCTGTAAGTATTTTTGATTGGTAAGATACTGTTCCTGTAATCTGTTTGTTTGTTTTTTCGTAAAAACAAAAAAGCATTTTAAGGCAAAAGACGGCCTTATCGCTAGTAGCGGTCTCTTCCAGGTAACGTTTTGGTTGGTAGGACAATTTTTTAAAGTGACTTACCCAGTTCGAAGTATCGTAAAGTTGCAACCCTCTAATCCCCGCACCCCAGTGAATGGCAACATATTGTTGGTGTAGCCATAGTTTAAGTTACCATGAATAATAGATGCACCGGGCTCTTCCCCTTTATTTGCAGCATTCGCGAGGGATGCTATCTGTGAGTAAATACTTTTATTCAACTATTATTCTAGTATTTGAACTGTTTGATCGAGTTTTTTATTGTTTTGTTTACTATGTATATTAGGTCTGTGTTTGACCATGATCACATACCATAGTGGCATAGCAACGATTCACGATCATGATGTCGTACCTACGATCAAATCTCAGAATGTTTGTTATATTAATTACTCTATCATTTATTTCTTCATTGTGTTATTGGCATTATTCTGCAACGCCGTACAAAAATCATGCGACAAGGAGAAATGATCGAGTGTTGCAACCCCCCCTCTTCGACTGTAGTCAGTTGGACAGCTTACAAGTTACGGCATAGTGGTGAATCTTATTACTTTATACCCTTCTATCATCCTACATAGGTCTCCTGGTGGTTCATTTACTACATCAATTTTGTTCACGGGCCTGTAGTCTAGTACTGTTGTTTAGGCAAAGTCCAAAAACTATTTGCAGTGAATTGTGTTAAAACAAGTGATTGCGTTTTATGTGAGCTAATTTAGATTACGTCGGCTTTAATTTAAACTAACAGTTCCCGTTTCCCTTGTTTTCGGAGGATAAACAGTAGCTTGTGTGTTTTCCCAGACTATAATCTAACTGTGTACCAAATTTCAGCCCGATCCGTTAATACGTTACGACGTGAGCAACAAACATCCAAACATTTACATTTACCTGTGTCATAATTAATCGGATAGTTTTTACAGACAATGCGTGTTTACATTACAACTGCAACATATTTATGACTGGGAACCAAAAGATGCTGCTTCTCGACGGTTCTTTAAACTTACCAACAGCACCTCACTGTGACTATTAGTTCTGTATTAATTCATACAACCCACATTTTAAAAAAATAAAAATAATAATGAGTGACGAGATGAGCAGGACATGTGCCTGATGGTAAGCAACATGCCTGCCACATAACAGCACAGTGACACGCAGCTATTGGAACATGAAGAGTCCAAATCAATACCATAATCATTACACTGCACTGCGCTCGTCACCCAGAGATCTAAGTTGTTATATC
This sequence comes from Ectropis crepuscularia, assembly GCA_963693475.1. Lineage (NCBI taxonomy): Eukaryota > Metazoa > Arthropoda > Insecta > Lepidoptera > Geometridae > Ectropis > Ectropis crepuscularia. The sequence continues at coordinate 2,707,202 of OY856344.1, read as the reverse complement.
TCTAAGCCCTGTAATTTCTCTGGAAACATTACCCTTCAAACTGGAACACAGTAATGTTTGCACATTACTGCTTGGCGGTAGAATAACTGGCAAAGGTGTGGTACTTCCCCAGGCGGACTCTGCTAAGAGTCCTACCACTACAAAACACGTAATTCTATCAGCTCATGTATCGAAGCATTGTACCCAATCCACACAGAGTAGGAGATATTCAGAGTTAGGAGACTTTCAGCAAAAATATCACATAATGTGTTGTAGTTGTTCTGGTCTTACCTTGTGTACTTTTTTATTTTATTTAATTTAAACACTCCACAGACTCCGGGGTCCGTGACCTTTGTCATTACAATAATATTTTTTTATTTACATAGATCTTGGATTAGGAGAAGAAGAAGAAAATAAGGGGGTGGGGAGTAGGGGGGGTGGTGAACATTTTAAACGTAATTCTAGTACTAGTCAGTCCGATTTCGTCTGTTGAGCCGATCACTACCGGTTGGGATTCCGATAGTAATCGACTCGACATCGTCTTTTGCCTAAGCCGCCTCCTCCTGGCCTAGAGCCTCCACTACGGCCGCATTTCTGTCTCTAATGGCCATCTGTGTACCTATCGGTACCTTGTGTACTTATACTTATGTAACTTTGTAATCTGGCCGCCATCATACAAGCTTTGCTTAGTTTGGGGTCAGATGTTGTTGTGTGTGAATTGTCCACCAATATTTATTTATTATTTATTTATTTGTGTTGCCAATATAGAGTGTTTCCTATGGTATCGTATTTTTTTTTAAAATAAAGAGTGACGAGACGAGCAGGACATGTGCCTGATGGTAAGCAACATGCCTGCCACATAACAGCACAGTGACACGCAGCTATTGGAACATGAAGAGCCAAAATCATTACCTAGCACCGCACTGTCCTCGTCACCCAGAGATCTATTAAGTTGTTATATCACCAAGCCCTGTAATTTCTCTGGAAACATTGCCCTTTAAACCGGAACACAGTAATGTTTGCACATTACTGCTTGGCGGTATAGTATTTTTTTTGATTAGACAGTATTTTCAAATTGTTCACGTTCATTAGTTATCCCAGTATCTTTTCCTACAACCCCAATTTTTACCTACACACCTTTTTTAAAGTGAGGATACATGTGTACATCCGGGATTGTAAAATACTGTGCGGTTTTGGAGACTTTTGTTCAAAAGATATGTCTTTTGAGGACATGTGTTGTCCGTTACACACTTGAATGCCGTGGAGGATTGTGGTTTTGTCGCTGCCCTTGTGGGATTCTACGGCGGTTGGCCTCAAATGGCATCTGCTGCTTACTGAGCTTTGGGGTAGCAAAGAAAGCGCAGGAGCCTATTAATCTATATTTAGCCAACCAAGGAGGCGCAGACAGCGAGCTACCGAACTTCGAAGAACGGACCTGTTTCGCTTCCAAGCACTCCGGCTGGACAGACATTATTACGTCATAATTGGACTCGATGACTGGTAGATTTGATTTTTTTGATTTGATTGCCAAAAGAGCCAATGTTGTGGACAAATGTGTAAATCGCCTCCTGGCCACGTGGTTCGACTGCGTAGTTCGATCAATCGAAACACGGGAACTTATTTTTCCAGTTGGTCCGATCAATCGAGCCATGCGGTTTTGAGATTTCTGATAGTTCGATCAATCGGACTACGTGAAATTGTTTTTCAAGTTGATTCGATTAATCGAACCATGTGTTTTTGAGACTCCTGATCGAGAAATAAAATAAAAAACTTGTAGGTTACAATTTTAGCATTAATTACTACTAACGTTGCACTACGCGTCACCTGTACAGGTACAGATATACAGCTATTATGCATGTCGGTGACGCGAGCTACCAAGAAGTCAACCATCCAAAACGCATATAACACGCATGTCCCACTCCGTTGCTCCACCACCGCTCTGATGCCGGTGCAGGTATGCTGCCACCACTGCCGCCGCCATTTGCATGCCAACCCATAAGATTGTCTCGTGTTCATCACGTCTTTAGAAGTTTTCACTTCAAAAATATCAATATTGTATGGATATTCGATAGTATAGATATTCAGCTTCTCAAAAGCGCCCTTGTTTTGAACACAGCCGTTTCAAAATGTAACTGCTAATACAAAGCTATAGTTAATAGAAGATGTATTTCTGTAGATGATATAATCGCCTCTATGACTCTATAAATAAGTCATTAGACACCGAGACTAATCACGGATAAGCGAACAGAAGAAAAGGCTTTCACGGCTCTCTTCAAATCTTCCACACTTCACCGTTCCGAGTAGAGAATACTATTTCAATGACAATGGTCATGTACTGAGTTGCCACTATACGATTTTGAATTATCTACTGCTTATTTGGGAATTTTCTACGGGCCTAGGTCCACTTTAGATGACCTTGCCTGATGGTAAGCTTCGGTGTGGTCGAAAAGGATGCACGCAAACTTGTTGCCGTAATGGTTGGCAGGTCGTTGGTTTGAGCCCCGATTGCACCTTGGAGTATTTTGCCAAGTGCAGTACAAGTACGTCATCACCACTGGCTTTAACGATGAAAGTAAGCATCGTAAGAAAAGTAGCATGAGCCAACAATCTTTCGAGGCCATGGGTCATCCGCTAAACTGCACTGAACCCTGGACCAGATTGGACTGGACTTGACCTTAACTCTCACCTTTTTCCTTGAAATGTTTCAATTGTGTGTGTGTGTGTGTTTAGTGGGTTTAGTTTAACTTATGCTTAGTGCGCTATTATTAGGTTATGACCAGGCGTGTTGCTCATCATCAGCCGCATGTCTTGCGGGTTCCTTCTCTCTATAGGTACATTTAAAAATGGGAGAGTACTCTCACCTGGCAACCCCGGTCACATGAGCGTGTAACACGTAGCCTGGTCGCCATTGTTGCACGAAACAGTCTGGTCAGCCTTTGGAATCCCGTCTTTTGTTTCTCCAGCTACCAGAGTTACCGACTTTGAAAATTAATGAGTTGCCCGACATCTCAATCCCATGTTTGTATATGAATGCAGAGCCATTGTTCGTACCGGCTACTCAGGCTGTCGGTGACATACTGTTCGTTCTTTGTGTGCTAGTGTAGGTTTTGTTAGGTTTCGTCATCGCGAGTGCCCCTTAACTGAGCTACTGGGCTTTAACTGATGTTCAAGGCTGAGTTTTGAGATAATTTGCGGCCATTGTGGCTGATTGTTTGGTTAAAACGTTGGAGCTGCTGATGTTATCAGTAAAACGTATTGTATTCTTTTTATAGTATGTTTATAAACAAACTTATGCGTCGATTTGTAATTTTTAAGTTCTACTCCTTTTAGCGCGTTAAGGAAAAAAATGAGAATACATTTTTACAATACGCGAAAAAGACATCGTGAAGTTGGAAGCCATTTTAGTAACGTTGGTTACAGTAAACAGTTGCATTGAAGATATTATCTATTCTGTGGTTAAAGTTTACACTTCTTAGCACGAGGAATAAAGAGAAGAATTATTAATTTTTAGCATGCGTGCATTATCAGGTACATTATAGGTATCTACATACATATATGTACAGACTACAGACACGCTTCACACTCTCCTTGAAAAAGACTGCCCGGATGCGGCTGAAAATGAAGTTGGACTTTACCGACCAGATCACAAGTGAGTTACCCGTGAATTAATTGGAAAGGCCACCACTAATTAGTGAAATAAAATATCACTAAAATATTTTGACAACTCCATCCTAGAGTAAATGAAGTTTGAATGAATGAAAATTATTTATTGTTCACACCATATAGGATACATACAATTTATTTAGATTATATATTTATTTAGATAGTATTTAGATGATTAGGTTCTTCATTTATTTTGTCATCGGGACCGTACATGATCCCATGTGGCTCGGGATCCTCGTAAAGGTACCCACATGATGGGCCCTGTGTCTTACTATCACTCAGATACAACAAAAACGCAAACATTCTGTCACAATTCTGGCATTAGGCACTGGATACCAAATGAGCAGCGGTCACGTGGACTCTTCTCAGAAAAGACCGCTGGATGCGGCTGAAACTCGGACTGGACAGTGCACATCACATGTGGGTAACCAGCGAATTCATTGGAAAGGTCACTCCTAATTAGTCAAACATAATAATCTTTAAAATATTTTGAAACTAGAATCGATGAAGTGTTTAGATGTTTAGACGCTTCGTTTCTTTCGTCATCGGCACCGTATAACATGATCCCATGTGATTCGGGTTCGTAAGGCGCCCGCACAATGGGCCCTGTGTCTCGCTGTCACTCAGACATAGCACCAACGCGAACATTCTGTCACAATTCTGGCATTAGACACTGGATACCAAATGAGCAGCGGTCACGTAAACTCTTCGTCGAAAAGACCGCTGGATACGGCTGAAACTTAACTTGGACTGGGCCGTGCACATCGCATATTGTGAGTAACCAGCGAATGAATTGGAAAGACCACCACTAAGGCCCTGACCACACTTGCTACTTTTTGAAGCTGGATGCAGCGACTAGACTTCAAGCGCAGCTACTTTTTGAAGCGTGACGCAGTCGCCGTCGACGAAGGCGACGTCTGTCGCCTGCCGCCGCTGCTAAAAGTAACTAGTGTGGTTTGGCTGTAATTAGTCAAATATACATAACATCTTTAAAATGTTTTCACACTAGAACCGATGAAGTGTTTAGATGTTTAGACGCTTGGTTTCTTTCGTCATCGGCACCGTACATGATCCCATGTGACTCGGGTTCGTAAGGCGCCCGCACAATGGGCCCTGTGTCTCGCCGTCACTCACGATACAACACCATTCGAACATTCTGTTACAATTCTGTTGTGCAACATTGTTTGCTGTAAAGGTGGAGGGCGATCGCAACTGTCTTATGTACCGTTGGCAGAACAATGAATTAATTATCCTACTTCTAATATTGTAAAACTTGGTTGTTGGCTTATCGATCAAACTTTTTATAGTTCTAGCGAGTTTTTAGAGAGTGATGGTAAAGTTCCTATAGAAATGTGAAAAAAATTACATAAATATATCATTATTAATTCATACAATTGTATTTGAAACGTATTTATTAAACTCGCATAATGATTGACAGTTTTCTGTACGATAATTGCTTTGCAATTGAAGTTGAGCTTTATTGCTCCGTCAAGTCGAAACGTTTGATCGAATGGGGTTGAAATTTGGAAATTATAGATTATTGACCGGAATAAGCGCTAGCAGTGCTGAGCTAACGCTGAGCACTGCTAGTGATAAAAAAACGTATCAAAAATAATTAAATACATAAACCTTAGTAACGGCTGGATCGGCTTTGATATTTTTTTGTGGTTGTGGATTGGATAATGGTTTAAATTCACAATTAGATGTTCTTCTGTGCTAACGTGTATACGAGACAACGCATGTTAGGTCCGCTAGTTGTATAATTTAAAACATAAAAGTGTTTGTTATAATTCTACTGTTATTATCTGGCAATGATTCTGGAGCCAATATGCAAATATTACCATTCCAAATAAAATAGTAACGTTCCCGTAGAAATTACAACTCTTATTCTAACCAACACAGTGCGGTAATAGGCTTGAAATTGAAATTTTAATCACAATTCACACATAGGTATTGACACGCCTAAACTAGGATCTCTCTTCGTGCCAAATCCGAAGCGTAAATTCATAACTTTATTGTTTTATATTTTCTTGTTCTGTGCAAATTGTTTTGCCAACGGTACTGCATATGGGAAGAGGATTAGCGAGCGGTGACGTCATGAATATAAAATTAATACCTTTGTTGGATATAACGCGTTCCGACAGCGGGAACAAAGAAGGGTCAATTTAAAAAAAAAACACAATAAGCTTACTCATTTGAAACACAGACTGTATTTATCTAAATTTGTAGTTACATGTTTGAAGTGAGAAAGTTTTTACTCTCATTGATTTGTGTACGAAATTTTTTTGAGCTCAAGTCATCGATACGTTAATGTAGTGGCGTAGTGTGAGAGCGGCGGTGGAGCAGCGGAGCGAGACGTGCGCGTTGTATACTTTTTTGGATGGGTGAAATCATGTATGTTTGCATTAGCGACATGCGCAATAGTAGTATATCTGTAGCTATCATCATCATCAACAGCCCACTAAATGTTCCCACTGCTGGGACTCGGGGCCTTCTCTCGCAAGAAGAGAGTTAAGGCCATAATCCACCATGCTGGCCCAGTGCGGGTTGGTGGATGACACATGACTTCTAGTCTCTGATGAAACAAGATTCTAGGTATATGTCGGTTTCCTTACGATGTTTTCCTTCACCGTTTTTTAAGTTAGCGGCATTACGCACATGACTTCGAAAAGACAGTGGTGCGTGTGGGGTTTGAACCCGGGGTCTCCGGATCGGCAGGCGCCGTTCTCGGACTAGACCAGGCGTAACTTTGTAGTATCTGTAGCTATACAAGTGACGTATTGTGAATTAATGCTAGTAGTAGTAGTCCCTATGACTACGTGACTACTGACACACTAGTAAGAGCGATTTTTTTTTTAGGTGGTAATTGATAGTGTAACGCTTGACCATCATTTTACCTCGACCTCTGAGCTTTCCCCGAGTGCAGATGTACAAGCTAGTCGACTCCGCTAGCTTTATCAATAAAGAAAAAATTGGCAGTCATAGGAACTGCCGATAGAAGTGAAAACTTGCTGTTGCCCTGGTACTGGTACCTAGGGGCAAACGCAACTCTTTTATATTTCTGTTGTCCTGGACGTCTACTCTAATTCAACGAAAACGTAATTTCGAAATAAACTCGCGATTTTCCAACTCCAATTCTACTTCGATCCGTCGTTTTGTCCGTTTAAATGTTCTAAGCCTACCCTAATTAGAGTATGCTTAGAACATTTAAACGTCAAACAATGTTGTATCGGACGAAACGAAGTAGAACGAGAGTAGGAAAGTCGCGAGTATTTTTTCGAAATTTCGTTTTCGAAGAAACAGAGTAGACGTCCTGGTATCTAGATATAAACGCTGGGCTGTGTGAGGTAGGTAATCGAAACTCTTTACTGTTTCTGTTGCCCTGGTACCTGGCCGTTTTTACCGAGTTTACCCGAAGATTTCATATCCGATCCGATCCATTATCATATCCGAGCGTGACGATTGATGAATCCATTTCACAGCCCACGAAAATTCTGTCTATAGCGCGTCTAAAGAAGTTTTCACTTCAAAAACATGATTGAATAAACCGGTATGTTTCTACAAAGACATTCTTCCAGGACATATGTCATACATCAAACTTCATTTATTTGGCAATCGTGGTGGATTATGGCCCTGATTATCAACTTTTTTTGGATAGTCTTGAGTCCCAGCAGTGAGACATATGTGAGCTGCATCAGCATAAGCTTGAGGCGGGATGGCGATCAAGTTTAAGCAAAATTTTTAAATTATAGCACAAAACAAAAAAAAAACAGTAATTAAGCTTGAAATTAAAACAGAGCAAAAAGGCGACCTTATCGCTCATACATCATCCTAAAATAGTTCAAAGAAATCTATCACCGTTTCATCATTATCATAATCAACACTCGTCCACTACTGGACATATCTCTCCAATACGCCACTCAGTCCAATCCTCGGCTCTACGTTTCCAACAAACATTTACAAGAAACATGAAAACCTGTTCGCAAACAACCTCGTTATCACAAAGTATTGATATCAGCCGGCAACAGCAGAAAAATACGCTTTCACATCACAATACAACAATCGGTACATTCAGTACACCGCTCGTGTACTTGCTACAAAAGTGAAAAAAGCTTATTGAACATAATATATGTTTAACACAATATATACTGAATTCTGTTAAACATATCATCCTGGGTTCAGCACCTGATTGAACTATTTTAATGGGCACGTATGAAAAGCACTATAAAATCCCAGAGGATGTGGGTGTTTCGTCATCCAGACCGGACATTTTCCTTTTTTCTAGGGCTACGAAACGCATAATCCTGGTAGAACTTACCGTACCGTGGGAAACTAATATACCTAAAGACCACGCGATGAAACAAAATAAGTATTACGACCTTCAAAACGAATTAACAAAAAATGGCTATGCAGTTAATTTATACGCTGTAGAAGTAGGAGCGAGAGGTATACCAGCAAAATCTCTCTATAACCTGCTTAAAGACCTTGGATTGTCCAGAAGTGCAGTAAGTTCTATACTAGAACGAGTATCTAAAGCTGCACTAGTAGGATCATATCGCATTTGGCTGGGCAGGGAGAGAAATACGAGTAGTGAAGGTGAGTGTTGACGTACGTCAATAAAAGGGGCCCCTTTTAAACCTACGCCCGAGTCACAAGTCTTGGGGTCTATTCGAGATTCCTCTCTCTGCCACACGATGGACCCGGCAACCGCACGGTAAATCCATGGAATGCTAAGAAGTACGTCTCTTACGTCTATGCTTAGCTTCTCAGGCTAGAATTTCACAAAATTCACAAGCTAAGCATAGACGTAATCCTATATGTTGAACACAATTCAGTAAATATTGTGCTGATTGTGCAGCTATGCTAATAACTCGACAATCAACTAAAAATCGACATAATTTCATAGATGACGTTCCAAAGAGTTTAACGAAAAAATGTAGCTCCACTTTCGTAGTAAAAACATGTCAATTGCGGAATCCGTAGTTTGATCCTTTCATACTAATATCTTAAATGCGAAAGTTTTAGAAATATAAATATTTGAACGTTTGTTCCTCAATCACGTCGGAATTCCTGAACGAGACGAGTTGAAATTTGTAACACAGTAAGATTGAAGTATGTATGGGAGAAGAGCACATGGGCCACTTTTTAGCCCGGAAAAATTACGAGAACGGGAACTACTAATATGCACTACTAATAAATAATAATATTTTTATAATCTGTGTCTGTTATAATAATTATTTCCATCTATCATTAATATATCAAACAGTGGCATATGCGCTCTTAATCTAAGTCTTCAAATGTGGAGTGAATAGGTATCTCGTATCTCCTAGGTTATCACATTTCATTCCAGGCCGCATCGACGCCGACGCTTAACACCAGGCGAGCTGGCATTCTATCTCAAACCAATTATGATGCAAAGCCCTATAAAAACGACTTTGCCGGTTACATTTATCAACCATTAGAGGTGATCCTTAAACGCACCGAACACAAACGAAATACTACCTATTTACCAATATCAATTTAAGTAATTAAAATTGCAATGTGATGATTTTTCCTAAGGGGGCTAATTTTCCGGGGGCCTCAGACGGTATTGTTACGTCACTGATAGAATGTCGAGTATCATTCGGTTTACAGAATTATTTATTTTGAATTTTCTACAGGAAACGCTGTATTTACTCGCGTGTGTATGAGTTGTGTGGAGTTTAACACATTTTCTGAAGATTTTAAGCCATGTTTGACTTAGAGCTCGTTAGGTTAGTTTGAGGATTCTGAATGTCCACTAAAAGCTACGGAAGCTAGTAAATTTGACGCACAGTCATGGATGGCGAGCTAAAAAATGTGATCGAGTAGTGGAAATTACGATGTTTGATAAATGTATTTATACATATGTGAGCAGATGGTTCAACCAGTTGAAGCTAGCAATTTGATTTGATAATAATTATTATGATGATCGCTTAATTTAAAAAATACTCTTATTTTTAAAGTATTTTAAAAATTTGATAAAACTGTAAAAGGCTAGCCATATATACTAGGTATTATTGTAATGTTTCATTTTGTATTTAACCGAGTGCAACGAGACGAGGAAATCAATTCGGCTGGTATTTTTTTATTGATTAGAATGACAGAACGAGCAGAACGTGCAAGATGGTTAGCATCTTGCCCGCCCAGAGCTGCAGTCTCCCGTAGTTATTGGAATTAGGCTCGCTACGCGAAGATATACCATGATTTATTTCTACGCCCTGTAATTTCTCTGGAAAAGTTGCTAATGCTGTAGTGTTTGTACTAGCTCAGACTTGCTGGTCTAGTGCAGAGAACATCCGGTTTCACCATTAGGTACATGGTCATAGGCTTGAATCTCGTCTGGACCTCAAAGTATTTTTCCCAGCGCAGAAGTAGAACGGCTGCAGGAAAACATTATGAAAAATATGATATTTTCCAAAAATCTAAATCATGTGTTATCAATTAACCCGCACTTGGGCAGTGTGGAACCGAATTCTAACAGTGGGAACATAAAGTGGATTAGCTTATACTTTTTTTATAACGAGACGAGACGAGACGAACGTGTCCCTGATGGAGGGCAATATGCTTGTCCATAATAGCACAGTGACACGCCCCTATTGGAATATGGAGAGTTCTATTACTAGCTCTGCACTGCGCTCAGAGATATAAGCACATGTTTAAAATATAACGTTATCTTCTAGCTTTATCTGTTCGCTCACAGTATACCCGATCATAAGTGGCACAGTTGATTCCTAATAAAAGATAGATTACAATGAGTTGTATACCATTATACGGAACACGTACTGTGGAGCGACTCCAAGGAGGAAATCACGACGCCTTTCTTCATTTCCCTCGGGAAAGTCGTATTTAACTTTTCGGTGACATGTTTATTAAAATGAGAATAAGGTATTGATATTTCAAAGGATTGAGAAAGCTTCTGTAGAAAGCTTTTGAGATGAGCTTTCTAAATGCACAGGTTTTTGAGCTATGAGCTTTTTAAACGTTTTAGAACTTTTTCGTTTTTATTTATTGTTGGGTTTTGACGCAGTTACAATGTAACTTTATTTATTTGAGAGTATTTATTTCAAACGATATAGAGCCCATGTTTTCTTGATCACTGTGGTTTGGTTAAGAATGTAGTTTCAATGTCTTCAATCGGTCAAAGAATCATATTATTCTACTTTAGTGTTTTAATTTTCAGAAACAGCAGAAGCTTGCGGAAGTACCACACCTCTGCCAGTTATTCTACCGCCATGCAGTAGTGTGCAAACATTACTGTGTTTCGGTTTGAAGGGCAATGTTTCCAGAGAAATTACAGGGCTTAGAGATATAACAACTTAGATTTCTGGGTGACGAGCGCAGTGCGGCGCTAGATAATGATTTGGGCTCTTCATGTTCCAATAGCTGCGTGTCACTGTGCTGTTATGTGGCAGGCATGTTGCTTACCATCAGGCACATGTCCTGTTCGTCTCGTCACTCTTTATTTAAAAAAAAAACATTATCTAATGCTAATTTAAAAGCATTTCGCTAAATATTCTCACTGCTAGGTATTGGGGCCTTCTCTAAGATAGAGAGAGTCTAGGGGCAAAATGCAACACGCTAACCCAGTACTGTTTGGCAAATGACACATGACCTCAAAAGATTTTAGGAGCATACCGATTTCTTCACGATGTTTCCCTTCACCGTTAAAGCCAGTGCAGACAACACACTTGGATATTGGCAGTTAGAAAAATATTCAAGGGCAAAATCCAACTATTAAATAGTCCTAACCTTCCATTTCAACTGGTGGCTTAATTATTTGGTATGGTCAAATCTACACACTTATTAATGAAATCATAGAGTTTGTTTGTAATTTTAAATCAACAGCTTTCACTCAATGCATTTGAAAGTGTATGTGGAGGTTCTAAAAAATATTTTAATCTCATTTTTTTTTATGTCTGTCTGTTTGTTTCAACTAACCTCTGAAACGGTTGGACCGATTTTAAAGAGACATTTACTAATATATCCGCTATCTGCTGACTTTATAAGCAGTAAGTTAGGCTTCTTTTATTTAATAGAAAATGAAGTTACATTCAGTAGTTTAGTTTAGACACGAGTTACACCGCAAGGCGTAGCTAGTTCTTACACATCCGACAAATTTTACAAATGCGAAACTTTAGGTCGTTGTTTTGCTGTTTGGGTGTTTGTTACTCAATCACGGTGGAAATACCTGGTGCAATCATCATCAATCATGATGAATGTCTAAACGGATCGGGCTGAAATTTCGAACACAAATACTGTCTGGAATAAAATAAACGATAGGCTACTTTTTGTATCGGGGAAATAACGGGAACGGGAATTACGCAGGTGAAACCGCGGGGTACTGCTAGTTAGATGCACTGTTCAAAACACATTAAATGCTCCGCTAAAATACTTGGTCATCGTTAAGGCTCAACAGCCGTAAAGAGCTTAATTCCGAAAAGCTTTATTAAGAAATAATACGTTAATCTTTAAAATTTGAATAATGTATGTTCATTAATAACACAGATATTTACGTTTAAAACTCATTTTAGAGGTTAGTTTACGATTTTTTCTTGTCAAGATATTTTTTCCAAATCGTGTTTTGAAAGCAATGGTTCCCTTATAAATATGTTCAAGAATAACATATATTTTATTCAACATCTCAAACCCTATACATTTTGCTAAAAATGTGTTTAAAAAGTGTCATTTGGCTCTATTCAGCGCCTTAACAGCGCACTAAGTTGCGCTTGCGCAGCTCATAGCGCGCGCTCGTAAACTCTCGTGTTTATGTTCCGAGACAATGGATGATAAATAATCAAAGTTATCGGGTTATACGCTCTCCAATCCAGACATGAACAAAAGACCTGGACAGAGATTTCACACTTCAAAGACTTCGGGTGTAGTAATTTTTCAGTCAACACATTGGCACAATAACACTCATAGACATACCGCCGTATTGCAAACATCGGCTCAAGCCCTTTGGTTTCGTTTATCGGATGCCAAAAAGGTTAGTTCTAATTTGACTATAGTCATACATTTTAACATCTATTTGGCTCGGTATCTGTATAGTACTTATAGGTATTTATGTACGGTTTGTGTACGCTTTAAAAATTTAAAAAGTTTCAATACTCTCGAATGTTAACACGATACGCAACCCACTTGATTGTTTTTATCAATTTTTTGCGTCAGTATCATACTAACGACCTCAAGAAAACAGCTTGTGAAACTTAAGCTGAATTTTGTTCGTCATTTCTCATCCATGTAAACATATTGTGTTACAGTAAACTGGAGCAGGATAGAACAGAACACCTATTTACAATTAATGAATTATTTTTAAGGCAAAGTAACAAGAGAATCCAGGCGAGCATTTCATGACAATGTCTGCCTATAACATCACAACTTACACAGGAATTTAATTCTCATTATTTTTTTAAAATAGTCTCGAAAACATTTCATCTTATACAGGGATATGAATACAACAATATGAAAAAGGTTCCACGAAAACGGTAACGAAAGCTCAATTTGTGACTTCAGACAAACTCTTTTAACACGAATTTATTTGCCGTAAAATTATAGAAACCGTCAGATAACAATTTAACCTAACTTTCCGCGTAAGATTGTAACCTTACGCGTGAGATTGTAACCTTACGCGTGACATTGTAACCTCACGCGTTGTATTATACTCAGACGTTGAAGCTGACAATTTTACGGTGAGACATACATATTTTTACGAATTTTTGACGACCCGGAGTATTTTTGAAGTGAAATCTTCTTTAGGCGCGCCTAGACACATTTTTCGTGGGGATTAAATTGGATTCTACCGTCACGCTCGGGTATGATAAGTAATCTTCGGGTAAACTCGGAACCTTGGCGATTGGGCATCTAGAAATGCGTCAGCCAATGGGAAATGCTGACGCATTTCTAGATGGCCATGCCATGATGCCGAGGCCACGCCCTCCGGTTACACCCGTGTAGTTTCCAAGGTAAGCTATCAAATTCTGAGTTATAAGTTTTCACTTCTATCGGCAGTTCGTATGACTTCCAACTTTTTTAGGAATTACGACAAGACTATGATTAGTTTTCTATATTTTTTTTATCAGCGCAAGATATGCCTAATCGTCTGATACTTCTCTCGGTAAATGTGTCGTTGTATCTGCGGTTAGACGGAGATGTTTGTCAGTCGATTGAGTGTCGTGAATTGGGCGATTCGCTGCGGTTACTCGCTGCCCTATTAATCTAGGCCTTACGATGCTTGCCACAGAGACTACAATAGTTAATACAGACGGCCCGTCACATTATGTGTCTACACATAAACTATTCTTTGGTTTATTTAACGACCAACGTATAATGGTGAAAGCTGTTGCAAAAAATACCTTTATCTAGGACCCACCGCGTTTTTATTGTAACCAGCAATTTTATTTCACTGGCCTGAAAAGTAAGTCCTACAGAGCCTTAGATTGTGGATTCGGTTCCCACCCGGTGCAAATATTTGTATGATGAAAATAAATGTTGGTTCTGGATCTGGATGTATTTTTCAAATCATTGTGTATTTGCTGACTGAACATGTGCCTGATGGTAAGCAACATACCTGCTACATAACAGCACCATGACACGCAGCTATTGGAACATGAAGAGTCCAAATCATTACCTAGAACTGCACTGCGCTAATCACCCAGTGATATAAGATGTTTTATCTCTATGCCCTGTAGTTACTCTAGTAACATTGTCCTTCAAACCAGAACACAGTAATGTTTGCACATTACTACTTGGCGGTAGAATATCTGGCAACTTATCTTCTAAAGAATTGATAGTTGTTGTAATCATATTTCAGAGTCTAGCCTCGCTATTCTTGCTATTTACACCATTTTGCAGCTATTAATTGTGGTATTTATCATCATTTAAGGCTTTATGAGGCTATATTGTAAACTCACACCTCGGTACAGCTTGCTCTCATTTATTTGTTGTTATTTTCGCTTGCTTGCGGTATCTTGGGACTATAGGGCCAGGTGTGTAAATACTACTCTGTACATGTACTGTTAAGTTACGGCTGGTCTAGTCGGGAGAACGGCGCCTGCCGATTCGGAGACCCCGAGTTCAAACCCCACACGCACCACTGTCTTTTCGAAGTCATGTGCATAATGCCGCTAACTTAAAACGGTGAAGGAAAACATCGTGAGGAAACCGACATGTACCTAGAATCTTTCGAAGTCATGTGTCATTCACCAACCCGCACTGTGCCAGCGTGGTGGATTATAGCCTTAACTCTCTCCTTGCGAGAGAAGGCCCCGAGTCCCAGGAGTGGAAACATTTAGTGGGCTGTTGATGATGACATGTACCTACTGTACATTTTTTGTATAATTTTGTTTGTTTGTCTGTTTGTTTCGGCTAATCTCTGAAAAGGCTTTATCGATTTTAACAGGACTTTCACCAGCAGATAACTGACATACAAAATCTATCAAAACCTTTAGTGGTGGAGGGACTCTTTGTTGTAGAATCCGCCTAGAGAAGTACCACACCTTTGCCAGTTATTCTACCGCCAAGCAGTAATGAGAAAATACATAGTGATCCGGTTTGAAAGGTAATGTTTTCAATGAAATTACACGACATAGAAATAAAACATCTATAGGGGCTAAGAGCACGTACTTATGTGGTAAGATTTAGTATATAAGCAGATGACAGCGGTAGAGCGATTAGTCTCTCGCCCCGCGTCACTTGTGTATTAAGATCAATATAGTCAGCAGTTTATACAGTGACGTGGTTTCATTTCCTCTCCAGTACCAGTAACACCTACAGTGGTGACCCCGACGTGATCCAGCCCGACGTGATTCAGTGGTGGTTACAGTGGTGACCCCGACGATTGAACAGTGAGTTAAAGAGAAGATTCAGAAGATTTTGTTGGTGTTACTGCGTTAGTAAATTGTTTTCGAATAATGTTTCCGCACGCTGCACCAGTAAGTGGGCAAGTAGGTCAGCAGGGCATGAAAGACGAGCGAACGAATTCCGCTGATTGTGCCCTGGCCGCTATAGGTGTGTCAACTAGACTTCCGGATTTTTGGGTTGACATGCCGCGGTTATGGTTGGCCCAGTTTGAAGCAGTGATGGCATCGCAGAAGCAAGGGGATGGAGGAAAGTTCAACATGGTTATATCAAAATTGGGGAGAGACTCATTCCAGACGCCGGTGAACAACAAGTATACGGCGCTGAAGGACCGACTGCTGCAGGTCTATGAGGATAGTGCTGAGCGACAAGAACTTAGCAACAAGAACAAAATTATAGAGAACACCACGTGCTACGACATCGCTGCTGTGTCCGGGAGTAACGAACAGGTACCCCATTTACCTCTCACGGAGCTAGTCAAGCAGATCAGGAAGCTGGAGTTAGAAGTAGCTTCACTACGCAGTAAGGTTCAAGGCCAAGAACGCGGAAGAAGCCGAAGCAGCCAAAAATGGAGCGAAAATAGGACTGGTTCGCGGAAAAAAAGGGCACCAGGTGATCCAGAGTGGCTGTGCAGATCCCATTTCCGGTTTAAGAAAATTGCTATGCGATGTTAAACAGCCGATAATTGGAGCCGATTGTTCAAGGAATTTTAAGCTGACGGTAGAAAATTAGTACAGAGGATATAGAAAAATAGCAATTATTACGCGTTTGGTATTTTCGATTACGAGATTGACCTTTGGGTTAACTGGCGTAGAACAAATAAATATTGGTGTCAATGACAGCGGTAGTAGTAGTAATAATGCTGAGCAATCAGTTTTGTTTGGTTACTTAGATGACATAACAAATTGGCTCGAAAAATGCAACCTGGCATAAAGAGCATTTGCGTAGGTTATTTGAACGTTTGCAGATATATTACATGGAAGTTGAAATAGGTAAATGTATGTTGAGGAAAGTAAAATAGATTTTTTATGTTACGAAGTCTCGGAAAATGGAATAAGTCCTTTGCCTGACAAAGTCAAGGTTATTCAGGACTATCTCAAACCGGAGACAGTAGAGTAGTTACGCAGGTTTTTGGGTATGTTTAATTTTTATAGAGCATGCATACCAAACGCTGCAAGAGTATAGAGAATTTTTGATAGATATTGACAGACAATGTGCAAGGAAAAGGGACAATATGGGCTATAGAGGCAATTAGAGCGTTGAAAAGTAAGGAAAGCTTACAAAATGCTGCCAAGTAATAGGACCCGGGTCCAGGGGCAAGATTAACCCTTATGACAGACGCGTCAGACATTAGTATAGGCGCGGTATTGCACAGAAGGAAAAGAGTCTTTGGAGAACCCTCGATTATTTTTGCAAAGAATCCCTCGGAATCCCAGGAAAAGTACTGTGTATACGACAAGGAACTTCTGGTGATTTATTCGGGTATTGCAAAGATAGATGTGTATTGTTTATTTAAGAGATTGTATTGTGAGTGACATACGTCACGTAATATAAATCAATAGTCATTAGTGCAAACTAGAACGCTGAGTTAGCAAAGCGGTTCGAAGTCAATATGCCAAGGTTAGCACGGAATTAAAAATGTGCCGAACAAGCGGAAGAGACATGACTGTGACGAGTTGAACGTAATTTTATAGTGTAAACAATTTGTGATATAAGTAGATATGTTTTTTTTTTGGGTTGTTATCTTATGTTATTAGCTTATGTTTTTCTCCTTTTTTAAGAAAGGGGTGTATATAGGGGCTAAGAGCACGTACTTATGTGGTAAGATTTAGTATATAAGCAGATGACAGCGGTAGAGCGATTAGTCTCTCGCCCCGCGTCACTTGTGTATTAAGATCAATATAGTCAGCAGTTTATACAGTGACGTGGTTTCATTTCCTCTCCAGTACCAGTAACACCTACACATCTTAGATATTCTGGGTGACGATCGCAGTGCAGTCCCAGGTAATTATTTGTAATTTTAATGTTCCAATAGCTGAAACCACATACACAGCTAGTAATATATTAATAAAGTGTTATTAATTTAGACAACAGAATACTAGCCCATGTAGAACCCTGACGTAGTCTTTGTCTATCTTTTAGCTTCAAACACAATACCTCCGGCTATAGTTTTCACACGTAAGGCTTGAAATAGCGTCGGCTCTCAAATGGCCGTAAATTGACGGAGAATGTGGAATGGAGTGTTGAGAGGTCGTTGTGTAGACTGACTGATTGCCTCATTGGTGCGCTAATGAGGGGTCAAAATGCTCTGTTTTAGAAATTTTCTTGGCGTCTCAATTTATGTTATTATTTTAGTTTGTAGAGGTAATAAGATTTATGTTTTGCTTTGTCCTGTAAAAAGGGTTTTTTTTACTACAGGAAACATTGTGAGAAAACTACCATGGCATGCGCCTAATGGTAAGAAACAAGCCTGCCTTTAACAGTCAAGTGCCTGTCACCTATTGGAATATGAAGAACCCAAATCACGGAACATAGAAACATTTGCAAATTGCTACTTTGCGGCAGAATAGCTGGCAAAGGTGTGGTACTTCCCAAGGCGGACTACAAAAAGCCCTACTACTACAAAAGTACGTCACGCCTCCCTCATTTGAGTTAACAGAGAAGCCGTTTAGATAGTGTCAAGAAAGCATCATACGTTCCTTAAATCAGGAAAATAATAAAAAATACAAATTAATAAACGAAAGCACGGATACTCTCCCATATTATTTCCTAAAACGTTTTCACAAAAAGATGCGCTTGCGCATACATCTAACCACACAACCGACACTCGACGTCCCTCGTAAGGATATTGAAATATCGTCTCGTAAACGTCCAAAGCCTGAACGAAGGTTAACCGATTCCTCTGAGATTGAAGCCTGTGAAGTATGGCTTCATTTGTCTGCCTTCGATATATCTTTACCAACATCACTGTACACTTTCACAAACCCCATGGAATCCTTAAATCTGCGTATTAAAGGTTGATTTTGTGTTGTATTTATGTTTATTAGTCGCAGATTTGGTTGCAAAAAGATGGTTTGGAAAGGATGTTCAGGACCGCAACGTTATGAGATCTTCCATCGTTTGGGAAAACAAAGATGGCTTTTGATGGCTTTGTGTGATTTAGTGATTCCGATGCGGGATAGCTCGCGGTTCTGTTGTTGTGGTCATCATAATTTAGGGATTGCATTGTTTTGGGCTAAGGAAAATAAAAAGTTGTGAGGAATGCTTGGACAATAATCATAAAGTGTATGGATTGATTTGGACACGTGATGTTGATTTGGTTATTTGTTTGATCTTTTGTGATTTTGGGGAAGACTCTAATCTGACTGTTTGTCAATAGACAGATACTATTATAATTATTGTTACCACAGGTACTGACCAGGGAACATTTATTGTGCTTATTTATTTGCATCCTAATATAGTTTGGATGTGTCCTGCTCAACCACGCCCCAAGCACTAATCGTATCAAATTAAGAGTGAAATACCTAAACCAATATTGGTGGACATTTCTTAAATAACACTATTTATTGTGTTGTGTAAGAAATGTCAATTTTTGATTGCTAAATGAGTTCAAAATCATCTACTTAAACAATTCGATCCTTTGTCAATTAAACGGACGAAACGACGGATCGAAGTAGAACCGGAGTAGGAAGTTGGCGAGTTTATTTCGAAATTATGTTTTTCGTAAAGAGAGAACCTTATAAATAAATAAATAATAAATAAATATTGATGGACAATTCATACACAACATTATCTAACCCTAAACTAAGCAAAGTTTGTATTGATAGCGGCCAGATAGCTGATATAATACTTATATAGTTTTAAATACATACGTATTATACATAGAAAGTTAAATCGTACGCAGACAATATCACAGGCACATACTAGTTTATCAGAAGGTCTTTAGCAGCAGTGATATAACAGGGCAGTGATTAGACTCTTCATATTCAAATGGCTACGTGATAGTGCTCTATTATGGGCAAGCATGTTGCTTACCACCAAGCACAAATATTAGATACTTGTTCCGTCCACTACATATAAAAAGTCGTACAAAAGTAAGTAAACAAAACATTCCAGTGCCCACTTACAAAGTGTAACTCTTTTACCCCCTTCATTTAGTAATGCTCATGCACATGCTCAGGGCACATTCATTCATTTAAATCGATGCTTGCCAGTTATTCTACCGCCCAGCTGTAATGTACAAACATTACTGTGTTCCAGTTTGAAGGGCAATGTTTCCAGTGAAGTTACAGGCCATAGAGATAAAACATCTTATATCTCTTGGTGACGAGCGCAATACAGTGCTAGGTAATGATTTGAATGCTTCATACTCCAATAGCTGAGTGTCACTGTGCTGTTATGGGCAGGCATTACCATGATAATGATCATGATTTACCATGTTATATTACCACGATGGTGCTACCGCGCGTTGCCATATCAATGTTTGTTTCTATGTATAATAAGTATGTATTGTATTTAAAACTATGTAAGTATTATATCAGCTATCTGGCCGCCTTAGCTTTGCTTAGTTTGGGGTCAGATGTTGTGTGTGTGAATTGTCCACCAATGTACGGCGACCGTTATTCTGCAAGTGTGGATAAAAAAAATTTAAACGATTTATCGATATATTTTGTTTTACGAACAAAAAGTGACGAAGATACAATGCTTAGAAGTTTCGAGTGACGTCATGTCTATTATTTTTAAGTGTGACGTGACAACCCTCCGGTTTGATACATCAGAGTATGTGGAGTGGGACCTGCAGAAGTTTGATGATCTTACGTAAATATTTATTTCTTTGTCGATTTTTCATAATTTGACAAAACAAAAAATACGTCTCCCATATTTTTTGATAACTTAGCTGACGGACTAATTTGAATGGCATATTAGTGACCCATTGATCATCCCAATTGACGTACCTTAAGTTCTCAAATGCTAATCAATTGCTTGGGATTATTACTCTTAAAGCACTATTCGTACCATAAAGGAAAAAGTTAGTATTTATCGCAGAATTTATTGTATTGTATTGTACAGGTATTGTATAGTTTTGTTTTGTCCGTCTGTCTATTTCTCGTTAAAAAGGCTTTAGTGTTCGATTGTAAAACGTTTATTAGAACTGAGTAATAAATGTTACGAGGTATGGAACGTTAAATATGAAGTTGAAAATTTACTTTTTCACGTACAACAGTATAGGTACGTTAGAATGCGCGTATACCAGCGTAGCGTATAGATGAAGTATTCAAATCACTGCACTACACTGCACTCATTAGACACGTAGATATGTTTTTTTTTAAATAAAGAGTTACGAGACGAGGAGGACATGTGCGTGATGGTAAGCAACATGCCTGCCACATGACAGCACAGTGACACGCAGCTATTGGAACATGAAGAGTCCAAATCATTACCTCGCACTGCACTGCGCTCGTCATCCAGAGATCTAAGATGTTATATCTCTAAGCCCTGTAATTTCTTTGGAAACATTGCCCTTCAAACCGGAACACAGTAATGTTTGCACATTACTGCTTGGCGGTAGAATAACTGGCAAAGGTATGGTACTTCCCCAGGCGGACTCTGTTAAGAGTCCTACCACTACTAGATAGATAGAAACCCTTTATTATCCCCAATATAAAACATAAAAAAACAAAGAGACTTAGACAAAACTATTGAATCGAGTGGCGACCTTATCGCTAACACCGATCTCTTCCAGGTAACCGAATCTTTACTTTTTTACTCATTACCCGGAGATTTAACATTAATAATCTGCCTTGTAATTTTCCTGGAAACATTGCTCTTCAATCAATCAGTCAATAACCAAGCGGAAATACGATATGGCTAGCAAATTACAACTCGGTGGTAGAAAAATGGCATTGGTAATGTGACGAAGCAATTAAATAAAAATTTATTAGATTGTGATTCTGTCCTGTGTTACCCTAGTAATATTATATGTAAACGCCAATGCTGGGATGTTGGTATGTTTGGATGTCTGTTGCTCAATCACGTTCTAACGTTTGAAAGGATTGGGCTAAAATTCGGAACACAGTTAAATTATAGTCTGATAGAACACATAGACTACGGGTAAAGCTATTGTTTACAATATAATACACACTTCCATCTGTAGGTATGTATTTCTTTAAAAGAGGTCCCCACAAAAAAAAAACATTAAAAGCATATTGGTTGAAAGATATAAGACCTAGATTCCAAAATATCATTAGTAAATCAAATGGAATGCATTTCTGACAAGCTCATTCCCGTGCCATCCCAGCAGGGAGTGCTACTGCTGGTCTTCGATCGACGGAACACAATAGGAATATTTACGAACCGATCCCGTGATAGCCCCCGGCCGATGTTACTGACACATTGGATGTAGACACGCTAAGATCGAAATTATACTAATAAAAGTTATAAATATATCACTTGCAGTACTCCGCGGGTTTACTTGCGTGGTTCCTGTTCCCGTTATTTCCTGGGGTAAAAAGTAGTCTACGTGTTATTAAAGACAGTAATCTAACTGCATTTTAGATCTCAACTCGATGTGTTTAGAGCTTAAGACGTGATTGAGAAACAACATCCTTAATTTTAACATTTATAATATTAGTACTTAGCTTATTATTAAGTTACGGCTGGTCTAGTCGGGAAAACGGCGCCTGCCGATCCGGAGACCCCGGGTTCAAACCCCACACGCACCACTGTCTTTTCGAAGTCATGTGCGTAATGCCGCTAACTTAAAACGGTGAAGGAAAACATGGTGAGGAAACCGACATGTACCTAGAATCTTTCGAAGTCATGTGTCATCCACCAACCCGCACTGGGCCTAAACTCTCTCCTTGCGAGAGAAGGCTCCGAGTCCCAGCAGTGGGAACATTTAGTGGGCTGTTGATGTGATGTGATTAGGACTAGCTGCGGATTGGACTCACCCACGACTCACCTAACTTTTGGGAATTTTGAATGTTATACCTATTTATTTTATTACGATTTTTGCAACTACCGAAAACTCCGGAGTCCGTGACTTTTGTCCTTTGTCTTTGGCCCGGTTCACACGGCGCGGCCGCCAACCGCGCCCGCGCGCGGGCTCGGCGCCGCACCGCGCGACGGTTTTGTTTCAATAATCAAGAGACCGCAGGTTTTCGCGGTTTCTGTTCCGGAAAGCTACTGCGCAAGAATTGCGCGCAGCCACGCGGGCGCCGCGCGGCTGCCGCAGCCGCCGCGGCTGTAAACCGCGTCGTGTGTATTGAATTTAATTTTATATGGAAATCTGCCGCGCCCGCGCGCGGGCGCGGTTGGCAGCCGCGCCGTGTGAATCGTCTCTTTTCTTTTTTTTAGAGAGCGGAGGGAATATTTTCGATCTAATATGAATGTTCTACTAAAATTATAAAGCTGAAGACGATTTTGTTTGAACGCGTTAATTTCAGGAACTACTGGACCGATTTCAAAAAATCTTTCACCGTTGAATATGTACGTGATCCCTGAGAGCTATATCAGAGGCTATATCATGTACCATAGGGGAAGCCGGGACGGACCGCTAGTGTTTAAATAACTGTGTGGCACTATGGTATTGTGGGCAACCGTGTTGCTTACCATTAGGTGGACGTAATGCTCGTCGTGCGTAAAACGGTGAAGGAAAACATCGTGAAGAAACCGACATGTACCTAGAATCTTTCGAAGTCATGTGTCATCCGCCAACCCGCAATGGGCCAGCGTGGTGGATTATTGTCTAAACTCTCTTCTTGCGAGAGAAGGCCCCGAGTCCCAGCAGTGGGAACGTTTAGTGGGCTGTTGATGATGATGATGATGATGAATGGTCGTCATGTCAATCCTTCAAATAAAAAAGATGCCTATTATTATCAGAATGCTGGCTTTTATTTGGTCCAATATAAAATACTTATAAGCATTGACATTCAGCGACCAACAACGCTTTATGTATTATATATTGATATAATAGTCGTGGTAATCTCCCCAGCCTGTTGGGCACGCTTCCTACTGGTAGTAGGCGTTATCATCTTAATTGTCTTCAAACGTTTATTGGTTGGATAATTCAGTTGTGCTTAGTAGATACAAATAGTTATTTAAGTACAATAATAATAATAATTTACTTGTTTCGTGACCAAATAGGTGAATATAATGTATACATTAATACTTAAAAAAACTGAACTATCATCATATGTACCCTAATTTATTATTATAGAATGTAGTAGTATGGTAACTCACGTGTAATGAGGTCGGTCAATCCGACTAGAGTTTCGGCCGCGTCCGGCGGCCTTTTTCAATCAATATGTGTAACAACCACGTTAATTTTAATACTAAAATAGTAGTATGGTGTTGTTCTCCTTGTGGTTTTGTTAATAAAGGCTCTGCCCGTAAAAAAGTAGCTATTTTTAGTGCTTTCAAATGTCGAGCCTACAGAGAAGCATTAAGACAATTTCCCTTGTTCCCATATTATAAGCATCATACAAGATTTAGCCACCTGAAAAAGTCCTGTGTGATGTTCAAATTTGAGTTCAAATAGAGTAAGTTTTAAAATCTATATTCCCTTGTTCCGTTCAGAGAACAGCGACATACTCGCAGCCTAGTGGTAAGTGGTGGCTGCACACATGCGCCGGTTTGTTCAAGTAATGGACGATGCCAGGACCAAGCCTCTATGGACAGGGGAAGCGTGGAGAGGAACTTTTTATTTTTGATGGGAAAACTTATTAAGGTAGGTGGTAGCTTCTTTTTAACTTCGTTCTTGTTTAACGTCTTCTTTTGTTTTTTTTCTTCTTTAACTTTTTTTCTTATTTTCTATAGGTGCATACATGTGGCTATGCTGTTATGGGCTGACGTGTTGCTTACCATCCGGTGTACATCTTGTCACGTTATAATAAAAGGTGCGTTGGACATTTTTTATACATGAAACTCACTTTTTTTTTATATATATAGAAAACTTACGATACTGTAACCGTTACTGACACCGCTGAATTTAACTAAATATAAACAAAATATACTTATACTGTGTTAAAGCTGTTCATGTTTTCATTTCTGTTGGCACTTCCACAAAGCCATTGTTTTTTCATTGGGACAGAGCGTAAATTAAGAAAACACAACTAGGTATTTTAATCAAACAAAGTTATTTATGTATATTGTTTTATCGATAGGTTTGTAGATACTTGACCATCTATCTCGTCTGATGTTAAACTACGGTGCAGTATACGATGCCGCGGGCATTACTTTGAAGAAAACTATTAATTTTTTACGTATTTTGCTAAACTACTTAGTATTATTAATCGTAGCATTTGAACTGTGCTTGTATGGATCGCGAATCTGTTGACATTGAGTAAAATGCAACGAGACTAGATAGAATAATAATTTACGGGAGGCAGCTGTTTGCATTAGGATACGTAAAGACAAGGGCTGCGTGTATGGTAGAGACAGGTCCTATGATGCATGTCACTGACGCGAATTCACAGGCTTTCGCCATCCAAAAAGTGTATCTTTAGTTACATTACCATGTCAGCAATGTAAATAAAGAAGTTATATCCTTAAAAAAATAACTATCGTAAACTCATCTCCACTGATCTCTGTTCTCCCTAACCGCGTACCACAGAAGTCCTGTATCTTCACAAACTGGCCACTGGAAGCCACTGTGTCCTTCTGGGAAGCGTCACGGGCCCTCTAAGTAGACCTATGATCATTATTTGAACAAATTAACACTTTACACTACTTCGCTTGTTGGACTTCCTGTCTGTTTCCTTATTGGGGCGGGCTTAGAACTAGACCAAGTTTGTACTCAAATATTGAATTGACTTTCTTTTTAGATGGCAAAATGGAGAATTGTATTTAAAGTTGTCGTTTGTACGACAAGCCTTTTCGAAGTGAAAAGTTATTTTGGCGCACCTCATACAGATCTTTCGTGGGCTGTGAATTGAACTCAAGCGCCACGTTCCTAAATGATAGAAATGTTTGGATAAACTCGGATGATTTAGATGGCCATAGTCATGGCCAAGCTAATTTAGATTGGCCATCTAGAAATGCGTCAGCAATTCCCATTGGCCATGACCACAACTGAAACTGACTGATGAAAACTGAAACCTTAGAATTTTAATGATATTTTTATGAGACTGATGGGTGATGTGGCACAATACTCACAAAATCAAAGAAACTACTTCACCCATCCAAAAAGTGTCTTACGATCATGTCCAACTCCGCTTCTCCACGCCGCTCTAACGCTACGTAGCTTTGCTACATTAGCATGTCGGTGATACGGTCATTTGATCCTACCAAAAGTGTTCAACGCAAGTACAACACTTTTCACAAAAAAAAATTGGCGGCCATAGGGACGGCCGATAGAAGTGAAAACGAATAGCTCGGAATTTGATAGCTCACTTTGGAAACTACGCAGTGAAACCCGAGGTAGTGGTCATGAGCATGGCCAATGGGAATTACTGACGCATTTCTAGATGGCCAATGGCCATGATTCTGAGTTTACCCAAAGACTTCTAATCATTTTAATCATTCTAATCATTCCCAAGCGTGACGCTAGAATTCAATTCACAGCCCACGAAAAATCTGTCTATAGCGCGCCAAAATAAGTTTTCACTTCCAAAAACATTTAACGGGCCGCGTTGATGTGTATAGTGCATGCACAGATGCCTGGAAGAGAAAATGCAGTAAGACCGCCAGTTTAAATGTTAAGCTTTTAACAGCTCTTAAGTTTTTTTTGTCTTGTAATAGTATCGCACCTCACGGGGACCTTCACGTACTACGCTGACGACACCGACGACGCCATCGGCCGGTTCGTGCGGCGAGCGTTGGCTGCGTCACCGAAGACCATCCGAGACTTCAACCTGCAGATGGCCATCAGGGACAGAAATGCGGCCGTTGTGGTGGCTCTGGGCCGGGAGGAGGCGGCTTAGGCAAATTATGAAGTTGAGTCTATTACTAGCGGAATCCCAACCGGTAGTGATCGGCTCAATAGACGAGCACTAGAATTAGGTTTATTTGCAATGTTCCCCCTATTTTCCTCTTCTTCTCCTAATCCAAGACATATTATGTAAAAAAAATGGTTGTCTGTAAAGTCGGGTTACTGACGTTAGTTGAACGTGACAACTTCAACTACGCCTTAGAGCGAGGTAACGCCGGCGGCGAGGTAACGGCGGTAACGTTACATGACGTCATGTTTTGCGGGCGTGCAGCCGGCTTCATCGAATTATAAGACGTTGTCATGTCAAAAAAAGAATTGAAATGACAAAGATCACGGACCCCGGTGTCTGTGGCGTGGCTAATATAAATAAAATAAAATAAATACTATCGGTCGGTTCCGGCTTCGCTCGTGGTAGGTACATAATAGGTAAATGTAGGCTATAGCACTAAGATATCACTTACTTACATATTATTATCCAGCGGTGAAAGTATATTTGAAATCGGTCCAGTAGTTCCTGCTCCTTTATAATTATTTATAATATATATTAATATTGCTTTATAGTAGTGGTAGGACTCTTGGCAGAGTCCGTCTGGAGAACGACCACACCTCTGCCAGTTATGCAAGTCTACCGCCAAGCAGTAATGAAACATTACTGTGTTCCGGTTTGAAGGGCAATGTTTCCAGTGAAATTACAGGGTTTAGAGATAGAACAACTTAGATCTCTGGGTGACGAGCGCAGTGCAGCGCTAGGTAATGATTTGGACTCTTCATGTTCCAATAGCTGCGTGTCACTGTGCTTTTATGTGGCAGGCATGTTGCTTACCATCAGGCACATGTCCTGCTCGTCTCGTCACTCTTTATTTAAAAAAAATGATAATTTGTAATATTCAATTCTTATGTAATTACTAATATTAAGAATATTTTTTTTTCCACTTTTATAGGTTTACACTTGACCGCAATCTCGCTTGATTATATTAATTTTCTTAATTCGTAGTTATTATCTTGCCAACAACACGAAGAATAGACTACTTTATTGTCTAAATTGTCGTCTATGCCACATCTCGGCCGAGCCACGAACCCCGAAAGCATCTGACGAGCAAACACGAAATTCTAACACTCGGCTAACAAGCGCTAAACCACCGGCCGATCTAATTCCACTCTTTATCTAACAATTATCGGGAAACAAGCGAGCTCGAGAGGAGAGCGAGGGTCGGAACCCACCGCGATTTGTTTTGCCATTTCAGCACACACATTTTTAAAATCGACTTCAATAAAAGTATGACGTTCCTAATTCGGTTGTATGTTTTTTGTATGTACATATGTTATGCGTTATGCGATAGCTCCGTCTCCGTCGATTGTGAATTAATTTTGATGATTATTCTTTTGTTTTTTTTTTTTTTTTTTTTTTAATAGGGCAGAGCCTTTATTAACAAAACTAAAATACAATGAGAACTACACTACGCTACATACCTAACAACTACTTACACTAAGCACACCTGAATCATCCATAGACCAAATGAAGGTCTACAGATAATCAAGATGTTCAAGCCCACTACCAATCGGAAGCGTACCCAGCATGCTGGCGGCATTACCACGCTGAATGGCAATGCTTATGCGTTGGGCCAAATAAACGCCAGCATTTTGGTCACTCGTCGCATCGACCAAGCGTTCGGAAAGGCTTTTGAAGATGAGGTGAGCTCCCGGCCCCCACGGACCCAATGTCTCAACCCCAAAGGGCTCAAATATGTAACCTTTTGTTTGATTGAGAATATTTCAGATGTAAATTTTATACATCTGAAATATCTTAATATCTTCAATTTAATTAATAGTAATATTAGGTTTCGTATATATTTTACTGAAATCAGTGAGCCATCTCAATGTTTGATATATCAACAAAAATCTAAAATTTGTTTACATTAACGACGTATTTGTACTACCTCCATGTTTCACTGGAATAGTAAGTATGTTTAGTTGATTTCACAAAAACAAAATTATACACAGTGTCAGAAAATGCATAGTACAGAAAGCAAAGTTAAGTTGATACGATATTAATTTGTTGCTCAATCATAGCTGAACAACAAATCGCACATCTAGATCTAAAGGGGGTCAACTCAAAAATCGACCAAATCGAGTTAAGTATACCATCGCATTCTCGAGTGAAAAACCAATCTACCAACAAAACAGGTTTAAAAATATCTCTGCTATTCGATGCTAGATGGCGCCGAATCTCCCTTTTGTTGAAAGAGTGGCTCCTGCTTACCTCCCACCAAAACAGGGATATTGCTAGTTGTAATCAAAAATACAAGCGAAGTTGTACACAATTTAAAATTATTCAAAGTTGTACCTGCAGTGTTGACATTTTCAATAGTATTTATTTTGAGTTAACGTTTTGTAGGTGGTTAGTGCTGAGTGAATTGATACAACATTTTGAGTTGAACCCGTATTGCTGGCAAGCTCAGTAGTTTTTTTATTTTTATTTTGAATTGTTGCCATATTGATGAATCGTTTTTGAATTTTGAGTTACCTCTGTATTGCTGAGTTATATTTTAAGCGCTTATATTACTTCTAAAAACTTACCTAAATACAATTCTTTTGCTAACAGCTATAACGATCTCTTTAAATTATTACTTTTCTTTGTCGCCCTTAAATTTAATGGATTTGTTTTGACTTTACTGCAAATTTTTGAGTTAGCTCCCTTTATATGGTATTCTCCAAATATTACTTTACAATATCGCTAATGGGGTCATAAATGCTAAATTTAAGGCTATTTACATAACTTTGGTGCACATAGTCCTTTAATTAAATATAATAAGTATTGCCCCTTCTCAGGAAAACAATGAGATGTGGTCGGTTCTTAGTAAATACGTTGGAAGAAATGGGTAAAGAAAACATCACTCCTCTCATCATTTCTACACATGAAACAAGGGATAAAGACATCATCACTCCTTCCATAATTTCTACATAACATGAAACACTGGAAGATGTCTTGAAATTAACGTCAACTAGTGATGAAGTCTGATCTCAAGAAACTCGTCCCATCATAATATTGGTTGTTACATTATCTATTCCCTGCACGTCTAAGCAACAAAATTCTGGCACACATTTTTTTAATTTATTTAACAATTGTAATAAATATTTTTCACCAATCCAGAGCGACGAAAGTGATATTGATGACTCCGATAAGGATTCTAATTTTCTATTGGCTCACAAAAATAAACTTTCACCTAAGATCATACCAATCTGTTTCTAAGTCTAAGAAAAATGTAAAAAAAAGGAAGAGACCACTCTGTGGAGAAAAATATAGACTAATATGTAAAGATAAGCTTGACGAAATTTCAAGCCAACATGTTTTAATGCATTTTGGGAGATCCGCAACCTTGAAAGGCAAAAAGAGAGTTTATAGTTTGACACTCGCTACAAATAAAGCCTAAATAGTGGTTTTGTTGTGCACAAAATTTAACAGCCCTCAATACTTCCTTTTATTTTGAAGTTAATGGGTCCATAACAAGAGTATCTAATGTTTATAAGAAAGATAAATATTATACAATTATAATTGACATAAGAGACTTAAGATTAAGGTTTAAGAGTACTGTTATTATTAATACTACTTGTGTTTTTGCTAATTCATCATCCTGCAAACCCTGTATTGCTGGTCACAAATTAATATATTGCTCGAACTAATTATAAATAATACAGATTTTTATTGAGTTTTAAATATCTAGTTATTCTTTTTCTTCTTCTTTGGTTCATCAAAAGAGAGCTAACTAAGAACTTGATTCAACAACACAGGCTCAACTCAAAATAACAAAAAAAAATTACAAACATTGGTTAGCAACAAGGAAACAACTCAGAAAATCCAATTATTAGCCGCAACACATGAAAAAAACACGAGTTTCCTGTAACATACTTGTTCTAGCTGCGTTTAAAATCATAACTTCTAATCAGAACACTTCTGTCGTGCATTAGGACACAGTAATCAGTTTTTCGCGTTTTCTGAAAAAAGTGTTTTTTTGAGTTGACCCCCTTTAGATCTAGATGTGCGAAATATTAAAATGATGGACGGATTAGATTGAAATGTTGCAATACAGATCATAGTATGGAATAGCACATTCGCTATTTAGTATATAAGTAATGATTTGAAAAACTACAACTACTTTGACATTTTTTATTCATGTATTTTGACGTGACAACGTCTTATAAATTGGTTTGCCGGGTGACACTTCAAGAAACTGCGTTACGCTCCGCTCACGTTATGCGCTCACAATGAGAGCGAGTGAGAGGGACGCGTGCCTTTCACTTTTTATGTCTGTCTCTCTCGCTCTTAGGCGGGCTAACCACTCAAAGTCGTTGTCACGTAAAACTTTCGCCCGTATACCGACTTTACAGGCAACCAATTTTTTTTATTAAAATATTATTAGGAATGCACTTGATATTGGTAACAAAATAAAGATTTGACTTTAATGCAATGTGTAGGTACATACAGTGAACGTAAGTGTACTATTGTTAAATTATTTGGTAACGTTTTTTTATAATCTTGCCAGTCATTAGGCGGTATTAAGCATACCTAAAAACATCATTTTATCATATTTTGCAAATCCATTTTGTTATACAATAAGTAAATAATAATAATTGTTTTCATTTCAATATTGTGGGAAAATTACGGAGACTATAACTACACGCTACACGGGTAAAACCGAGGGGCCACCGTTAGTAAAAGATAAAATAGTAAAACAAGCGTCGCGATTTAAATGCCGCCTTAGTGAGTCTGACCCTAATAGCTTATGGGTGATAATCACGGTAGCCAACATGGAATTGGACCGTTTTTGTGTGTAATATTGGTAGCTTTGTTAGCTATTGTCTACCTCGAGTACGAGCCAAAGTAGTGTTGTTTTAAGAAGTAGTATTTATGAGAATACTGAGAAGTGAGAACGAGGGATTTTTTAAAGTTGGACACATTAACTAAGTATTTCTTTTGCGGCGTTTGACAAAAAATATGAAAGGATTTTGTACGATTTACGCTGACGCAGATCTCTGGGTGACGAGCGATGTGCAGTGCTAGGTAATGATTTGGACTCTTCATGTTCCAGTAGCTGCGTGTCACTGTGCTGTTATGTGGCAGGCAGATTGCTTACCATCAGGCACATGTCCTGCTCGTCTCGTCATTTTTCATTTCAAAAAAAAAGTTTGCCTGCAAAGCCGTTGGTCGTGGGTTCGACTCCCACCCAGTGCAAATATTGGTGGTATGAATAAAAATAGTTGCTTTGTTTAGAAGTAGGTGGTGTTGTGTGAGTGTCTACCAACGTTTATTTGCAATTCACCTTTAATACAAAGAAAAATCAAAATCGGTTTTAGGTACATTCGGGAGCACACCCAAACACATAGATATACACACACAGACACGTCAAGCTTAAACATCTCGTTATTTCTGCGTCAAGAGTTTAAAATAATACCGAAGATTAGATATAAACAAAAGATACAATCATGGAATTTAACATAAGATAATGCAACATTACTTATAAGACACACACGCGAGCGAGTATTCCCACGAATATTGTTCGAACTCGCGATGTGACAGATGTCATCAGAATGTCAATACGTCAAGACAAGGCAGCTTGTTTGGCAATCGTATTAGCGTTGAGAAATTGAGATAAGTATGTATTGATCACCCATTGTATTGGACCTTCTGTCAAAGAACACGTGAAAAATTGTCAATGTTGAAATACACAGAGAACGTATGAAGTAAGTACATCATTTGTATTACACTTGTACTATATTTTCTCTTTTAAATATAATAACAATACGAATATAATAATGGAACACTTTCTCTGTGTCAGTTTCTATAATATTATATATAGCATTAGACAGTCTTTCTCTGAGGTCCCGAAGAAGTCTATTCAGTTCTCTGCCAACAAAAATCTCTTATATGCTCTCACGTCCGAATTCTTGGCATTCCTATCGAACCATTAGATCGTACAACCGACCAACTATCTGTGCACTTGGATCAATGAAAGAACTACTTTTGTAACCTATTTACTAGAAATCGTTAAGATGAAGCTCCACAGTGCAACCACAAATAAAACTTTGTCGCTCTGTAACTACGATTAATGGTCACAGATTATAGGCACAAAGCCTGTACAGATGTGGCGGTTCATTGAAATCCTCACAAAAGACAGTTTACACGGGTTGTATAGTAAAACATTGTCACAATGCAATGGCTTCGAATCGACAGTATTGTGGTACAGTTAATGCCCTAATTAATAATGTTGAACTAGTTGGTTAACATTTATCTATGTCGTTGGTCTTGATTGAAAGGTGAGGACGCTTGTTGGTCCCAGGAACGTTGTAGGCATCAACCTAGTTTAGGAACTTGTGATTATGGGAAGTGTGGAGGGATAAAATAATTCATCTTTAGCTGGATAATTTTAAGAATTGAATCATTTGACAGTTGCAAAGTAACAAAACCCGTAGTTTGTTCTACTTAGTAGCTGCATCAAAGCTATGACAAACGGTTTTTTTGATCTCCCGGATCCCTAGATATGATAAATATCTTCTTTCGTGCTTCTTGTGGATTACTTTTTCTAATTTATTTGCTCAAAAATACCAAAGCTAAGAATAAGGTAAAAGAATATAATGTAAAGAGGCATGAGCGAGTCTAAACTATCTGATGACAATGTTGTTTATAGAGTGAAGCAATGAAGTAAAAGTGGATAAGCTGACCACCTTCCGGGTAAGGTCTTCAAAGTAAGAAAGAAGGATGTATCTTTGTTGCCACCGACCAGCAATAGATTTGAGCATGTCACTATTTGGCGTCATACAGATATTTGTATGATTCTCCTTGTATATACCCTATTCTCCCAAGCGTCGAGATGTCACATCCTTTTAACAAGCCGCCGTCACCGGTCGTCAATCAACGCACCAAAATAATAATAAAACCTGACACATGCCCGTCAAAAGTTGCCCCAAATCGCATCGGGCCCGATGACCCGAACTAACGACTCAGACCAAAATCCCGAGCAATTTGTTTTGTCCGAGCGACGAACGCTCACAAAGACTCCGTTCCAAAAACGGACATAACCCTCCAAACTCTATCACTACAATGTCTCGAAATGTTTTCTAAGACGTCACATCACAATACCTTCTAAAATAAACTATCATATAATATCAATAATGCGTACGGACACATGTATTTTAAATACGTATTATGTGAAACCTGTTAATGTTTCCAGGGGTCCGGTTGACCAGTACCTTGCTGATTCGAATTCCCATGCTACTGTCGCTTCCCCGTCGCACGACAAAGGGTTCTATCGATTGTTCCGTGAAACAGTTGCACGTTAAATCGTTGTGACGTGTATTTTCATAGTTATGACGCGAGCGTGACGTGTTATGTGAAATGATTTGAATTTAAATGGATTTAGATCAACGTGACGCTCAGCGATTGATTCTAACATGTCTTCAAGTTAACAATGGTACCTACTCTTTGTGAGTTATGCCAAGAAATAAAATCAATTAATAGATATTTTTAACTAAATTCTAATTTTCTAACAGATAAATGACTTACCCTTACAAACATATTTATTCTATTAAATATTCTACATATTCCATTAAAAAGTAGGTTGTCGATAGCATTATTAAATTGATATAACTATAACCTTTTTCATCTGCTAGTACTTATATTATAACAGTATGGCGATCTAATGCATCCAGATATGCTTCATGAATGCTACCTGATATGCTCTGTGCGTTAAGTATAGTTAATTAATACGTTTAGGTAAGGAGGGTAAGATTAGCGCTTTCTGCGCTAATCCATAGTTGGGTGGGCAATAAAAGCTATATAGGGCCATATACAAAAACTTCTTTGAAAAAAAAATAGTCTACAAAGGAGCAACACATCCAGGATTCTGAAAACTCCGTACTACTTTGGCATCGTGACGGTGTATTTATTTAGAAAAATTAAAAATGTTTAATCAGATATTTGTATAATAATGTACATGTACATTGTACATTTTCTAACTAGCGACATAATTTTTTTTCTTAAAACCTGAGTTTATATTCAAAATCTTAGTGCTAAAGTTCTGACCCGCATACTTAAGACTAAGACCACATACTTAAGCAAATAGCGAACACGCTACACGACACTTTACGTCTTACCACAAGCTTTCTTCAATTGTTTGTGCTTGTGTCATAAATTTCTCATACGAGTGGTACTTTCGTCCTCTTGGTCGTCCTCACATCCAATTCTTGGGTCCATACCATTAGCTCTTTCTGCGATAACTGTTAAATCCATTTGAGGTAAATGACTTTGTGCACTGCGAATGTGAACCATATCCCTCAGCGATAAGACTTGGGGTCGTTGGACGTGAAACATTGACTGTCAATTGTCTCGTGAAAACATCGCAATTAGGTCCAAAATGGTACAGGCCTTGTACCTGTTTGAAATCATAAAAGACACGCATCATTCGCCCTGCGCCTTATAACTCGAGCCATTGTGCTAAAGTTATTAAACGTCCCTTCAATCAACTTTTACGAGCCATATCACATAAAAATATTTAACTATTTGTTTGCAGATAATATTAACTACATGCATTATGAAAGTTTCCTCTATAAGCCAATTTCAACCGTAACTCTGTGTTGTTAGTTGTAAAATGGAATGGCAATGACGGGTATAGAAAGCCCTACGCAACGATTGTCCGGTTCAATTAATTACGACCAATATTAGTTTTGTATGAATTGCAAAGTTGTAAAAGTGTTTCATCAGTGATTTAATCTTTGTCAAAGGATCTCGTTCTCTTTTTAGTTGTTCATAGACATCTCTTTAGGAATCACTTCTTGAATGTCTACAAATTCATACTTCTATGGGACACATCATGCAGTTCTATGGGCGTGTATTTGTCGATGTAGTTCAGAAGGATACCAATGGGGAAATAGGACTGGGCAGGTCACGTCTGTCGTACAAAAATAAAAACCACCACTAACTGGGTTCCAGCGGGTAAAAAGCCACCAAAAAGAAGTAGAAAGACGAGGACCTCGTAGGACGAAGACCCTTATGATACGTTAAGGATTTGATCACAATTACCCCCGAAAGAGAACATTAAATTGAGACCATTGGGCAACTCTGGCAAATAGGTAATGCTAAAACATTCTTATAATGGGCTACTGGAAATGTGTACATACTATAATATGTATAATAAAGTAGCCAAGTGCGAGTTGGACTCGCCCATGAAGGGTTCCGTTCCAGCAAGTAACATAATATACATAGTACACATAGTTCTTGTAGTTCGTTGTAACTTTGATCGAAGTTTTAATAATAGTGTATTTATGACGTACTAAAAAAAAACTACTCATCAGATCGAGTTCAAACTAATTTTCGTTGGTAGTTTTCATGATAATGTACATCATATATTTTTTTTAGATTTCTCATTCTCTTACTTTAGAAGTTAGAGGGGGGGGGGGGGACACACATTTTACCACTTTGGAAGCGTCTCTCGCGCAAGTTATTCAGTGTAGACAAAAATTATATTAGAAACCTCAACATCAATTTTTAAGACCTATCGATGGACAACCCACACGTGTAGGTTTGATGAAAAAAAAATTTTTGAGCCTCAGTTCTCAGGGCACCCCTAATTTTTGTTTTTTTTTTAAACTTTTGTAAAAATCTTAATGCGGTTCACAGAATACATCTACGTACCAAGTTTCAACAGTGTAGTTCTCATAGTTTCGGCAAAAAGTGGCTGTGACATACGGACGGACAGACAGACAGACAGACAGACAGACATGACGAATCTATAAGGGTTCCGTTTTTACGTTTTACGGAACCCTAAAAATGGTGTTTAATTGAAAATAATAATTCAAGTATTGCTTTCCACGTAACCCTGTAAAAGATCAATCAAATTTAACAAAAGAAGTATCAAAGCCATCAACAGATTAAAGCTAAACAACAAAAAGGTTTATTAAATCTCTTGATCCTCTAAACAAAGAGGCGTCATAAAGACAAATGTTCCAAGCAATAAACTGCCTATTGTCCATTGTTCTTTTGAAGTAAATGAGATAAAAACTGGATAACGCCGCTTAACTGATTCGGAGACATCTCAAGACATACATCAAACTACAACTGTTGCATTCACTCGTCATTGATGATGGTAAACCATCAAATCCATCCATAAACCATCAAACTATCATCACGGCCGATTTTGTTTTATAAAATATGGAGATTACATGTTTCATCCTTAGAGTAAAAAGAATAATGTGTCTGAGGTATTACTTTTCCATAAACAGTTCATTATTCTCATTGTTGGAACTTAGGGTCTTCTCTCATGAAGAGAGAGTTAAAGCCAGAATTCACCACGGAGTGTGGATTGACGAATGCCGCGTTTTCTCGAAAGATTCTTAGAATATTTCAGTTTCCTAACGATGTACTCCCTTACCTTTATCGGACTATATCGCCAATAGCCACTAGTACGTGTGTCAGCGTTTTACTACAACTCACCTGATAGAAAGTTATGACACAGTCTAAAAACACGCATGATGAAATTACCTTAATTCTAGCCTTTAAGAGTTCTGGATCCGATCCCGGTGATTGGATCTTAAAAAGGAAACACCGAGACTGGCAGAGCATTCCACTCTTCAACAGGAATAACTAAGCACAGATCCACTCTTGTATGGGGTCCTGTTCACACTTTTGGGATGGGTTGGTTAAGTTCCTGCTGGAGGCTCTAGAATAGTTCTAGAAATGTGCAAAAAGGCTCATAGGCGCCGACACCTTTGTCCGAGAAAGGCTTCAAAGTCTTAAACAGAGAAATGACAGGGCTTAAAGATATAACATCTTAGATCTCTGGGTGACGAGCGCAGTGCAGTGCTAGGTAATGATTTGGATTTTTCATGTTCCTATAGCTGCGTGTCACTGTGCTGTTATGTGGAAGGCATGTTGCTTAGCATCAGGCACATGACTTGCTCGTCTCGTCACTCTTTATTTAAAAAAAAAACATTGCCGCAATAACTCGCGAATCTGTATGAACTAATAAAATAACATAAAAAAATCTTTCGAATATGTTAGTTCTGCTCTAAATTCTAAATAATAACACATTTTAATAGTTTTAGTTGAACAGTAAACACAGTCCGGCCGGCGTTCCATTACCATCGATCAGTGACCGACAGACGCACAAAGGGACACTCCTTGCCCTCGCTATCGCATCGCGATAAGCTCCCTGAGACTTACAATCATCTCCGCTTACACATCACTAATGCGCGTAAGGAACTTTGAGCCTACGATAAGTTTTGTTGTTTCATACGTTACAATATTTAACTTTACATTTTTTACAACAGATAGTCCATTTTCAAGTGAATTATGCATCAGTTTTTAGCGGCGTTGAGCATATTTTTTAATGTATTTTACTTGGTTTTGTTTTGGCAAATTTCAATATAGTCCGAGATCCCAGAGCTCCCAGACGTCACCTATTTTCTGATGAATGAAATGTGGACGATTGAGTAGAGTTAGTAAGTACTAAGAACACATGCTTACTCGCTAACTTGCTTAGACGGCCAATTTTGTGATATGGGGTAATGAAAGTACATACAAACATTACTTATGATGGGGATTAGGGGATGATTGGCCCCTTAGATTGGTCTGTCTTTTTGGAAAAAGCTTAAAAATAGTTGTCTGACGAATATATTTACAAATAGAGCATGAGAATTTAAGTGAAGTTAAATTATTATTTTGGAGTTGTTAAGCAAAACGGCCGACGGAAAGTGTCTGGGAGTATTATTGAGGCCTCGTTTTATGGATATTGCCTACAACATACGTGAAAATCACTTATTAGAAAATACGTGAAGTAGGTAAGTAATGTTTGTATGTACCTTCATTGCCCCATATCTCAAAATTGGCCGTCTAAGCAAGTTAGCGAGTAAGCATGTGTTCTTAGTACTTACTAACTCTACTCAATCGTCCACATTTCATTCATCAGAAAATAGGTGACGTCTGGCAGCTCTGGGTTCTTACTCTAATAGTACGTATATATTATTAAGTGTATATTTATCATTGTAACAATGCACACAGCGTGCGCTTTTTGGTAGCAAACTCATTCATCTGGTTTGCGACATCGACAAGATAACAGACTGGATTGTGTGTTTGTTGCTCAATTACATCGAATTTACTGAACGAATCGGATTAAAATTATGAACACGGTAAAGTTATGATCTAGAAAACCATATTTGTTTTTTTTTGTTGCGGGCAAATAACCAGAACAAGACATACGCGGGTAAAACCACGGCACGCTGCTAGTATTCTAGGTAAATGTCAAAAATTTAACGTTTTTTGGTCAAAACTGGCGGAACGTCCGTACGGATCGTTTTGAAATTTGGCACACATTTACATAGGCTACTTTTTAGTGGGAGAAAATAACAGAAACGCAAATACGTGTAACGATCTGAAGTGTTGCTAGTCTATCTATATATCTCCACACACACTCATCTTTGCTAAGTTCAAATAAAACATGTAAACTAAGTGTACTTAACAAGCGAAAATCCTCAAAACTCACCCTCTCGCCCTCTCCCTCCATTGTTGTCAATGGCAGGCTGTCCTCACATTCAGCTCTGTCAATGGACCGTCTACTTTAAATAGAAACTTATTATTCCCATACAAACACCATACTCATGTCAGCACAAGGGATGAATGCCACCTCTGCCTGGATGGCGATCTTTGGAAAATACAAGTCATTGTTCTCCTCGACATAAAATACTCAAAAACATACTCACAATTTTCATTTTGTTTTTTTTACCAAACATAATTATACAGTTAGATAATTGTTTCTTTTCTTCATTCTAATTTTCTACAATATTAGATATTATGCAACAATAAGATAAAACATAATAAAAGCCCAAACCTAAATCGCCGTCGGCAGCGGGGCAGGGCCCAAGCTACCGGTGGTTAGGACTGCAGACTGAGGAACCTCCTGACGATGCGCGCTATATCGAGTACGATCACCTTCTCCAATCCTTGATCCAACCGTCTAGCGAAAGTCTCTTAGAATGTTGATGGAGACTTTTCGCTATAAGTCCTTTTACTGACACAATGAAGCTGGAGTCACAGTAATCTAATTATATTATCTACCTTTTCTATCACATTTACAATTTTCTACTGCAGTTTTATTTTTAAGAATATACATAATATGTTTCATGTCATATCATTGCATATATTATTATCTTTGTATATTTTATGTAGGTTTACTAATTTATTTGTCGTTTCATATTATATATTTTAGTACATTTTACAAGTATCGTAAGTATTAGTATGTAATCTGTATTCGTATATAATTATGTTTCTTTTTAGTGTATGTAACTAAACCATTTTTTGATACACACCCCGCTTTTAATAAAAGTATTCTTAGTAACCATTTCCATCCTAAGGTTGCCTGGCAGAGATCGCTTTTAGCGATAAGGCAGCCGCTTGTAACACTATACCTCATTCCAAATCTCTGTGAATAAAAGGTAAACAAATCGATGTCACTCAAAATATGACAGACCAGCATTTCTCAACCATTGTTTTACAAGATAGTTTGTAGTACCTTTCATTGCTTGCCCTTTTAAATTTTCGCCGCATAAAAAGGCTAAATATATATGTATGCATATCATAAACACCCAAATAAATGTTCCCACTGCTGCTGGGACTTGGAACAATCAACACATTGCCGCTGTAAAAAATCGTCAGGCACAAGAATCTGCAATTGCTGAACATTTGATTGATGCTAAAACTGGTCATTGGATCGAGATCCACGACCCGAAGGTTCTATCTACCGAATGTCATTACTACGCAAGAATGGTTCGGGAAGCATTGGAAAATAAAAAACATAGGTATATATTTCAACTACGACGCGATGACCACGATGTCAATAACCGAAAACTAACCAGTTTACGGTTATCGGCGTCGCGAAATCCTCTAATAAATAAATGTGTGCATAGCGCACTTAGTTTGGAGAAACCTGGTGATATGGTTAGTCTTGTGTGTAGTGTTAGTCACCGTGCAATTTTTGAAGCCCAAATGAGGGTAGATGGAGATTTCCTCTCATTTCATAATGAGAATATGGCGGGCATACGTACATTTATTTCCCCCACGTAAAAAAAGGAAAGGCAAAGCATTTGAGTTCGGAGAAGAATGTAACACTAGAAGAAAAGTAATTTAGATGTTTCCTTATGTGAAAACGTTCCTTTTATTTTTAACAATAATTAAATAAGACTGGCCTCGTGGCTTAGTTGGTAGTAGCTCTACCTGCGAAGCCGAGGGTCGTGGGTTCGATTCCCACCCAGTGCAAATATTTGTGTGATGAATTCAAATGTTTGCATTGTGTCTGGGTGTTTCTATGTATAATAAAAATTTATTTCAAACTATATAAGTATTATATCAGCTATCTGGCCGCCATCACACAAGCTTTGCTTAGTTTGGGGTCAGATGGTATTGTGTGTAAATTGTCCACCAGTATTTATTTATAAAAAAAATATCTCGTTCGAATTGTCCTCGTACTACCCAAAACTGATCATTACACTATGACGTAATATTCTGTAAACACATACAAAAGTTTCGATCAAAATAACACAAAATGTATGTCATTTTAGAGTGAAAACTATACATGCTTTTGATAGTAAACAGCGTAATGTGGAACACGTATTTAGAGGTTTGCGATTTTCTCTCAACTCGTTACGACACAAGAAACCTTTTTCTCGGAGTTCTTTAGTCATACTCTTACTCTTTTATTGATAACGAGTAGTTGCATGTCATATTCAAGGTATTCAAATATTACCAATACAAGTCAATAATTAAAAAAAAAGTAGACGTCAATTTAAAATCCCATTACAATAAAAATCAAATAATACATTATATTAAAATCAAATTACATTATAATTAAAAATTCTAAATTAATGACAAAAATAAATAGAGTAAAATTAATCCATACTGGAATATAATGGAAATGGGCATTTTCACAATATGGGCATGATGGGCAATATGGGTATGTTAGAAAAATAGGCGCGTACTTAATAAGAATAATTTGATGAAAAGAAGTATAAATGTCTTGAATGCAACATTGAGAGTTTGAGAAACACAGATCAAATTGCTAGTACTTAAAATCATATTTCTATCATCCTACCATTACTTTATATAACTTTTAAAATAAGATAGTATAGAATTATTTGATCAATACAAATCTATGTATATGGTATTTAAGATCGCAATAAAGTCGAATCCTATTTGTGAAAAATATTTTAAGGCTATTTCATAAAAATACTAAGATTAAACGATGTTTATGTTATGGTATCACCTTTGTTTTGGTTTGTTTTGGTTTTCTACACAGCTTATTGGAATGCACTATAGTTATTCTCTCCTGTTTAAGTGTTTTTTTGTGTACGGTGTGTACAATAAAGAGTATCTATCTATCTATTGTCAGGACCATGATCGTAGGATCAACATCTCATATTATATTATTTGATGTGGAGTCTATACTGATACAATTTACAAGGT
Organism: Ectropis crepuscularia; assembly: GCA_963693475.1. NCBI lineage: Eukaryota > Metazoa > Arthropoda > Insecta > Lepidoptera > Geometridae > Ectropis > Ectropis crepuscularia. Next base: position 2,665,251 of record OY856344.1, on the reverse strand, counting down.
CATCTACCGTCCTTCCAATTGCCAGTATCTTGCAGTAGCTGTCAAGGTCGTCCCACCAGCACCTCTTTGGTCTGCCAGATCGTCGTTTGCGATTGGGCTTCCACTGAGTAGTGATTTCTTTGTGTAGTTTTGAGTATCAGTTCCACGCAGCTATTTGAACATAAAGAGTCCAAATCACTACCTAGCGCTGAATTGCACACGTCACCCTTACCCTTATTACCCTTAGATATAAGAAGATTTATGATGATTATTTGCTCTGTAATGTACCTACTTTTAAACATTGGAAAATAATGTTCTCGTCACAGCTATGTTTCCAAATTATTGTTTGACGGTAGAATAGGTAATACAGAACAGTAGCTATGTGGCTGGGTTGCTTTGGGCAGGCGTGTTGGTCACGATGAGGCGTCTCACTTGTTCTATCATATGTTATGACAATAATATCTACTAAAAGCTCCGTACGAGTACGTAACGCTAACATGAAAAGCAAAGTGAATTTCAGAGGTTTAGTTTCAACCATAAGTACATACCTACATTTTATTTAAGAACTGATATAATTTGAAGAGTGCCAACAAAACTGTTTGTCAAATTGATTCAAAAACTCAATGCACATTCATACCACAAAACATCGAATGCAAAAACTTCTTGACTTCACTTCACAAAGATCGTCTAAAGCATTCAAAATAATTTGAAATTTAAACATCCTTCATTGAAAATAGCTTTGCAATTGACAAACCTCGAGTTGTTATAATTATTTGCTTAACAATTTATTATGCTCGGCCATCTTGGCTTGTAGACGTGACAATATCACATTGTCGTGCATGTTTGCTGATCAGCCAAATAGGTACATGCTAATGATTCCAATATTTAGCGTTCTTTGTTAATGACCACGAAATGCAAACAGACGACAAAATTTTAGTATTGGATGTTTACGTGGGACGAGGTATGAGCGGGGGCGTTTTCCTGTTTCGTTATATCCCCATGGATAAGTTGGGTTAGCAAGCATCAAAGGGTTTTAATTGATAAAAGCAACACTAGTCTTGTCGGATCCGGCATACCCGTCAGTCACACCAGTTGATATAAGCAGCTCACTAAAAGCTCCCACTGCTATGATGATGGTTACGGCTCTTCCCTCACAAGAGGTCCAAGCCTATAATCCAGCTCATTACCCCAGGAGTTTTCGATCCACCAAAAACTTTATCTTCGCTAAGCTAAGAATTCTTTAAAATGCTGGTTTCCTCACTATGTATTTTTGACTGTTAAAGCCAGTGGTGGTCACAAACTGTGCATCACTACTTGGAAGTAAATAGAAACAGAAATTTTATGAAATCAAATTTCTAATTGTAATTTACAGATTTACACCATGTTATTTTGTACCCATTATTTAACAACGGTTGTTCCTATAGTAAACTACTAAATGAACAGCTTGCAAATGTTATTTGAACTTGTATATTACAGCCAATTGTAATATAATGTTGTAGAACATTTTCAGATTCGTACCGACAATAGAAAATTCCATGGCTGATTTCCCAAACAAAATTGACTAGTATTATGATTATTAATATGTGTAACAACCACGTTAATTTTAATACTAAAATTGACTAGGTTATTTGTTTACACAGTAAGACTGAAAAACAATCAGTTGAGCAGAATGGTAAGTGGTAAGCACCACTTTTTTGTCCCTATAGGTCCGCGTTTTCCCACCAACTCGCCTTATTATAAGCGACGGTGTGCTCGAAAACGACGCACGTTGACATAAACATTACTCTGACCTTGAAAAGTTCTAGAATGTATATCTCAGGGAACAAGAAGGCTGACAACTTATTCCACACTAGAATTTATGGGGATCTTCAAGATCAAATATATTGACAATGGTTTTGAGGCATTGATTGGCGCTTTATCGTCCTCTCGCTGTCTCTTGTCCATCAGACCAGCGTAAGTCGTGTCTGCCGAAGCCTCCATCATTCTCCGGTGATTTGCACCACCGGCACAATGGGGTTGTTTACGACAAAGCACACAAACCACACACCAAACCACAATGTCATTTAGCAACGTGTAGCTAACGTGATTTTTGAATATGTCGCATGCTGTTACGTAACCTGACGAGTGGGACAGTTGTGGATTACGCAAGACGGTGTGTAGAACTGGGTACCAAAACCTGTAAAGAATTTACTGGTTTAACTTATTTATGTATATCAAACCAGCAAATCTACTTAGGTGATAAGAACGTTTAGACTGTGGAATGCGTTGCCTGAGTGGGTTTTCCCCGATGGTTTCAATCTTTGTGTCTTCAAATCCAGAGTGAATCGGTTTCGTCTAGGTAGACACGCTTCATCGTAGACCGCATCGTTGCTTAACATTAGGCGCGATGGCGGTCAAGTGTAAACCTATCAAAGTTAAAAATGTATTTTTGAAGTGAAAACTTCTTTAGGCGCGCCTAGACAAATTTTTCGTGGGGTGTAAATTGAATTCTAGCATCACGCTCGGGTATGATAAGAAATATTTGGGTAAACTCGAGACCTTAGCGATTGGGCATCTAGAAATGCGTCAGCCAATGGGAAATGCTGAAAGGGCGAGGCCTCGCCATCATGGCATGGCCATCTAGAAATGCGTGAGCCAATGGGAAATGCTGACACATTTCTAGATGACCATGCCATGATGCCGAGGCCACGCCCTCCGGTTACACCCGTGTAGTTTCCAAGGTAAGCTATCAAATTCTGAGTTATAAGTTTTCACTTCTATAGGCAGTTCCTATGACTGCCAAATTTTTTTTGTAGCCGTTAAAGTTTTTTTTGTTTCCCTGTGTTTTTAATTTTTCAGAGTTTCATCTTATCTTATGTGTTTGTACATGGAAGCTTCTAGATTGTTTCTTAAATGCTAAAAGCTCGAGGGTTGACTTTCCTGTGGTTATAACATAGGCTTGATATGATGTGCAAGATCATGCATAATGTTGATGTAGTCGTATGGCTAATGGAAGGACTATCGTCCATCTTCTGCTTTACCCTCGTCTTTAAGCGTTTGCCTCGTGCCTTTTGAAGCCTTCTGCGGTAGCCTAAATTTTAATAAAAAATAGAAGCTATAATATTATAATACAGGTTAAATGAGAGTACTCCTCGGAAAGAAGGAGACATTACACCTATCGTTGTTATTTCAAGCTTTTATGAGGATTCCAGTGATATGTGGATTTGTGTGTGGATCCAGGTGAATTTGCTGCACGCAATTTAGCCGCACTTTTTGAGTATTTGGTGGCTCTACTATGACACGGGCTAGGTAGCTTTATCCTCCTGCCAAGGTATAGTGGATTGTATTACATTTCCTGTAGGTGTCTATTTGAGCTAAAATAACTAGTTAGAAGTCCTACAAGTAGGTAAAGATATTTTTCAGTTGCAATTTTTAAGATCTTATGGATTTGCACTTAAGGCCCAATTTTCACGGCGCGGTTTCAAACCGTCATCTCGCCTCGTGTAAAGCGACGATGCGATCTTCGATGAAGCGTGCCTAATTATACGAAAACAATTCACTGTCGAGTTGAAAACACCAACATTGTAAACATTAGGGATAGCCCACTCAGGTTACGTATTCCAGAGCTTACTCGTTCTTACGAGGTGAGGTGAGGGAGGAGGTACGAAGGTGGAGGTCACACACTTCAGTTAGTCTTTGGAACATCAACCATGAAACGATGACCCTTTTGTAGTTTTACATAAAAGTTACGTCAATTTATTAAAATATGTTACAATCACGTTAGTTCGTAGTAAAATCTATCAATTCTAATTACCAGTAAATCAAGTCGTGATTGGTACTTTACGATCTGTAGGTAACATAATAACCATAAAAATACTGAGATCGCTAGTAATGTTTTTAAATTAAAATACCTACCTATTGAGATTTACATTTCGCTAATGAGGACATAATTATATTTACAACTTTCACAAATATCGTTACACTTCAATAAACATTACTGATATGATAAATTAACGATCAGAATAATTTGAAACTTTCTAGCATACATCTATTGAAGATTTTGGATTAAATATTTTATTTGTCCAACTCTGTTAACTTTCTGACGTTCTTGTAGTCGTCAGATAACGATGAAAATCTTCAAAAAATGTTATTTAATCAACAAATATACTTACTTCTATACATACATCTTAAAATATTTACATGCAAAAGTAAGCTGTAACACAACGGATTAAAGATCACAAACTGTGTACGGATTGATAAATTAATATTGTTAGAGTGTTTAGTAATTAATACTCTAAGTTAGCTGACACGACTGTCATTGTCGCATTATGATCTACAGCGTTTACGAAAAATATTTGAATTCTCAATCGTGAATATATAATTTTCATATTTCTTAGATTTCATAAAGCACACAATGTACAATACTTTGGAGGACTGATTGTAACTTTAGAGGCCTATACGTTTAGCAATTTTGACTTCTAATGTCTTCAACTATTTTTATAAATATCAAAGTTTGTTATTATAAATATCAAAGTGGATGTTTGCTGGTCAATCACGACGGAACGCCTGAACGGATCGTAGGGTCTGCCGCCTAACTTTTTTATCTTTTTTTTTTTTTAATTGGTTGATGTTTCACACACAGCACCATCTGACCCCAAACTAAGCAAAGCTTGTAATAGGTATAACTAAAACTGTCATAGCTTTGATATCGCTCTCTCTTTTCTTTTCGCTTGAAATGATAGAGACAGCAATAGCCAAAGCCGTAGCCGATTTAGTTAGGCGGTAAAATGGCGGGTTGATATTTGGAACAGAGTTAGACTATACTACTGACTAGATTATTTTTTATTCGGGAAAAATAATGGTAACGGGAATAACGCGGGCCAACACGCAGGACACCGCTAGTTTTTTCGTAATTGTAATAACTTTGGTGATTTGCACTTATATTTTATTACACAAACATTAGGTAACCGCGATCTAGATTTGAGAGATTGGCAGATTAGAAAAAAGTTGCGAGGTAATTTTCAATTATCTCTCAGTCTCTTTACACGAGAAGGTTCACAAGATCATGATCAAAATGTTGTTGATTGTTTATTATCTTTCGACATTTCGGTCCCGTGTAACGATCGAGTTCTCGAAAAGACTTCTCGTCGTGAGTTTTATCGCGACCATGGCTAAAGTAATTATGACCACCATCTCTCTCTGAGTTATGATCCATAGGACAATCTCTGAACTATGATCTACCAAACAAAATAAATAACTTGTTTTTTTTCAAAATTGATTCACAATTGGCGGAGCTATCGCGTAACATATACATACATAACATATACGTACAATAAGAAAATATAAATATACAACTGAATGGAGAACCTCCTTTTTTTGAAGTCGGTTTAAAGGTAAAAAGAAAACATAGTAAGAAACACATTCCTTGAATTTTTCGAGGTCATGTGTCATCAACCCCACACTGAGCCAACGTGTTGGATGATGGACTAGACTCTCTTTTCGCGAGAGAAGGCCCCGAGTCCCAGCTGTGGGAACATTGAGGAACATTGAGTGCTAATGCTATTGTACAATTTGTGCTTTTGTATCCCCCTTAAAATACAGAATGCAACCTTAAGAGTGCGCCTAAAGCCCGGAAAAAATCAGATTTCACCCGCGCGACGCGTTTCTTAATGTGATGTACATAAAGTCGACAATAGCATGACACAGTTTGGAGGAAAAATCAATATTTAATCAGGAGTCCATTTTTGATCAAGTTTTATTTAATTACTCAATAACTAAACATAAATTTAAAAAAGTGTTCGGTTACTTTACTAGAACGTACAAATAGGAATTTTATTACCAAAAAATAATGTGGGGTCATCGCTGATAATTTCGAGTACTCGAATTAAAACGGGTTTTTTCGGTGTCATTTTTATTTTTTTATTGTAAAAAACTCTGATCTATTTTTAAAATTCTATTCGGTTATTGTGCTTCTTCTTGATTGTACCCACACGTCAATATTTTTTTTGTCATAGTTTTTAGTTTCTTAACTTCAGTGAGCGGCGTCAAAAATGTCCTTTTTTCGTTTTCTGGCTTTAGGCGCCCCCTTAAGGATTTTATATTTATAACAGTAAATATTACGAAAATATTTGAAAACAGTACAATCCTGGGTTCAGCACCTGATTGGACTATTTTAATGGACACGTATGAAAAGCACTATAAAATCCCAGAGGATGTGGGTGTTTCGTCATCCAGACCGGACATTTTCCTGTTTTCTAGAGCTACGAAACGCATAGTCCTGGTAGAACTTACCGTACCGTGGGAAACTAATATACCTAAAAACCACACGATGAAACAAAATAAGTGTTACGACCTTCAAAACGAATTATCACAAACAGTACAATCGCAGTCAGGTAATCAATTTAGGCATTACAAATCTCAAATAACTGTTACACTATGCCATTTTAACATTGAAAATAAGCCCTAGTTTGTAAGCAAATACTACACTTACTAGACCGGGGTGATTTCCATTAGAGTCTGACCACTACGCAAGTCTCCCGGCATGAATTTCGAACTAACATTTATAAGCGAATGCTGTCTATTGCCATATAGAAATGCGAAAGTAACACCACCTGTCGCTGCTCATAGGACCCTATTATGTATACCGCATGACCTAAACAACTGCTTTCATTCACTTCTACTTGTATTATGAACTGTGCGTAGGTAGGAGCAAAGTACCACTTTACGCTTTGGGCTATAAATATACCATTAATGGTCCAATCATTCACAGAACACTGCAACGTAATGTAGTGTAATGTAGTGGTAGAACTATTAGCAGAGTCCGCCTGGGGAAGTACCACACATTTACCAGTTATTCTACCGCCAACCAGTAATGTGCAAACATTACTGTGTTCCGGTTTGAAGGGCAATGTTTCCAGAGAAATTACAGGGCTTAGAGATATAACAACTTAGATCTCTGGGTGACGAGCGCAGTGCAGTGCTAGGTAATGATTTGGACTCTTCATGTTCCAATAGCTGTGTGTCACTGTGTTGTGATGTGGCAGGCATGTTGCTTACCATCAGGCACATGTACTGCTCGTCTCGTCACTCTTTATTTAAAAAAAAAGTAAAGTTTATGTTAACAACGCAATATGTTAAGTTAAATTGCAGAAGTCAAAAGTTGCTTTATTTTCTATTTTCAGAATAATTGTATTCAACATCTATTATGTATACCATAAGATCACTTTATGTTCCCACAAACGGGACTTGAAGCCTTGTCTCATAAGGAGAGAATCAAGGTCGTAGTCCACCACGCTGTGCGTGTTGACCGAGGAAGCATATCATTGCAACATGTCTTTCTTGGATCACGCCACTACTAGCCTGCAGTTTCATCAGCGAAGTTCCCGGTTCCTGTTATTTTTCTGAGATATCTCAGTGTAAATTAACATATGTGCAATTACAGTCTAGCATCTATCTACGTACCATCCAGATCCTTTCAGTAATATTTGTGTGAACGTTTAACAAACATTCTTACCTACTCACAAACTTACTACTCGAAATACCTGCCTGGTCGGATTTTTTGGAGAGATCTCCTGAGGAAGTACTATCACTTTATATTTATGTTAATCTACCACAGGATGGTAGCACGCTAATATTACTGTACTCCAGTATTTAAAGTCAAATTTTTTCAAAGAAATTACTGGGCAAACAAATACTAGGTATAAATATTTAATGTAGGTATATGGCTGCAGAGCAGTTAATTTGAGTATCCATGTTTGCAAGCTGCATTTCACTGTAGTATAATGGGTTGTTATACTACAGTGAAATGCAGCTTTATTTTTAATTATGTTGCTTACATCAGGTTGACCTCGGGTCGCCATTAAGCTTTTACATGGTATAAACACATCATTGATGGATCAAACAGTATAAGTAACAACAGTAATAACTATTGCCAAATGTCTGCTTTGTCCGTTGATCAAACAATATTCTGCCCCGTGTAGTTCGATGTCCAAATCACAACAAACAAAATTTCCCTCTGAGAGGATGATCGGCAGACAATAGTCCCGTCTCGATCCTAATCGACGTTCACACCCCAACAGTCTCCAAGTATGCATTAAACGCGCTGGTCTCTGGAGACTGGACCGTGACTCGCCGTTCCAGCCCTAAACGGGTAGCTGGTGTTGAGAAACTTCAGTAGGAACACTTCGCGTTTGCGGAAAAACGTTAATAAGCTTAAAACAAATGACTACTTTATGCCCGAGCTACACTAGCCTCGTTTTTCAAGCTAGGATTTTTCTACGCGAAGCTATAAATACTAGCTTGCTAGCTTACTAACACTAGCTTGCTATCCTGACTTGAAAAACTAGCCTCGTATAGCTCGGGCACAAGAGATAATTTGAAAACACGGTCGTGTTTGTTGTCAAGAACTGGGACAAGTATATAGGGAGTGTATACTCGTATATATACATAGATACTATAACACTAGCTGTGCCCCGCGGTTTCATCCGCGCATTTCTCGTTCTCGTTGTTTGGCCGCGATAAAATTCTGCTTTATTATGCAATATTCCAGACGATCTATGTTCCAACTTGCAGACTGATTTGATCACTTCTTGAGCAGCAAACATTCAAACTTTCACATTTGTGTATAATATTAGCAAGATAAGAGTAAAGAGAAGACAAGACATGCATGCGTCTTATGGTAAGCGATACGCCAGTCCACAACAGCACAGTGTTATTTAAGTTAGCGGCGGCAAAAAAAGACATGTACCTAAAATCTTTCAAGTTCTGGCTTCATCCACCCAGTGCTGGCTAAGTCAGGTTACTGGGCCAGCGAGGTGGATCGTGGTCTTGACTCTCTCCTTGCGTGAGAAGGATCTGAGTGGGAACATAATATAGCGGGCTGCTTGTGTTGTGTTTGCGGAGTTCGAACCTACAACACCACGGCTATGAAACCGCCACACGCCTCTAAACCACCGCAGCAAATTGACTCTGTAACGTGTCACAAAAACACAGTCAACTTTGCATGTTGAAGGTATCTTTCTGCATTTATTTATCTGTGTAAAAATCTATGCAAAAAGGGTCACGTTCAAGATTGATTGTCTAATAGTTTTGAATAACACTCGGGCTATTTACTGTTGCGAGGTTGAAAGCTTTCGTCTGGTCACCGTCAGCACGTCAGCACGTAAGCGATCGTTGCTGACGGAGTGCAATGTTGCTTCGATAACGCTTTCAGGTTGCTGGCCCTTTATAACTTTTTTTTCGTAAGTAAACCAATAGTTGTTTTTCTCTGAATAAACAATACCAATTTAAACATCAAATTCACGCAGTACACTCGTTTAAATATAATAAAATTAATAAAAAAGTAATATATCACCGACGTATGTACATTTTTCATTTTTGTTGACTTTACAATAAACTACACCAATTTTAAGAGACCATTGGGGAAGTCTACCCACCCTTTCGCACGAAAAATAATTACCAAAACCGATTCAACCAATCGAAAGCTCTTAGCTCTGAGCTCATACGTAAAAATACTCATACAATCAAATCTGTCACCTTATTATAAATCGGTTAAAAAAAGCTTTTGAAACCAGGAAAACGTGAAAATAGACAAAATTATGAAAATTAACATTATGTAGTTTTGGTCGAAATAAGCTCTCTCGGTTAAAAAAGCTTTTAAAATCAGGAAAACATGAATTAAACAAAATAATGAAAATGAACATTACGTTATTTTGGTCGAAATAACCTCTATCCTACTTATTGCATATCATTTTTGTGTTTAATTCCCAGTTTTAACTTCAAACCCAGTTTTTCTCAATTACCAAAGTTTTTAATAAGTTACAAACTTTAAAGCAAAAAATATATCGTAACAAAAAAGTACCGTTGCTTAGGTGTGTAGGTCTTCACTTACTCTACAGTAAATGCCTCTACATTTCTTCAAGTTGTGTTCTCATTCGTTCATGAAATCTTCACAGGACCGTACCAAAAACGAGTCTCCAACCGTGTCCTACAAATACAACAGTTTAATGAAATCAGGCCTCGACTAAACTCACTCATGCAAACAAAACAACAATGACGAAATATAATTTCTGCACCACACAAAAATTTCATGCACCAAAACCATCCCATAATTTCATTCAACGTATCGCTTACAAAACGGATATGGACTCTTCAGGTCCCACAAAAACTTACCTTTGTCAATATACTAACTGCAATTCCCTCCCTTATTTCAACATACATAAGGGATGCTTTCGTAAGATCGAATAATTGAAATAACCACTTGAAAACCGGATAGTTCCGTTCAATTTTCGCGCAACAGTGAACGTGAAATGTATTAATGTACTTTGTATAAGTTTTTAATATAACAATAATGTGTAGTTATGATATGTATGGAACAATGTGTGGTATAATAGGTCAAAGGGACGTGTGAATGAGTTTTAGAGTACCCGTGTTAGATATTATATGGCATTGTGAGGAACACGTGAGGATTCACAATAGCCCAAAGATACCTACCATAAAATTATTTCTTATAATATAATATCGTTGTCCCAATATATACAACGATTTATTTTTAGTATCTACGTCTATTGATATGATCATTAACACCACTATTACTGTAGAATAGGTATATTTATAACGTCATCAGACGCGAATGACTTTCGTCTCTTTATAATATATTCACTCAGATACAAATACCTAACATATTCATTCTAAAAAAGCTAAATACGAGTACTAAAAAAACTTTGTTTTATATGTACAGTGGGATAAATTCATGCTTGCTTTCTAAAAAATGTTTAGGTGGCTTATTTATGTTAATTTGTATTTTTTCTTTATTCTTATTCGGTTTTTTTTATTTTTCATGTCCTTTTGTTTTTTTTTAATAATTACATATTTGGTTACAGTTTTTTTTTTCAAATTGCGCTACGCAGTATTCCGACTGCAAGCCCGGATAGTTGAGATGTCCACTGGGTTCGTTTTAGAGCAGCTGGCTGGGCACCGTAGGTATAACAACAAATCCTGCAGGGGTTGTGGGCGCCACAGTCGCAAAAGGCATTGTTTGCGTTAGAATAGGGATATTAAAAGTATTTTTATTGAAAAAATCGGCTTTAATAAGGAACACTAAAGTTAAACTGTTCCAGCAACATGATTATTAAAACGTTGCAGTTATAAGTAATTATAAAATTAATAAATACGGGGTGGACATTTCACACACAACACCATCTGACCCCAAACTAAGCAAAGCTTGAATACTATGGAAGTCAGATAGCTGATATAATACTTATACATAAATGTTTAAATATACACTAATTGATTTTCGAATTCTAAATAAACTTAAGGCTATAAAGCTATGTATGTTCAATGTGTACAAGTTAATTGAGTTTACCCTATGTAGTTGAAATATCGATTACCTACAATTAAACACGTTTATTGTGGCTTTGGCCGTACTCAACTTATTGGAATATACAAAATATTTCGATTGATTTATTCCTATTTTTCCCAAATCTCCCCATTACCAGATCATTACGCTAAGTGCCCTCGCCGCGACTCTTGGCGACAACCCACTCGTGAGTGATTTTACCCACGCTCCCAAGCTGGCCGGTTTGCCCGCACGCACCCTAATTGTGCCCTGATTTACCCGGACTTACCCTGCATGCGAACGGATTTACCTGCATCTGGCTGGAAGACAAATTTCAATTACGTTACATAAAAGTACATTACATAGTAGTGGTAGGACTCTTTGCAAAGTCCGCCTGGGGAAGTACCACACCTTTGGCTGATATTCTACCGCCAAGCAGTAATGTGTAAACACTACTGTGTCCCAGTTTGAAAAGCAATGTTTTCATAGAAATTACAGGGCTTAGAGACATACTTAGATCTCTGCTGGGTGACAAACGCATTGCAGTGCTAGGTAATAATTTGGACTCTTCGTGTTCCAATAGCTGCGTGTCACTGTGCTGTTATGTGGCAGGCATGTTGCTAACCATCAGGCACAAACATGTCCAGCTCGTCACTCTATTCTACAAAAAAATCATAAAAATCAAAATGGCGTGATTTAAGAGTTACCAACGTAACTCAACACATCAGTAAATTGAATCAAAGCCGAAAACCATTCGAGCAATTCTTCAGTTAAAATCGTGAACTTGCAAACTTACTTGTAAAGAACATGTTGACACTAGATAGAGTGACGATGTGCATAAGGCAGTCGACAGTGGGTTGAAACATACACCAGAATTTTGGACTAAATAGCGTGTCACGGGATACCTAAACGAATGTTATGTAGGTATGTTTACCAGTGGACTGAGCCAAAGATCAATGAGACATAAACGAAAACTGTTTAGACAGAAATAATACCCTTAATGGGAAAATAAAACATTAGCGCTAATTTTGAACAAATTGAGAAAAACAGTTGCCGTGTCATTTCCATCCTAAAACGTCCTAAATGCAAATATTCCCATTAAAACAAATAATTTCCACGTAACAAAACCCACGAACCGGTATGTTTAAACCGTGCCAAACACAATTTAGCAAATAAACATTCAGATTTACATATTGAAAGTGACAAGAGGGTTCTCCAAGATAATAGTTATGCAAATTAATTTATGGCTAAATACAGAGGGTGGATTAACTGGGAGAGTACTGGCAACCCTTTGTGACGCAGATCGTTTTCGCACTTTATTAAATTAAATATTGTGTTTGTTCTACGGATATTAGGCTAGACGAGTTAAATTTGTATTTTTAAACGTTGACCTCAGATGATTTTACTACCATTATTTATAAGCAGACACTACTTAGGTATTATAGGGTCAAACTAGATACCTAAGTATCTGTTGAAAATAATCCGTTGTTTCAAATATTTGTAAAGGTAAAGGTATTTATTACTTGCATCGAATTTTTTCGTGTCCAAATGTAACTGTTGGACTTTAAGACGGCATTTTAATTTTTAACATTGAAGAAAAACATCGTGTGGAAACCGTCAGGTTTTCCACACCTTAGTCCACGTGTCCTATGTATTTATAGCCTTGACTGTCTCTTCACTCACTTCTTTTTCGTCCCTCTTTTATCCTACACTTCCTACTCTTCTACTAGTTGATATTATAAATATGAAAGGTTTTTTTTTTATGTTTGTCCCTTCTTCAAGCAAAAAGTACTGAAGGGATCTGAATCTAATTTGACATATAGACAAATAATCTGAATTATGGATAAGTCTGGAATAACACATTTGCTACTTTATATCCCGGGAAAATAAAGGGACCGGTAACTATGCGATTGAAACCGTCAGTTGCCACTAGTTTCTAATACATACTAACTTCTACAATCTCGTCTCTAGCATTACGAGGAATAATTACTTACCAATTCCACCACAAGTTGAACTAAATGTTTCCTTTTGTTAAAAAACTTTGATAAGCATACTTCTGTCCATACCTATTGTTATTTTTACATATTTTTTCATCCATCTGTTAACCATCCACTCATTCTGGCTTTCTTAAAACGCCTCAATTACACAAATAAAAATAATATCGTTATTTAAAAAACGTTTCTCTCAATCATACAAAGTATGTTGAGAAACAAAATGTAATCAACAACAATTCCCGGTACAATTACAAAGAATACATAATAAAACTGAAATAAAATACCCATATTAATATCCGACAATATTCGTGCACAATAAATAATCAGCCTCATTGTAAACCACACTTAGCTCTCATAAAAGAAATCACAATGCGGCGAACACAAGAATTTCTATAATTATACCGCCGCGGACACTCGAAACACATTAACTTTCAAAACCATTGAAAAGAAAAACAAAATTAATGATTGCTACTAAATTCGCAATAAAAATGCCACATGCGAGCAAATATGAGGAGGGGACAATTATAACAAATTAATATCGCGCACTACCCTTAAAACTCGAGGAGAGATTTGCATTCAATGGAATCCACGTTTTGTTACCCATTCTCAACTAAACACACCAAACTAAACCTTAAAACATGTTAAATAAACAACAATGTCGTATGCGAGAACGCATGGTTGATAAATCTTTACAGAACCACTAAGTCCTGAAGGGTCATCTGCGACGCACAAAAGAATTACAACTCAAACGACTCGGCTGTAAGATTCAAAGTGTTTCAAAAGGGCATCGTACGGAATCACTTGAATATTAAAAGTCTTGGTAATTATTCAGGAATCCATCCATCATTAATCACAGCCGAGGGTGGGTCGGGAAACGTTGTAAAAATGATTGTTGAAGAGATAAATTACGGAAGACACGCCAGTTGACAGTCACTCGCGGATCGTACACGCGTGTGGTTTTTAAATATTACAGATTCAAAGATGCTCATTGTGTTTGATATTTATTACCGACATAATGCCGTCATTAGCCGTAGTAATCGTGGATATTTATTTGTGGGATCGGACCACAGATGGAATTTGCATCTCAAATGGAATTGACATCGTGTGCCATGAGAATTATGGGCAATTAAAGTTGTAGAATTATAGTTTGTTATTAAATCGGTATGCTACATAAGAAACAGTTAAATGATTTTAGTGCATTAACGGTTACAGCTCGCGTTTTGTTTCCATTGCTGGTACTCAGGGCCTTTTCTCATTAGGACGCAGCGTCTACATCGGTGCAGTTGCAGGGGTGTGTGGATCTACAGCGAGGTGGGCAAGTGCGCGTTTACGAATGAAATAAGTTGTCCTCGGAAAATGTTTTCTCGAAACACACTGATTTTATCATAATCTTTCTCATCGTTAAAACCAGTGATGGCAAAATTATACATCTACACTTGGAAAAATACTCTGAGGTGTAGATGGAAGTTAAACCTATGATGGGTTGTCCTTGTCACTAGACCACCACGCACGGTTCACTTAGATATACATAAACTCTTTATTGCACTTCAATTACAAAAAATGCAATACGATTACAAATAGGTATATAGTAAAATCTTAAAATAATGTTAAAACTTTGTTTAGCTTATCATTAATTCAATTCGTTTAAAATACCATGTTTTTTATATTTTTTTTAAATCCGTAGTGGCCTATTTTATTAAGTTAGTATATAATGCTGGTCTACTCGGGAGAACGGTGACTGCCGATTCGGGGTCCCGGGTTCAAATCTACCACTGTATTTTCGAAGTCATGTGCGTAATGGTGCTAACTTAAAACGGTAAAGGACTAACATCATGTGTAAGACGATATGTACCTAGAGTACCGAGTTTCGTTATGTGTTATCCACTGAGCCAGCGTAGTGGATTTATGGTCTTGACTCTTTCTTTGCGAGAGAAGACCCCGAGTCCCAGCAGCGGGAACATTTAGTAGTTCATTGACAGACACGTCATTTTTATTTACACGTGAGGTAGTACATTTGAAACTTGACTACATCTCTGAGTACATATTTTCTCGTGTGTAGATGTTCAAGTTTGTCATTTTCAAGTGAAAATATTAAAAGCTTTATCAAGTTTTATCATTGCTTAACATCAAACCCATCATCAACAAAGACTCTATCATTGCGAGATGACGGACAGGCGAAGATCTATTAAAATAGGTTTTTCATCAATAAAAAAACGAAAACATTGCTAAAAAATCCACATTTTCCAAGAAAGATCTTTCAAAGACATGTGACTTCTACGATCAAACATTGCCTTGCCTTAATTCTCTCCTCGTAGAGAACGCCCCAGTCTCAGCAGTGGGAACACAAATGAACTCAAGAACATCGTACAAAATCAATAAAATACACAGTTACGAAACAATCTCACAATATTCGATTGAGTTTAATGCAGCCTTTGATGCGGGTCGACCTAGAGCACTACTCCAAGGGTCAACACTCTAACTCTAAACTGTTAATGAAGTCCGAAACATTCTAGAAAGCGAGAATAACAGCTTTCATCCTAAACCACCCCAACAATGGGACAAATAACCATTGAAACACCACACAACCATTAACCCGCTGTAACTGTCTGCCAGAACTTTAACAATTAATACACCACTCAATAATAGAAACTAAAGCACAATGGTCGTCACTACAAATTAATATATTCAGAGGTCAGCACCCGAAAAAAGGGAAAGTTCAGACGATTTTACTCTCAATATCTATATTGATAGAGCTCAATATGAAGCTGTACATTGACACTAGTTGTGATAATTCGATTTTGTGCCTTCGCGCTAAGTAATAAGATGTAAATTTTGATGGTGCGAAATCGCTTATTGAGAAAGCTTGCAAAGTTTTTACCATTACTTATGAAAAGAACATTTAAATTTGAACTGTTGCGTGATGTTATTATTATCGGCACATAAAATCACAGAATATAATAGAACTTTTTGTTTAAGCTGTGTAATGTGTATAGAGTATAAAAAGCAATAGAATTAAACTAAGCAAAACTAAGTATTATACGACACAGTTATAACGTAATTAAATAATCCTACTAATATTATAAATGGGAAAGTTTGTAAGAATGTATGGTTGTATGTTTGTTAATCTTTGAAAACAAATTGATGAAAGAACAATGGCAGACTTTCATACTTTAAAATAGTTGAGACGAAATGATAGCGTATATTCATCAAAAATATCTTAAAATGTTGAGCGTCAGTCTCTGAGTAAGATATGGAAAGATTTTTGTCTTCAAAAGGCCTAGAAAAAAAGATATTTAAGTTGAAACTTTATTAAAATTCGATAAGTCACAGACTAAATAGAGAGATTGGACAGATATACTCTGTATTAGTGGCTGACGTTAACATGCCAAAGACGTAATATTATTTTTTAATTTAAGTTTGGCTATGGATACAAATTCTTTAGCCGCAGTGACATAGGAGAATTTCTGATGTTGCCATATCATTAAAATAGAATTATACCAATAGTTTTAACATTGATATTATTAATATTCCGGAAAGAAGTTTTTTTTGTAGTGGTAGTTTGTAGTGGTAGGACTCTTAGCAGAGTCCGCCTGGGGAAGTACCACACCTTTGCCAAATATTCTACCGCCAAGCAGTAATGTGCAAACATTACTGTGTTCCGGTTTGAAGGGCAATGATTCCAGAGAAATTACAGGGCTTAGAGACATAATATCTTAGATCTCTGGGTGACGAGCGCAGTGCAGTGCTAGGTAATGATTTGGATTATCATGTTCCAATAGCTGCGTGTTACTGTGCTGTTATGTGGCAGGCATGTTGCTTACCATCAGGCACATGACCTGTTCGTCTCGTCACTCCATGCTATAAAAAAAAAAAAAATGTACTACTATCTTTTAATTTTTATAACTACTGATATTCCATATACTAATGATAACCAACTTGAAATAAAATATATTTTTGCCGTCATTATTGTTTTACAATTACGAGTACTTCCAAAATAGCACGATTATAGAAAATGGTCATATTTAAACGGTGTACTAAGTCATTTTAGTCATATGAAAACCCAATATGTTGTAATATTTTTTGTGGCTTCTATTACTACATATATTTATATGTAAAATCTTAGAAAAATCAATGAATTCATTTCGTATAAACATTATTTCTAGACGCTACCATGAAGCTAACTATTATTTTGCCATTGTTCTTTGGGTAGATAATAATCTGAAATAACACATAAGCTATTTTTATTCCGATAAAATAACGGGATAGGGCACTACGCGGGTGAAACCGCGGGGTGCTGCTAGTTATAAAGTGGTAGGACTCTTAGCAGAGTCCGCATGGGTAAGTACCACACCTTTGCCAATTATTCTACCGCTAAGCAGTGCAAACATTACTGTGTTCCGGTTTGAAGGGCAATGTTGCCAGAGAAATTACAGGGCTTAGAGACATAACATCTTAGCATAGGAACTACTATGGAACACGTACTAGGAAATGGATTGTACCTAGATTATTTAATGATTTGCCTGCGGGGTTCGAGGACCAATTTAAAAATAAGGTATGTTTCAAAATAGCATTATAAAAGGTTATGTTGGAAAGAATGAGCTAAGGGGATTGCTTAATTCTGATTCACGGTAGTTTTAACATACCACAGCCCCACAATATAACAATGTCTACAATAAAATCATTAAATTAAAATATTTGTATGCAAAGATAGATGTTACTTTAATTAAACAAATGATCTGAGAGCATTGCTGCCTACAAACTGCTGTGCAGTTTGGCAGAGTTTAGTATTTTGAAAAATGTTACTGATATTTTTGTGGATTAAATAAAAAAAAAAAAAAAAAAGATATCTGGGTGACGAGCGCAGTGCAGTGCTAGGTAACGATTTGGACTCTTCATGTTCCAATAACTGCGTGTCATTGTGCTGTTATGTGGCAGGCATGTTGCTTACCATCAGTCACATGTCATGCTCGTCTCGTCACTCTTTATTTAAAAAAAAAACATTTTAAATAAACAGAAAAACGGCTACAGAACAAATATCCGTATTCGTCATACGAATATTTGTCTAGGAATATGGAATGCATTGCCTGAGTGAGTTTACTCCGATGAATACAATCTTGGTGTCTTCAAATCAAGAGTAAATCGGTTTCTCATAAGTAGGTAAGCACGCTCAATTGTAGACCGCATTGTCACTTTACATCAGGCGAGATGGTGGTCAAGTGTAAACCTGCACTAGTTAAAAATGCAGCTGACCTTCACCTACTATAGGACATATAACTTTAAATCGGTTGACATTGGTGGACATTTCACACACAACATCACCTAACGCCAAACTAAGCACAGCTTGTACTGAGGGAGCCAGTTAGCCCATACAATAGGTACTCATGTATTTTAAACACTTATGATACATAGAAAACACCCAGGCACAGTACAGATATGTGTATGCATTACATCAATATTTGCACTAGGTGGGTACTGGGGATTGCATCCACGACCCACGGCTTCGCAGGTAGACTTACGACTAAGTCAACCACCTGACCAGCCAACTACTAACTAGTAATTACAACTTAAGGCTCGGGACTAGGCCAATGGCCTTGAGGAATCGGGCGGAGCTAGTTACACCTACCCGCGCTTCCCCGCGCCGCCTCCCTGCACCAAAAGATCGCAATGTGCGGCCGCGCCAAATCGCTCCGTGCCTGTTATGTTAGTGTAACAGAGTAGGAATTATGCAGAGTAGTTAGTATAATTACGGAAACAAATCGACTTTTGTAAATATGTTTTTATTTTTAACTTTTTCTATTTATACTTATAATATTATAATAAGCTACTATTCTATCCTTATAATAATATAAAAATAAACACAAGCTACATTATAAAATTAAAAAAACCCTAGATAATGGGATGATGATGATTCAAAATTCACTAAAATTTAAATTTTTTTCATGTAACATTTTTCTTCGTTTGGGTGGTTGAATTTCTTCATCGTCACTGGTTTCTCCGTATATGAGTACAGTGGTTTTTGGAAAATAAGGTAGACAAACACAATCAATTTCCTTGTTCTCTTTATCTTTTTCTTCTTTCTTACTTTTTTGGTCTTCAATGCATTTATCATTTTCTGTTTCCATTAATGCTTGTGTATTTTTCTCACTAGCTTTATTTTTCTCTATGTTATCTTTCTCTTTGACGTCGTTCTGTTCTAGTTCTTTTTTATTATTATTTTTTGAATATTCCTTTTTATTGTTTTTTACTTCAATAGCCTTTTCTATGTATGAAGGATTTCTAATCTCCATTTTTCTGGGATGCCTTGGATCAATCAGTTCTGGTAGTATACAATCCAAATAAAATTGGGTTAGTTTATTTTCCATAACTTTGCTCCAAAATTCGTCGTCTTTTTCAATTATGTCTATTCTCATAGGTGTTTTTTCACTCAACCACAATCCAAACAGGCATTTTTCTTTCTTTGTTATATGAAGCTGGCCCTGTATTTGAAAGTACCAATTATGATTCGTGTTTATATTAATGCTGCCGTGTTTGTTTATTTTGTAAAATGGTATTTTCTTTGTCTTTACTGCTTCCAAAAAATCTAGTTTGTAGGCTGAAGCAGGGCATTTCACTTCAACAGTCATGTTGTCACAAATTCCATCAGGAGTTGCACCCAAGTATGGCAATTCTTCGTCAATAAACAAACCGCAAGGTTGTATGTCTAATCCTGTTTCCTTAGATATCTGTGTAATTGCGACTTTTTCGTTTTCGGCGCCATGTTTTATTGATTTTACGTGGCTAATGCTGTCTTTGTACAGTAGGTCTTTAACGAGGTTACCACAACTTATATTTGGGCGTCTTTTAATTACGCGGCCAAAATTTGAAGCTGTCAACAGTTTCCTTCTCAACTCAAGCCATTCACCACATGAACTCTGCAATACAGTTTCTCTTTCAACGTATTCCCTTTCTTCTTTGCTTTTGTGCAAATTATTTAGGAAAGTTGTTTTTTGTTTCTCCATTATTTCAGGAATCATATCTTCTTTTGCACAGTTCTCACCATAATGCAAGTCTTCTCCTTTGTCTGTCACACTTCTGTTTTTTAATTTCAGACATCTCTTTTTAAATAATTTTCTGCTTGTTTTTTTTTTCAGTCGCCTTTCCTCTAGTGCTTTCATTTTTCCTCTAGGGCTCTTGCCAGTTGCGTGTTTGTATGTTAGCGACAATAGTGTGCGCGTGTTGAACGATATTGCTGCGCCTTTGCATCGGTTTTGGTATGAACCTCTTAGGCTATAATTGATTCTTTTTCCACCAACTAATTTAGCAATGATGCTGTTAAAATTTTCAGCTTTGTTACTCTCCACATTGTGAATGAGGCTTGGTGCGTGGGAGGCAACGTTTACCATTATTTGGCAAATTCTACTCCACAAGGTAGTTTTTCTAAATTCACGATGGTCGTTTCCGTTGACACTATTTTCTTTATCTGTAGTGATCTTGTTGCAAAAATATGACTTGCAACCACTATGATCACCAAAGGCATGTAAATGGGCTCTCAATATATCGTTGTAAAGGAGTTCCACGTGTGCTCTTTTTTCTGATTCCGATTCTGACGTATGTTTTTGTATTGATTTTTTTATAGCCGATCGTATGGCTATAATTTTGAGATCTGTTATATTTTTTCTGAAACGCACAGGATACTTTGTTTCAGTTTTTAATTGAGTCAATTTGTTGCATAAATTTCGCATGATGTGATTTTTGCATTCAATTTTCTGTACTGTTGTATTCGAGTATGGTCGAGTTTCAATAATTTTTGAATAGGTAGCGGAATCTCCATCACTTATCATCCTGCCATATATCAGTCCGTGCATTTGTATGGAATATCTAAAACCTTCCACAAGAATTTCGGATTCCATGCCCGTCGAAGGACCAGTATAATTTTTAAAACATTTGTGTTGATGTGGGGTTTCATTTTTATTTTCTGCTTGAGCACAAATACAACAGTATTTGTTTTTGATACCCGGATAAAGCACTTTGCCAGTCTTTTTACCAATGATGGCGGCTGCTCCAGATAACGCAGAGTAATTTTTTTTGTAAGTTCGTTTACTCCAGCAGCCATCAACAATTACGTCAATAATCGGCACTCCATTTCCATCTACTCGCCCCTGCATTTCAGCGAACTCTCTTTCTTCTTTAGCGGCGTCATTCATTGTTTTAATTGAAATCTTATCCCACATATTTGCGATGTTTTCATGGCATTTTTGGTAGGTTTTAGGACAGATAGTAGGCAAATCCAATGCAGCTGACAGTTCTTGGAGCTGTGAATGACCACAACCGATTGCCACTGTACCTAAAACTGCACAATTATTAATGTTCATTTCATTACCTTCGTCATTGGAAATGTAAAATTTTACACTACATAATTTGCATTGAAGCGTAAAAATAGAATGAAAGCCATTTTGTTTTTCCGATACAATTTCAACACTATTGAGACCACAATTGAGAGGTCCATGTGTTGCCACATCTTGCAGTTTTGAGTAAAAAGTTTTTAGGTTGAAGATTCGTCGTCCGTCAAGCCGGCATGCTTCAGGAGAAGGCTTTGCCTTTTCTATCTGTAAAGAGATTAAATATTGTTTAATACATGACATATGAGCTATGTTAATACAATACTAATATGATACTATACTACTTGTACAAATCGAAACTTACATCGTATGGAGCAGAACTATCTTCTATTAGTTCGACAGGAGACTCTATTAGTTCTTCTTCACGTTCGGGGGTTGACGCAGGTAGTGCGTTATTCTTTGGAATGTTTTCACCAGCTTTTTCCTAAAATAAATGCAGTCATTTAGAACCACGTGTATAATAGCAATTTAGCTATGAATAATAGATTACATTTTATTTTTCTAGAAAATACATGCTGGGCAATAAGTACAATCAAAAGAATTTACGAAACTTACACCTATTGTTTTACTTTTGAATTATCTTGTAACAATAGAGGTGCCAATACCTGGCAACAAAAGAACCCGCGCATCTGCATTTCTTAGAACATTCGGTACCTAAAAGACCTTAATCATATCATAGACAATGCATGATTGTTTTGTTATTGAGAGTGTTTTTACCTTATTTTTAGTGTATCAATGATCACCAACGAAAAATAGATTATAAAAATAAACGGAACTTACATCACAGGGAGAACCATCATCATTTTGATCGAGAGAACTTTCATGGCGCTCGGGAGTTGTCACGGGTAGTGAGGTTTTTTTTGAAGTGTTTTGAAGAATTAGTTTCTAAAATAAAAACAGTATTTAATTTAAATTAAGTAGCAATCTAGTAGTTTATATACACTGTACAATAGTTATATTGACAATCTACTGTATTGATTCAGTGTGAAACATAATTATGCTAATTTAATAGGTAGAATACTCACATCAAAAGCACCTGGGTCTCCTTGTAGTTCTCTGTTGGCAGTTTGACTTTTTTCCTCTGTGTTGGTACTGTTGGTAAAATAACGCGATCTGTAATAGAAAAATGTAAGATAAGCTCTCACACATAAGTACATAAAAAATAATTATGTGACGAAAAATAGGCTACGTTCGGTTTCGTAGTGATTGAGTATAAAAGATTTGTTCTACTCTGATAATTATCTACTCCATGCCACTAATGATGGTATATTTTCTACTCTGTGGCACACTGTTTGCCGTTGGGTTATGAATAGGTCCATCTAGAAATAAGTTATCCTACAAAGTATTTAATATTATTATTATTCCTACATATAATGAAATTGTATACTTACTTTGTGATATTGATGCCTCTTTGTTTATAAAGTTTTTTGATACCTCGTTTTTGTCGCCTCTGTTTATTTCCCATTTTGAGCGAGAGACACTAATACTATCTAGTTGAATAATTGTCTATTTTCAATAATACTCCCTAATTATTATGTACATATTATGTTACCACACTACACTAATTATAAGGACTCACTATTTCACACAGTCACTGTCCATTGATATTATTGCTAAAAATTTAATAAATACTCCCGCGCTAATATTTACAAATGAAACTGAGATAGGTACTGAGCTCACGCAAAGTGACACAGGTCCGTCTAGCAACACGACTCGCCCCGCACTGACAATTGGGGCGAATGCGGGGCTGCCATTGTTTTAAGTTTAGAAACAGAAACATTTTTATTTGTAACAAATATAAAACATTATTTTTCTAAAAACTCACAAAACTATGTTATTGTAAGTAACATTGTTAAACAGTAAAAAAAAAAAACGTAATTTTTTTGTCTAAATTGAATGAATAACACGGCTCCAACTGTAAAAGTTAGTGGTATTTTGGTGAATTTATTTCGCAATGTCTATTAAGAATAAAAAAAAATAAAAAAAAGAAATTACTCCTCATATCCCACAGATTTAGAATATATTTTTTTTAATCATTAAAACTTATAAATAATGTCAAGAAGTGGTTTCAATTTCACGCTATTTTGTCGATTTCTTGGAATAGCAGCCTTAATTAGACAACTACACAACATGAAATACGGTTCACTTTGCCACCAAAGATTGATGAAACATTGGAACACGTGCTATGGTAGAGGCCGAGGCAAAGAGTCCGGCTCTTTGAGTCTTTTGGGCCTCTACCATTAGATAAGGCAAATCGATCTGATTACGAATATTTTGTAATTGTAGGGTTCGATTTTGTAGAGGTAAAAGAGTCTTTGCAGAGTCGCCTGGGGAACTACCACAACTTAGTCAGTTATTCTACCCCCAAAAAGTAATTTGGAAACATCACTGTGTTACGGTTCGATGGGCAATGTTTCCAGTGAAATTACAGAGCATAGAAATACAACAACTTATACCCCTGGGTGATGAGAGCAGTGCAGTGCTAGGTAATGATTTGGACTCATTTTGGACCAAGGTCCAATAGCTGCGTGCCGCAGGGCTGTTGTGGGTAAGCATGTTGTTTACCATTAGCCACATGTCCTGCTCGTCTCGTCCCTCTGTACTTTAAAAAAAAAATACAACTTTGAATTTGCTAAAAAAAATTACAGGATTTTTGGTCGCGTAAGCAAAGTAAATGTTTAAAACACGCTGATTCAACCCAAAGACACGACAACCTTTGCTTGCCAACACTTTTTTCAAAGAAAAATCGATAGCATCAATTCAACAGTCGTCTCGAAATAAGGGTCTCTGTACGAGAAAATTCACAATAAACGTATGCCTTATTTGTGTGTGCTTATTGAAGCTATTTTATTTCTTTGCAATTCTTAGCCTCCATAGGGGAAGTAATCCCTTACACGTACGGGGAGGAATATGCTAATGTTACACATCTATTTTACGTATTAGTGAGTTCAATGTTTATTATTCAACTCTCTGTTGTTTGGCGTGTTTTCAAATCAAATTATTTATTTTTACAAGTGGTTGCTAAATGATCAAAATTCGTCTATATATCAATGTTAGTCTGTCCCCAATTAGACCATAGATTTTAACAATAACAAATGAGTATTTAGTGTGTGATAAATACCTGATGTTTTTTTGTTCATGCATAATTTTATCTATTTTTGTACGGCAGTTGGCTTCAGATGGGCTCTAAGAAACTTTGGGCTTGCCCAGAAAGCGCAGGACACTACAAATTTGAACAATAAAAGTTAAATAAATGTAGTAGTTTGTAGATAATTAATTAATTACCCTTTAGCAGCACCCGTCAAGATCACCTTGTCGACGTATGATTTTAAAAAGGCAAAACTAGTTAGCTATTAATAGACTTTTACAGAATACAGAAACGAACTACTTAGCATTCCATGGATTCACCGTGCAGGTGTCGGGTCCATCGTGTAGCAGAGAGAGAAATCCCGAGTAGACCCCGAGGCTTGTGACTCGGGCGTAGTTCAAATATATGAGTGATATATATGAGTTCAAAATTTCAGTAGAATCCGTTTAGTATTTATTTACAACATCATTACGGCGTGATGATGATGATATTGAAAGGGCTGCTTCATGCTGTTATTATTATAAATGTAAAGTTATAGATAGATATGGGTTACCTACTCAAGCACGCTGTAGAAACTTAATATCAATTAGACGAGTCTAACACGCTTCATAAAAATGCACTGCACTGCGCTTGTCGCCTAGAAATATATTGTCCAATTTTCCTGAAAAAATCGGCCTTCACAACGAAACAGTAGCGTTTACACATTACATTACTACTACGCGGCTTACTTTTAATCTGACAGACTCAACAAAAAATTCGCCACCTACAAGTACTCTATCTATCATTACAAAAACATGACGATTACATACACATAACGATTATACCAAATTTTGTGTAGAAGCTAACATTTTCAATGGGATTTCCTAAAATAATTTCAAACATAAAAAATAACCTTCAAATACGTACAGACTTTGTTCTATTGAAATTATAATCTTATAAGCATTCGACAATAAATATTAGTACGTAAAAGGTAATACAAAACCATGTGCACAATCATTAAATCTTATTAACAGTACTAGGTATAAAGAAAATAAAAAAACGCATAGGAATACACTAGACTCAGCGTAACAAAACATGGATACCCAAGGCAACTATGCAACTATTGACTATAGAACCGACATACAACAAAAAGCTACCCGTTCGTAGTTGCTTAACTAACTATTTAAGCAACACTTTAGCTTTAATTAATCTTGACATCGCTTTTGTGGATAGAAATATCATTTATCACTTTCAAACTTCGGGCTATCGAAGCAAGAAATTTCAAATCACGATACTCATCGTAGAAACGCCATTGTAGTCCGTACTTTATTCACCTGGCAACACTGAGCCGAAACAAGTCATTATTGGCGCTTTTGTCTTCGGGACGTTTTGTTTAAATGTCACATTGACAAGTCGAAATTGGTTTCGATTTATTAGCATTGTGCTTTAGAAGCTGATTTAGTGTGTTGTGTAATGTACTGTCTGCCATAAATGCCGTGTATATTTTCCAATAACAATATTGCGCGGTTTTCAATTACTGGGCAATGGTGGCTGTTCGTGGGATTGCTTCTCTGCCGTATCCGAGAATCGAACTCGTTCTCCACAATGCAATACATCTAAATAAATAACACGGACTTCACATTGTGATTCCGTCTCCGTACAAAATATATTTTCTGCACAATACCGGGGACTCGGAATAGGGAAAATGGAGCACTCGATCGGGAGAAAATGCTCGCTTGTAATGGTAACACTGAGACATAATTCCAGTTCTATTTTTAAAATGCTGAGTATTTTGTTGTGTTTGTTATTATATACTGTTCCTTTGTGCATTTTTTCCTCTGTTCATAGACATTATATAGAAGAACGTTCAAACAGTATAAAATACTAGTATCATAACCTGCCAATGCTGGTGTTAGAAAGACAAGGTCCAAACTACAGGTAGTTTGAGCCGAGTATGTAGTGGTAGGACTCTTAGCAGAGTCCGCCTGGGGAAGTACCACACCTTTGCCAAATATTCTACCGCCAAGCAGTAATGTGCAAACATTACTGTGTTCCGGTTTGAAGGGCAATGATTCCAGAGAAATTACAGGGCTTAGAGACATAATATCTTAGATCTCTGGGTGACGAGCGCAGTGCAGTGCTAGGTAATGATTTGGACTATCATGTTCCAATAGCTGGGTGTTACTGTGCTGTTATGTGGCAGGCATGTTGCTTACCATCAGGCACATGACCTGCTCGTCTCGTCACTCTATGCTATAAAAAAAAAAAAAAAAAAAAAAAAGAGTAATAAAAAGCGTCAAATAATAAAAAGTAGCCTATGTCCTTTTTCAGGATATGAAAACGTAGTGAAACTTAAGGCTCTAGACAGGCGGACAGGACCGCACTTCAACTGCAATCCAGCCGCAAATTGCAGGTCAGGTGCAGTTGACACGACTGCAATACTCGTAGAACTGCAATCGGACTGCGCGTTTGGTTGGAAGTTCTGTTGCAGTCGCGTCAACTGCATTCAAACTGCGCCTGAACTGCGAATTGCGGTTGGAACCCAACCGTTGGATTACAGTTGACATACAGACAATGTGGACCGTCTGTCTAGACTCTAGAGTTTAGAGCCTAACGTGAAAACATAATAGGCATGCATACAAAGTTACCTACTATAGCATAAATATTAGTTTAATATTACTTGACCGCCACCTCGCCTGATGTTAAGCGACGATGCGGTCTACGATGAAGCTTGCCTAGAAGATTCCGATTCACTCTCGATTTAAAGATACCAAGATTAAAACCATCGAGAAAACCCACTTAAGAAATATATTCCAACGCTTAGACTCTCTTATCACAAATGTAGAGTCAAACCCCGTTCGAGTCTTTGTAACGCCAACCATGAAACGATGTTGCTATACAAGCAACGAGCAGTCCGACAGAAAAAAAATTGGTATTCATAGAAACTGCCGACAGAAGTGAATACTTATAACTCAGAATTTGATGGCTTACTTTGGAAACTACGCGGGTGATACCGGAGGGCGTGGCCATGACCGTGGCCATCTAGAAACGCTGACGCATTTCTATACAGCCGATGGGAAATGCTAACGCATTTCTAAATGACCAAGAGAGACGTACTTCTTAGCATTCCATGGATTCACCGTGCGGGTGCCGGGTCCATCGTGTGGCAGAGAGAGAAATCTCGAATAGACCCCAAGACTTGTGACTCGGGCGTAGGTTTAAAAGGGGCCCCTTATATTGACGTACGTCAACACTCACCTTCACTACCTACTCGTATTTCTCTCCCTGCCCAGCCAAATCCGATATGATCCTACTAGTGCAGCTTTAGATACTCGTTCTAGTATAGAACTTACTAAATAAACTTACGAAATGCTGAAGCATATTTAGATGGTCACGAAAATTTCTTATCAACCCCGAGCGTAACGCTAGAATTCAATTCACACGAAAAATCTGTCTCTGGTACGCCAAAAGAAGTTTTCACTTTAAAAAATTGATAGGTTGGTATAAGATCGTGCAGATCAGTTGAACATAATACTTATATTCAAAATCCCACACATTTATCATTTACTAAAATCAATTATCGTCCCCAAGATAAATACACTTACCTATATTTGTAGAACAAAGAGCAGTGAAACCCTTTAAAGATCGGAACTGGAAACAATGACCGTCGAACTAATCATTAATTCAGAAGTTGTTGGTCTCCTGTAGATGTGTGGCCAGTGAACCGGCGGTGTAATCGTCCCTTACAAACGTTGGATGGACCTTGTTACACTGTGTTATTGATTGTTTACGCGAGTGATGGTGCAGTGTTCTAAATTATTAATAATTTTTTTAACTAAAAAAAAATTTAAAAAAAAAACCAATAAAATAGATCTTAATTACAGGTAGAATATTTGATAGATTGATTATTAGATTACTGTTATAGATATACACTTGACCAGCGGAAAAAAACCCACTCGGACAATGTATTCCACAGTTTAGATTTATTATGACAAATGTAGAGTCAAATCTATTTGTTAGAATCTTTGGAATGTCAACCATGAAATGATATCGTTTTTTCGATCGGTCCGATAGATAAAAGGGCAAGGAATTTGATCATGCAGATCAGTTGCACACGCTCCGAAATGTATCCGATAAAAACCGACAAGCTACCAATAGCAATCTTGCGACGATATTTAAGAATTTGAAGACTTTTTCGCACATGATTTTCCTTGCCTATGTACCTTTGCCACGTCTTTTGATCGATTTGAGAGCCTCCAGCTGTAATTATTTAGCTGATATATAAATATTTTTATTTGCTGAAAAACTACAAGAAACATATTTTTAATCCATGTGGTACCCAAAGTATTAGTTCCCAAACAGGGAAAAATCTTTGAGGTGACGTACCAATATCCTCCGCCAAAACTGAATGAATAATGGTGACGAGAGGACTAGGACATGTGCCTAATGGTAACAAACATGCCTCCACGTAACAACACAGTGACACGCAGCTATTGGAACATTAAGAGTTCAAATTATTACCTAGCACCGCACTGCGCTCGTAATGCAGATATATAAGATGTTTTAGCTCTATGCCCTGTAATTTCACTGGAAACATTGCCCCTCAAACCGGAACACAGTAATGTTTGTACATTTCTGCTTAGCGGTAAAATAACTGGCAAAGGTGGTGGTACTTCCCCAGATGGAGTCTGCAGAGAGTCCTACGACTACAATAATACGTATTGTGAACTAAATACTGAAAAGGAACTGAGAAGTAAAGTACGGTTTCAAATATTTTAAATAACTAAGATAGGTACTCAGTACAAAAGTAGTGAACCTACCTCCTAATCGTATCCCTAAGAAACATTTCAGAAAACAACCAATAAGAAGTTGTTTTAAACTTAGGTAAATATTTGGGGCGATAAATAGGTCAAACCATTATATATGTACAAATAGGTCAAACTATTATATACCTACTTAGTAAATCCGTATGGAAAAATATGGGACACGTAATTTTATTTTATCATAGTTTTAGAAACCGAGAGAGATAGATCATCAAACTTCCGGAATGGCGAGTTGTGACGTCACGTCTACATAAAAAACGTTTACATAGACATAGACGGCACTCGAAACTTCGAAGCACTATATCTTAGTAGTTTTTTGTTTGTGAACAAAATAAAAAATAATTGTAAATAAATTTTCTTTTTAGGTTGTTGTTCCTTAATATTTTTTTGTTTTGTTTATTTAGTGCAATAAAGAGTTCACCTATCTATCTGAAAAAGTTGTCTACAATATATTTTATTCATCTAACCGACGGGCTAATTATTTTTTTTTAAAGTCACCATGACTATTTCAAACGTGTTCTTTCACAAAGTTACTAACTACCCGCTAGCTTCATAGCCGCAGCGGAAGCTACATAAAACAATCGAAAACCGCCCCTGAACGTAGAACCATAATTATAAAATTGAAACCTTGTTTTGTGAAACAATTGAAGGGTGAACCTTTTAAAAGCTATTCAAGCTATAAAAACTTGAGCCTATTTGCACTATTTTTTTTAAGTCATACCCGTATTTACCTACGTAGGTATCTAATTCCAGACATTATTAATCTGTGTTCTTAATCTCAACACGATCGGCGCTTCTACCGCCTAACGAAAAACGCTTTGGCGCTTTGATGCTTTGACATTGCTGTCTCTTTTCTTCTCGCTTGAAATGAAAGAAACGGCAATGCCAAAGCGTCAAAGCATCAAAGCGTTTTTCGTTAGGCGTTAGACCCCCCGTTCAGACTTTCCTATGTGATTGAGCAACAAACATCCAAACATTTACAATTATAATACTAGTAGGACACATGAAATGTAAGTGGATTACAATATTACATAGTAATAATTCGACCGACTCACAGTCAGACAGGTATTACAAACGGCCATAAAGTTACTGTTTGGAAAACAGTTACCATAACAAACCTAAGTTTATTAGGAGCCTAGATTACCTAGGAATTGTAATTGCGTGGTACAGATTCAGTAATAGTTGTGTGCGGTCAAAGAACTTAATTCACCTTCCCGTCCGAGCGAGTTACGTAACACTGGTGGCGCCATCTGTTGGCAGTAGTCACGCGGTTTTGTTGAGTTCATGAATGAAAAATCGTGGTAAAAATCGCTGTCGATTTGTACTGGGTTTTAGTGTTTTATTACAAAAAAAGTGTTTTTTTTGCTGTGGAATGCGTTAACTGAGTGTTTGTTTTGCAATGGTTATAATCTCGATGTTTTCAAATCGACTGCAGTGGGTGTATCATCGCTTAACAGAGTTTTTTTTAATTAAAGAGTGACGAGACGAGCAGGACATGTGCCTGATGGTAAGCAACATGCCTGCCACATAAGAACACAGTGACACGCAGCTATTGGAACATGAAGACTCCAAATCATCACCTAGCACTACACTGCGCTCGTCACCCAGAGATCTAAGTTATTATATCTCTAAGCCCTGTAATTTCTCTGGAAACATTACCCTTCAAACCGGAACACAGTAGGTAATGTTTGCACACTACTCCTTGGCGGTAGAATAACTGGCAAAGGTGTGGTCCTTCCCCAGGCGGACTCTGCCAAGAGTCCTACCAGACATATAAGAGTTCTACCAGTCCTATAAGATAGCGGCCAATTGCCATCATGGATTGTCATGTTTCAAACCTATTATTAATTAAAACACACAATATAAGTTGTCATTTTTTCGTATCTATCATACAACTGTAATTCCAAAAATGCGTCATATCAAAATTGAAAGAAAAAAAAAATTTTTTTTTTAAGTCGGTTAAAAAGAAGTGTTTTTTATTTCATCAGCTCGATTGTTTTATTGTACTTATGTATTATTGTTTTATTGTAGGTACGATGATTATATCTCCACCTGCTGTACTACAATTCCGACAATATGTACGTTCAATTGGAGAATGGGTCTCAAAGGTGTCGAGAAATCATTTTCTTATCATAATTAGGTAGGTAGTTTTTTTACAATAATTATATTAATACAAAACAAAATGTTTTGTACTCTTGATGGTATGTTTCTGTAATATTATTATTTATTTATTTTAACGAATATAGGCTTTAAATGTATGACATATTCTTAATACATTATACACAAGCATATTCACAGGCTCACGAGTGTCATCACTCGTTTTAAGAAGTAAGAAGGTAATTAACTACCTACTGCCGTTGACCTTAGATGATTATTAATTTAAAGCTTTTAAAGACTGACACAGAAAGTGCATAGTCCTTACTGAACTAAACTTAACTAACTTTACTTTTTTCCAAATGTATTGTGGTGCATTTTGCAAAACAATAAAATTTAGTTCAATATAAATGTATATCTGGTAGAGATCGCTCTGAGCTATAAGGCCGCCAATTAAATTGCTGTAGTATTATTCTTTGTTTTGTAATTTTTTATGTTTTGTTTTTCTTGGGCTTGTGGCTTTTTAATAAAGAATTATTGTATTGTATAAAGGCAAGGATTCCGGAGTTCGTGGAGATCTCTACCCGTAAGGGAAAAAACTTTACTACGTATTTCCTTAGATCCTTACCTACGCAGAGCTATTATAAAGCTATCAAAATGTCGAATAGAATCATAGAAATAAATTTAAATATATTATGTAATACGCTAAGAATCCTACAAATACAAAACCTTGGATGTTAACTACTCAATCATTTTGTAAAAACTGAATTCATCAATTTGAATGGAGAGATTATAGTCTAGGATAATAGCTACTATTATCTCAAAAATACAAATTTCCTAGTCGTTTTCGAAACTCTAAGGGGCCAAAGTCGCAGGTAAGAAAATAAATATTTAAATCGTCTTACAAACAGAACTTTGAACTGTTATCTTTAAGTGTGCCTTTCTTTTAATTCATTTCTCTATGAGACCTTACCTAAAAATACTCCAGTGAGTCTAGTCGTTAACAACAAAAACAAACAAATTAAAATTGAAGTTCGCAGGCTTATTCCTTATTTGTGCAATTAAAGTAATTTCTTTTACCACTTTTCCATGTCTACGTTAAAAACATAAGTAATTAAAAGATTTATAATATCACTGACACAAACTAGTACTCAATTTCAGAAAAGCAACTCTTAAACCCATAATAAATGCTGCCACCATGAGATTACGCCTTAACAATCACTATACATTTTAAATTAATCGACACTTAAATAAAATTTCGAAACAAATCATTTTAAATACTAGTGAGTATTATTTTAGTGAATTAGAATGTTACTATTAAAATTAAATTAATTTCGGACACCAGATTTCTATCTGCATAAGGTAATCTTACGGCGCGTGTAATGCCGACGGCATTTAGCCAGCGTAACATTTAAAAACTTCTGCTATGTTTCGAGAAAAAGATAAAAGTTCAACAAATAATTCATCTTGACGACCTCGTACTTTAACACAAATTATTTTTAAATCAGCTTAGGTACTTACCTCGCCACTTTAAATAAGTATAGCACTATCACGTAGGTATTGGAATAACACTTACGGAAAGGAAAATCAAAATCAAACGATAGAATAAAATAAAAACAATTTAGTGTTTATTTTGATGGTATTTAACAAAATTATTTTTTTAATAGTATAATACATCGTTGGTACTGACATCGATACTCATTATTGTAGTAATATATACATTTTTGATACAATAATAGACTTAGAATTAAGACAACTAGTTTACAATAAAACTACACTGGGAACCAATAAATAACTTACACAGCACGATATAATGTAGATGCGAGAGCCGCGTAGGACTCGAGTCTCGAACAATAAAACTCAACAAATCGGCAAAACTAAACGCTAAAACGAAATCAGGAATCAATTTCACGAGAACAAGACTTAATTATTCCCTAAACGTTAAGACACCTATCGAAAATAATCTCTTTTTGGTACCGATCTCACTTCTCATATACATCGATTCATCCCTAAATTACCTTAAATAAACTACAATTCGAAACAAAATCACAGTTAAACTCAACCGTCCGCCCTCGCGGCCGATACTCTCGACGTATTTACAACCCACTCGATATGAGACGCACTCGATTTATACCTATAATTGGAATAAATTTAAAGAATTCGATAAATACGTGTTCCGTTCACAGTCTACGACACTCGAATCGGCGAGGAGCCATCGAGGAGGAAGTTCCTCATGTTTGAGGGGGTTTGTTGGTTCAGTATATGACGGAGACGGTCCGCCGCAGGGGGTCGTCGTGCGGGCTGTGCTGCGCGGGGGAGGCGGGGGGAGGGGGGCGCGTACTGGGGGAACAGCGCCGAGGAGAAGGGCTTGGGCGGCGCCGCGGGGCTCGTGTACAGCGACGAGTAGAACGAGGACACCACGGCCGCAGCAGACGAGGACACCGGCAGCTTCTCCGCCGGAGCCATCAGCTTCGTGAACTGCAGGTGGTCCAGCTGGTGCGGGAAGTACGGCGGCACCGTGGGGTATGGCAGACCTTCAAACTGCCCCACGGCAGACCCCGGCCCAGCAAAATATGGCAGCGGAAAACTGGCGAACGCAGCCGCGCCCGGCGCGCCAGACGTCGGCGGCTTGGGCTTTCTCCTGGGCCTGTACTTGTAGTCCGGGTGCTCCTTCATGTGCAGCGCCCGAAGCCGCTTCGCCTCGTCGATGAACGGCCGCTTCTGCATCTCGGACAGCAGCTTCCACTCGGCGCCGAGCCGCTTCGATATCTCCGAGTTGTGCATCTTCGGGTTGTCTTTGGCGATCTGGCGACGTTGCAGCCGCGACCACACCATGAAGGCGTTCATCGGCCGCTTGATGTGGCCCTCGGAGTGCGGGGACGAGGCCGGCAGCGGCTGCGGTGCGCTCGGGTACTCCAGCATGCCCGGGTGCATGGAGAATGCGTACGGGTGGTGGTGGTGACTCAGCGTCGACATGACTGCGGTTTAATTGCGAGGGTCGGCGAGCATTAACTTCTGGTTGATATGGCACAAACGAGAGCGCGAGTGAGGAGCGATTGTGTCGCGTCGGTGTCGAGCGAGAGACTGAGGAGCCGGCGCGCGGCTCGGCGGCCCGGCGGCCCCGGCCGGCCCGGCCCGGGGGCGGCGGCCGCCCGCCAATGGGCGCGGCGCCGCTCGAGCCTTCGCCCTCCCCTCACACTACATCTGTCTCTATCCCACACGCTACCGGCACCCTATCTCCGTCTCACGCGCCACAGCTGCGGGCGCGCGCCGTGTCTGGGCTCAATGCCTCATGTAACTGCTGTAATACAACTTTACACTCTGCCTTTTTTACACTCTCCCGAATAAATGTTGATGTGTCAATAAACCAGAGCTATATTGCCCAATCTACTTTTTTATGGTTGATTATATTTTAGGAAATTGTGCGTTTGTGGTGAAACACTAGCACCGTGCTGTAGCACGGAGAATATTTATTTACGATTAGTATTTTCAGAAAGCACACACTGTTATGACTCTATATAGAGGTAGAGACAATCAGAAAGAGGGTAGGGAGGACGTTGGTCGATGTTAGGACAAATCGGACACTTAATGAGTAGTAATACTTAATTATTCTTATGTAGGTACTCTACTTACCCCATGTAAAACTTATTTTAAACTCTACAGATATCATTTTTTTGTTTCATAAAAAAAAGCAAAAACAGCATAGGACGTTTGTTTATGAGGTCTTTTGTGATCTCAAATTTGCGGGTGCAAGCCCCATTGTCACGAGTAACGGTCCGACCGCCTTCAAATGACTCGCCCGTAGAACAACAACGAGACTTCGGAGATTTTGAACAAATAAACAAAGAAAGTTTTTGTCGTATTTTACAGCAATACAATAATAAAATAGGTTGTTAGTTTTATTTTTTGTCTAAGTACCATTTTAACATAGAACTACGGTTTAGAATAATTAGTGAGTACTAAATAGAATTGTAATTTCACGGACAAGCGCAAACCTATTGTCGACGAAATATAAAAAAAAATACAACACAAAGATTTTGAATATCTACTTAATTATGTATTTACTTAAAATACCACAAATTTTAACAACACGTGTACAATAATGTGTAATAGTTGATTGTAACGTTTAATACGTTGTTACAGAACTTAAAATCAAAACTCAAATTTTGCTCTTTATTGTCCTTTGAAATGGTAAATGTCGTAAATTCGTATACTTATTTGTGGTTTACGTATATTTATTAATCTCAATTGAATTACAACAAATTCTCTTACTGAGATTGACTGGAGCTACTTACTTTTTTTTTTATTAAGAGTGACGAGACGAGCAGGACATAAGCCTGATGGTAAGCAACACGCCTGCCACATAACAGCACAGTGACACGCAGCTATTGGAACATGAAGAGTCCAAATCATTACCTAGCACGGCACTGCGCTCGTCACCCAGATATCTAAGTTGTTATACCTCTAAGCCCTGTAATTTCTCTGGACACATTGCCCTTCAAACCGAAACACAGTAATGTTTGCACATTACTGCTTGGCGGTACAATAACTGACAAAAACGGAAAAATTGACAGGACAGTTTTTTTAAAGGGTGATGAGACGAGTAGGGCATGTACCTGATGGTAAGCAACATGTCCATAACAGCACAGTGACACACAGCTGATAAAACACGAAGTGTCCAAATACCAAAATAGTCAAATCTCGTAATTCTAGAGCATATATTTTAAATACAGCTGTTAAATTATTTACTACTTAAGGCGTTATATATTACGTTAAATAGGTGTAAACCATGGACGTATAAAAAAAGTCGGACGTAGTCTCGCTGAAACATAAACTGTGTCACTAGAGTCGGCCCACATTTGCAAGTGTGCGCGTTGTCAGATTGTCGCTGATAAGCTGACACGCAACATACACACAAGTTTGCGCGTGTAATGACCCACTGATGTGTGCGTGTCAGTCTGTATGTGACAGCGCACATGGGCATATTATGTGGCCGACTTTATGGACACAGTTTTTGTTTTAGCGAGACTACGTCCGACTTTACAAACATTATAAAATGTAATTTTCATGAAGTTTCTAAGTTCCTATTTCTTTTTTTTTTTCTTTTTTTCATGGTTGACGTTTCAAAGACTCGAACGAAGAGGTTTGACTCTACATTTGTGCTAATAACATCTAGGCTGTGGAATGCGTTGCCCGAGAGTATTTTTCCCGATGGTTACAGTCTTGGTGTCTTCAAATCGGGAGTGAATCGTTTTTTTTTCTGGTAAATACGCTGCATCGTAGACCGCATCATCGTTTAACATTTAGCGAAATGGCGGTCGAATTGAAACCTATAATGGTTTTAAAAAATCAGCAACTTGTTGGAGTTCGGGATTTTCTCTCATAAGAATAGAGTCATGGTTATAATCCAATTCGCAATCACGGTGACCAGGAGCGGGTAGATAGATGACACATGTCCACGAAAGATAACATTCTTAGAACATGCCGATATCCTCACGATGTTTATCTTCACCGTCACAAAAAGTAGTGATAACAAACTAGAACAGACTACAGGCCCGTTAATAAAATTTACGTAGTAAATGAACCACCAGGAGACCTATGTAGGATGATAGAAGGGTATAAAGTAATAAGATTCAGCACTATGCCGTCACTAGTAAGCTGTCCAACTGAATACAGTCGAAGTGGGGGGGGGTTGCAACCCTCGAACATTTCTCCTTGTCGCATGATTTTTGTACGTTTTCTATCATCCTACATAGGTCTCCTGGTGGTTCATTTACTACGTAAATTTTGTTCACGTGCCTGTAGTCTAGAACATTTGCACTCGGAAATGTATTTAGTGATGCAGGTGGGTTCCGAGCCCACGGCCTCGTGATTGTGAACATAGCTTCGATTTAACTAACACCGAGTTCTTTAAACTAACTGACACATTTGTAACTAACCATATCCGAATAGTTTCAACAACAGTGGCCAAAAAAATTGCAAATTCTTGTAAGAGTATGAACCTTAATTTCTCTTACTAGATTTGGGGTGTTGTATCAGCCACAAATCTAATAAGAAAAACGATATTATAGTAGGTAGGTATCATAAATTCGCCACATCGTTGTTTAACATCAAACGAGATGTCTTAAGTACTTGTAGTCGCAATTGATTTTGTGTAGTGTTGAGACTCTTTGCAGAGTCCGCCTGGGTAAGTACCACATCTATGCAAATTAATTTAATTACTGCCAAGCAGTTATGAGCGAATATTAGGTACCTGATTACAATCAGGTTTAAAAACAGAGCTAGCCAGAAGGGGAACAAGACCAGGGCACAGATATCATTGTTTAAAGATATTGGGCTTTTTCGTATTTTTTTTAAATTCTAACAAACTTGGACACGTGGGAACTTCGAGATAAACATACATATTTCACACTATCTAACCCCAAACTAAGAAAAACTTGAAATAAGAGAACCACTTAGATATTAAAGTAAATAGAAACACTTTATTGTGAGACAAACAAATTAAAACATTACTCAGAAATACTTATTAACTATTGCCACAAGTGGCGGCCTTATTGCTCCACGCAACCAGCTTACTTCCCTGATAGCCACATAACTGATATTATACCTAAAAAAAAAATCATCATCATCATCAACAGCCCACTAAATGTTCACACAGCTGGGACTCGGGGCCTTCTCTCGCAAGGAGAGAGTTAAGGCCATAATCCACCACGCTGGCCCAGTGCGGGTTCGTTTTCCTTCACCGTTTTAAGTTAGCGGCATTACGCGCATGACTTCGAAAAGACAGTGGTGCGTGTGGGGTTTGAACCCGGGGTCTCCGGATCGGCAGCCGCCGTTCTCCCGACCAGACCAAAAACTTACGTAAGTACGCCGTAACTTTAAAAAAAAATCGAAATACCCAAAATAACAGTAATATTAGCTGAGCACCGCAAAGGACCCGACAAGGACAGTTTGTTCCTAAAAAGGTACAACTAACTCAATGATGGCAATTAACAGATATTGTATGAAGTATAATTAACATTTTGGAGGATAAAAGAAGGATACAATGTCAAATTTATGACAAAATAAAGCCCTAAAGAGATGTCATAAAACAATATTTAAGTATTTATGTTGGAGAATTTATTTGCTTGTTTATAAAAGAACACAGTATTTTTCTCATATATTTACTCTATACATTTTTTTTCCTCAAAGATTTGATCTATATATAGATATTTTATCTCTGATCCTGATCAATGCGAAAGTTTGGATGTTTGTTGCTCGGGCACGTGGGAACGGATGGACAGAATATAAGTCTGGAATACTAATATCGCGAAAAACATAACTGTTAGTTTATAATACCTGTGCTGTTTGAATCTATTTCCTGATTTAAACTAAAGAACACTAATATGTACCTAGGTATTGTTAAGTACACTTAAAAAAACATATATTTTGATATGACTTTACTAAAAATATGAGCAAATTTTTTCAAAGGTTTGGAAATGTTCTCAAGAGTTAATGTTTGAAAAAAAAAGTACATATAAAAATTAGTTAAATGTCGTCATTATATGACATCGTTATCGACTTTGTGTTGAATATGAATTTTGTGTGTGTCAATTATTTTAATGCAAAGCGGAATACATAATAATAAACAAATAAATTTTAATTGGTCCTCTCTCAGACACCACCATTTGGCCCCAAAATTGCTTGCTTGTAAGCACCTGTAATCGCAATTGATTATGTGTAGTGTTAAGTTTTTTTGTTGTTAATAAAGAGTGACGAGACGAGCAGGACATATGCCTGATGGTAAGCAACATGCCTGCCACATGACAGCACAGTGACATGCAGCTATTGGAACATGAAGAGTCCAAATCAAAGTTTTTTTTTACTATTTTACTTCCCCAGGCGGACTCTGCTAAGAGTCCTACCACTACTAAGTCTCGTTGCAGAGTCCGCGTGGGTAAGTACCACATCTATGCCAATTATTTTAGCTACTGCCAAGCAGTAATGAGGGAACATTAGGTACCTTATTACAATCAGGTTTAAAAACAGAGCTAGCCAGAAGGGGAACAAAACCACTGGAGGTCTACGTAGCCTAGATTTGGTACGTATACAATTTGGATGCTCTTTCTTTTGTTTTTTTTTATTGACATGTAATTTGTATATTTATGACTAAAGTACTTTGACTTTGAATTTTTAAGTTCAAATACCGACTTGGCACTGTATATTTAAAGGCAGACGTGTTGTTTACCATCAAGCGTATGTGTTTCTCGTCTTGTTAGATAAAATATATATATATATTTTTTAAATAAAGAGTGACGAGACGAGCAGGGCATGTGCCTGATGGTAAGCAACATGCCTGCCACAAAATATATTATAAAAACAAAAAGATTTAGTGGTATGTGGAGACTAGGAGACACACCTACTCACAAGTGTAGTTTGTTATTTCACTTAATTAAGATCTCTAGCTTCTGCTCTACATGGATAAGTAAACAATGATAAATCCTTATTTTCGATATGTTTTATTTTACTATGGCTATCAATACATATTTATGCAAAAAAGTTACGAAAAATTCAACTTCTACAGAATCTACGATCTTTTTTGCAACATCATTTACAAAAAATATTAAAATCACATTTCACACATCCAACACTGAACCTGAACATTCAAAGATCCTCGACACATTAGCCACATCACGTTCCGAATGTAAATCCTCACGCGAACTCAACATTATTAATTAATTAAAACATTACGGTGGTATAAAAAATATGCAGCGCAACATCACACCTAATTACTTATATCTCGACACCAGTACAATGGTTTCGCCTGCAGTCATATGACGCTGTGATATTACCACTAGCGCCCTCTCTTTTCTTTCCCGTGCAGACTGAGAAGGACGGGGGCGCCACTAGCCAGTTAGCTACGTCAGTCCCAGTGGTGACAATGGCAGGGTCGCGCACAATACCACCAGGCTTAATGCCTATTCGCCCCATCTTCCTATTTAAATTTTCTCAAATTTCCCATGACACTTTTACTGATATACTGTTGTGGCTGTATTTTTTGGGTCCTATTTCACGATGTTTGGTTAAAAATTAATCGCTTTTTTACCGATGACTTAATTATCATCTCGCCTGACGTTAAACGACGATGCGGTCTACGATAGAGTGCGGTTCCTTACAAGAAATTTGATTGACTCTCGACATGAAGAAACCAAGATTGTAACCATGAGTAAAAACTCACGCAGGCAATACATGTCGCAGCCTAGAAGTACTTATTAAGAAAGTAAACTTAGTTCGAGTATGCTTTTTAGTAAACATTACGAATATAGCGGTGAGGAAATTTATGTGTGCGTCATTCATACACATGGAGTAGTTGATAAAATCCCAGATGATTGAGCAACAAATATCCAAGCATCTAAACTTTTACATATGATATGGTCGGTCCAGCCAACTCAAGTCGGACTCAGTGCCAAACTGTTAGGGATCACGTACACTCTCCTTGCCAAAAACTGCCGAATGCGGCTGAAACTTCAGTCGGACTCACGTTGAACTTACAGATATCGTGGTCGGACTGGACTGACCACACTTGAGTTAAGGCCGGTTTGCATTTTGATTAGT
This sequence comes from Ectropis crepuscularia, assembly GCA_963693475.1. Taxonomy (NCBI): domain Eukaryota; kingdom Metazoa; phylum Arthropoda; class Insecta; order Lepidoptera; family Geometridae; genus Ectropis; species Ectropis crepuscularia. The sequence goes on along the minus strand of OY856344.1, from coordinate 2,624,008 downwards.
GCGAGTCTGAGTGCGAGTGCGATTGCGAGTGCGAGTGAGTAATCGTGACTGATTACTATGCACTCGCAATAATCAATCGGTGTCCACACGTGTTTGCGACTAATCACTCAACACCTGCACTACTCACTCGCACTCGTACTAATCAAAATGAAAACAGGCCTTTACTTTAACTTTTTTTTAACTAAATATGTGTGATAACGACGTTAGTTTTCATACTAGATTCCAAGCTTTCGCATTTGTAATAATTAAATATTCACAGAGTCACCTAAATGTACTCGTAATGTTTAATTAACAATGCCACTAACCTCCCGATCAGCGATAACCGCCGTCGGAGCGTCGGCCCTCCGCTCTCCCATACAGGGCGCCGAGACCTATTATTTTTCAGCAAGAACGCACCCGGGTAATGCCATCCAGCGATAATACCTATTGTCGTACCCACGGACGCGAGAAGGCAATCTGTATAATGCTGCCTTTGTCTACTTATTCGCTTATAGGTAGCGGTTTTAATAAACTAATGAAGGGGCTCAGACGCTGATTGTGGTTACATATTTTTTATTTTTAATATGCATGGTTCAGGTTATATATTATTTCAGACAGTCCATACAGTGTCCAATCAATTTGGTAGCCCCAAATCAAACAAACCTTCTACAATGGAAGCCAAATAGCTATCGGTCGGTGTCTTTCTTTTTTAACCGACTTAAAAAAAAGGAGGTTCTATTTTCGCCTGTTCATTTTTTGGTATTATCGTCCATATACTGATGGACGTTAAAACCTTTAGTTTTAAAACCTTGTTTGAAAACCAAATTTATAACTGAATTATAATAGGTTTAAAGTTAAGATTTTGCAAAAATAATTATGATAAGCTAGTTTACAAGACTTTGTTAATCAGGCATACAAGCATAGTTCAGCCAATTCGCAGTCAAACTCTAGCATAATAATATTGCTTGATCGAGAAGCGCGCCGGTTGTTGCACTAGTTTTTATTTTGGTTTTGGTATTGTTTTTGTGTGTATAATACAGTATAATATTTATAGTATATAATAATATAGTAGTATAGTGTATAATATAGTATAATTATGATCTTTTTTTTTTCTAAATCTAGTAATATAAACAAACTAGTGGCTAGTTTCAGCTTTGCTCGGATATTGTCATATATGTATGTAAAATACACAAAAATGACAACCCTGGTGAATATCGACAAAGAATTCACTAGAAACAAACATCATGACATAAGATTTTTATAAGATAAGACAACTATTCTAAAAGTCACATGATTTAGAAGAAAGCATATAAAATACTGGTTACTTTTAATTGAGAAGCAATATTTCAGTCAAGCGTAGAGCTTCTGTTAGTTGAATTTCTGAAATACTGCATCATTTTCTGTGTGAGCTCTATAACCGGATAGAAACGGCGTGCACCGGATCGCACCGGATTCAGGCCGGTTGTGTCCGATTTCGGCTCGATAACCACGCGAGTCCGAGCCGGTTTCAACCGCATTTCTAAGCTCCAGCGTTTCAATTTGTAGTTTTAGCTTCGAATTAGAATTTTGGATCCAGTTAGCGCAGGTGAGAATTACCAAATGCTAAGCGCTATTTCGACATATGCAAATTTATCTCTCGTCTACATTTACGTGTACGCTTTGTGTTTAGATTTCCGTATACCGCTTTCAAAATCATGCCTGGATTGAGGGTATCTCGAACTGTCGCCATTAGATATATGTTTAGTAAACTTATACCTATTAATTAATTATTAATACCTTTAAACGAGCAATTATTGTATATTTAATATATATATATTTATATATATATAGAATCTGAATCTCGGAAACGGCTGGAACGATTGTTATGAAATTATGTTTGCAGGCGGTTTCGGGGACGATAAAGCGATCTAACTAGGTTTCATTTAAAAAAAACGCATGTTATGCGCGGTTTTAGGCAATGAAAAACTGTCACATTAGACATTAGAATGCGAAGGTAAATTTCGCCGCGTGACGCGACACCATACCTAATTAGCTCGGACGGGAAGTCATCGTAGCGGTCATGAATTAATAGCTCCGGGTTCGAACCCAGACGGCTTCTCTTTTTTTTTCAATTTTTTTTTAAAGAAAATCTATTTCTTGGTGTCTTGTAATCTGAAGGTATCTAAGTATATTTAGTATTCAAACCGAGCAAAGCTCGGTCACCCAGGTACTACCTATTATATAATGAAATGTCGTGCACGGTATTTGTGATAGGTACCTATGGAAGAGAATTAACAGCTCGACCAATTTTAACGTTGTAAAACTATTTGAAGAGGAAACTTCTTTAGCTACGTTAAGCAATTTTTGGTGGAGAATAACTGTTACCCTTTTGGGTTCGCCTCATCGACATAGGTACTAATGCAGCGGCATAGTCTCAGACCAGCTGCTAAGTAGTGGGGTGGGATTTGTGCATCTGATAGTTTTTAGATGGGTGTAATTTTGTATATTTCGGTCCCTTACAGATAAGTGTTTTATTATGCAACATGAGTACTGTTTAATACGCTAGTAAAAATAATATAGTTTCCCTTCATAGGGGAGGACAACAATTGAGGATGTGCCCGAAGGCCCTAGCTCATTTCACCACCAATTGAAGTATCTCTTTATTAATTTTCAAAGAAAATGGCTCAGTTTTCAACAGCTCTAATGAGAGACAGACAGGGCATTGAGCAAGGCGCGCCGGAAAGGCTCTGGGCAGTCAGGGCTGTCGAGGCCTCGCACCCGCGGCCGTACATTAATTGTCTAAGTGCATAATGAACTTGTTTGTGACAACCCTTAGGCTCTGTTTCGTACTATGCGATGTTGTGTGCGTAAGTTTTAATAGATCGAGAGAAAAATAACGAATTTTAAATGACAGCTTTAAGTACTACCTTTTAATTTTTATTATAAAGAAAAAAGAAAATCATATACATGTTATCATACAATTCAAGATAAGCAAACGGGTGGGGTTAATCGTAGTAGTTTTAAGGTGGAAATTGAATGACATTGAAAACAAAAACATATACATATGGGTAGCACAAAATATGTATTTCTTTAGCGGTATCTAAAAAGCTGTTTTTAGGGTTCCGTAAAAACGTAAAAACGATTCGTCTTATAGATTCGTCATGTCTGTCTGTCTGTCCGTCCGTATGTCACAGCCATTTTTGCCGAAACTATGAGAACTACACTGTTGAAACTTGGTGAGTAGATGTATTCTGTGAACCGCATTAAGATTTTTACAAAAAAATAAAAATTAGGGTTGCCCCCCATACTGAGAACCGAAACTCTAAATTTTTTTTTCATCAAACCTACACGTCTATCGATAAGTCTTCAAAAATGATGTTTAGGTTTCTAACAAAAATTTTTTCTACACTGAATAATTTGTGCGAGAGACACTTCCAAAATGGTAAAATGTGTGTGTCCCCCCCCCCTCTAACTTCTAAAGTAAGAGAATGAAATAACTAAAAAAAATATGTGATGTACATTACCATGCAAACTACCAACGAAAATTGGTTTAAACTCGATCTGTTGAGTAGTTTTTTTTAGTACGTCATAAATTTGAGTAGTTTTTTTTAGTATGTCATAAATATACTACGAGGGTCAAACTGAAAGTTCTTAGAAATTCAAAAGCTGATTACATTAGCCAGTTATTAGTTTTATTATATCTTTTCAAAATATTGTCCATTCACGTCAATACACCGCTGCATGCGATGGAACCACTGGGAAAAGCATTTTGCCCACTCGACCTTAGGGGTCTCTTCAATGGCATCGCGATACGCAGCCACCGCTTCTTCAGCATTCATAAACCGCTTTCCTTTAAGTTTTTCTTTAATTTTTGAAAATAAATAAAAATCACAAAATCAGGTCGGGGCTATACGGCGGGTGACCCAGTAATTCAACGTTTGATGTCGCCAAATAGTCGATCGTTCGCTTGGCGGTGTGCGATGAGGCGTTGTCGTGGTGAAGGAGGATCCTACTGCGAGGTCGTTTCTCTCGAACTTTTTCCAAGACAAGTGGCAAACAATTGGTAGTGTACCATTCTGCAGAAACTGTTTTTTGATCCTCTAACACAATTGTTGCGAAATGACCTATCCTTCCAAAGAACGAGGCCACCATTTTTTTCCCCGCACTTCGATCTCTCTTCACTTTAGTTGGCAACTCCTCGAAAGGAAACACCCACTGAGCAGATTGTCTTTTGGTTTCAGGATCATAACAGTAAATCCAGCTTTCGTCACCTGTTAGTATGTCGAACACAGCATTTGAGTTACCTCCGTTAAATCTTTCAATCATTTTACGGCACCAATCCACACGATGGAGTTTTTGAGCCTCAGTCAAATTATGAGGTATCCACCGGGCGCAAAGCTTCCTGACCGCTAAATGTTCGTGTAGGATTTTGTGCACTTGACTCATACCGATGCCTAAGCTTGTCCGAATCTGTTGATAGGTCACTCTTTTGTCAGTCTCTATCATACGCCGCACAACACAGATGTTATCTTCAGTCGTCGCCGTAGAAGGCCGTCCCTCACGTAAATCATCAGTGAGATTAGTGCGACCACGTTTAAACTCATTAAACCAGTTGTAAACAGTCGCACGAGATGGGGCTTCATCGTGAAAGGCCAATCGTAGTCTATCATAACTTTCTTGTTGACTTAAATGACATCGAAAGTCATAAAAAATCATTGCACGAAAATTTTCTCGTGTTAAATTCATGTTGACGTGACACAGACAATTTTCAATTTGCCGCCAAATCGTAAAACAAATGACAAATGAATGAAGTGTATACTCAGTAATATTGGCAAAGAGTTCTATTTTCAAATTATATAATTATTTTTTTATTATATTGTTTATAAGTGGCCAGTTCTAAGAACTTTCAGTTTGACCCTCGATTAACTAGTAGAAAATGGTGCGGTATTTAAGTCTTGGTACTTACAAGCGCGAGGGTGACAGAATGTGTCACTCTTGCATTATCTTTATCAAAATGTAGCCAAAACTATCCAAACAAAACATTATTTTATGAACAGTAGATAGTAGCAAAAATTGCATAAAGGTATTTTATAGTAATTTCACAGTTAGTTTTTCTTCATTTCAACGTGGTATTTAGTAACATTTATGAAGTTAACTTCATAAGTTCGCTAAAACGAACCATCTCGATTTAGTTAAGAGCATGCGCGGTCCGAAGTGGGGGGGGTCACACAGGACATGACCCCCCCCCCAATCATATACGTTACATCAAAATAGGGCGTTACTAGTAGTAATTTATACACGATTCAATGTATTTCTTCTCGTGACCCCCCCCCAAAATCTGAGACTGTGTACTAGTGACCCCCTCCAAAATTCGACGCTGGGACCGCGCCTGGTTAAGAGTGAGTTAAGCTACTACGCGGCAATGTAGCGCGCTAACCTAGAAAAGACCGATTCACTCTCAATTTGGAGACTCCTTTATTGTATCCACAGAGGTCCGATATCTATGATTGTATCCATCTGAAAATACGTACTCAGAAAACTGATTCCCCGTTTAGATGCTTTTAAGCAAAAGTACGTGCATAATAGTTTTTAAATAAGTAATGTAATGGTAGGACTCTTGGTAGAGTCCGCCTGGGGAAGGACCACACCTTTGCCAGTTATTCTACCGCCAAGCAGTAATGTGCAATCATTACTGTGTTCCCGTTCGAAGAGCAATGTTTCCAGAGAAATTACAGGGCTTAGAGATATAATATCTTAGATCTCTGGGTGACGAGCGCAGTGCGGTGCTAGGTAATGATTTGGACTCTTTGTGTTCCAATAGCTGTTTTGTTATGTGGCAGGCATATTGCTTACCATCAGACACATGTCCTACTCGTCTCGTCACTCTATAAGCTCTATACTATAAAAAAACTGACGGACTAGTTTTTTTTTTACTTTTATAGGTTTACACTTGACAGCCATCTCGCCTGATGTTAAGCGACGATGCGGTCTACGATGGAGCGTGTTTATCTAAAAGAAAACGAATCACTGTCGATTTGAAGAAACAAAGATTGTAACCATCGGGGAAAACCCACACAGGCAAGACGTTCTTTATCACAAAAGTCTAGTCAAATCTCTTCGTTCGTGTCTTTGGAACATCAACCATGAAACGATGTCACTTTTTCGAGCTACGAGCATTCCGATAGAAAAAAGGGCAAGGTGGTATTAGATCATGCAAATCAGAAGCACACTCTCCGAAGTGTATCCGGTAAAAACCCGGCTAGCAATTTTTCGGCGATGTTCAAGACTTTTGAAGTCTTTTTCGGACAAGAGTGTCATTGCCTATGAGCCTTTTGGCACGTCTCTCGATCGATTCATTTCTTTTAATCACCCTGCCTATTCTTGTTGGTGAGAGTTGAGCAATTTAACTCATACGTAGTTGGGACGGGACTGTAAAACTGAATAAAAGCGTGTCACTTTTAAAACTACCCTTAGCGGTTCCGACATTTTTTTCACATTTAGAGGCAATATTTAAAAAGAAACCGGACAATACTGAACAAAGAACAGATGACGATCCATAAATTGAAATCATTGTTACCATTATGAACCATTGTTTAAATAATGTCTTCGAAGAAGGTTTCACTGTACGCCGAATAAAAAATGTCAACAATCTTACAAATATTTTTATAATGTTACAGGAATAGAAGATCATTCAAAAACCAAATCTATTTTTAGTATAAAAGATTTGTTTTGCCTTCCTTTTTCTATTTTGAACAGTTATTTTGGAAAACAATACTGTTTATTTCGATTATAAATGTGTTTGTTTTTAAAAGTTTTTATTTAAATTGTTTCTTTGGCAGTTTGTTTGTCGGCGTTTAGCATCTCAAAGGTATTATACGATTTATGTCATTTTTTTGGCAGACTTTGTTGTAGAGTGGGGACCGCGAGGAGGCAAACGTAGCGTAGTTAAAGTCTATGGAGTGATGATATACGTAAGGCTGCAGGCAGTGCGTGAAGAATAAAATCCGAGGATAGGACGAGTGGCGAATCATGGCCTAGGTACGTTCAGCAGTGGACTGGGGTGGGCTGGTGATGACGATTTTTAAAAACTATTTGTTCTGTTAATTTTAAATTTGTACATGAGCTGTTTTCATTTGAATTAATTCCAAAAATATTATAATAAAGTGCGCCCACCTGACCTGCCATGATTTGAACTCAATTTTGTCCAAATTTAAGGTTCTAGCAATATCGATTGTGTTAATGTATGTATGTGTGGGTATATTATGTTGACAAGTTAGGTACATTTGTTAAACTGACATTTTCGTAATGGCGTAGCTATAGGAGTGGTTTTGTTTTAATTTTTGAAACTGACCTATAGTGGCTGTTTGAAAGGTGCCTCCACTACCTTGACCTTTGGGTTAGCGCCTTTGATCTTTGGAGCCAAAATAACCCGAACCTTATATGTATCTACTTACGCTAATTAGCAAATATCTGATACCTAAAAAAAATTCGAGCTATTTAAGATTTTTCAAAAATATTGATTGTACTTAATATAATTTAATTTCTTCGTACCAAAAAAAAAACAGTTTAATTTAAAATTAAATTCAGACACTCGACCAAATTTCATAAGAATCTAATACTACGTCGTGAAAAACATAACTACATACGAGTGCATCGTCGTCACTACATAAATAAATAAATATTGGTGGACAATTCACACACAACACCATGCATGTGGCAGTTAAAACGAAAAAGAAAAATATTTGGCACACCAAAGTCAGGATGGATCTCTAAGTACCTATTAAAGTAAATTCAGGTCAAAAACCAAATCAGTTTTCACTTCGACTTCTCTGATGACAAGAAATCGACAACTAAGTACGCGGTTGACAACAAAATTGGCGATAGAATTAGCGGGTTGAAAACAAATCTGCGAGGGCAATGAGGCGGTGAAATTGCTTGTTTTCACACGCTAACTAATCATTACATGTTAGTAAGTGCTGTTTAGATGGAGGTGCGTTTCCATTCAACGCGACGACACGACATGTTTAAATCGAACTCAAAATAAGTAAGTAGATAATCTGCGGACCTTCATTGGTCTATGGATAATTCAGGTGTGCTTTGTGTGAGTAGTTAGTTAGGTATGTAGCGTAGTGTAGTTTTCATTGTATTTTAGTTTTGTTAATAAAGGCTATGCCCGTTAAAAAAGTAGATAAAAGAAAGGAAAGAAAAGGACAAAGCTTACATTTTATCCTGAAAAGACGTTAATTATGCCTGAAAGAATAGTGATTTTTCAAAGTCTTTGCGGCCAGGTATTAGTTTTAATAACAATAACATGAGTTCTGTTCCTAGTGAATTCGTCACCAAGTCAAACAATATTCACGATAGTTAGCACTTTTACGTAATTTGGCCCAAATTGAGAGATGGGATAGCTTTCACTTTGATGAATGGTGCAACAATAAACTGATTACTAACGTTGATTCTTGTTATTGATTGTAAGTTTCATAGCTCTGGAACAGATGGCGCCTCAATAGGCTATCGGTACATATAATACAGATTAATTGTTCAACCCAAACAAAGTTGGGATGGGTCGCTAGTAAAAATATAAATACAACCACAGCTGAGATGATGACTGAATCAAAAATATAGCATTCAAATATAATGTAATCGTCCGTCAGTTAGATTATGGAAAAATATGGGACACATACGTTTTGTTTTATCAAATCTATACTAATATTATAAAGCTGAAGAGTTTGTTTGTTTGTTTGTTTGAACGCAAGGATCTCTGGAACTACTGGTTCGAATTAAAAGATTATTTCTTTTGTAGGATAGTCCATTTACCGAGGAAGGCTATAGGCTATTAAACATTAGGTACGCTACTATCAACAGGAGCCGAGCATGAATGAAAAATGTAACAAAAACGGGGAAAAATATTGCTTTTTGAGAGCTTTCGTTGCGTGACAGCATAATGTCATATTTTAAAGGTTGCGTCATTAGAACCTAAACTAACCGAATTAGTTCAAAATTTTAATTGGTACGCCCAATTTTCGATAGATGGCGTAGCAACGCGCGCGCGTTTAGCTAGTTGTTAATAACCGGAAAAACATAGATCGTCAAACTTCCGCAGTAGGGGTCGTGACGTCACGTCTTCGTAAAAATCGTACAATTAGGTGACATCACTTGAAATTTCTTTTCTATCCGCGTAGTTTTTTTTTTGTGAAACAAAAGAAAAAATACGTGTTCAATATCTTTAATAATGTAACTGATGGAAAAATAATTTTTTTAGTCGTCATGGATATTCGTAATGACGTATAGAACAGTGTAGCCGCGCACTCGTAGGCGTGAACAAACAAATTGCAGGTCGGTATGTCGCGCGACCGCGACTCGCGCGCAAATTGCCTCGCTCGTGTTCCTGTCGCCATTGTGTGGCCGGCTTTATTCGCGCGCCGCGCTGAACACCGCCTAATGTCAGGGTTCATGTTACTATCAACTATTCTGACGACGCGTAATTATAGAATTAATTAAACATGCGTATTCTAAAATCATAGAATAATTTTCTTTTTTTGTAGTACAGAGTAACAGAGCAAGATATGAGCCTGATAGTACACGCCTGCTCATAAAAGCACAATGTCACGCAACTATTGTAACACGAAGAGCCCGTTTCATTACCTAACACTGCATGATCGTAACTCAAAGATATAAGATGTTTTATCTCTAAGCCCTGTAAATTCTCTGTAATTGCCCTTCTAACTGGAACACGGTGTTAGTGACGTTTGCATATTACTTCTAAGTGGTAGAATAACAGACAATAGTGTGGTATTTACCCAGGCAGAACCTACAAAGGGTCCTACCACTACAGATGGTAATTAAAAACTCTCTCTCTAGCTCGTTTCTGGTGCAGTAGGGTAAAACAGCCAGGTACTTTGTCCTTGGGCCACCACACCACCTCCTATGGGATCAAGCATATATCCTTAACCTAATCTACTTTAAGTTTGTAATTTGTAGAGCATTGTAAAAGCACTGTTATAAAATAATGTATAAGATAACAAAATAAGACAATTATATGTAATATTAAAAAAGGCATGGACCTTGGAGTCCGTGGAGGCCATTTATATTAAAAAAAAAGTTTGTAATTTCACGCTTAATTTAAAGTGAAAACTTCTTTTAGTGCACCACATACAGATTTTCCGTGGGCTGCCAATTAGGCTAAAGCGTCACGTTCGTATATTAAAGAAATCTTAGGGTAAACTCCGATGATGTAGATAGTCATAGTCATGGCCACGCCCTCCGGTTTCACCCGTGTAGTTTCCAAAGTGAGCCATCAAATTCTGAGTTATTAGTTTTCACTTCTATCGGCAGTCCCTATGACTGCCATTTTTTTTTGTTATCTGACGTTATTTAAAATTTTATCATCATCATCAACAGCCCACTAAACGTTCCCATTGATGGGACTCGACGTCTTGGAGAGGGTTAAGTCCATAATCCACCACGCTGGCCCAGTGCGGGTTGGTGGATGCCACATGACTTCGAAAGATTCTAGGTACATGTCGGTTTCCTCACGATGTTTTCCTTCACCGTTTTAAGTTAGCGACATTACGCAAATGACTTCGAAAAGACAGTGGTGCGCGTGGGGTTTGAACCCGGGGTCTCCGGATCGGCAGGCGCCGTTCTCCCGACTAGACCAACCGTAACTTCAAAAAAATTTAAAATTTACTGTGACACAATATGTTACATTAAGTATTAAATAAACCAAATGAAGTTAAGTATAAAGTTGAATACCCATTTAAGTAGTTAAGTCCGTGTGCATAAATCGAACTAGTTTTTTTTTACTACTTGAACTTGCTTTTTAAAAGTTCATAAACCCTTCAACAATGAAGTAAAACGTAACAGCAACTCTAAATAAAAACAATATATTATTTTGTTACAAAGAAAAACCAGTCGACAACAAACATTCGTTATCGCAAATCTGACTACAACTACAATGTCAAACAACCCGACTGCGCCTTATCTGATCGCTTTCAAAAACCTTTCAATTACACTCTTCCATCAAACTACGATAAAACATTCAAATGCGAGTGAAACTCCACACCGAGGGTTCAGTAGGTATCACAAATGTACAAAAATTACTATGTTCCGGTTTCTTCAAACCGGAATGATTTCAGAGATATTACTGGGCCAAGAGATAAAACACCTTACATCTCTACCGATAGATAAGTTTACTACGAGTTTTATTTTAGATAAAACACCTTACACCGATGTACTTACTGACGAGTTCTATGTACGTAGTGCGCTGCTAGATAATGATTTGGACTCTTTCTATTCCAATAGCTGCATTTCACTCTGATGTTATGGACAAGCAGTTTACTTACCGTCAGGCACTTGTCCTGCTTGTCTTGTCACTATTTACTATAAAAAAATCTTTCTTGATGTTTGTAAGTAATGTAACACAGAATATTTTAATTCTAAGTTGAGTCACACAAACTGGCTTTTTCGAGAGCCATACAATATGGCAACAGAATTTTTGTTTTTGGTCCAAGTTTATATTAATGCTAAAATAGCCATTGGCTCTATTACAGATACGAGTAGATATTCCAAAAGTGGTGGATTTACGAACAGACTGCGATCGAAATTTTAATCGAAGCGTTTTGTTTATATAGCCTTCGGAAAAAAACCCACTTAGGTATCACATTCCACATAGGTTTTTATCAAAAAGTAGAGTCAACCCGTTTCGTTGGAGTCTTTTGAACGTCAACGAGAAAACGATGTCACTTTTTCGTCCGTAAAGAAACAAGGTGATATTGTGGTATTAGATCTTGTAGATCAGTCACACATTTTCCGAAATTAATCCGATATAAACTCGTAAAACTACCCAAAAACGACCAAAATTTGAGTACTGGCGTTTAGTTTTTGAACGGAACCCCAAAAATCAAACAAATTCCTGTGAAATTATAATTGTGATCTTATTTTCTGCAGCACAGAGGCTAATTTAAGTTGAGATATTGCTTAATTTTACTAAATATTGTAAGTCGGGTTATAAAATAGTCGAGTGCAAATCAAGAGGCTACAAAACATAACCGCTAGTAGAGCTTAGCAGAGCCACCATTGTAAGCTCCAACCAAAAATAAGAGTTGCCAACACAAAAGGTAGGTTCGTTAATTTGGTCAATGGTAGGTAATAACTAGGTTTTGTATTACAATGGGTAATTTCTCAGGGTATGAGATAAAGGGTGGTAATGAAATCCACTTGATATGAGGGTACTTATAGCTGAAATCGATATTTATGACGTGGAAATATGTCAATGAGAGGGAGAGAGCAGTTGTGAGAGAATTAGGCAGATATTAAATTTACAAATTACATACGAACGAACATACAGGAATTTAGAAACCAGAGAAACTTAGAAGAAATTTTTTAATTGATTAACTTCTAATAATTTATTTCAGGTAGTAAGTAATTTTATGGACAATGTTTTTTTTTAAGTGAAAACTTCTTTTGGCGCGCCTAGATAAATTTGTCGTGGGCTGTGAAATGAATTCTACCGTCACGTTCGGATATGATAAGAAATCTTCGGGTAAACTCGGGACCATAGCCATTGGCTATCTAAATGCGTCATCCAATGGGAAATGCTAAAAGGGCGTGGCCTGCCCATCATGGCATGGCCATCTAGAAATGCGTCAGCCAATGGGAAATGCTGGTGCATTTCTGGATGGTCATGCCATGATGATCAGTCCACACCCTACGGTTACACCCGTGTAAGTAAGTATCAAAGTAACCTATCAAATTCTGAGTTATAAGTTTTCACTTCTAACGGCAGTTCCTGTGAATGGCGATTTTTTTTTAACTTCTATAGGCTTATGTTTAAACTTATGTTTGCTCTTGACCACCATATTGTCAAATTTTAGGCGATGATACAGTTTGCCAAACAGAAACTAATTCATATTTCCATGTTCATTGTGTTAACATCTAACAATAGAGAAATATATAACATCAGTCAGGACTTAGAGATATAACATCTTAGATCTCAGGGTTATGTGCGCAGTGCAGTGCTAGGTAATGATTTGGACTCTTCATGTTCCAATAGTTGCATATCACTACGCTGTGATGTGGCAGGCATGTTGCTTACCATTAGGCACATGTACTGCTAGTCTCGTCTCGTCGTCTTTATCTAAAAAAAAAGGAAAAGGTAGCACCCCGCATTAAAGGTCATAGTAATACGGTTTCTACATTATTCGATTTTTAATTTATTTTTAGTACCTAGTTAAATTAAGCTTGTGCATTTAGTCTACTATAATATATTATACTAGCTAACCCGGCAAACGTTGTTTTGCCATATAAATTATTTCTAGGTAGTTTCTAGTGATTTCTAGTGATAAAGAATAATTGATCAGTTATCAAGCGGGATGAAAAATGATTCAATTACTAAAATGGCTATTAAACAGTAGAGGTTGGCGATAAAAGGGTAAAAATTTAGGGTTGTATGTATTTTTTAATGCCACATTACAAAAAAATTAAAACAAAAAATATTGTCCAAAAATTGAAAAAAAATTTTTTGTGATGAACAACCCTAATCACTTAGGGGTATGAAAAATAGATAGTGGCCGATTCTCAGACCGACTGAATATGCATATAAAATTTGGTAAAAATCAGTAAAGCCGTTTCGGAGGAGTAAGGTAACTAACATTGTGACACGAGAATTTTATATATAAGCAGATATAAATAGATAGATAAATAGAAAACTCTTTATTGTGGCACAAAAATAATTACATTACAGAGAAAAACTTATGATCTAGCACCACAAGTGGCGGCCTTATTGCTGAGAGCAATCTCTTCCAGGCAACCACCAAATAGCATAATAGCAGCAAATAGATGATTACACGTAGCATTTCAATGTAGAGATAGTTGCTACGACACTCGTAGCTGCGTAGCGAAGTAACTGTGAATAAGGAAAGTTAGAAGTTTCAGTTTCCAACAGTTGCATCATTGTTAGCCGTTTTAGGGTTCCGTAGGCAACACGGGACCCTTGTAGATTCGTCATGTCTGTCTGTCCGTCCGTATGGCACGTCCACTTATTCCCGAAACTATAAGAACCAACTGTTGAAACTTCGTAAGTAGATGTATTTTGTAAACCGTATTAAGATTTTCACACAAAAATAGAAATGAAAATACAATAAATTTTGTGGGTGAAAATTACTATAAATTAAACTCAATATTTTTTTCATCAAAATTATACGTGTGACCTTTCTATAGACACCCCATCTATGGATAGGTCTTTAAAAATGATATTGCGGTTTTAAATTTATTTTTTCTAAACTGTGTAGTTTGTGCGAGAGACTCTTCCAATATGGTAATATGTCCCCCCCGCTCCCTGTAACTTCTAAAATAAGAAAATGACAAACCTAAAAAAATGTATGATGTACATTACCATGCAAAATTCCATCGAAAATTCGTTTAAACGAGATCTAGTTAGCAGTTTTTTTGTAATTGCCATAAATAAATATACACTATTATTAAAACGTCGATCAAAGTTAAAACTAACTACAAGATGTTTATATTATGTTACTTGCTGTTATGGAACTCTTCAACGGCGAGTCCAACTCGCACTTGGCTACTTTTTTTATAATCATCCGGCGGTTTTTCACAGTGATAGGTTTTCATTCTCCTTCACATTCGCCATCTCACCGAATATTAAGCGATGATGCGGTCTACGAGTTAGCATGTTTACCTAGAAGAAACCGATTCAAACTCGATTTGAAAACACCAAGATTGTAACCATCGGGAACACCCACTCAGGCAACGCATTCCACAGTCTAGACGTTTTTATCACAAATGTAGACACAAATCTATTCGCTAGAGTCTAATGAACGTCAACCATGAAACGATATTACTTTTTTCGAACTACGAGGAGTCCAATAGAAAAATGAACAAGATGGTATTAGATCTCGCAGATCAACTGTTCTTCTCCAAAATGAATCCGATTAAAAAATCTTTGAAGTCTTTTTAACCGACTCCAAAAGAAGAGACGATTTTTCAATTCGACCGTATATATTTTTTCGAACAAGAGTATTTTTTTTTGTAATATACCTAAGTAGAGTGAAAAGACGAGTAGGAAATGTGTCTCATGATAACATGCCTGGCCGTAACAGCACAGTGATACACAGCTATTGAAACATGAAGAGTGCAAATCATTAAGTTTCACTCCGCTGGGTTTGTCACCCAGAGATATAAAATATCTCTATGTCGTGTAATTTAGCTGGAAAAAATCATGTCCTATAATGCTTTATTCTCAGAATTCTGATCCTCAGATTCTAAGTCCCATTACCCATATTATTAACGTAGGTATTAATTACAGTTGTGTAGCAGTAGGACAAGTTAATGAGGTGTGTGAGCGGTGGGCAGTGGGGCGCGTTTCCACGGCCGATGGAATCATCGCGCCAATTGAGCGACCAGTCGCGCGAGCGCGCCGCGCCGTGGGACCGCGCGCTGCCACTGGCCCCTACACTAACACGAGGTGACCGTTTGCGGGGAACGATTTCGGGACAATTTTGACAACTACTAAGAATAGGGTACCGGACTGGGTCAAAAATACACCATCCTAATTAGTCCGTCAGCTAGGTCATGGAAAAATGTTGGACACGTATTTTTTGTTTTTTCATAATATTAAAAATCGTCTAAGATATAGACCATCAAACTTCGAGAGTGGGGGGTCGCGACGTCACTCGTGAGTAAAAATCGTACTCACAAGTGACGTCACACGAAACTTCGAAGCGCTGTATCTTCGTCATTTTTTGTTTGTGAAACAAAAGAAAAAATACGTGTACAATATTTTTTGGCAATCTAACTAGGTAACGGGAAACTTAGTTTTTTTGAGGATTGTACCCTATTGTGATTAAGAAGAAGAAAACTTCTTTTCGCGCACCACAGGCAGATTTTTCGTGGGCTGTTAATTTATTTCTAGCGTCATAGGAATGATAAGAAATCTTCGGGTAAACTCGGGACCATGCTGATGCATGGACAATGCTAACGAATTTCTGGTCATGCTCGTGGCCACGCCCCCCCGGTTTCACCCGCGTAGTTTCTACGGTAAGCTATCAAACTCTGAGTTATAAGTTTTAACTTCTATGTGCAGTTGCTATGACTGCCAATTTTTTATTAAAAGTCACACAAAATTACAAAACGAACTTAAGATCACTATGCTAACGTAATAATTGTGCCAATGCAACTTTAGTAAATACCGTTTCTCGATTTCCGGTATAGTGCTCAAAATTCGTTCTAAGTAGGTAATAAGGCTGCCAATTGCAGTTTCTGATGGTGTTAATATTGCAAATTTGAATTTTTTTAAGTGTGGATATTTGTTGATCTGTTGCGTTGTAACAACGAATCGTTAACGAATCAGGCCTAAATTTAAATCTCAAACTCAAAAATATGGATTAAGTAGCCATCTAATTAAGTAATAACTATTAATTAATTAGATGGTTGAAATAACATCTAAGCTTTTCAACCATCTAATTAATTTTATCTTTACTTATCAGTACGTTAACAAGTATCTACGGTTTCTCTCACTTTAGAAAAAATCGTGAAAATTCACACCATTTTTTAGATCCTCACTGCAAAGTAATGTAGTATGTCGGCAACTGCATATATTGCTATAATACTAGTATACTACTAGCTATACTAGTAGCGCCCCGCGGTGTTACCCGCGTTGTTTCCGTTCCCGTTGTTCCGTTGTTTTTCCGGGAAAAAAGTAGCCTATGTGTTCTTCCAGACTATAATCTATCTGTGTTCTAATTTTCAGCCCGATCCGTTCATACGTTAGAACGTGATTAAGCAACGAACATCCATACATTGACATTTATAATATTAAGTAGGATTTTACTGCATATACTTTAAGAGCATATCCCTAGCAGTATAGATGTCGATAAGCCAATGCCATCGGATATAATTAGACGGCTCATGATTTTTTTCATTTTTTCGCTTATTAAAGGTAACATGTTGAAGGTAATTTTTTAGCAATTTCGTGAATACTAGACAGCAGGGTAAGTTGAGTTATCAATGCAAAAGTGAACAATTACAGTAATGTCCACAATGTTCTCAAATAGAGTAAACCCTACCCACAAGGCTCCCTTTAGCGTTGGTACCAAAACATATCCCCATGAGAAACCGCGGGCACTCCTCGCCACTTGAAGATTTAATCGCGCCATTTTTTTGTTTTCTCTTTTTCAATTTCGAACACCGATTGTTTTCTCTATAGTGCGATACCGGCCAGTATTTTTTAGAAAAAGTTTTGTATTTCTGAAGAGGTTTGAAGTGTGTTTTCGAGTGTCGATACTGAGAAGGTTTTTTTGTGTGAAACGCAATTAGGGTTGATGCTGAGACTGTTCCGTTGTGAATCTTGACTTTTACAATCGTGTGGAGAAATTCATACCGGTTATTGTTTGGTCTCTTGAGAAATGATTGATGTTAAATTAAATAATTTCCGAACAAGATTCATTTTTCCATTTATGACTATAGTAAAATTCCTTAGCATAAATATAACCTTCTCTCATAAAGGTAGAATAAAAGCCATATTTGTGATCAAAGTACTTACGGGTTGTCATACGTCAATGAACGTTCTTGGAATATGGCGGTTTCCTTACGATGCTTTCCTTTTACTATTTAAACCTGAAGTATGCCGGAATTCAAACAAACATTGTGTATATCTGAGTTTAATTTGTATTAGGAATATTACTTATACTCATAGTTGCAGATTGCAGGATTTGAAGCTACGCCCTAATGCGATCCGAAAATATCCGTAAAAAATTTAGAAATGTTATGGGCAGCCAGTTTTAATTTCACATTTATTAGTGGTACATTCAATTTTGTAATTATAATAGCCATGTATACTTTTGAATTAATTGAATGCCGTTAATTTTGTAGTAATTTTAAGTAATGAAATAATGTTTTATGCCTATTTAACATTTTATCATGTAGGTATATTTAATTGTTTATTTTTTTTTTTATGGTATAGAGTGACGAGACGGTAAGCAAGATGCCTGCCACATAACAACACAGTGACACGCAGCTATTGGAACATGAACAGTTCAAATCATTACCTAGCACTGCACTGCGCTCATCACTCAGATATCTAAGATATTATACGTGGGACACTCAGAAAGTTTTGAGAAACTAAAAAACTAACTTGTATGAAAAAAATATTTTTACTAAATCTTTTCAAAGAACTCTCCACCAGCTTCTATACAAAGTTTCATGCGTTTGAACCAATTTTCAAAACATTTTTTTCAGTCCTCCGCAGACACCTCTTCCACGGCCTTCTCAAACGCTGTTAGCGCGTCTTCCGGCGATGAAAACTGTATCCCTTTGAGCTGATTTTTAATTTTAGGGAATAAAACGAAGTCACACGGAGCCAAATCAGTACTGTAATGAGGGTGCCCCAAGACTCTGACCGGTGTGGAGTCCAGGAAGTCCCTCGTTTTGATCGCAGAGTGCGTGGGCGCGTTGTCGTGGTGAAGAAGGACCCCGCGGAGCCCGGGTGTTCGGTCGCTTGTTTCTCATTGCAGAAAAAAAATTGGCAGTCATAGGAACAGCCGATAGAAGTGAAAACTTTTAACTCAGAATTTGATAGCTTACCTTGGAAACTACACGGGTGTAACTGGAATGCGTGGCCTCGCCATCTTGGCATGGCCATCTAGAAATGCGTCAGCATTTCCCATTGGCTCACGCATTTCTAGATCATGATGGCGACGCCACGCCCTTTCAGCATTTCCCATTGGCTGACGCATTTCTAGATGCCCAATCGCCAAGGTCCCGAGTTTACCCGAAGAATTGTTATCATACCCGAGCGTGACGCTAGAATCCAATTTACACCCCACGAAAAATCTGTTCTCGACGCAGATCCATTTTTAAAGAAACAAAAAAAATTCACAAAAATTTGAATGGGCTCTTAAAAAAAATGCGGAGGGAAATTTGAAAATCAAACAAATGTATTTTTACTTTTAAATAATCGAAGTTTTCAAAATAATAGCAAGTGGCCAGTGTCTTATACATAAAAACTTTATCAGTTACCTGGTTTATCCAAGCCCTGTAATTTCTCTGGAAACATTGCCCTTCAACGTAACACAGTAATGTTTGCACATTAATGCTTGGCGGTAGAATAACTGGTAAAAGTGTGGTACTTCCCCAGGCGGACTCTGCCAAGAGTCTTACCTAGAGTCCCCAATTGTCACAAGTCCCAGTATTGGGAACGTTTAGTGGGTTCCTTATTCATGATCTAAGGGGTTCCTCATTCTATCTATCTACAAATATGTGTAATGTGTCTTTGTGTGTTCTATGTACCTATAACAAGCATGTATTAACAATTACATACGTATTATCAGCTATCTGACTTCCATAGCACAAGTTTTGCTTAGTTTGGGTAGTTTGGGTCAGATGGTGTTGTGTGCGAAATGTCCACCACCACCAATATTAACAAGGGACAATGTCCATTTTCGACCCGCCAAAATAGTTGTCGTGCAGACATATGAGTTATATATTAAAAAATCGGTGATTTTTTGTTGTACTCGTGTGCGAAGTTATATAACTTTCTAACATTGCAAAATAAAATAATTTGCATTTGTTTAAATTAAACCTACCATTTACCAACAAAGCTGACTTGGAAAATATTGCAATAACGAAACGGTACTTGCGTTTCGTTTTAGTGATCCGCGTTAGATTGAAATTGAATATGGTTGTTATGTATATCAATTTATTTCACAATGTCGTTTATTTACTACTTTTATATATTTAAATAACGATATGTATAAATACAGCGACAAAGAAACTATCAAAGCTTTTTTATAGTAATGTAAACGAGAAAGAAGTTGGCATGCAATTGTGAAACGAAACGTTTTCACCAAATCCAAATAGGTCAAAGATCAATGTCGAATTGACAAATCAAAAAAAAGTAAACAAGCAAAATGAATGGTTTTCTTCTTGTTTTCTAAGCGGTGTAATATTTATGCATTATTCACCACAACAAACTCCGATTACCAGATCAAATGTTTCAATGACGGAATTTATATTGGTTTCAACAAAACAGAGAATTATGTGATTCAGTGCTCCTTATTAACTGTGACTATGTGACTATTCAAAGAGGCCGGCAAAACATTCCACAAACGGATTCTATTATCTACACTGATTTAAATATTTTTTTAGTAAACAATGATAGGATGAGCGAGACATGTGCGTGATGGTAAGCAAGAAAACATGCTTGCCTATGTATTCCTGTTTCTGAGGTTGCCTATAACAAGACAGTGTCATACATTATTGGAACCTGAAGACAAATCCAAATCCTCAGACCTAGCCCCGCACTTAGTTAGTTTAAGCCTTGTGATAATTCCATCCGAGAACTATTTTATGGTAATCAGTTGGTAGTTAGAAGTAGGTACTATTATTCCTATTTATTCTGATAAAAAATATGCTTTGAAAGATAATGCCATAGTTCTTTATTTTATTTTCTGTTCTAATCCGAAAGAAAACATAATTCTAATGTATTTTGACAGTAAACATAACCATACTTTTGGTTTAACTGTAACTCATTTTTGGTATTTAGGAAATGAAAAACACCAACAGCAGACGTTTATAGAAGCATTAACAATCCTGGCTGGCCTCGTGGCTTAGTTGGTAGTAGCTCTGCCTGCGAAGCCGAGGGTCGTGGGTTCGATTCCCACCCATTGCAAATATTTGTGTGATGAATTCAAATGTTTGCACTGTGTCTGGGTGTTCCTATGTATAATAAGTATGTATTTAAAACTATGTAAGTATTCTATCAGCTATCTGGCCGCCATCACACAAGCTTTGCTTAGTTTGGGGTCATATGGTGGTGTTATGTGGGAATTGTCCACCAATATATATAATTAGACACTTCATTTCTACGCACTTTCAGTATCAAAAAAAGTTTGACAGGTTTTTCAATGTATGGGACGTGGGCATTGTCCTTTACCGTGCCATATACATACTTACATTTTCGAGTCTAGGAAAAGACATTGAACATTTTAAATCCCTTTTAAAAAAACAGACAGAATTACTTTTAACTCAATTGAGTCAAATGGAAAAGCGTCACATTTAAAATTGAGTCGGAAACAAAAGTATGAAATGAAATGAACGCGACGGCGAAATCACGGCTCGTGTCACAGATAAGCTAACTTTAGCCAGCGGCCGCGTGTTCAGGCGAGAAGGGCCTACGGACAGTAAGGACTCTTATCAAATATCTTGGTTTGTTTTTTGAAGTGAAAACTTCTTTTACGCGCAATAGACAGATTTTTCGTGAGCTGTGAATTGAATTCTAGCGTCTCGGGACCGATAAGAAATCTGCGGGTAAACTCGGGACCAAAATTCGAGCGAAACCGGAACAGTAGTACTTACCTAAATAATATAATTTACTATCGTTGTATACTAGGTTGTATACTAGGTTGTATACTAGGTTGTATACTAGGTTGTATACTAGGTTGTATACTAGGTTGTATACTAGGTTGTATACTAGGTTGTATACTAGGTTGTATACTAGGTTGTATACTAGGTTGTATACTAGGTTGTATACTAGGTTGTATACTAGGTTGTATACTAGGTATCGTTGTATCTAGGTACAACGATAGTAAATTTTATTATTTAGGCAATATTCGATACTACGGTGGCAACATTCTCAATGGCCGCTGACAATAATTTGCTATTCATTCTAAGTTTTCTTGTCTGTGCCTCCATATCTCCCACGTTACGGGACTACATTAAAATGTCAGTGATGTGAACCCTATGCGATTATAAGTTACGGTGGTCTAGTCGGCAGAACGGCGGCTGCCGATCCGGAGACCTCCGGGTTCAAACCCCACACGCACCACTGTCTTTTCGAAGTCATGTGCGTAATGCCGCTAACTTAAAATGGTGAAGGAAAACATCGTGAGGAAACCGACATGTACCTAGAATCTTTCGAAGTCATGTGTCATCCGCCAACCCGCACTGGGCCAGCGTGGTGGATTATGGCCTTAACTCTCTCCTTGCGAGAGAAGGCCCCGAGTCCCAGCAGTGGGAACGTTTAGTGGGCTGTTGATGTTGTGTTGATGTTGATGTGAACCCACACGTTTTTCCTACCAAAAATAAATAAAGAGTTTAGAAGAAGTGTGGTTAAAGAAGCTATAATTTCAAGAGCTTAACTTTATACTGTGAATCGCTTCAAATGACCTTCTGTTTCTATTGTTCCGGGAATGAGAATGAGGCTTAAATTATCGCTTTATTTTATCTCGTTTCAATGAAACAAAGTATTGTTTGTTACACATTGAGCAGTTTTAGCTCTCGACGAGAATACAACACACCAGGCCGATTACTCTAGGCTCTAGGTTAAGTACAAGAAAGAAGAAGCTACCGCAATTTCGATACATCAGAATAAGACAATTCTAAAACTCTTGAATAAGAAAACTCTTTATCGAAAGCCACAAAAAAGATAATAATTACAAAATTAAGTTAAAAACACTATGGTTTAGACATCTTTAAAAGTGGTATTTTGTGTAGTGGTAGGACTCTTAGCAGAGTCCGCCTGGGGAAGTACCACACCTTTGCCATTTATTCTACCGCCAAGCAGTAATGTGCAAACATTACTGTGTTCCGGTTTGAAGGGCAATGTTTCCAGAGAAATTACAGGGCTTAGAGATATAACATCTTAGATCTCTGAGTGACGAGCGCAGTGCAGTGCTAGGTGATGGTTTGGACTCTTCATGTTCCTATAGCTGCGTGTCACTGTGCTGTTATGTGGCAGGCATGTTGCTTACCATCAGGCAGATGTCCTGCTCGTCTCGTCACTCTTTATTTAAAAAAAAAAACTTAATTGGCGGCCTTTTGGATTAGAAGTTAGAACGATATCTCCAATCCAACCGTGCCCGGATAGGATTGTAGAGGTATCTATAGGTATCTCTACATTATAACGCGGCCCATAACATATCAGAAAAATAAAACAACAAATTAAGCTGTTAGTAATATTTACAATTTCAAAGCAATACTGAACTCTTTCGATATTTAATTAATAGGAATGGGGTACGTGTTTCAATAAAATCAATCATTCAATTATAAACGAACTTCGCTTAAAAGGTCGTTTTATCATCTATACTTTCAGCGTTACCTTTTTAATTAATATAGAAAAAATGTTGTCAATGGCCATAATTATATGACTCGCCTCGTGGCTTAGTTGGTAGTAGCTCTGCCTGCGAAGCCGAGGGTCGTGGGTTCGATTCCCACCTAGTGCAAATATTTGTGTGATGAATTCAAATGTTTGCGTGTTTTAATGTTTAATAAGTATGTATTTAAACCTATATAAGTAATTATATCAGCTATCTGGCCGCCATCATACAAGCTTTGCTTAGTTTGGGGTCAGATGGTGTTGTGTGTGAATTGTCCACCAACATTTATTTATACATATACATAAAAATTACGTTTCCTGTTGAGATGAACAAAAGTGAAATCCTACTTTCTACTTCCTAGTAGATAATATTATAAAATTTGGATGTTTGAAGGTGGTTCGCTCAATCACGTCAACGTATAATAGGATCGGGCTGGCATTTGGAACACATTAGATTATAATCTCGAAGAATATATAAGCCACTTTTTATCCTAGAAAAATAAAATAATAAATCTTAAACTAGCAGTGCCTCGCGGGTTTGCCCACATAATTAATCCCACTAATATTAAAAATGTCAAAGTGTGGATGTTTGGATGTTTGTTGCTCAATCACGCCGTAACGTATCAGGCTGAAATTTGGAATATAGTTAGAATATAGTCTGGAAGAACACATAGGCTACTTTTTATCCCGGGAAAATAACGGGAACGACGGGAACGGGAAGTACGTGGGTAAAACCGCGGGGCACTGCTAGTCTTTATTAATGCTCAAAATGTAGCCTATGTGTTCTTCCAGACTATAATCTATCTGTGTTCCGAATTTCAGCCCGATCCGTTCATACGTTAGGACGTGATTGAGCAACAAACATCCAAACATATTAGTAGAATTACATTAATTGATTTTGATTGAGTAGCATATCTAAAAACAAATACAAAGAAAATTTCGAAAGTCACCACAAAAAGCAATACAATTTTTAAGCAAAACTCCCAAAAAGTGCCTTTATGTTTCATTCTATATTATTCTTCGGCCAACGATGCTTAGCTTCTTTTTAAGCGAAAATAGGCTTTTGTGAGTGACAATAAGAAGTAGGGAAGGTGTATGAGCGAGGGTGGATGGTTGACAATGACCGTTTCCACTGGGCGGATGCAGGTTTTTTGATAAATGGCCAGTTCGCCGATTTGTCTCGTAGGGCGGCGGCCAAAGAACAATCCTACTGATATTATAAATGTCAAAGTTTGGATGTTTATTGCACAATCGCAATAGAACGACTGAATTTATCGGGCTGAAATTGGGAACACATTTATATTTTGACGTGACAACGTCTTATAAATTGGTTTGCCGGGTGACACTTCAAGAAACTGCGTTACGCTCCGCTCACGTTATGCGCTCACAATGAGAGCGAGTGAGAGGGACGCGTGCCTTTCACTTTTTATGTCTGTCTCTCTCGCTCTTAGGCGGGCTAACCATGCCCGAGTCGCCCATTCGCTTTTACCACTCAAAGTCGTTGTCACGTAAAACTTTCACCCGTATACCGACTTTACAGGCAACCAATTTTTTTGTCTGGAACAACATATTATAGGCTCCACTACAAAACCCGTCTACCCCAATGGTTATAGGGTCTGCGACAGATATGACCGGCCCATTGCCACTTCAGTTTGCTAAAACACTGAGCTATGTCGGTGACTTTAGTTCTCTGACGAATTACTTCGTTACGAATGCCAGCCCTCAAAGAAACTCCAAACTCCGTTCCATAGCTCGCTGAGCGACTTTGAGATTTCGGACCATTTTGACTGTCAGTGTCCACGTTTCAGCACCGTAGGTCATAACGGGTAGGACGCACTGGTTGTACACTTTTCTTTATGACTTTGTGGGATGGGTGACTTTCTAGTCAGACCCGACCAAGTTTGCCAAACGCTGTCCAGCCCAACTGGATTTTTCTCATGGCTTCAATCTCAAAGCTACATCTACCTAGTTTAGCAGCCTTTTATTTGTTTCTTTTAAGTTTAGCAGACCGTTACTCTACATCAGGGGTCGGCAACCTTTTGGAGTCATTCATTTTGACGTGATAACGTCTTATAATTCGATGAAGCCGGCTGCACGCCCACAAAACATGACGTCATGTACTGTTACCGTCGGTCGTTACCGTCGGTCGTTACCTCGCCGCATGTTTGTTACAGTTGTATTAATTATTTCGACCAGTAGTTCAAGCGGGGATGTAGCTCAGTGGTAGAGCGTTCGCTTTGCATGTGAAATGCCCCGGGTTCGATTTCCGGCATCTAAAAGCTTTTTTGCATTGTTTTTTGCATTGTTTTGATTGAAAATGACTAAATTTTACTGATCACTTTTTACATACAAATCTATTAAACAAATGAAATTAAAATTTTCTTTTGAAAAATGCTACCATTCCATCAGTATTTTCTTAAGACGTTGTCACGTTCTATCGTCAGTAAACCGACTTTACAGACAAACATTTTTTAAATCTTTTTAAAACCGTCGCGGGTCGCAAGGAGGTAAATCGCAGGCCACGCGTTGTCAACCTCTGCTCTAAAGTCTACACTATAAAAAACTTAGGCATATATTCGTGTGTGTCACATCTGCACAGCGCTCTGTGCCGCAGGGCGGGCAAGCCCAGTAATGGTCATGAAAGGATGTTATGATATTATATCATTTTTCCTGGAGCACAATACTGAATGTGTACGCCGCCATTTCCTGCCTCTAATGCGTTCCGTGCCGCATTAATGTAATGTCCCATCTGCTGCGTTATTCTGTGGCTTTCAGGACCTGATTGTGGGGGAATTGATGAAGATACAGTGTATAGACGTTGTTCAAATTATGAATTTGGATTTTCATAGTAGAATAGTACCTACAAGATAAACAGGTTATAAAACTTTATTTAAAAGAAACAAAAGTGACTTATATAATAAAACAAAATGAAGTAGCAATTGGCAACCATATCACTAAAAGCGATCTCTATCAGGCAATAGTAGGATGGAATACTAGTGGTACAAGCATCTCATCAGGGTCGTGTTTAAAGGCTCAGTTACAGAATTTCGAACCAGATACAAAAGTAGGGATTCACTTTAAAAATAGTCTACCTCTTCAATCTCAAATTTTCATTTAAACTATTCTCAAATCCACTTCAACACGCACAACAAGTTTAATTATAATCAGCACAGCTGTTTAGCAAGATTTTAATTGCAACGTCGCTCATAGCAGATTATTTAAAAATTGGTTTACAATTAGTACTCTACCACCATCGTGCTAATAGACTACAGGCCCGTGAACAAATTTTACGTAGTAAATGAACCAATTAAAGAAAACGAAACCAAAACAAATTAATCTATTATTCTGCAACGCCGTACAAAAATCATGCGACAAGGAGAAAGGGTTGCAACCCCCCCCCCCCCCCCTCTTCGACTGTACTCAGTTGGACAGTTGGACAGCTTACAAGTGACGGCATAGTGCTGAATCTTTTTACTTTATACCCTTCTATCATCCTACATAGGTCTCCTACGTACAATTTGTTCACGGGCCTGTAGTATATAATGTCATCGACGATGAAACAATTTTCTTAATAGCGATCCGAGACGGGAGTTTTTGTAATGTTCGAATTTGCTTGCAACACAGCAAGCGGGCGCGATCCCATACTCGGTATCGGATCGCTTTCGCTATCGGATCGCCTCTGTGTGACCCGGCTTAATAACATATACAGACTTGAACTTAGCGGTTTGACGATTCATTCAGTTGACAACGAGTCAACAACGAAACTTTTTTTTACTACTGTACCTATTACTTGACCGCCATCTTGCCTGATAGATACTAAGCGACGATGCGATCTATGATGGCGTGTGCTTATCTAGAAAGAACCAGTTTTTGTAGTGGTAGAACTCTTGGCAGAGTCCGCCTGGGGAAGTACCACACCTTTGCCAGTTATTCTACCCCCAAGCAGTAATGTGCAAACATTACTGTGTTCCGGTTTGAAGGGCAGTGTTTCCAGAGAAATTACAGGGCTTAGAGATATAACTTCTTAGATCTCTGGGTGACAAACGCAGTGCAGTGCTAGGTAATGATGTGGACTCTTTATGTTCCAATAGCTGCGAACCACTGTGCTGTTATGTGGCAGGCATGTTCCTTACCATCAGGAACATGACCTGCTCGTCTCGTCACTCTTTTATTTATAAAAAAAAACATATATAAAAAAAACCGATTCACTCTCTTCTTCTGCCTTCTTTCTGAAACTTCTTTTTCGATAGAAAAAAGCGTTAGATGGTACTAGACCACTAAATTCTAATTTCGATGCCAACTGTACTTCTTACTTGCGATTATCAGATCTAAAAACTTTTTGTATCAAAAGTATCCACTACAGCCCTCTTTGGACGTTCTATTCAGTTTTCAATACAGTATTGAGTATTCATGAAGCTACTTTATAAGCCAGTACCTGGGTGACCGAGCTTTGCTCGGTTTAAATACTAAATATACTTAGATACCTACAGATAAAAGACTCCTAGAAATAGATTTTCTGAAAAAAAAACGAATTGAAAAAGAAAGAGAACCCGTCTGGATTCGAACCCGGAGCTACTAATTCGTGACCGCTATGAGCGCCCGACTTCCCGTCTGAGCTAATTATGCCGTCGCGTCACGCGGCGAAATTTACCTTCACATTCTAATGTCTAATGTGACAGTTTTTCATTGTCTAAAAACGCGCATAATATGCGTTTTTTTTAAATAAGACCTAGTTAGATCGATTTATCGTCCCCGAAATCCCCTGCATACATAATTTCATGAAAATCCGTCGAGCCGTTTCCGAGATTCAGATTCTATATATATAAACATATTTATATAGGTACAAGAATGGCTCGTTTAAAGGTATAAGATTTACTCTGAATACATTGTTAATTTCTCCAACTTTAAGAATCCCTCCCCCAACTCCGGTACTCCTATAAAACGTCTCGAAGAGTTAATCAAACTAAAGTACGTTTTAGTGGCACTCTATTCTGTCGTTCGGTCGCTGTGAGAGCGAATGACATTGAGACAAAGTTGCTTCTTCTTCGTCTCAATCACTTTGTCTCTATCGCTGTGGGTTAGGTATTTTATATACTTCGATTGAAGTAAATTGGTATTTAACGTTTTTCAAGCTGTAATATAAACCTTGGTTTAAGCTCTAGAGAAATTAAAGGGCTTAGAGATAGAACAACTTAGATCTCTGGGTGACGAGCGTAGTGCAGTGCTAGGTAATGATTTGGACTCTTCATGTTCCAATAGCTGCGTGTCACTGTGCTGTTATGTGGCAGGCATGTTGCTTACCATCAGGCACATGTCCTCCTCGTCTCGTCACCCTCTACTTAAAAAAAAAGCTTAATTTTGTCTCATCGAGTTTATGTATTGTACACTCAGACAAATTGTTCTCCATTGTACTAATATTGTAAACACACAAACGTTGAAATGACCTTGAGATGAAACTAACCGTCAATCTCAAACCTTAATTCTTAAGAATAGCAATCATAGACTTAACTTTTTCTCAAATGTTTTTTATAGATGTAAGTAGTAGGTACCTTTGACTACAAAAGCGAAATCATTGCTACAAGTATAATATGTACGAGTATAACATTATAGCTGTGGCTCACTTAGCAGTGGTGGTAACATTAAGGTGGTAAATAAGATCAGTAAGCGTCATTTGGAGTGACCCCTGCGATACAGATCGTCCCTAGTGCAGGCGTCACTAATATCTACCTAAGCACTTGGTTTTAAAACCCTGACCAGACATGCTACTTTTTGAAGCGAGATGCAGCGACTAGACGCCAAGCGCAGCTGCTTTTTGAAGCGTGACGCAGCGTCTCTCGCCTGTCGCCCCTGCTAAAAGTAGCTAGTGTGGTTTGGATTTGGCTGTAACTGAACATAATATTATGTACCAAAGCAGCTACCCAGAAAAATAATTAGAAAGATTATGGTATAGTACTTTTAGCATTTTTTTTTCTCAAACTGCAACTTTATTTTGTCTACTTAATGATTATGTTTCATAAAATAATCGTATCGTATCGTAATACCTAAGTAGTAGGTAGGTGTTGGTACCTATCTAGAAATTTTAAGTAGGTACAACATATTTATGTATATTATGTGTTGCGAAACATGTAGGTTTGTTGGTACAAATAGTAAAAAAATAATAAACTACTTGAATATTAATTTTAGGTGTTAGATAATAAAGTGTTAATGCTACGACAAGGCATCAAAACTTGACTATTTTTATACTATATACGAGCGAAACCACGCATAGAAACTCTGGTACAAAAACCTGCACAGACACGACATACCTACATCAGTAACATTTTTTTTAAATTTAAAAGCAAAGAAGACCCCAACCCAAATAATGTTAGAGTTTTTTTTACTTTGTAGGTTACACGTAAGTAGGTACCTATATTTTCAAGTAAAACAAATGCCCACTATACGGCAGTAAGTTAGCTACCGCAGCCAACAAAACTGATGATAACTTAGAAAACAATTGAACTGTTTTTGATGGAAAATGGCAAAAGACACTCCCGACTAATTCACGTTACAAAGAAAAAAAGAAAACAACAATCAAAACGATTCATGCGTTTCCAACTCATCAGGACGTCTACTCCGTTTCTACGAAAACGAAATTTCGAAAAAAAACTCGCGACTTTCCTACTCTCGTTCTACTTCGTTTCGTCCGATACAACACTGTTTGACGTTTAAATGTTCTAAGCATACTCTAATTATTAGAGTAGACAGAACATTTAAACGGACAAAACGACGGATCGAAGTAGAATCGGAGTTGGAAAATGGCGAGTTTATTTCGAAATTACGTTTTCGTTGAATTAGAGTAGACGTCCAGCTCTTGTTGTAGCTGAGGTAGGAATCCTAGGCCTAAATATTTTGAAGTGAAAACTAATTTTGGCGCACCACCGGCAGATTTTTCGTGGGCTTTGAATTGAGTTCTAGCGTCACGCTCGGGAATGATTATAAATTTTCGGGTGAACTCGGGACCATGGTCATTGGCCATCTAGATATGCGTCAGCATTCTCCATTGACTGGCCTCGTGGCTTAGTTGGTAGTAGCTCTGCCTGCGAAGCCGAGGGTCGTGGGTTCGATTCCCACCCAGTGCAAATATTTGTGTGATGAATTCAAATGTTTGCACTGTGTCTGGGTGTTTCTATGTTTAATAAGTACGTATTTAAAACTATATAAGTATTATATCAGCTATCTGGCCGCCATCATACAAGCTTTGCTTAGTTTGGGGTCAGATGGTGTTGTGTGTGAATTGTCCACCAATCTTTATTTATTATTATTATTTATAGATATTGATTAAGGGGGCGCCTAATGCCAGAAAACGAAAAAAGGACATTTTCGACGCCGCTCACTGAAGTTAAGAAACTAAAAACTATGACAAAAAAAATATTGACGTGTGGGTACAATCAAGAAGAAGCACAATAACCGAATAGAATTTAATAAAAATAGATCAGAGTTTTTTTCAATAAAAAAATAAAAATGACACCGAGAAAACCCGTTTTAATTCGAGTACTCGAAATTATCAGCGATGACCCCACATTATTTTTTGGTAATAAAATTCCTATTTGTACGTTCTAGTAAAGTAACCGAACACTTTTTTAAATTTATGTTTAGTTATTGAGTAATTAAATAAAACTTGGT
Source organism: Ectropis crepuscularia (assembly GCA_963693475.1). Classification (NCBI taxonomy): domain Eukaryota; kingdom Metazoa; phylum Arthropoda; class Insecta; order Lepidoptera; family Geometridae; genus Ectropis; species Ectropis crepuscularia. Next base: position 2,593,281 of record OY856344.1, on the reverse strand, counting down.
CAAAAATGGACTCCTGATTAAATATTGATTTTTCCTCCAAACTGTGTCATGCTATTCTCGACTTTATGTACATCACATTAAGAAACGCGTCGCGCGGGTGAAATCTGTTTTTTTCCTGGCTTTAGGCGCACTCTTAATAAATAGCGATGATTGATAGGTGGCCATGCTCATGGCCACGCCCTACGGTTTCACCCGCGAAGTTTCGAAAGTGAGCTATCAAAATCTGAGTTATACGTTTTCACTTCTATCGGCAGTTCCTATGACTGCCAATTTTTTATCTGGGTTTATGTGTTGAGTAAAATACGGAAATTTAAGTGAAAATAAATCGGGGCACCACTGAAAAACAAAGGAAAGATAAATGTGTATACCTGATTTTGTAACGTGTAGCGCCACCTATCTGCACAACGCGGCGCTACTCTCTGCAAAGAAGCACCACATAAGACTTCGTAAAAATCCGTAGTGGCGCCACCCGTTGCTTCGGTAACCCGTAATCTACGTATGATGAACTCTTGGGTTTTAGTCAAGGACGTTTAAAAAAAGTTTTTTTAAACGTCCTTGGTTTTAGTAAATACGGACTATTCTGGACGTCTACTCTCTTTCTACGAAAACGTAATTTCGTAATAAACTCGCGACTTTTAAACTCCAATTCTCCTTCGATCCGTCGTTTTATCCGTTTAAATGTTCTAAGCCTACTCTAATTAGAGTATGGTCACACCCCGGACACTCGGCCTAAACTCCAAACAAACGGTGAAGTCGACATACCTACACTCACACAACTACGCATATGTCGTTGAAACACATTTACGCATGTGTGCGTGTCATCTAGGGTTACTAAATTATTTTATGGAATAGCTGTGACCCGTGAGTTCACCTGCCTGTGTTAAGAAGTGGCTTACAATCTTACCTAGTTAGTATTCGATCTTTAATGTAGGTAAATATAACTTTCATCAACAATCAGAAGGGAGAAGATTTAAAACAAAATAGGACATAATGAAGGTACCATGTACGAATTGATTTTTAGTTAAGTACACTTACCCAAAGAGAAAACTTTATTCTGACAATATTATATTAATTAATCACTCCACATATCGCGTATTTCATTATAGGTAGGCCTACCTACTCCTAACCAGAATAGCTTAACACAGTTTATAAAAATGGTTCAATCTTTGTAGAAATTCTTATGAAATTAAAAATCCCATATTCTTGTTTCGTATAATAGACGAAAAATTTGGTACCATTTTGTTAAATAATACAGCACCATGGTCGTATTCTCATAGAAAATTATCGTCCGATATAATAACCCTTCGTTGAGTCCGCCTCGCGTCCGCGAGGGGGAGGAAGCTTGAAATTGGCGGGGGGTGGGGAGTGTCCATTCTATCTATATTATCTATTCTATGGTATGGTTAGAATATTTAAACGTCAAACAATGTTGTATCGGACGAAACGAAGTAGAACGAGAGCAGGAAATTCGCGAGTTTTTTTTCGAAGTTACGTTTTAGTAGAAAGAGAGTAGACGTCCTGGTGTATTATTCAGAAAAATAAGTGGAAATTCATTCATAGGAACTACGATAATTGATAAATATTTTATTGTAATTGCGTAAAAAAAATCTGGTGAAAAGTTAAACATCACCGTAAAATTGTAAATACCGTTAGATTACAATCTGACGAACGACGGTGATGTAGGTACATACACACATTCACCCTCACCTACACTACGTTCTAGATAAATTACAGGGCACAATTAGGTAGGTATTAATTATATTATTTTCAAAATCACGGTTTACGCGGAGCCGGTGGAATAGGGAATTTTCAGGAGGAAATAAACAGTTCCAAACTGCGAGTAGGTATATAACTAGTAGTACGTAGGTAGTTATTACTACTACATGGCGGTAGGTACTGATTTGTATTATTTAAGTACCTAAGTACTATTTCGCCATCACCAACAGATATTGGTAATTTTAATTTTAAGTAAAACATCGCATCTTTCGAGTTTACAAGAAACCTAACAAGAGATTCAAAAACATGGATGACTACAACATATTTTAAGTCAATCAGTGCAAACGTTTACATAACCTACATAAGAGATTCAGCTAAAAAATATACAAGTCCAGCTAAGCTATATTACACTTATTTAGTATTATTCTATTTTCTGTAATGCTGATTCGAAAATAAAACAAATAAACATTACCTAAATTAATTAAAACCCATTGTGCGTCTAAGACATCTACCATAACTAACAAAAGACTTAATAATTTTGCAACGGACGAAGCGATTTTGATTAGCTATTATTAGTATACTTTTTTAAAATATATATCACTAGATATTATTTTTAACAAGGCTAAAACACTCGACTAATTCACCTGTCAAACAAAAAAACAAATCGCATAGGTATTCGTTTGGGAGGACAGACAACACATAGGTTAGGTACACAGTGAGAGAGCGAGAGAGAGGTGACACTTGAAACCAAAGACAATATACCCATAATCTATATACAGGCTACATAATCTTTACTTGAAACACACCGTCGTTTTTTGCATTGGGGGTTAAAAATGTCTTCTTTTCATTTTATTTTTCTTTTCGGAAAAATGCTGATTCAATAATAAAAAATGATTTTGTAGTGGTAGGAGTAGGACTCTTTGCAGAGTCCGTCTTGGGAAGTACCACACTTTTACCAGTTATTCTACCGCCCAGCAGTAATGGGCAAGCATTACTGTGTTCCGGTTTGAAGGGCATGTTTCAAGTGAAATTATGGGGCATAGAGATAAAATATCTTAAGTCTCCGGGCGACGAGCGAAGTGCAGTTATGATTTGAATCTTCAAGTTCCAATACGCTGTGCTGCTATGTGCGTAGTAAAGTGCTAGGTAATGATTTGGAATCTTCATGTTGCAATAGCTGCGGGACACTGTGCTGTTATGTGGATGTTGCTTACCATTTGGCACATTTCCTGCTCGTCTCGTCTCTTCACTCCATACTATAAAAAAAACTTGTAGGTAGGTATATTATTTTATTTCCTTGTAATATGTATAAATATTCTTTTGTTCACTTGAAGCATCCAAAGACCAAGACTCGTCAACCCGGCTATACTCTGTCTTATCATCCAATGTCTGTAATGGATTCTCGAAGGCGGTATAAAGTGGCCATTGAAGCCCCCAGGGGTACGGCGCTCGGCAAAATGCTATATTGTCTCATTCTGCGCATAAACTTGACGATTTGATTCGTTTTGTCGGATTTGAAAGGGTTTTGTTGTCTAGCTGAAAACTTAATGAATTAAGATTTTCATTCTTCATTAAAAGTGCTAAAGTATAGGTGATATATTTCGGATTTCCCTCACAAGGTGAGTGTCAATGCCACGTTGCACTACGCTACTACGCATGTCCTTGATAGGTGTTTTTTTTTTTCGAATTATGTCGGTTATCTCACGATTTTTCTTTTCTTTCACTATCCAAGCTAAACCTGACGACAAAATTGTATATCTGCATTTGAAAAAGTATTGAATGGTGCAAGCGGTATTTGAACCTACGGCTTGATGATTCTGAAATCAGATGTTCTAACCACGGACACAAAAAAAATATCTACAGCTTTCAGAAAAAAACTCAATGAAGGGAAACATGGAGTCCATAGATACTCGTAGATTCATTGATATATAAAAATATCAAATAATAACATAATTTTGAATTTGATTAATTAATAGATGCAACAATCTGGAAATTTCATTTCATTTTCTTTTCATAAATATCTACCATGAAATCCTATTTCTCTTCCTCCGTATAATTATACGGAAATAGATAGATAGATAAACTCTTTATTGCACTTAACAAAACAAACAATTTTAAAAATAGAGTAGCAAATGGCGACCTTATCGCTAAAAGCGATCTCTTCCAGGCAACCGTGGTTTGGAAAATGAGTTAAACCATAGAAAGACGGGAGTAATCAAAGAAAGAGTAAATTGACATCTACAAAATAAAATAAATAAAGTACTAATTACCTACTTACTAAAATATAATAAACATACATTCTGCTAATACATAAATAACCATATTTTCATATACGTAGGAAGAGAAACAGGATAAAGTAGTGTAAGAACTGACGGCGTAATCGCTGAAAGTAATATTTTACAGCGAAGCTTACGATTAAAATGAGTTTTAAGACAAAAAGGGAGGGTAGTTACGCTAATATATACATAGGTACATGTTTATAGAATGAAGAGTGTTAAGAAGTCTAGTGGTCAGGCTGGTTTTTTTTTTTCGTCTTTTTGTACTTTTATAAAATAAATACGGTCCTCTCTCTGCCTACTTTAAATTTTGGAAAAACTATTACGAAGAACTGTTTTTTTCAGGATAAAAGTAGAAGCAATCGTAGAGAGCGTTGCCGCTGAACATCAGGTGCGATGGAGATCAAGCAATAGCCTATTGTCGATAGAAAGCCTATGTTGCAAGTATTCATTTATACGTTCGGACTTTACTCCGTTATTTAGCAACAATCATCCAATAAATAACATTAGCATTTACAACGTTAATGGTAAGCACCACGAACTTTGGAACAAATCAAAATAATTACTGCTCAAATAAATGAAATCCACGGTTGATGTATCAAAATGATCACCAGTTACATCATTTAACTAAAGTAAATTCAATAAAAACATTAACAATATTGGGGCGTGAAATAAATAATTTAAAATGGGCTAATTGAAACCATACGGCGTTGTGATTGATTGAACGACTTATTTGAACATCTGCCACGAAGTCATTACCAAATTATAAATTAACTGGAATGAGGGAGCTTCTGTCGCATTTTCAGTGTAAAATTGCCAGTTGTGTCAGTTGCAGCCATATGCCAATTACTTCAGGCTTACGAGCCAAAAAATATAATTTTTTTTGCGAACTCGAACTGCTATAGAATTTTTTTAACACAAAAAAAATTCAAACTAACAACATTTACAAACCTTAGAAAATTAGGTTAATGTCCACGCCACAAGTTTTTTACCTTGTGATGAAAAAGTGGAACTAAACGTTTCTCATAATATTAAAACATACGTTTGGGGTGCTATTGTGAGTATATTGGAACTATATTATGTGTTGTCAGAAGACCAACACAATTTTCCCCTAAAATGTCTCGAAATCCCTCCAAAAACCGGGGTTTCTAGAAAAAAAACCCATAGTAAACTATGCATTAATTTGCCCCTAAAACACAATATGACGCTGACGACCATCTCAATTTCTCTCCAAAATGTTCCCGAAATCCGCACAAAAACAGGTTAACAAGAAAAAAACCCCGAAAACAGAAAAAATCTCCTAACTCTGAAAACACAATAAAACGCTATTCAGAAATATCCATACATTAATTATATCGACAAGTTCACATAACAAATCGAGCGATTCAAATTTTTTACTTAGTTGGGATAAGTGGGATACACTGGGATAAGTGCCGTATTCGCTAAATAACCGCAAACTCGGTAATGAAAAATTCTCAATTTCCCTCCAAGCAATTTTTCTCCCCGTAAATCCCCCCAAATTTCCCTCCATGGCTTTTAAAAACACCCAAATTTCGAGGGAAAACCCCCGATCTGGCATCAGTGTATGTTGTTCAAGCTTGTATTTGCGATTATGGCGCCGCTATGTGACGTCAGTAGAGTTTAGCTACACAGTTTTTTTGTGCGTCGATTCGGTAAACTTGTAGTGTAACTCTATAATTTGATTGTTTGTCCGTGTCGGTTTGTTTACACTGAGGGAGAGGTGAGTGAGGGACGGTATAAATGGGATAATGTACAAGTGTCGAGTGGCAATGGGTTTGACAGTTTGTCTATCCTGTTGGGAAATAATATCTCACCAGAAATAATGTGATCAGTGCTTAGGAGAAAAGAAGATAGTTTTTGGAACGAAGTTCCTTATCGCGCGTTGCGAAAGGGGGCTAGACGGAAAAAAATCTCACGAAAAGTTGTAACGGAATTTCGATTACCTCCACACTTTCAGGTACCAGGGCAACAGAAACAGTAAGGAGTTTTGATTACCTACCTCTAACACACCCAGCGTTTATCTCCAGATACCAGGACAACAGAAATATTAAAGAGTTGCGTTTGCATCCAGGTATCAGCAGTACCAGGGCAACAGAAACAGTAAAGAGTGGCATTTACCTCTCCAGGTACAAGGACAACAGATACAGTAAATAGTGTCGTTAATACCTCCACAACCCCCGCGTTTACCTCCAAGTACCAGGACAGCAGAAATATGAAAGCCAACCAACCAGGGCAACAGAAACAGTAAAGAGTTGCAATATTTTGTACAACTTCGTTCCACATCAAGTCTTTTTTTATAGTATTGTGCGACTGGGTGAGCAGGACATGTCCTTGATGGTAAGCAACAAGCCTGCCCATAACAGCAGAGTGTCATGCAGCTGTTGGAACGTGAAGAGTTTAAATCATTACCTAGCACTGCACTGTGCTCGTCAACCAGAGATATAATATGATTTATCTCTAAGCCCTGTAATTTCTTTGAAAACATTACCCTTCAAAAACTGCACTGAACAATAATATTGCCCTTCAAATTGGAACACAGTGATGTTTTGCACAATACTACTTGGCGGCAGCATAACTGGAAAAAGACGCCGGTGAACTCTGCAAAAGAGTCCGGCTACAATTAAGATAGCTTTTCTTTCGTATTTGTTGTTTTTATTATTATACGCTACAAACGCAATATTTTTGTAATCAAACATAACTTATACAATTTTAGACATAAAATATCAATAGAATCGTGATATCCCTTTGATATTTCAAGCCTTTAGTATAGGGATAAATAAAATAAACACACAATCCATTAATTCCATTTCCCAATAAATAATACCATAGTTAACATAAGCTGCCAAACAAAACTGCACAGTGGGGTTCTTCCCGAGGAATCGGACATAAGTTCCGACTCATTTGACGCGTCGGCCATCGCACAATTCATTTTGCACAGTTAGCGTCATTTCACCCCATTGTGCGGCACATTTAGGGAGCATAAACATCATAACGTTATGGGGGAAATGTTCATATTTTCGCTACTTAACTGGCAACTTTGATACTCGAAACAAATTGTCCTAAATGATTCTTTTATGTTAATGAATTGAGTTTTCGAAGATACAGAGCCATTTTGCTGTCGCTTGATTTAGTTTTGTATTTTCTGTTGTCGTGGTTAATGTGGGCTTTTTGGCGTTTGTGCTGGTTTCATAAATCAAGGGTTCTTGCTTTTGTCGACTTTTCCGAATTACATAATAGGCAGTTCTTTCAGTAATTTATGTTTTAGTACTATATGCCAAAGGTATAGAAAATAAAGTGCGGCAAAAGACCCGTCAAACCTACTAATTCATAATACGTATGACCAAAGTGGTGGCATTTTTTACCTTTCAGCGAAGTGCTATGGTGTGCTCGCTTCCATTGGGCTTGATCATCTTCATAATCTTTGAACCGTCATCGGTCAATGGATAATAATTCAGATGTTCTTAGTGTAAGTAGATAGTGAGTGATGTAGGTAGCAGTGCTCCGTGTAATTTAGTTTGGTTAATAAAGGATCTGTGCCCTTAAAAAATATAATACCTAAAGGTACAAGTTCGCGCGGAGACCGCGACACGAGACCGCGACCGGAGACCGAGACCGGAGACCGCGACAGGCACTTGACACTATAGAATTGTATGGGCGCCAGTTCGCGCCGCGACCGCGACCGCGACCTGTCTCGGTCTCCTGCGAACTGGCTCTTCACTGCCTCCAATGCTGAAACCTGATGGGGCGCTGGCTCACACCGCAATGGAGAAGGCAAACTTGTTTGCATCTCAGTTTGCGGAATCTTCGCGTCTAGATGCTGGTAGTGCGATTCCTCCTACTCCACCTGGCAGTCCGACTTTGATGCCGGAAATGCATATTCGCCAAATGGAGGTTCGTAAAGTGCTACGTAATCTGGACGTGAATAAAGCCAGCGGCCCGGACGGAATTCCTGCCCTAGTGTTGAAGGCTTGTGCACCTGAGTTGTCTCCTGTACTAACGCGCCTGTATAGACTCTCTCTCCAAACTGGGCAAGTACCGAAATCGTGGAAGCTTGCTAACGTGCAACCTGTGCCCAAAAAGGGTAGTCGTGCTGACCCTGCCAACTACAGGCCCATCTCGGTCACGTCCATACTCTGCAAGACTATGGAACGTGTCTTAAACCGCAGGCTCCTGGCATACCTAGAATCTAACGACCTCCTCAGTGACCGGCAATACGGGTTTCGCCGAAACCGGTCGACTGGGGATATTCTGGCGTATGTCACTCACATCTGGAGTGAAGCTATCGAGAAACACGGGGAAGCACTTGCAGTCTCCCTGGATATCTCGAAGGCTTTTGACAGGGTTTGGCATGATGGCCTTATTAGCAAGCTTTCTAGTTATGGTTTGTCTCCAGGTTTTATTGCGTGGATATCGGACTTCTTGAGAGATCGGTCCATACGAGTTGTCATTGATGGCTGCTCGTCGGACCAAATGGGTATCAATGCCGGAGTCCCTCAAGGGTCGGTACTCTCTGCGACGCTTTTTCTGCTACATATCAACGATCTGCTGAAGCCCGGTATCTTTGGGTACGCAGATGATAGCACCGTTGTGGAGAGTTACATGTCTAGCGCGAGAGCCAGCGGTCAACAAACTAAGGTATTGAGAGAGAGTATGGTCGAGCGTTTGAACTTGGCCCTTGAGGCAGTCTCTGAATGGGGCGAAACCAATCTGGCCAAGTTTAATGAAGGAAAGACGCAGGCGTGTCTGTTCTCCGCAAAAAGGAGTCAATTTCTACAGACTCCTACTTTTCGAGGTGTATCCGTGCCGGTTACTGATCATCTTGAGCTTTTGGGTGTTACCCTGACATCTACACTCAACTTTGGCTCATATATCGAGTCCAAGGCTAAATTAGCTGCAAAAAAACTAGGTGTCCTCTCAAAGGTGCGAAAGTACTTCAAGTCTGAACAATTGCTTTTATTATATAAAGCACAGATTCGCTCTTGTATGGAGTACTGTTCGCACCTTTGGGATGGATCGGCTAAGTATCAGCTTGAGGCTCTGGAATCGATCGAGAGGCGGGCTAAAAGGCTCATAGGCAATAATTCTCTTGTGCGAAAAAGACTGCAAACTCTTGAACATCGCCGGAAAATTGCTAGCTTATCGGTTTATTATCGGATACACTTCGGAGAGTGTGCATCTGATCTGCATGATCTAATACCACCTAGCCCTTTTTTCTATCGGACTTCTCGTAACTCGAAGAAGCGGCATCGTTTCATGGTTGATGTTCCAAAGACACGAACAAAGAGGTTTGACTCTACTTTTGTGATAAGAACGTCTCGACTGTGGAATGAGTTGCCTGAGTGGGTTTTTCCCGATGGTTATAATCTTGGTGTCTTCAAATCGAGAGTGAATCGGTTTCTTCTAGGTAAGCACGCTCCATCTTAGACCGCATCGTCGCTTAACATCAGGCGAGATGGTGGTCAAGTGTAAACCTATAAATGTTAAAAAAAAAAAAAAAAAAAAAGTATAAAATATATTTTTATAGAATCTCCCAACAAAGAAAGGATAAAACTGTCTGCCACACTATGCTCCAAGGCTGAAAACATTGTACAAATCCAAACACGGCGCATTGAAAGCGCAAATGTATGGAAGTTGTTATGCGCCCTGTGAAAAAAATAATATGTCACGTGGAAGGTTGAATATGGGTTGAATACAGCAATAGCCAAATGTCAAATGTGATGCGGAGTATCCTGGAGCTATGGCGCTGAGGTTCTGGAAGTGAAGTGTATTTAATTTAAAGTTTGCTGGACACGCTTCCGAAAGTTACTGGATTGTCTTGATCATCTTGATGATCTCTAGACCTCTATCGGTTATGGATAATTCTGATACAATTAGTGGAAGTTAAGTGGGGTGCGGGACTGTTTTAACATCCCTTGTCATGCCGTGCCCCTCCAGGCTCGCCATTATATTAACTTCTGCTTCAGTGGATGAGCGAGATGTTAACTCCTCTTACTCGTCGCCTCACACGACCTCTCACTGTCGAGTATCCTTCCTAAGGTGGTCAACAGCGAGATGTCCGCTCACACGCTAGGGATAACCACGGTTCCACTTCCAAAACCACATCACGGCCCTTTTCCTTTCCATGAGCACTCTGCTAATCTGCCGGATAACCATGGAAGACTTAAGAGCTTAACTTTTAGGCGGATACGTAGGGCATACTTGAAAGTATTTCGTGTACCTACCACGCCCACTTACCCTACTCTACGAGTACTCCATCTCATATGACGACGAGCGAAAGGGCACCTGACATGGTCCGATCTAAACTTGGACTGTTACCGGTTGGGTAATACAGCAATTGGTTACGTTCTTTCACCTGAAAACATTTGTCTAAAGGCCGGTTTGCATTTTGAGTAGTGCGATTGCGAGTGCGTGTGCGAGCAAGAAATCGCGATTGATTAGTGCAGGTGTGTAGTGCGAGTACTGTCCAATTCTGTATAGTAGCTGTGTTTCGTTCATTGAGTTGCCAGCCGTCGGCCCGCAAGTAATCAGGGTCAGATGTAAGCAGAAAACACAATGATTGGTCAATTCAGTTATTTTAGTATTAATGACTTTTATAAGTTAAGTTTTTAAATCGTAGAAAGGTGTAACAAATTCGATAACATTCAATTATGATTTTTAAGAGAAAAAAAAAATTTATGTACTTTACTTAATGTTATGAACGCAAATAAGAACCAACACGACACTAGCCTTTTTCGACATATATATATTTAAAAAAATTAAACTAAACATTTCATTGTACGATAATAATTATCGTAAAGCGCTAAAGAGTGCGCGTGTTCTTGTTACGAAGAGTTCGATGCTTTTAGATCGGATAAATACACTTTTCTTTTATACAAATATGGGAAAAAATAACTTTACGAATTTTTTAAAACTGTAGAAAAAAATAATTACGTATTTAATGTACTTAACATCCCCTTAAAATAATGCAGGCTGATTACCAATAACCCTATAAACATATCTGTATCCAATGCTAATCAGTATCGCACATTAAAAATCTGTATAAATACGGAGAAATCTGTATACATGGCAACGCTGCTGTTTACTGGCAGGCAAACTGCGAGTGAGGGGGTAGGAAAAACGCGCGGGAGGAGGCTACTCGCAAAAAAATAGAACGCGCTTCTAATCACTTCACTACGCAAGTTACTACACACTCGCATTAATCAATCGTTGTCCACACGTGTTAATAACTAATAACTCAACACCTGCACTACTCACTCGCATTCGCAGTAATCAAAATGAAAACAGGCCTTTATGCATTTATTTCAGCTAAAGAGGCGGTAAAACTGTTCACAAGATGATGTTGACTGTTTGTTTATATCAAGATGATGTTGACTGTTGACTGTTTTTTTTATATTTTAATTTCATGAGTTTTCTGATTTTGAGCACTTTAGCACAGTTTTTGTTAGTGATCATTTTTACCACTTTATATCTTTGCCCGTATTCTTCGTCCGTCCCATATTCAGCAAACAACTTTTGGCCCATTTGCGACTCATATGAATATACAGAGATATCAAAACGACAACTTTATCCCGTCGGATACTGAAATCCATAATGCTCTTTAAAACTTTCGTTGTAGAGTTCAAAGTTATTTCGAGTGCCAGAAAACAGTAACGTGGTTCCTCTATAGACGGAAAAAGCTGGATTCTCGTATGCGATTCATCCATCATTCATTCTTCATGTGCGGTGTGAAAGACGCCGTGACGATTGTGACGCGCGCTTCGGTGTGAAAACGGCTCTGCTGCTATACTCTTAGGACATTGTGTTAGAGACCTTTTTCGATTGCGCGTCCTTTGCTAACTTTACATTGCTATAGTGTTGAGCGTGAAAATCTGGAGCTGCTTTGTTTTAAGATTCACAATCTAAATTGATCTTTATAGTCATAGTTATAAAGCTGAACTTGCTCTACAGTCTACCCTATTATATTCTGTTTTTCCATGAGCTGTAGCAGTAACTAAGCTTAGATAGAGCGTGCAAGGATTTTATCTCCAGTACTTGGTAATCCTAATCCAACCTTACTCTATGTACGGAAGGTTCAATATCGATTAGAAGTGTTGTTCAATGAGATGCAGTTGTCAGCCATTGTGGGTGCTGTAGAGACACGTCAATGAAATACCTGGATACAAGAGGATGGCAGGTCGTACAATATGGATGTGTTGAAATAACGTTCTGATGAACTTACCGAAATAATCTAGTTTCTGGAATATTCCATAAATATCATGATCATTAAACTAGATCTAACTTATATTGTCAAGCAATCTGAATTCAATTCTACATGAATACCTAATAATAATATACATAAAAATTAATGTTTTTTCTGTCTGTATGTGCTTTTAAGAATCGTAAACAATGCTTTTGTTCATATGATCTTTGGCAAACTTGTTGCGTATAAGGCAAAGAAGATTTTTGAGTTCAACCGTTAAGTTTTGAAACCACGAATCATACCGAGAAGCAAAGTTAGTAAATTTTAGTAAATTACAACAGAAACCTTTACATACAGGAAACACTGAGAGTGGAAAGGTCTTATATAAACCTTCGCAAAGGTTGTACCGATAAATGTTCCGTTTAATTTAAATTGTACATCTAAATGGCAATTTACACTCAACGGAGCTAAGGCTTCTTTAATTAATCTACTATTTTAGATTGTTGATTTGAGGAGGAATTACTCGAGAGGCAACAACTAGAGTTGATGTAACCACCTATGATGGTTTGAAGTAGACCTGTGTCAATCGATCATTTCTCGAGTTCCGGGTCACTCGTGACTCACTTTTTTTTAATGACCTGATAATATCGTATCTGACTACGAGACGCCTATACTACTCAACAGACTGTATAGGATTAGCTCCGGAGGCGCAGGACCCAAAGTGAACCTAACCTGACAATACTTACGCTTAAAGCATACAATCTGATACCTGTAAGAAAAATCGAACTAGCTAAGATCGTATGGTGATCGGGCTATAAAGATTCGATCTTTCGAATATTTGGGTCGCAGTTCCTTTGTACTACGAATACCTACGACCTGTGTCGCGCGCGACCCAAAGGTACTCACAAACAAGTTGCACTCGTAAAGTGATTATATTTATGTAGAAGAAGAATATAGATTTTTTTTCGTTGATCCGTCGCTGTAATTGAATCAATCCACGATTCAATCTATTCTATGGTCAAGCAATTAGCTATGTAAAAGAAATTAACATAAAGTTCAATTTGGTTTATCTTGTAAACTGATAATAGGGTTACAAAATATCGGGTGTTTTCGATCACTCGTGGTACAGGTTGCGATCGAATCAAAAGGATTCAATCAATCACGATCGACACAGATCTAGTTTGAAGTGAAAACTGCTTTAGTCACGTTGAGCAGTTTCTGGTAGGGGAATACCTTAGGGGGTCGCGTCACCGACATGCTGACGCAGCGGCGTAGCCGTGAATCAACGTAATGACGTAGCGGCGTAGTGGTGGAGCGGCGTCGTGGCGTAGCGACGTAGCGTCGGAGCGGCAGCGTAGCAGAGAAGCGGGATGTGTTTGTTGGGCGTCCAACAAACACATCCCGCTTCATAAGAACGGGTAAAACCTTGTTCACGTCACTTACATGCGTAATAGCAGTTTATCTGTAGCTATACATATGACGTATTCTGTATCATTAGTGTTTAATTCATCATTCTAAATATTAAATCATTAACCATTCCAAGTCTGAAGGTTTTACTTCTAACGGCAGTCCCTTTGTATAATAAAATGTATGTTACATGAACTCTGTATAAATCCCGAGATCGAACAAACAAAGTTCAGTTTTCAATTATTGGAAATCGTATTGAGGAAAAATGATTTTCCCGACCACAGAGCAGCAAAGGGTTCACAGAATAATAACTTTAATTAAACTGTCAATACTCTGTCTCCTAGATCAGAGAGCTCTGTGAACTCCGATCTTTTATCCCAAGATTAAATTGGTTTATAATATTCGAGTATTCATACCAAAATTCGATTCGAATAAACGTGTTTTACACGTGTTTTACACGTTTATTCGAATCGAATTTTGGTAATTAATCGTTTCTATTCCGAGTTGATTAATTTGATTTAGAGGTTACTTTGGAAATTAATGATAAAATGATTTAAAGGACTCAGTTGATGTTGACGGCAGAAACTAATAATTAATAGGCAAGTATTTGATGTATGTTTGAAAAATATAATAGTTAATATTTATCGTTTTCAGAATGATAGAAGTAATATTAGTTATCTTATATTAGAGTATCTTCCATTCCTAACTAGATGACCCGTTGTTCCCAAACGTTGTTTTCCCATTTAAATTACTAGCGGCCCGTTCCTGCTTCGCTTGGATATTGTCATATAAAGACTAATAAAAAACATAGAAATTGTTCGAGTTGTTAAAACATAGAAGTTGTTTTTTTATAAGAGAAACCTGTTTTTTTTTACATGTACTATGTGTACACGTTTCAATGTGTAAGGGAAGTAGAACCTTTGGCAATCACGCCAATCTCACAGCCCACAAAACATTCCTCACACGTCACCGAACACCAGCGACAAAACCAAAACACCTCTCCCACAGCCCACAGTCCTCCTTTGGCACCCTTTCAGCAAACATCTAAATCAATTACTTATGACAGTGACAGTACCATCAATCTAAACAACTGCTTCGTCATCCAACGCACATTATTCTGAGCAAATTCTGGGCAGTTTCCGACAGGCGGCGGAGATACGATCCACTGGAAAAGTGTTTTCAACCCTTGTTATTTGGTTTTATACCAGAGACAAAATTTTAATGTCTCCGTTAATGCAAACAGATGATTATGAGATGATTTGATCAAGTTGAAACGACGTCTATTAATCACCAGTTAATAACATGGCAAAGTAATTGTAGCTCCAATTTTGAAGGTTATTTTCAAAGAGGCAAAAATATATTAGAACAATGAACAATGACTGCTTTAATAACTAAGCCTAAGATTCAATGAGTATGACTTTTCACTTCACATCTTACTGGACACCAAAAGGATAATGGTAGGAGATCCTCGCTACTTCTCCGGGAACGTAGTGGAGATCTTGGTACGCTTTGACCATCATCTGCTGGTTGACTACTGCAAACGGGCGTGGAGAGATGCTCTCGATAGAAGGTAGAGGCCTCAAGTCCAAACTTGGCAGAGTCTCTTCTTTTGGTCGCATAGAAGTCGGCACATACGTAGCCTGAGGGATCACTGTGGATGGCACTGTATAGCTGATCATGTTGTTGTACATGACGTGGTGTTCAGGGTACCCAGTCATCTGGTAGCTTTGCTCCGGCCGCGGTTCCATTTCTACAAAAGTTTCTCTCGTAGTATAGATAGCTGGGTTGGCAAACGTCTCCACTCTATTCTTTCTTTTCGGACGATATTTGTAATCTGGGTAGTCTTGCATGTGCTTGATTCGTAACCTTTTAGCTTCGTCTATAAATGGTCTCTTCTCGGACTCGTTCAAGCTCTTCCATTCGAGGCCGAGCCGCTTAGAGATCTCGGAATTGTGGAGCTTAGGGTTCATCATCGATATCTTTTTTCTCTGCAGTCGCGACCAAACCATGAAGGCGTTCATAGGCCGCTTGATGTGGTATGGGTTGGAGTTTCGTGTTATCTTTGGAAGGTTCCTTGTTTGGGGCTGTTCTATCTGATATGCCATTGAATTCATTGGGTCAGAATATTTCTTTTTCCTGTTCAATTATTGATTCTTGTGTTCCATTCTTGGCTAGTTCATAGTGATTTTTAACGGTTTTTGTGATACCGGTAAGGGCAACCCGTTGGCACCGCTTCCGAACGTGCACTGATGACCAGTTTCTACACCAACTAAGTCTGAATGCTGTCATTAGCCAACAATGGACGGATCACAATTGGAATGACCATTTTCCATGTATTATTTGCGGGTGAATAAAGAGCGGCGACAATGCTCTGATTGCTCACAAATTGTCGAATGATACTGGTGTACGTTTTGTTCGGCGCGCCCGCGGTGCGTCGTCTATTAAAAACGGAACGGTACGTTTAGATTTAGGATGTAATAGGGCATGGTTGATAATGAAATCGAAAGTTACGGTGTTCTAATTCAATGCAGGTGTTTGTGTTGATGATGCATACTTGAACTAAAAACATATATATATATATATATTAATTAAGAGTGACGAGACGAGCTGGACATGTGCCTGATGGTAAGCAACATGCCTGCCACACAGTCCAACAGAAGAGTCCAAATCATTACCTAGCACTTTACATAGAATTATTTTCAACTATGGTCAAGCCGGTGTTCAAATTTTCCACACATTTGCGTTACAAACCTTTGCTTCCCTTTTCTTTTCAAATTCGCATTTTCTTTTAATATTCGTAGTAGGAGGACAGAAGCCGGTACTAATGTCGATCCTTATCGATCGTTTCAGTGCTACTATAAAACCCTGCACCCACACGACGACCCCAAGGTTTCTGAAACAATTTCCATTCATGTGAGCCGTTCGCCGCACCTCTCAGTTTATCCATTGTGGCTTAGTAGCGAAATGCCATTGGATTGTCCATTGTGCAGCTTAGAATTCATTTAGAATCCACAGGAGTGGCTTAGATAATCCCATAATACTTACTTACGTACCTAACTGCTATTAGCTAAACCTAAACCTTTCCGACTAAACAATTTGTTTCAATCAATTTTTTATTATTTTAGTTGCAGCAAAGACTGCAGATTCCATCTAGGTCGATATCAGACCTTCGCCTATTGTATTATTCGTTTCTATTATATGTAATGCAGGTTCGAGGAAACATTAGTTAATGCGCTTCGGTTAGAAGGGTAGCATCCAGAAAAAATACAAATTATTTAATGTATCTGCATTGATACTAAGTAAGTAAAATAAGAGTTCAATGTGTCTCTGTATTTCATCTTTCTGTCACTGGACGACGAGCGCTGTGTAGGTTCTAGGTAGTGATTTAAATAGCTGAGTAACACTGTAGGTAGGTTCTGTTATGTGCAGCTGTGTTGCTTACCTTCAAGCGGATGACTTGCTTGTCCTCTCACTCTAAATTATTAAAAAAAAAGTTCCCATAGCCTACGAAATCGACAAAATCTCATCACCTTCACGTATCACGTACTTATCATCATCATATTCACACTTCTTAACACACACCTCTCTATACAGGGTTATTGGTAATCAGCCTGCATCCTTTTAAGGGGATGTTAGGTACATTCAACACGTCAACTTTTGTTCTACAGTTTTAAAAAAAAATGTTTTTTTTTCTTTTACAAAATAAATAAAAAGTGCATTTGCACGGTCTAAAAGTATCAAACTCTTCGTAACAATTCGTAACGAGAGCGCGTACGCTCTTTAACGCGCAAAAAATTATGTACCGAAGTGAATAAACACTAAAAAAATAAAAAATATACGGTCGAATTGAGAAACCTACTTTTTTTTAAAGTCGGTTAAAAAGTCGCTAAACAGTACAAAAAAGGGCAACAAATACATTTTTTTTTTGGTTATCTATTAAGTTTTAACGAAAGTTGTAGAACAAAAGTTGTTTGTTTAAATATACAGAACATGCCCTTAAACGGATGCAGGCTGATTACCAGTAACCCTGTACACAGTTATCTCAGCTAACCGTATAACCTTTCGTAAAACATCGCGAACGTCGCTACTATCGAATGGTGATACACTTTATTTTAGTTCTACTTTTTGACCAATAAGGCAAACAGGTGTATGATTCTACTTATGTAAAATGGTATTACAATTGTATTTAAGTTATTAATTCACTTTTCAAAGCGAAACAGATCCCTTTGCAATTATTTGGCTTTTGCTTTGCATAATATCATCAATCATCATCATCATCAACAGCCCACTAAATGTTCCCACTGCTGGGACTCGGGGCCTTCTCTTGCAAGGAGAGAGTTAAGGCCATAATCCACCACGCTGGCCTAGTGCGGGTTGGTGGATGACACATGACTTCGAAAGATTCTAGGTACATGTCGGTTTCCTCGCGATGTTTTCCTTCACCGTTTTAAGTTAGCGGCACTACGCACATGACTTCGAAAAGACAGTGGTGCGTGTGGGGTTTGAACCTGGGGTCTCCGGATCGGCAGGCGCCGTTCTCCCGACTAGACCAGCCTTAACTTACATAATATAGCCCTCCACATTAAAAAACATAAAAAAGAGGGTTCTAGGTTATAGAACCCTTTTTTTCTAATGCACGAGATGGGCTCAAAGTAGTGCTCAATCGCGTCGCAAATCCTAAACGGGTTGGATTCAAATTTAGAACACAATTAGAATTCAGTCTGGAGTAGCACAAAGGTTTTTTTTTAATCCTGGGAACTACACAGGTAAAATCGCGGTTCACTGCTAGTTTTACGTCCACTAATATGTATGTAACCTGTGACGTCGATTTGCTAAAAAAAACAAGAATATGTCCTATGTGTCTAATGTGTAATAATATGAATAATAAAATGTACTACCTATAAGGCTGATATTTTTTTTCACTAAACAATATTCGGTTATTTTATTGTAAATTAAATCTAACAAATACATAATAACAAATCATAACACAGCGCCATCTAACAATTTTAAGCTGTACTGTTTAGAAGGACAGAAGAAACTTGAAGTTTTCACACAGTCCAAATACCTTGGTTGAGATTACGCAACAGTGCGTTAACGCAGTACGATACTATTTCAATAGATGGCGCTTAAATATAAAAACTATTTATTGCTGCACTGTGTAAAAATAGGTCTTAAAATCATTGTTAGTGTTACTTCTTATAAAATCCACTAGATGTCGAATGAGGTTCAAAAAATAACCAACATGTTTGTGTGTCTGTACATAATGGAAATAACGGCTCCAGAAATATCTCCCGTACTCGTACATTGTGATCGCTTATTTGGCCCAACACATAAACATTGCCATTCAGCGTGGTAATGCCGCCAGCGTGCTGGGCATGCTTCTGACTGATAGTGGGCTCCAACATCTTGATTAAATGTAGGCCTTCATTGGTCTATAGATAATTGAGATGTGCTTAGTGTAAGTAGTTAGTTAGTTAGGTAGGTACTTATGTAGTGTGTGTAGCTTTGTAGCATAGTGTAGTTCTCATCATCGATATAAGTAAGTACGTACCTAAACCATACGACCATACCACATCCAATGGTTTATATCAATGGTTCTCTTTGTATTTTAGTTTTGTTAATAAAGGTTCGGCCCGTTTTTTTTATTTATCTCGTATAGGTCCGCGTTTGACCACCAACTCGCCTGATGGTAAGCGACGGTGTGGTCGAAGATGACGCACATTGACCTCATGCGCGGCTCCAGGGGGGGGGTCACGGGGGACATGACCCCCCCCAAAATCATATACCAGGCCACTCAGAAAGTTTTGCAAAAAAAGGTTTTTATGTATAAGACACTTGTAATTATTTTGAAAACTTCGATTATTTAAAAGTATAAATACAACTGTTCGATTTTCAAATTTCCCTCCGCATTTTTTTGAGAGCCAATATTTTATATTTTTTATTATATATTTTTTTGTTTTATTAAAAAATGGATCTGCGTCGAAAACATTTTCGTACTATGATTTTTTACGATTTCAAATGTGGCTTAAAACCTGACGAGTCATTTGATCGACTTCGAATTGGTTTTATGGATGAAGGACCTTCAAAAGCAACCATCTACCGCTGGTATAGCGAGTTCAAACGCGGTAGTTTTACTTTGGGGGATGAACAAAGGAGTGGTCGTCCTACGACGGCTGTCACCGAAGAAAGTGTGCTGGCAGTAAAAAAATAATTCAAGAAAACAGACGCATTACGTACGAAGAGATTCAGCATACTCTGCAGATTGGTTCAGGAAGTGTTCACAAGATTTTGCACGAGCACCTTCGCGTAAGGAGGATAGTTCCCCGCTGGGTGCCGCACAACCTCACCTAAGCTCAGAAGCAGGCCCGTGTGGATTGGTGCCGTAATATGATACAAAAATTTTATGCAGGCTCGTCACAGCGCGTTTACGACATTGTGACAGGTGACGAATCCTGGATTTATCAATGGGATCCAGAAACAAAGCAGTCGACAGTTTGGCTGTTTCAAAATGAGCCAAAACCTACGAAAGTTAAGCGCAAGGAAAATTTTGATCGCTAGTTTCTTCACTTTGACGGGGTACCTAATTTCAATTCCACTTCGAGACCAAAGCAGTATCAACGCCGAATGGTCCAGCATAAAATGCTTGCCAGATTTTTTTTCTGTAATGAGAAACAAGCGACCGAACACCGGGCTCCGCGGGGTTCTTCTTCACCACGACAACGCGCCCGCGCACGCTGCGATCAAAACGAGGGACTTCCTGGACTGCACACCGGTCAGAGTCTTGGGGCACCCTCCTTACAGTCCTGATTTGGCTCCGTGTGATTTTTCTTTATTCCCTAAAATTAAAAATCAGCTCAAAGGGATACAGTTTTCATCGCCGGTAGACGCGCTAACAGCGTTTGAGAAGGCCATGGAAGAGGTGTCTGCGGAGGACTGAAAAAAATGTTTTGAAAATTGGTTCAGACGCATGAAACTTTGTATAGAGGCTGGTGGAGAGTTCTTTGAAAAGATTTAGTAAATTTTTTTTTTCATACAATTTAGTTTTTAAGTTTCTCAAAACTTTCTGAATGTCCCATGTACATTAGATAAAAAAATCTAAAAAAAAACAAAATGTCTAGTAGTAAAACTATTTTTAAACGCGGGAAAACAACTGGAGCGTCATCAACTACGTGGGTAAAATCGTGGGACGCTAGTGGTTTCTAGTAAAGTCTTTTTTACTCGATTTATTGTATTTCTACTCGTGACCCCCCTCCCCCCCCCCCCACAAATCTGAGGCTGCGTACTGGTGACCCCCCCCAAAATTCGAGGCTGGGACCGCGCCTGATTGACCTAGACCTATTCACTCTGACCTTGAAAAATTCTAGATTGTATCTCTCAGGGAACAAGGAGGCCGGCACTCATTCCACTCTAAAGCTGTACCTACTTATAAAAATAAACTGTATAATCTCATGTATCTATAATATCATGATCTTTGCAACATTGACACGACACACTTGTGCTTGAGATCTCTTTCTGTACCCTCCAAACCAACGCATTGTCGTCTAAATAAGTATTCGTGGTTAGATGTGTAAATGTGTAATGGTAACCATGGTATACACACAATATTGGGCCATACGCCATGGCCAAAGCGTTATCATTTCTAGAGGCCATGGTCCCGAGTCCCGAGTTTACACCCGAAGTCCCGAAGATTTATTATTTCTTAAGGCCGATTTAAACTGAACGAACATAGAGCTAGAGCTGGAACAAGAGCATTCTTTCTCGATCTTTTATTGTAAACGAAAGATCGTTCTTAGCGTTTTCCATATTATATATTCCATAGAAGCCATACTGCATTATTCTAATCGGTGAAGAAGACTTTCGAACACAGACTGATCACTTTGACTTGACACATGGAATTCAGGAGATGATGGATAAAACTAGGAACACAAACATCATTTTGTGTTTACCAGTATTAAAAACATCCATACAAACAACACATGAATATAATTGGAGAGTAAAACATTTCAATAAACTATTAACTCTAGAACTCAGAAAACACAACCATGTTACTATATTTGACCCAAATAGTACTGTGCCATTCTCCTCCTACATGTTCAACAAATTTAATGGCACAATAAATGATGTCGGTGTAAGAACTATGTTTGAGTACTTGTACAGACAACTTGATGATATTGAGCGCCAATACATCAACTGCCAGGGAGGCTCGACAGGTGCTCAGCATGGATCTGAATCTGAACCTAATCTTAATTTTTTTCGCAAATAAGCATATCAACATTTTGCATCAAAATATAGCAGGATTGATAACAAAATCAGAGACACTTTCACTATGCCTTGATGAGCTTCTTGATAAAAATGTACCGGTGGATGTAGTTTGTATCACCGAACATAATATGTTGGCTGGATATGAGCAGTATCTACACTTACCTAATTACTCATTGGCAACCACCTGTAGTAGACCAACTATCAAAAGAGGTGGTAGTTGTATTCTTGTTAGAAATGGTAATGAGTGGACTGAACTTACCCAAGTAAAACAATTTTCTGTTTATAATATAATAGAATGCTGTGCAGTAAGGCTCACTAGATATAATGTTGTTGTACTTTGTGTGTATAGAATTCCATCTAGTACTCGTAGTAACAAAGATACCTTTTTTTCAATCTTAGAGAATGTTCTATTGTACTTGCATAAAAATAAATATTATCACATTGTCATGGCTGGAGATTATAACATAAATGTACTAAAGCTTGATAAGACTACAAAGGACTTTGAATGCCTATTATCCAATTTTAATTTGTCATTAGCTATTAAACAACCTACTAGACCGGTAAGTCAAACTTGCATAGACAACTTTGCACATGACTTTAGGAGCAAGTGCAAGGCAGAAGTGTTGGGATTGGCTCTGTCCGACCACACCGCTCAATTGTTGAGATATCCTGTGAAAAAAATATGTATTAACAAGTATTGGCGGAAAAAATGTAGAGATTACAGTGTCGAAAATATAATAAAATTTCAAAGTCACTTAAAGAACCTTACTTTTTCAGATATATATGAAATATTTGATGCAAACTTAGCATACAACACATTTATAGATTTATTTAAGTTATTATACAACTTGTGTTTCCCTTATAGAACTGTAACAATCAATGTAACAAGAAATGCAACATGGCTGTCTCGTGGGTTAAAACTATGTAGTAAAAAGAAAAGGTTGTTGTTTAATAATTGTCGAACTAAACCCTATGAAGAAAATAAGGCAAAATATAAAAACTACACCAGATTGTTCAAAAAAATTATCAAACTAACACAAAAAGCTCAAAACAATTACAAAATAAAAATGTCAAAAATATTTGAAAAATATTTTAACCAGCAATTCATTCAGTATTTTGAAAAATACAACATACTTTGTAATGAGCAAAAAGGTTTTAGAAGAAATAAGACTATAAATATTGCTATATATGATTTTCTTAACAATGCAATGAAAAATGTTGATAATAACAATGCTATATGTACCATATATTGTGATATGACCCAGGCATTTGACTATGTCAATCATGATATTCTTCTGAGTAAATTTGAAGCCTATGGGGTTAGAGGTAATGTACTTGACTTAGTAAAATCTTACCTAACAGACAGAAGGCAAGTAACTAAAATTACGAAGATTAATACTAAAACTAAACAGGAGGAAATATTCACCTCTAAAGAAAGAACTGTCAAATTTGGTGTGCCGCAGGGAAGTGTGTGGGGACCGTTTCAATTTATTGTCTACATAAATGATTTTCCTAAAGTAATTGAGCATCCAATGTCACTATTTGCAGATGACAGCACAATAACAATAGCATGTCAAGATAAAGCTAATTATGAGGAAGATATCAATGCCGCACTAAATTCATCTATCCATTGGTTAAACATTAATAACTTAAAAATTAATTTAAACAAAACCAATTTCATGCAATTTACTCAAACAAAAAATTACTTGAGTAACATAAACATAAATTATCAAAATAAAAAAATTGCAGAAGTCACTACAACAAAATTTTTGGGCCTAACAATAGACACGAAATTGAATTGGAAGGCACATGTTGAGATTCTCTGCAAGAAGCTGGGTAGCTCGGCATATGCTCTGCATAGGCTTGCTCCAGTGGTAAAGAAAGAGGCTCTTCTTACATCTTACCATGGATTGGTGGCATCAGTCTTGAGATATGGGATAATTTTTTGGGGGAATTCAACTGATACAGCCTCAGTTTTCAAAGCACAAAAACGATGCATTCGTGCTATGTTCGGGATGCAAGTTACAGATAGCTGTCGACAAGTATTCATAGACAACCAAATATTAACCCTGCCATGCCTGTACATATTTGAAGTTATGTGTTTTGTAAGGAATAACCCTCATTATTTTCCTCTATTGAGTGACAAAGTAAAACGTAACCGGCGTGATAAGTGTAGACTGCTCATAGACAAACGCAAAAAAAAGATTATGAGTGACAGCATTTTTTGTATGGCTCCTCTTTTATATAATAAGCTGCCAAATGCCATAAAAGAACTTAACATAACAATGTTCAAAAGTAAACTAAAAAAAATGCTTATACACAAATGCTATTATACTGTAACTGAATTTTTAAATGATAAGGAAATTAATTGGAATACTAATATTTTAGACATTGTTTAACATGAAACTTTTACAATCTTTAAACCTTATTCCATTAATATCTCAATAGATATTATTATTCCATTATGAAATTTGACATTCAACTGACATAAGACCAAATAAAGATATATTGTATCATGATGAATTAGTTTGTACTGTATTACATTTTGACATTATTTGAGTATTTACATGAATATTATAATTAACGACATTTTTGATTTTTTGATTATATAGGTACATCTATTGCACTTTATACATTCTTTGACATTCCTCACATGGATGAACTGCAAGATCTACTAATGCAAGACCTTATACCCTGGATGGACATATTGATCAAACTCAAAAACACAAGACAATATCCTGATGAAACACAAGACGTTGGCGAAATTGTGCTCACCAAACATTTATCTCACACAAATATATATCACCAAATAGAAGCCAGAAATGAATCGAAGATGAAGAATCAGATGACATAAATAAAAACCAGAAATTAATAGAAGATGAGGAAGAAGAAGACTTTAATCAGCTGACTATTATTTAAAAAAAAATTTTTTTTTTGTTTTTATTTAAAAATTAAGACTAACAAATTGTCTTGCCAGACATATTGCATGCCTCTCGCAGAGGCCAGTTTGTATGGGGCAACTTTTAAAATGTTTTGTATTATCTTATCTTACCTACAAACAGCAATAAAGATTTTTGTATTTGTATTTGTATTTGTAGAATCTTTGCGAACGCAAACAAAACAACGAAAGAATGCTCTACGTTTGTTTACACCAAATGAATTTGTTACAGTGGGGATAGAATGAGCATTCGCTCGTCTGATGTATATCGGCCTTAACACAAGCGGGACGCTTGAGCTCTACTCACAGTCCAAAAATAATCTGCGTGTGGCGCGGAAAAAGAAGTTTTCACTTCAAAAAAAATGACAGTCATAAGGACTGTCGATACAAGTGAAAACTTATAACTTAGAATTTTAGTATTGTACACTGTACTACACTAAAGTTGCACGCCTGTAGCCTGTAGATATAGCTACAGACATAACTACTGCTGTTATGTGTATTCCAGTTTATGAAGCGTCCTGCTCCACTGCCGCTCCAACGTTACCACTACGCTGCCACCGCCCGACTTAGCATGTCGGTTTCGCGAACCCATTCCCCCTATCCAAGAACACCCAACCCGACTAAAGTTTTCATATCAATACAATTTCGTCAGTTTCACTAAAAAAAACAACTACTTTTTTGAAGCTAAAAAGAAGCGTCTCCCTGCCATCCCCACCCAACAAAAAGACACTAAAACAGTTATAAAAGGCGCTAACCACCCCGGGGGAGAATAAATCCGCGCGCGCGATATCGCGACACAACGCCAGTTTGTAAATCACGCGCGTACATAAAGGGAGCGTTTAAACCGCCATATTTATGAAAATAAGACGGTATAAAGCTATAATGGAAAATACAAAAAGCGCCCGCCCTAACGTCGTAAGGCGGGCGGACAGAGGCCTTTATACGAGACGACTATTTGCAAGGCGCCAATGATATTAGACGAGACAAGCGTAAAACTATTTTCTCAACTGTGAACTCAACTCAACCATTAATGTTGACATGACGAATTAGGTTTCGTTTGTTGTCCGATGTTTTCCTTTACTATTAAAGCAAAGTCAAAGTCAAATTACTTTATTCATAAATGTACAATTTACACGTCAATTAATAAAAAAATAAAAACAAAAGAAAGAGCATACAAATTGTATACAGTTTCAAATGACTACTTTACTGTATTATAATAATTATTGTACAGAAAACTGTCAAGCATTATACGAGTATAATATGTTCTATGTCAAATGTTTGTATACATTTTTATAGGACTTTGCCATCACTCTCTAAAAATTCGGTGTAATTATAAAAAGTTTGATCGATAACCCAGCACTTTAATCTGTTTTTGAAACTGCCGAAACTTGGGGCAGATATAAATATGCTATGTTAGAAAGTCGGTGACATGAACCTATAAGATTTCCCGCTACCAATAATATTTCCATTCGAAGTTTAATAGCATAAGCAGCCCCAGCTAAATGTTACCATTGCTGAGATTCGGGATCTTCTGTCACAAGAAGAGAGTCAGGCCAAAATCCCTTCAACCAAAATCGACCTTGGACTAGTGCGGGCTGGCAGCTGACGCGTAACCTCGAAAAAATCTAGGTACATGTTAGTTTTCTCACAACGTTTTCCTTCGCCGTTTTTTAAGCTAGCAGCATTCACATTACTCACATGACTTCGGAAAGACAGTGGTGCACATGGAATTCGAATCAGGGGCTCCGGATCGGCTGTAGCCGTTCTCCCGACTAGACCAGCCGTAACTTAGATGTTTTATAAATGTTGTTACTTGTATATTTTCCTTTTTCATGTTTAAGATATGAAACACACTTGCTTGTGCAAAATATCGTTACGACAAAAAAAATGTCGTCGCATGTAAATGTACCCTAAGTCCTAACTTATTGTTATGGCGAGTTTTGAGCCTCAGTTTTATGCGGGCCGCCGCTCCTGCATATATTTGTGTGTACGTAGAGTTATTGCGCCAGAGTTGCCAAGAACCGGCCTCTAATGATGAGGCACGGCCGCTTGCATGCACAGATAAACGCAACAACGATGTTATTGTTTTAATGTTTTCAGAAGGGAAAATTAATTGCCCTAATATAAAATAATATAATCCATATACTACATTGCATCGCCATCATCAACCTACCCTGGCTCACTGCTTGCAATAGACCGTATCCATGATGAGCTTTTTGTATCCAACCGGAGCGTTGCGTATATTGTCACTCCATCGAGTTTTAGGGCGTCCTAAACTATGTTTTCATATTCGCGGTTTCCACTCTAGGACACGTTTGTTCCAATGGTGATCGGACAGATATAACCAGCCCACTGCCGCTTCAGCTTGCCAATACGTTAAGCTTTTATTTAACCTTGGTCGTCTGACGGACTGTTTTTTTTCGTACCTATACTCTGTACATATAAATAAAAGTACCTGGATGACCGAGCTTTGCTCGGTTTAAATACTAAATATACTTACGATACCTACAGATAAAAGACTCCAAGAAATAGATTTTCTTAAGAAAAACGAATTGAAAAAAAAGAGAACCCGTTTGGATTCGAACCCGGAGTTACTAATTCGTGACCGCTATGAGCGCCCGACTTCCCGTCTGAGCTAATTATGCTGTCGCGTCACGCGGCGAAATTTACCTTCGCATTCTAATGTCTAATGTGACAGTTTTTCATTGTCTAAAAACGCGCAAAATATGCGTTTTTTTTTAAATAAGACCTAGTTAGATCGATTTATCGTCCCCGAAATCCCCTGCATACATAATTTCATGAAAATCCGTCGAGCCGTTTCCGAGATTCAGATTCTATATATATATACATATTTATATAGGTACAAGAATTGCTCGTTTAAAGGTATAAGATTGAAATTGTGTCAGAAAGAAGTTCTGTTTGTAATTTTAAATTAACAGTTTTTCACTAAATGTACTTATACTAAAAAGTAAACCTACTTTTACGGTATGATAAACGGTACATTATCATTAAAAATGATTTCTGAAATTTACTAAATCAGGAAGATATCTGATCTTCCTAGTATAGTAAGTACTATTTCCGAAATGTATTCGACAAAAAAAAACAAAATAATAAATAATATGTTTTGTCTTTACTTACATATTGTAATGAAACTTGGTACATTAGGCATGTATTACACTAAACATTGTTTGAAACTACAAATCTCAAATCTCGGTGGTACCTACCTATTCCTACAGTACTCGTACCTACCTACGCACAAACGGCACCTTCTCGAATATTCTATTTTCCTGCCAAGACGCGAAATAAAAATATTCTCTATGTATTATATTCCACCGCTCTGAATAGCAAACAAACAAATACAAATATCAAGTGAACAGAAAGGAGTGAAATGTTATTCCGTCACTCGATATAATAGGGTGGGATACACACGAGCGTCGCGGTCCGACGATAAGTCTTGAGATACATTCTTGCACATTCTTAAATAATAATTATGTAGTTATAACTAAGTATGTAAGTACTTTAGTTTTTTATGGCAACATAACTTATATTTGTTTTAGTTTTATAGGTTTCCGTTTGACCGCTACCTTGCCTGATTTTAAGCAACTATGCGGTCTACGGTCTCGATTTTAAGACACCAAGATTGTATCCATGGGGAAAACCCCACTCAGGCCACGCATTGCATAGCTAGACGTTCTTATCACAAAAGTAAAGTCAAACCTCATCCTTTGAGCCTTTGGAACGTCAACCATGAAACAATGTCGCTTTTTCAAGGTACGACCAATCCGATAGAAAAAAGGGCAAAGTGGTATTATATCATGGAGATTAGTCGCACACTAGATAAGTTAGTGATTTTCCGGCGATGTTAAAACTTTGAAGACAGAAATTTGAAGCTGATCATTATTTATAATTTGACATTATTTCATATGCCCGACTTTAAAATTTAGAACCAATAAAAAAATGTTGACTTGGATTAAAAATAAAGCAGTACGCATCTATCGTATTAAACCCTCTCTCATGTGTGTCGGGGTTCTTCACGACGCTATTGATACGGCGTTTTTATTTCCCGTCTATACACTGCAGAGCTCGCACCGATCACTAACAGCGGCCCGCGGCTCCATCCGATATTTAATTTACAACAAACTATTTATTTTTAGGACAAAGTAATTTGATACAACTTTACTGTCCAATTTTTTGAAGTTAATCTTCTTATAGCGAGTTAGGGGAACTATGAGAGTATTTTTTTACGATTCACTTACGGAAAACCGACACCATGAACTTAACTTCTTGCGCGCGTACATAGGTAAGAAAACATTCACTTTTTAAAGCTATCTTTTTTTTAATAAAGAGTGACGAGACGAGCAGGACATGTGCCTGATGGTAAGCAACATGCCTGCCACATAACAGCACAGTGACACGCAGCTATTGGA
Source organism: Ectropis crepuscularia (assembly GCA_963693475.1). Taxonomy (NCBI): domain Eukaryota; kingdom Metazoa; phylum Arthropoda; class Insecta; order Lepidoptera; family Geometridae; genus Ectropis; species Ectropis crepuscularia. Next base: position 2,564,055 of record OY856344.1, on the reverse strand, counting down.
ACATGAAGAGTCCAAATCATTACCTAGCACTGCACTGCGCTCGTCACCCAGAGATCTAAGTTTTTATATCTCTAAGCCCTGTAATTTCTCTGGAAACATTGCCCTTCAAACCGGAACACAGTAATGTTTGCACATTACTGCTGGGCGGTAGAATAACTGGCAAAGGTGTGGTCCTTCCCCAGGCGGACTCTGCCAAGAGTCCTACCACTACAAAATCTGTGCTATCTGTGCTATTTATCCTGCGATGCCCTCTATTCCCTACCAATCTTTGCTAACGCATAAATCACAGATCCCTACTAACGTAGACTTAGAGCATGACTCAAAATGTAGATAGCATACTGTAACCTTTCTAGTTGGTTGTGTTTAAAGAGAGAGAGAGATTATCCAAGCTAGCTCCGGTTAACATGAGTAGAAGTAAAATTAAGAGTTTGAACAGAAACCACAATTTTAACTAATTAGATTTTATTATCGTATATAAGTTACAGTAACCACCAGAGGGGTGGCCTAAATGTAGCAGTAGTTCTGGGGGAGTATAAGTTAAATTTAAAGAGAGGGTCGGGGTCGTTTGCAAATCGAGAGAATTATATTGCTATTCTGGTGGGACACACTGGCCTGTGTAAGCCGCGGAGAGTCGGGTCGCAGTCCTTCTGGGGGGTTCAGTGGTGTCAGCTGGACATGGCGATGGTGCTCCTGTGTCCTACACGGGGGTAGCTCCTCTGTCTTTCAAGCAGTGAGTGGTGGACTGCTACCTCAAGAGTTGTAGATCCCTTGGTATATCAGTCGGCCATAAGAGTTGGCCGTTAGGGTCTCAGCCCGGTGATGGAACCCTGGAATTGGTCGAAGGTGACCATTAGAATGTTGCCCCCAATATGAAGATGACTGCGACATCCACGGCTTGCTTCGTCGAAGCAGAACAGAACCCAAAATGATGGACCGCTCATGATGGATTATGATGAGGCAGTCATCTTTACATTTTGTTGTACCTGAGCAAATTACAATTGCATAAAGAAAGCATAAATATGAGAAATAGCAGGAAAGTTTATAACGGTCGAAGGAAAATTAACCGTCATTTACTTTTTTAGTTACAGGTAGGTCATTGACCTTCAATTCTGACTTCTCGAATTCGCCGGCCGTTGACCTCGGTTTTCGATTGTCACAAGATAATTGCTGAATCGAAACGAATATCGTTCTGTCGCGGAGACTCCCGTAAATCATCGGCCGACAATTCGATGAGCTTAAAACTAACACAATTCATACACCATATGTTTTACACAATTATACACGAAATATTAATAGCGATGCAACAGCGATATATAATGTAAATTGGAACACTTACCCTATGGGGTTCGTTTCTAGTAAAGTTGACTACATTTTATCACAATTAACAGTAGCGTAGTTTATTTTGATGTTTTTAAAACAGAATTACTTCGAATGGCGTCTGCCGGGAATGCGTTCCTTTTTTATAACTTTATGTCACCTATTGTCGTCTCACGCTATTGGATGGTTTGAATTTGTCGCGTCCCGATTGGTCCGCGACAGCGTTCCGTTTTACCATCTACGGCCGTTTTACGATTTAAAGGTTTCCTAAGACGGCAAGTCTATTTTTAATGATTTTAAGGGAACGGTGGAATTGGCCACCGTTACATACCCCCCTTTTTAGGTCAGGATTTTTCCTAAGGAAAATCCGGAGAAAAGTTTCTTGAACTTTTCGGCTGTCTAGAGAGTGTAACATTCTGTGTTCCTGGTATCTGTAGAGTGTTGTAAGGACAATCATTAGCTGGGCTTTGACCTTTAGGGTCAGCTGTAGTTGTAGACTCAGGATTTTAGAGATAGTCATGCTATCTAGGTTTAACATCGGGTATCAAACACTTTTAGAGGTTTGAGTGACCTTGGATGTTAAAAGTTTGTGAATTACGCCGTTAGTGAGCGTATTCACTTTAAGAGTTTGTTAATGTGATCGGTGCTCCCCTTACCGACTTTCCGGGCACATAACAAGTTAGAGAAGGTGACACTATCTAGGTCTAACATCAGGCATTCAACACGTTACAGGGTAGACTGTAACTGAATGTTGTTAGTATGTGAATCCCGCCGTTAGTGAGCGGTATTCACTTACACCTAATAGTGTCAGAGTTAGAGATAGCCATGCTATCTAGGCTTAACATCGGGCACCCGAACACTTTTAGAGGTTCGACTGACCCTGAATGTTAAAAGTATGTGAATCACGCCTTTAGAGTACGTATTCACTTAAAGAGTTTGTTAATGTGATCGGTGCTCCCCTTACCGACTTCCCGGGCACATAACAAGTTCATTTGCTAGGGCAAATGCAAATCTATGCTGTGACCGACACCACACTCGTCGATTTTCCGAGCACTAGCATAGAATTTTTAGAGAAGGTGACACTATCTAGGTCTAACATCAGGCATTCAACACGTTACAGATGTAGACTGTAACTGAATGTTGTTAGTATGTGAATCCCGCCGTTAGTGAGCGGTATTCACTTACACCTAATAGTGTCAGAAAACCTGTAACTACGAGTAATATTCCAGCATAATGTTTTGTCCCCAACTTAGATGGAACATATAAAAAGTTATTTATGTTTAGATTATTTAGTATTAGAATTAGAATTATTATTAGAGAGGTTGATGGAACACCATCAATTAGTGTAAACAGTATTTAATGATTATTGAAGCAGCATTATTTAGTTTAAGTAGTATTATTTGTTTTAGATATCATTATTTAGTTTTAGGTAACATTATTAGTTTCAGATAACATTATTTAATTTTAAGTAGCATTATGAATTTTAGATAGTATTATTTAGTTTAGGTAGTAGGTATTATTTAGTCGAGTTATAGGTTTACTAAGTTCACCTATACTCCCACGAAGCTCATCTTCGTAAAGTAGTTCAGTTTACGAGTACATTTTGTAGCTTAGGTGTGTGTTCCAATTTGAGTACAACAATAGAAATGTAAGGTTGTCATAGTAATGACACAAGGTTAATTGCAGAAGCAATTTAATATAATTAAAAGTTAATGTGGGAATATCCGATAGGGAAATCATCCTTCAGGTAGTTAAAAAAAGTTTTGTAAAAGAACCAAAGTGTTCTTACAACTTAAAAAAACTGTAAAAAATTTAAAAAAATTAAAAGGATATATCACACATTCACTAGTACCTAGAAAGTATTAGGCTATTAATATGCAATATCACAATGCAGAAGTACTATTGGTTTAACAGCACTGGCAGTGGTGAGGTAGGTCACCCTAGAAAAATATAAGTACCCTATAATAAGAAGTACCCGTTGTGTGGTCATTAACTACTAACTTCCAGAAAAATCTATGAAAAATAAATTTTTAAAATAGTTGTGGGTATAGTAAAGAATACAGGTAAGTAGTAGGAACTATCCACACGCAGGTAATTTTACACACAAGAAATTGCCTTAGATCTAGAAAATTATAGCCAACACCATAAAACCATCAAGAGCACACCTTAAAAAACAATATAAAACCGACTCGATTGCAAACTTTAGTAGTTGGGCGCCAATGTAGCCTTGGTTCCCATGGCTGGAGGGCCAAATTTAGTCTGGATATAGATCCACAGTAGTAAGGGGTCGTTTGCTAATCGGTAGATTCATATGGTAATCTAGGTGGGACACACTGGCCTGTGTAAGCCGCGGAGAGTCGGGTCGCAGTCCTTCTGGGGGGTTCAGTGGTGTCAGCTGGACATGGCGATGGTGCTCCTGTGTCCTACACGGGGGTAGCTCCTCTGTCTTTCAAGCAGTGAGTGGTGGACTGCTACCTCAAGAGTTGTAGATCCCTTGGTATATCAGCCGGCCATAAGAGTTGGCCGTTAGGGTCTCAGCCCGGTGATGGAACCCTGGAATTGGTCGAAGGTGACCATTAGAATGTTGCCCCCAATATGAAGATGACTGCGACATCCACGGCTTGCTTCGTCGAAGCAGAACAGAACCCAAAATGATGGACCGCTCATGATGGATTATGATGAGGCAGTCATCTTTACATTTTGTTGTACCTGAGCAAATTACAATTGCATAAAGAAAGCATAAATATGAGAAATAGCAGGAAAGTTTATAACGGTCGAAGGAAAATTAACCGTCATTTACTTTTTTAGTTACAGGTAGGTCATTGACCTTCAATTCTGACTTCTCGAATTCGCCGGCCGTTGACCTCGGTTTTCGATTGTCACAAGATAATTGCTGAATCGAAACGAATATCGTTCTGTCGCGGAGACTCCCGTAAATCATCGGCCGACAATTCGATGAGCTTAAAACTAACACAATTCATACACCATATGTTTTACACAATTATACACGAAATATTAATAGCGATGCAACAGCGATATATAATGTAAATTGGAACACTTACCCTATGGGGTTCGTTTCTAGTAAAGTTGACTACATTTTATCACAATTAACAGTAGCGTAGTTTATTTTGATGTTTTTAAAACAGAATTACTTCGAATGGCGTCTGCCGGGAATGCGTTCCTTTTTTATAACTTTATGTCACCTATTGTCGTCTCACGCTATTGGATGGTTTGAATTTGTCGCGTCCCGATTGGTCCGCGACAGCGTTCCGTTTTACCATCTACGGCCGTTTTACGATTTAAAGGTTTCCTAAGACGGCAAGTCTATTTTTAATGATTTTAAGGGAACGGTGGAATTGACCACCGTTACAATACCTAAAAGCATGACATTTCCTTACAGTGACAAAATATTAAAGAAAACAAAGAAGATCCTCATAGGTAAGGTATGAGCTCGGATTGGGCGCCTCACACACCTCCGTCAAAATCTAGAGTTGGTCTGATTCACGAAGGGATGTTCCTAGAATGTTTCGAGGCTTAATACTTCATCCACCCAGGCCCTCGACCGCCTAACTAAATCGGCTATGGCTTTGCTATTGCCGTCTCTATCATTTCAAGCAAAAAGAAAAGAGAGAGAAACATCAAAGCTTTTTCATTCGGCGGTAGACCCCCCGGTTGGTAGATGGTGGTGGTGGTGAGCGTGGTGACCTAGACTGGACCTGGATTCTTGTGGAAGGGGAGGTCCTTGTGAGAGAGGGTCCCTAATCCCAACAGCAGGGACATTTAGTACGCCGCTCATGCTACAATGTATCACTTTTCTACCTTCTTTTATTTGTACTGATTTTATTTATTTGTTTAAGGCATGCCAAAGGCAATGCCAAAACACCAAGACCCTGTGCATAGAATGCTGTGAATAGCATAAATAAGTATTAATCTTAACTGAAATGTTTATGAAGATTATTGATAATTCATAAAACATAATTACTTCCATCTGCCATCGTTGGCGTATCGCAATGCACATCCGTCAGACCATTTTTCAAAGAACTTGGCATACTTACGTTACCTGCTCTATCCTGATCTACCAAGTGGCTGTATATGTCAGAAATAATCTAGAATCATACAATACGCGAGGAGAGAGACATTCTCATAACATACGCGAGCTGGATGTTATACCACACTCTCTCACGAGGTTACAGAAGTTAACTCACATTATGGGACCGGATGTTTATAACACTCTTCCCAAAATAGTTATATCGGCCCCAAGTTTCGGCAGCTTCAAAAACAGATTAAAGTGCTGGCTTATCGATCAAACTTTTTATAGTTACAGCGAATTTTCAGAGAGTGATGGTAAAGTTTCTATAAAAATGTGAAAAAATTGACATTCATCAGTACAATTGAATTTGAAACATATTTATTATACTCGTATAATGCTTGACAGTTTTCTGTACGATAATTTATAATTGTTATTATAATACAGTGATGTGATAATTTAAAACTTTGAAAATGTATACAGTTTGTATGCCCTTTCTTTTGTTTATTTTTTTAATAATTGACGTGTAAATTGTACATCTATACTAAAACTAGCTGACCCCGCAAACGTTGTTTTGCCTTAGTGAACAACCCTTGTCACTTAGGGGTATGAAAAATAACTAGTAGCCGATTCTCATACCTACAGAATCTGCATATAAAATTTGGTTAAAATCAGTAAAGCCGTTTCGGAGGAGTAAGGAAACAAACACTGTGACACGAGAATTTTATATATAAGATTATAAAGCTGAAGAGTTTGTTTGTTTGAACGCTAGGATCTCGGAAACTACTGGACCGATACGAAAGATTCTTTTTTTGTTGGATACTCCATTTATCGAGGAAGGCTATAGGGTATATAACATTACGCTACTATCAAAAGGTACGGAGTATGAGTGAAGAATGTAAATAAAACGGGGAAAAATATTTCTCTTCGAGAGCTTTAGTTCCGTTAATTTAAATTCTCTTTGGTCGCTGAAGTCTGTAACGGCGCGTGTCTACATTTGAAGTTTGTGTCATTTGAAGTAATCAAATTTGTTCTACAACAATGCATTGTTGCTTATTTACGTATTTTTAGGGTTCCGTAAAAAGTAATAAAGTGGCCAGCAATGGATATTTTAGTATGGATTTTCCTCAAGTAGATGCGGGTGAAACCGCGGGGCACAGCTAGTTTATCAATAAAGAACTTTGACTTTGACTTTACTTCTAGAAAATAGTAGTTACAATAAGATATTAAACGGTTACATTGAGGACTCGACAAACAACCGTGCGGTATGCAAATATTTAAACTTAATATTTCACAACAAACTATAATCAACTAATTTAAAGGTGCTTATTTCAACTTAAATAAAAACTCATTAACCAGAAACAATTTTAAGTTAGTACCTACTTTAGCACAATTCACTGAAACTTATCCTTCTCATAGAAAATGTGTTCAAAGTCGACGAAACTGTGACTTGTGCAGACAAACTTGCCAATTCCTCGTATGAGTGAGGCTGGGGTGCGTGGTGCGGGGTGCGGGGTGTTATCGTCTCGTCTCGTGCGCCCTTCTCCCACGCGGCACGGGAATGTCACGTGACCGGGCTTAGGGCAGAATGGCCGCGGTCGAGATACCAACACTTTGTTTTGAATGACGACTTATATATTTGTTTTTGAAGTGAAAACTTCTTTCGGCGCACTCACACATAAGTTTTTCGTGGGCTGTGAATTGAGCTCAAACGTCATGCTAGTAAATGGAAGAAATCTTTGGGTTAAATTGAGACGATGCCCATCTAGAAATGGTTAGAAACATGGCTATGGCATCTAGACTTGATGGCCATGCTTAGAATACTTATTTAACGCTTGCTTTGAAGATTCTTTCCAGATTCACAGCGCCCTTCGGTTTCACCCGCTAGTTTCAAAAGTGAGCTATCATATTCTGAGTTATAAGTTTTCACTTCTAGCAGCAGTCCCTACGATTGCCAATTGATTTTTTTACAGTATAGAGTAACAAGACGAACAAGATATGTTGTGTCTGCTGGTAAGCAACATGCTTGCTCTAACAGCACAGGGACGCAGCTATTGGAACAAGAAGAGTCTAAATCTTTATCTAGTACTGCACTGCGCTGGATACCCAGAGATATGAGATGCTTTATCTCTATGCCCTTAAATTTTCTTGAAAACATTGCCCTTCAACCCGGAACACAGTAATGTTTGCACATTACTGCTTGACGTTTGTCATACAACTAGTACATAATTTTAATTTCACCAACGCAATGGTGCCAAATCTCCAGTTACTCAGAAAACGTACTCTTTCATAGTTTTCAAATAATTCTGAATTTTTGAGGACTGGGGTATGTCATACCCCACGTATACCGAGGGATAAAATTTCAAATTGCCTCAAATACACCGCTAATAATATAAAACCGTTTTCACCATCAGTTGGTCAGTCAGTCATCAGTGGATTTAAATATTTAAATGTCTGGTCGAGATCGCTTTTTGCAATAAGTTTGTGACAGTAATTTTTATTGCGTTTTTTTTAAATAACAAGTGACAAGACGAGCAGGACATGCGCCTGATGGTAAGAAATATGCCTGCCACATAACAGCGCAGTGACACGCAGCTATTGGAACGTGAAGAGTCCAAATCATTACCTAGCACTGCACTGCGCTCGCCCCCCAGAGATCTAAGGTGTTATATCTCTAAGCCTTGTAATTTTTCTGGAAACATTGCCCTTCAAACCGGAACACAGTAATGTTTGCACATTACTGCTCGGCGGTAGAATAACTGGCAAAGGTGTGGTACTTCCCCAGGCGGACTCTGCCAAGAGTACTACCAATACAAATTTATATTTTATTGTTTTTGTTTTAATGTGTACAGTAAACAGTATCCATCTAAATGAGACAAAAAGACGCGTAGCTCAGTGTCGGTGCCGTAGCACGTCGTAGCCCGCCGGCTACAATATCGGCTACGTACAAGACACTACTGAGTAATCTGTGGCTCGTACAAGGGTCCTATTTAACCCTGAAGCGAAGAACAGTGTATTTAGGAGACAGTTGAGGTGGAATCATCTAAATCTCTACTATTGTAGGTGTATTGAGATTAAGATTCGAACGATTTGATTCCATTTTCCTTTTAAGAACGTCTAGCTTGTGGAATACGTACTCTTTTAGGTAAGCACGCTCTGTCATATCTATATATATAAAAATCAATGCCACTTTACGTTGTTAGTCAACACCCCCTAAACGGCTGGACCGATTTAAATGATTTTTTTGTATACGTTTGGGTAGGGCTCTGGAAGGTTTAGGTTCACAAATCAGCCCGGCAGATGGCGCTGCAGTTGATATCTAGGTTATTATTCAAGCGAACCCGGAGCGGGCCGCTAGTAATGCATAATTGTCTAATACTACGTGTGACGGCGCGGCGGTCAAGTGCTAACCTACCTAACTGCTACTAACCTTAGTAGTGGTAAGACTCTTGGCAGAGTCCGCCTGAGGAAGTACCACACCTTTGCCAGTTATTCTATCGCCAAGCAGTAATGTGCAAACATTACTGTGTTCCGGTTTGAAGGGCAATGTTTCCAGAGAAATTACAGGGCTTAGAGATATAACAACTTAGATCTCAGGGTGACGAGCGCAGTGCAGTGTTAGGTAATGATTTGGACTCTTCACGTTCCAATAGCTGCGTGTCACTGTGCTGTTATGTGGCAGACATGTTGCTTACCATCATTACATGTCATGCTCGTCTCGTCACTCTTTAAAAAAAAAAAGTATATATAATTAGTAGATAGTCTTTAAATAGTTAAGTATTTCTTATTTTAGTTTGCACTTCTGCCGTACGGTCACATTTTTTTTTCTTTTTTTGAGTTTCAAAACGATTTCTTAACTCTCTATTTCAAAATATTGCTTGATTAGCTATCTCTAGACTCTAGATCGCCATAATAATGTCTATTTATTATTCAGATGTGTTTAGTCTAAATAATATAGTACATTACATGTACTATATATGTATGTAGTGTAGATTTTATAGTAGTTTAATTATTTAATAAAGGCACTGCCTATTAAAACATAATGTTTATTTTTAATGGACGAATGAAAGAAATAAATAAATATTGGTGGACAAATCACACACAACACCATCTGACGAAGCACGAAGCCTTTATACTTAAGCTCAATTTTGCTTCTTTGAGTTTTTCGACAATCATTTTAAATAATTTATATTCTCGGTAAAAAACAAGAACCCAATTCAAAATTAAATTCCGTCGCTTGACCAAATTTCATAAGAAGTTTCACTGATTCGTCTAGACAAATTAAATTAAATTTCAGTTATTTTGTTCAGATTCCGCCGCACCGATTTCGATAAAACTCATATACCTAGGTAGGACCACCTCTGAACTATGATCTACCAGATAAAAAAGAACCATCAAAATGTATTTACATACGACACGTATGTACTTATTGTAAGTGTGTACAACAACACACAAAAACCACAGAACATAATCTCTCTTCTCGAATCGGGAATCTCGTCCTCTTTTAAGGCCGGGTCACACAGGGGCGAACCGATAGCGATAGCGATAGCGATCCGAGACGGGATTTTTTGTAATGTTCGAATTTGTATGCAACCTGACACACAGCAAGCGGGCGCGATCCCATACTCGGTATCGGATCGCTATCACTATCGGATCGCCTCTGTGTGACCCGGCTTTTAAAGTTGGTTATAGAATATAGTTTTTGACTCGCGTAAATCTTAATTAAAAGCCCGTAATATGTTTGTTTTGTCAGTTTCTTCGTATCCAGATCACCGTAAAGTAAGACAGAAACGTCGTTACCTGAGCGGCGCTGGCGAACAGAGCCGCGTTATGTTGTTGTATAGGTGTGACGCCGGCCCGCCAGCGGCCGAGCGACGGAGCGGGAAAATGCCACATAACACGATACTGGCGAGGACAAACGTGTCTCACTATTTATTTCCTTTTAATTTTTGAAGTGAAAACTTCTTTTACACATACAGATTTTCTGTGGGCTGTGAATTGAGCTGAAGCGTCACGTTCGAAAATGAAAGAAATCCTCGGGTAATCTCGGATGATCTAGATGGCCTTGGTCATCGTCACGCCCTCCGGTTTCACCCGCGTATTTCTTAATGTGAGCTATCAAATTCTGAGTTTTTAGTTTTCACTTCTATAGGCAGTCCCTATGACTGCCAAATGTATAACTCAAACGAAAAGGTTTGAATCTACTTTTGTGATAAGAACGTCTAGCAAATGTGTTATAAAACGTCGTATGACTTACGTGCGCTTTGATAATTATAGCCTCTGCTAATTATAGATCTCGCTTTCGGCTCGAGCTAGCAATAACGCCTCAGCTGTACCTAATTGTCAACTTAGCGCACTTATATCATAATGTACTATTATAACATATTTGCTCGTAAAGGGTCTCTTATTGCACCAATTTCAGTATCGTAATGTATCTTATTACGTACTTGCGCGGTAATGTATAATGTAAAACGCACGGTTTCAAAATGCTCCGTCTAAAATTAATGGTACCTTTTCAAATCTTAGTAAAGAGTTTTTATGTCAGAAAAGTGGTCAACATTTTATGAATAAAATGAACTTTGAGAGGTAAAATATAATGAAAAATTGTTTAATTCGTGAATTTAATTAAATTTGACCATATATTACAACAATATATCTGTAACAAAACACAAAAATATTAATTTACTTAACTACTAATGGCATAGGAGCTGGTTCTGTGCCGTTCCTTAAAAAAAAAGGCACCGATGTGCGCGTATTGCTTATCTGTGGACAAGTATACATTATTCCGCGCCTTTTTATTTCGCTGTCGACTATTGTTTTTATTTGAAAATGTCATCAGTTTTATTTATTTCCTCGCACGCAAATATGTTATAAAACGTCGTATGACATACGTGCGCTCTGATGATTACAGGCTCTGCTAATTATAGCGCTCGCCTTCGGCTCGAGCTACCAATAACGCCTCAGCTGTAATTATCAACTTAGCGCACTTATATCATAATGTACTATTGTGTTTTGTTACAGATGTATTGTTGTAATTTATAGTCAATAAAGTGGCCAAGTGCGAGTTGGACTCGCCCATGAAGGGTTCCGTTGCAGCAAGTAACATAAGATACATAGTACACATAGTTCTTGTAGTTCGTTGTAACTTTGGTCGAAGTTTCAATAATAGTGTATTTATGACGTACTAAAAAAAAACTACTCATCAGATCGAGTTCAAACTAATTTTCGTTGGTAGTTTACATGGTAATGTACATCATATATTTTTTTTAGATTTTTCATTCTCTTACTTTAGAAGTTAGAGGGGGGGGGGGACACATTTTACCACTTTGGAAGTGTCTCTTGCGCAAATTATTCAGTGTAGACGAAAATGATTTTAGAAACTTCAACATCATTTTTGAAGACCTATCGATACACACCCCACAAGTGTAGGTTTGATGAAAAAAATTTTTTTGAGTTTCAGTTCTCAGTATGGGGGGCAACCCTAATTTTTCTTTTTTTAAATTTTTTTTGTTCAAATCTTAATGCGGTTCACAGAATACATCTACTTACCAAGTTTCAATAGTGTAGTTCTCATAGTTTCGGCAAAAAGTGGCTGTGACATACGGACGGACAGACAGACAGACAGACAGACATGACGAATCTATAAGGGTTCCGTTTTTACGTTTTACGGAACCCTAAAAATTAATTAAATTAACGAATTAAATAATTATTTAGTATATTTTATCTCTCAAAGTTAATTTTGTTTAGGAAATGTTGACCAATTTTCTGACATACAAACTCTTTACTAAGATTTAAAAAGGTACCGTTGGTTTTAGAGTGAGCATTTTGATAAACCGTGCGTTTTACACTGTTTTACATTACACTACCGCACAAGTACGTAATGAGATACATGCCGATACAGAAATTGGTGCAATAGGAGACCCTTTACGAGCAAGTGTGTTATTAAATCATCTTATAGGCATCTGTGGGTGACGAGCGCAGAGCTAGGTGCTCAATAATTTGGCCAATAGTTGTGTGACTTCATGCTGTTATGGGGTTTACCATCAGGCACATGTCATGCTCATCCCATCACTGCCGCAGGCTGTTAGCGACTGTATTGATGCAAACGCGATAGCATCGCTACAAATAGTCGCCTTGAGCGAGGGGCCATAATACTAAAATTCTAAGTTATTAGTTTGCACTTATATCGGCAGCCCTAACTGCCATTTTTTCCCCCATTTCAAAGAAAGCCCAACGCACTTCAAAAAGGCTTCACTTCAATAACCGTCGGGCAGGAAGCGCCACTGTGCTCGTCAGTCCGAGCCGCAGGTAAGTGGATCAGACGCGGCCGCTCTGTTTCAATTTCACGGCCGTTTGGTTCGGGAATGGCGCCCACCGCCCATGTCACTAGGCACGACAATCTGGAGCTAGGATTACTATACTTTACATAACACTAGCTGACCTGGAAAACGGTGTTTTATGGTTCCAGTGAAATTACAGGACGTAAGGATAACATCTTATGTCTTTGGGTGACAAGCGCGTTGCAGTGCTAAGTAATGATTTGGACTCTTCATGTTCTAATGGCAGCGTGTCACTGTGTTGGTATGAGCAGGTGTGTTGCTTACCGACAGGTACATGTCCTGCTCTTTCATACACTAATAAACTAGAAAAAAAATCTTGTTATTTTATGCTAAACCAACAGTCCTCCACAGATTTATCCATGTAGTTCCCGTTCCCGGTATTTTACCGGGATGCAATGTAGCCTATGTGTTATTCCTGACTAATTTGTTATTCCGGACTATAATCTAATTGTGTATAAAATTTCAACCCGATCCGTTTAGATGCTCTGACGTGCTTGACTAACAGACATTCAAACATTTACAATATTATTAGGATTAGTAGGAAGCAGAATTACGAAGATCATTGCAATACTTTTATTGCAATGATCCCATTTTCAATTTTTGTAAACGTAGGGTGGTTGTGATAAGCTAAAAATTAAAGGTTAGGTATATTGTATTGTTTGATGTCAAATCGTAAAAAACACTTAAAAAGCTAAATGAATTGAAACCACCCTTATCACTTAGAATTCTTATAACAAATAGTTCACGACTTATATACAGACCTACCTTACTTACTTACTTACTTACACAAAATAATTCTGAAAATGTATAAAGCCGTCTCAGAGGAATTTGTATGCAATTATCGGTACACGAGATTTGTTTATACAGCACAGCAGCGCCCCGCGGTTTTACTCGTGTAATTGCCGTTCCTGTTATATTCCCGTGCTAAAAAGTAGCTTTTGTAGCTTGTGTGTAGATTTTCCAGACTCACTCACTCACCCACTCTTTCCTAATTGTGTATCAAATTTATATACGATCCATTAAAATATTCCGATGTAATTTCGACGTGATGTGATTTTTGCTTCCATCATAGACTTACGACATACTTATTATATTAGAATTATTACCTACAACGATATTATACTTACTGAACTAACTTACCACACTAAACAAGTAGATACGTACTTGTAAAATACTTTCCTACTTCTTTAAGCGGTCCACAAAATGTTTCCACTGCTGGGACTCCGGGACTCTCTTACAAGGAGAGGATCAAGTACATAATCCAGCACGCTGGCCCAGTGCGGGTTGGCGGAAGACGAATGTTCTCGAAAGGTTCTTGGAGCATGCCGGTTTCCTCACGATGTTTTCCTCCATCGTGAAATCCAGTGGTGATGCCAAATTTGTACACCTGCACTGGGAAAAATACTCAGACGGGTTCGAACCTACAACCTCACTATTTATTGTGAATTGTAAGAAAATTCACAAGACCACCATACCTTCAGAAACTAAATACCTTCATAAAATACTTTTCTTGTACCTAATCACCTACTAACACCAAGACCAATAAGGGTCAATTCATACTAAACGTTCCCATTCATGTGCAATAAGGAGCGACGCACACTGGAGTGTAATTATGAATGGGTGTCCATTAGCGGGCATTCAGCGGATTGTTCGCCGCAACCGCGTCCTGTCACATGCAAATATGCGTGTTTACCGAGCGAGATCGTATGGCTAAGCTACACCTACATAATGTACAGCAAGAAAATTAATACACAGATAGATAATCTTTATAGACACGCCAAAAAAAGAATACACAAAAAAAAATACAATCAATTGGAAACTAGAGCGACATCTGGCTGCCTTATCTCTGAAAGAGATATCTTCTATGTAACCTTAGGACAGAAAATAATATGTGTACCAGTCAGAATATGGGAAATGTAAAAAGGTAAGAAGTACTCTCAAAAAGGAAATAGAGAGTAACTAGATCCTATATCATATTTATACTTAAAACAGAACAGAATGAAACTGTTAGCACACCTGACATTAAAACATAATTTGAAAGTAAAAATATAATAAAATAACATTTACGATTAAATATACCTACAGAAAGCTAGATCGAATATATGTCAATGTCCGTACCTGCAACGTTATTTATCCGGACAGACGTTTTGTTTTCATGACTTCGAAACAGAATTGAATAAATCTGTTCTGTAACTGTTCCTTAACAAATTATTAATTTCTTCACGATTCTAAATTTGTTTTGTCTAATAGGTTTTTATTATGTCTCGGTCTTCCCTTTTCTTTCTCGCACCCAACCCAGCTGTATTTACTTGTGCACCTGCCATAAATTGTTTATGGAATTGAAGTCTAGATTCAAGGTCTTTTTTTTTTTAATTTAAATTTGTCACTCCACGGACTCCGGGGTCCGTGACTTTTGTCATTTCAAATTTAATATAATTTTTACATATTTCAAGGATTAGCAGAATAAGAGGAAAATAAGGGGGGAGTTGGGAACATTTTAAACCTAATACTAGTGCTCGTCTGTTGAGCCGATCAGTACCGGTTGGGATTCCGCTAGTAATCGACTCGACATCGATTCTTTGCCTAATTGCCATTTGCCTAGGCCGCTTCCTCCCTGCCCAGAGCCTCCACTACGGCTGCATTTCTGTCCCTGATGGCTATCTGTAGGTTGAACTCTCGGATGGTCTTTGGTGATGCAGCCAACGCTCGCCGTACGAACCGACCGATGGCGTCGTCGGTGTCGTCAGCGTAGATTCAAGGTCCGAAGCGCTTTTGTCTTTTGGGAGAGATGCAATTAATTCGTCTTGCGACTTTCCCAAAACATGCGTTTTTTGTAACTCTTAGGTGTTTGTAGAGTTCGGATGTTGTTTTTAGTTTCAGCCCAAAACTATTGTGATCCCTAAAGAGAGTAGAGGGATCAGCCGGATTTTATTTTAAGTAATTTATAAGTAAGTATTTTAAGTAAGTAAAATACGTAAATTTCCTGTAACAGATTGTTTTATGACTTTAGCTGAATTTGAGTATGACGATAAGTGAAAGTAAAGTGAGAATCAAACAGGCTATCTGTTTGATTCTCACTAGACTAGTTATTTCAAAACAAATTTATCTGTTTCAGGAATGTAATTTTTCAGAGCTTATATTTTTTTCATCCAAACTTTATATTGGCAGCCTGTCTGCACTAAAGTTTAATAAAAAAAATATATATTGATATTTGTCTCGTCTAAACACATGTCATTGCGTCACGTCGACAAAACGATCACAAACACACTTGCGCATCACACTATATATATTAAAACGGCGAAAGTTGGTGCGTTTATACGTTTGTTTGTGCCATCATTTTTTACATAATTTTCTCTGAACGGCTGAACGTATTTGGATAAAATTAAAGAATGTAAGTACGTTACTTGCATTAGATGACACATAAGTTTTTAAGATCATTAAATGCCCTGGTCACACTGGGATGCTAACCCAGTTTATACTATTAGATCCTAGTAATATTAAAAAATCATGCCACTGGCATTACGAAAATAAATTGATAGTTTAAACATTTCAAATTTATTTAACATCTAAGTAATAATTTCCTATTTAGTTATCATTAATACAGTAACTAAATTCAAAATAACATAGAGTTTTATAATCTTCTTATTCTTCATACCGGTGATATTGTCTTACTTATAACTAAACCTACTTAATAGTTTTATTTTAAACAAAGTACCTACTAAGGGTCGATCTTAATTAAAAATCAAATTTCGTTTAGCTGTTAAATCTTAAAACCAAACTTTTTATTTTTTGATTAATTTTAGAGTTATGTTGTTTTACTTTTAACATGTTATGATGCATAATAACATTAAGTACAAAAACACTCATCTGATACAAAATTCATAATCAAAAAATATTTTTACTAAAACTTAATTTGCCATCCCTATCACAAGTAGAATACCAAGGCGTCGATCTCGTACTCATTCAAAGTTTTCATCGCTTGACATTTGCCAGTGTGTACCATGCCTTACATATTGAGAATTAATTCGCACGTATCGGGAACAGAGCCGCGAAAACCGCGCGACGCCGCGACGTTCCGCGACGTACCGCGATGTTTCCCGACGTTCCGCGACGCGACCGCGATTCCCCTCGCGCCGAGATTGCGGTTTAAAAAGATATTTAATCGTCCTAATAAACATGCAAACAAGAACGCGCGGGCTACCTGTTGACGCGCGCCAGACAAACGGCTCCTCAGCCAATCACAGCCCAGCGGCCGCCCACGACGCCCTCCGATTGGCTCCCCACACCGGGGGGAGACAGGGGGGGCTCGAGCCAGAGGTCTCGCCGTTAAACATGACACTAGCAAGAAAAGCGCCGCATTGAGCTTTGGAGAAGCTTTTCACGGCGCGCGCGGAAAATACCCCTAATCGGACGCTTGCAAAATTAATTACTCAATTCGACTTCTATTTTTAAATTGTCACAATTTTAAATTGCGAATGCTTAAATACAATATTCAAAAATGACAGTTGAAAATATTAGTGTTCTAATTTCAAGAAATTAAGTTTATAATTCGAATTTCGGGCCGTTAAAATGTCGAATATGTCAGTGGGAAAGGCGCCAAATGAGCACATCAAGAGACCGATGAACGCCTTCATGGTGTGGTCTCGAGGGCAGAGGAGGAAGATGGCTCAGGATAACCCCAAGATGCACAACTCAGAAATATCGAAGAGGCTGGGAGCGGAGTGGAAGCTGCTCACTGAGATGGAGAAGAGGCCTTTTATTGACGAGGCGAAGAGATTGAGGTACGTGCATAAAAAAATTAACCCCGTTATCTATCAAGTTTCATTTCACGCGTACCTACATGTAAATAACGCTAATCAAACTATGTTTTATAACATACGAATCTAATTTACTACTCTACATCAATTCACTCCTGTAACGTGATAAGCAGTTCAATCTTGTTTTTTTTTTCAAAATCTGTTTACCTACTACGTTTTAATTTTACATCCAATGTGTGTTAAAGGAGTAAGGGGACCCACAGTCGAACGAAGTTCATACTCCGCTGTAAACATAGAGAGAATTATGGAAAAAAGTCTTACTACACTTTTTCTAGTCTTGATCGAACAGTGTAACACGCGATGGGGAACTTCGTTCCAAAAAATCAAACAACTAAAGATTATTTTGTATACTATTGCATCTTACTTTTTCAACTTTTAGTTCCAAAATCATATTTTTATTTGCATTTATAGCTAGGTACATTCAGTAAATGTGTTTAGCACAATTAGGACAATACAATCTACCTTTCGGCATGCAAAATTCCATTTTAAAATAGAATACCCATCGCAAACAAAAATAAATAAAATTTGGCAATTGAATGATTTATTAATTAATTGTTATATAATCTGACGGATGTTTTTTCAATGGTTGATCATAAAATATATCAAATCAACCCTTTTACAGTATACAATAGTTTAAGTACTGAAATATAGTTTGGTATACACTAGCACTTATTGCTTTTTATCCTTAAACTTTGTGCGTAAAACTGCATCGATATATCGGGAACTTCAAAATCAAATTATACCTATAACCATAGTAAACATTGCGTAATTAATAATAGTGTAGTGAATAACCGTGATATTTTAAAACAAAGAGTTTGATTTATGTAAAACTAGAGTTCTGCTCCTCCTCCACACTCCTTTTGGGTCGAACAACGTGAAAGCTTGTCTGACTTGTATTTACAATAATATAGTCTGTAATAATTTGGACTGCACCTTGCTGGTGTCAAATATAAAAGTAGTTCCAAAGATAACCTCGTACATATAAACACACCTGGCTGTACAGAAAAAACTTTAATATGTGAATATTCCTGGCAGCCAAATGCACTGTACCATTTTTTTTTTTGCAATTTGATATATTATTTTTTAGTAATATTAAATTCAGGTTTTTTTTAATAATTTGCTAATGTATTATTTAATTTTTATTTAAGATAGTGTTATAAGTTTATTATTGTGCTCGTACGTTTAATTTGATTTGATGTTAATTTAATACTGACATAACAAAACAATTTCTAATATGTATATTTTTATGGACTGTAGTCTGAAATAAATGATTAATAATAATTATGTTTAGGTTTTTTAATAAGTGGCTAATATATTCCATTTCAATTAAAATATGTATTTGATAAATTATTATGCACCAAACCACAGAAATCTAAATAATAATTTAGATTTCTGTGCACCAAACGTTATGTAATAAAGATTTTTTTTTTACAAAATCATATAGAATAAAATAAAAAAGCATGAACTCTGGAGTCGTCTGTGAAATTGAAATAATATATTAAATTAAAAAACACCTGGCAAAATCGGTGTCCTCTTTTTTCAAAATAAGTAGGTAATAGAAATAACAAACTAGAGTACTTAAAAAGTGAGTACAATTAATTAATTACTCATTATGCTCATAAAACAATATTTGCCGTTGATGCAGCTTTTAAATATGCACTTTGCCTTTTTTTGTATTTACAGAGAAGATTATTTAAAAAATTATACAACCCTACAAAAAAAAATAACCAATTAAAAAAATCGTTAAAACCTACAATTTAGAAGGAAATAAAAAAAATGGTAATAAGAACTTACTAAATCATTAAATAATATATGATCTATTAATAATAACTTCAAACTTTAGGCATCAAATCAGTAAGTACTGGTATTTGTTCATGGGTGTTCTGATTTTCGAGAGACATGTCCTCCCCAATTTTACTTGATATTGATAAACATTACACAAAATAAAATACTAGTAACTAGCCATCACTTAATTTTCGGCAGGTTTGAGTTTTTTTAACTTCTGTAGTTTTACTTGACTGCCATCTCGCCTGATGTTAAGCGACGATACGGTCTACGATGAAGCGTGCTTGCCTAGAAGCCGATTAGCTCTTAACTTGAAAACACCAAGATAAATAAATTAATAGATTGATATTATCAGTAAATATAGAAAAAGTCTTTAGTCGTTTACTTTTACTCGGATTTCATAATATTTTTTTATAAGAATGATGTGCACCTTTTGTTAAGCAACAGTTGCTCGTAACACCACAATATAAGGTAGCTATTTGAACACAAAGCGTTTAAATCACTGGCCAGCACTGCACTGCGCTCGTTGTCTGGAGATAAAATAAAATAAAATATCCCTTTTTTAACTAACTTTAAAAAAGGAGGAGGTTCTCAATTCGGTTGCATGTTTTTTTTATGTATGTTACGTTATAACTCCGCTAGTTTTATTGTAAATCGAGTTTGATGTTTTTTTTGTTTGTTGTAGGTTTCATACTAACAAAAGAACTACCATTTAAATTTTATCACAATCGAAGTAGTGTTTTAATGTAATTTTATTTTAAATTGAAGTTGTTTTTCATTTATTCGGAGACAATTAAATTATTTACTTATGCTCCAGTGTTGTGGCTTTAAAAAAATAGTTTTCTTGTCTAATCTCCCTGTCACATTTCATCAAAATTAATCCTCAAATACAATCTACTAATTACTTATTGCACATTACTGCTCTGCATCAGGCTGATTATGCAGAGAGAGCAATGCAAAGTACAATGCAAAGTAGCTTAAGCGGTAATCCAGACTAATTTTTGCTTAGTTAGTTAATCGGATGTGATTTAGTACATAACGTCCAAGCATAATACTCGAAATGTGTGGAACAACTGTGTTAAGTGTAAATAGTTGGGTGTAGGTATAGTTTAGTGTATTTCTTATTACAATTTAGTTTTATTAATTAATCCTCTACATGTTAAAAAAAGTTTAGAATTACTTATAATGTTTAAACATACGCAGTCCATTTTTAGTTCTCACTGCTCTCCTTCTTTCGAAAGGAGAAGAATCAAGGCTATGGTCCACTTCGCTGGCTCAATGCAAATTGGCGAAGAACCCATGACTCCGAAACATTCCAGGAACCTGCCGGTATCCACACAATGTTTTCATTCACCGTTTATGTCAGTAGTTACGACACACATGTAAATCTGGTTTTGGAAAGATACATAGGTACTCAGAGGTGCAAGCGGGGTTCAAACCTACGATCTCAAGATTAACAATCACACATTTAACTAAGCCACTTTGACTTAAAAGGTAAGTTAATATTAGTACCTTAAACCACAGGCCCGTGAACAAAATGTATGGGTCAAATGAACCACCAGGAGACCTATGTAGGATGATAGAAGGGTATAAAGTAATAAGATCTAGCACTATGCCGTCACTTGTAAGTTGTGCAACTGAGTGCAGTTGAAGAGGGGTTTGCTACCCTGGATCATTTCTCCTTGTCGCATGATTTACGTACGGCGTTGCGGAATAATAGATTTAAAGAGAAAATGAAACTATAAAATTATATATTTTTATTTTTTAATTACTAGTTTGTCGGAAAAATTCATGATTTTCCGACGATTTGCAGAGTAAATTTGGTCATTTGATTATGTACGGCATTGGTTCCATACAGTTTCAATACCTTTTCTAATCCATTATTTCGCAACGCCGTAGAAAAATCATGCGACTAGGAGAAATAATCGAGGGATGCAACCCCTGCACTCAGTTGGACAACTTACAAGTGACGGCATAGTGCCGAATCTTATTATTTTATACCCTTCTATCATCCTACATAGGTCTCCTGGTGGTTCATTTGACCCATGCATTTTATTCACGGGCCTGTAGTCTACTTGTAGTATAATCAGTAACTACTATTTACCTACATAATATCACGTAACGAATCCAACACTGAGTTAATCTCTCACCTCCCACAAAGCTCAAACCCCCGACTAATCTCAACAAAACAAACGACTTCTTTACACTAACTTTTATACATTTGATAACCTCTCTAATTTGATATCTTTCAAATACACCTGTCAGTTGAATGTGGGAACGGGACAAAAAGTGTTATCTCGTTAAAATGTTAGAGAAATACCAGGTCTGTTGTCTCTGTGGGGTGCGAAGTGTAGGTGTTTAACTAAGTAAATAGATACACGCCGGATGTTTGATTGGCTTATCTGTTAATTGTGTGGCTTTTATTCTATGGTGCGTTTGATATCTAAAAGAGATTTGAGGTAAATTGATTAGAACAAATGTTAATTGATAATTTAAAAAATGTGAAACGTTCGTTTTTTTTGCTTTTGTTGTTGTTTCCTATAGAACTCAAATGATGAATGGAATTTGCAAAATAAGGTTACTGTTTGTCATTAATAAAGTCTATACTTTATTTAGCATAAGCCCACTTTGTGTTCCCGCTGCTGGGAATCGGGGGCACCTCTCACATGGACAGAAATAAGGCCATAACCCACCATGCTGGCCAAGTGTGGTTGGCGGAAATTACCTAATTTAAATTATATTTTCAAAATGAATGGCCTGACATATTGACAATGGTATTGACTTGACTTCGAGTATATTAGATCCCACCAAAAACATTCTGTAAAAAACTAGCCAAGTCTCGATGAAGCTGCATATTTATCGCTAAAAAGTAATGAAATCTAGACAAAGCCGTGCCAAGTCTAAGGTTCCTTACTGCGATTTCTTTATTATTATAGTTAATGTTGTGTGAATTGGCCGTTGAAGGGTACACAAGGGTACAAAACCAGGTGCTCCATGACACCATTGCACCAATCTGTCGCCAGAACCGCTACCATTGACGCTGGAAAATGGCCACTTGGAAAACGTTGATTCAATAACCAGTCAATTGTTTTTGTTTTACTATTTACCTAAATTGTGTGTATCCTATATGGTGTGAACAATAAAGAATTTCAATAATACTTATATGTAGGCGAGCTGGAAACAAACAGTTTAAAAAAATATTTCCAGTCTAGATGGACTTCTATTCATTGATCTTCTATCAATGAATAGAAGTCCGTCTAGACTGTGTCCGTCTGTACAGCAGACGACCGTCTGTACCGTCTGCAGAAGTCAGCATTCGATGCTGAATGCAGGTGCTTGCTGTTGATTCACAACAGCCTATTAAGAAACACTAGCGTCCAATTACCAATACCAGTATAGGGTATTATCTCGCTTAACAAACATAAGTAGTTACAACAGATACAACATAACGTGTAAACAAAATTGACTTGTATCCACTAACGGTCTAACGTATAAAGAATGTTCAATGGCCAAGTCACACAACATTAACTATAATAATAAAGAAATCGCAGTAAGGAACCTTAGACTTGGCAAGGCTTTGTCTAGATATCATTACTTTTTAGAGATAAATATGCAGCTTCATCGAGACTTGGCTAGTTTTTTACAGAATGTTTTTGGTGGGATTTCACTTCTTTTTGTAGAAACGTGGACTTATTGATTTATTATATTAGATGTATTATTTGACACATATTCTTTTTTCCGGTTCTGATTCTTGTACAGTAGCAATTACAGTAGCAACAGTTTTTCGTATTGCCCATTCGCGTTCATTATTTATGTAAGTGGACTCTCCAGAATAGGCAAAGAACTTTAGAAGATTGGAAGAAGACTGCAAATAAATAAAAGCCAGTCTAGCTTTATCCAGAGTTTTCCTTGAATTTTATTTATCTTATATATAAAATTCTCGTGTCACAGTGTTTGTTTCCTTACTCCTCCGAAACGGCTTTACTGATTTTAACCAAATTTTATATGCATATTCTGTAGGTATGAGAATCGGCTACTAGCTATTTTTCATACCCCTAAGTGACAAGGGTTGTTCACTAAGGCAAAACAACGTTTGCGGGGTCAGCTAGTATACATATATGCGTATTAAAATTTTGACTCTGACCATACATTATATTGTTATCCTAACTTTACAAATCTTTCTTTTCTTTTTTTCCGGTTCTGATTCTTGTACGGTAGCAACAGTTTTTCGTATTGCCCATTCGCGTTCATTATTTAAGTAGACTCTCCATAATAGGCAACGAACTTTAGAAGATTAGAAGAAGCTTGCAAATAAATAAAGGCCAGTCTAGCCTTATCCAGAGTTTTACTTTAATTTTATTTATATGCGTATTAAAAGCAGAAAGGGAGGCATTCACCCAGTAGTGGGAAGCAATAGGCTAGATTAAATTAGAAGATGTGTCCCTCTACGCTGGATTTTTGCAATGACAGTCGATTTTTTATGTACCAATAGTAGAATGGGGCATTACTATATATATATCTCTTATACAGCTGAGACAAGCTGAGGGTTCATCAGATACCTCAGACCTTCGATTTTTGACATCGAATGAAGATACAAACAAAGTTGAATATTTTTTGTAAAGGCGTGTTTTCAAATAACTAGGTATACCACCAGGTACTCCAGATTTTCGATATTCCTAGTTTTTATAGTTTTCCCTTTATGTGGCCATTAAACCCTAAGTCTGTACCAAATTTCAGCTCTCTGAGTTTATGGGAAGTACTAGTTCTATTTTGATGATCATGAGTGAGTGAATGAGTGTCGTAAATGCGAAACTTTGCGTTCGCTTAACTTCGGAACTAAATGACGTACAGACTTGAAATTTTGGATTTTAAGTACGTGATTATAGCTTACTAGATGACGAAAATTTCAGCGTTCTGGTTTTATCCAGAGGTTCTCAAATAGGGTTGAAACTGCGACGAAATGGTTCCAGTAAAGGATGGTACGGCAGTGTTTGCTTCGCGCTCGACTTGGCGAGGGCACTGCCGTGCCCCCAGATATGTACTTGTGAATAAATACATGTATTACCGGAAAATTAAGAATTTGTCCGAAACTACTAAAATAATTACTCAAATCCTTGATCTATGATGAAAAAATTATGGATATTAATGCGGACGATTCCCTGAATCATTTCATTGAACTCATCAAATCGCTGGCAGGTTTAGTGTATCAATCCAGTGTCAATGCTTTCCAGTGCCGGTTTACATTTTTCCAGTAAGCAATCCAGCGCTGGTTTCGATCACTGGATTGGAATAATGTAAACCGGGCATAACTAAAAGAAATCCGAAACTACTAGCAGCGCTCCGCGGTGTTACCCGCGAAGTTCCCGTTCCCGTTGTTCCCGTTGTTTTCCGGGATAAAAAGTAGCCTATGTGTTCTTTCAGACTATAATCTATCTGTGTTCCAAATTTCATCCCGATCCGTTCATACGTTAGGACGTGATTGAGCAACAAACATCCAAACATCAAAATATCCAAACATCCATACATTGACATTTATAATATTAGTAGGATATTAGTATTGATTTTAATCCAGAAATAGTCCAGAACGCAAACAGTTCATCAGAAGCTAAGTGAAGGCACCACTGGAAGCGTTTTCCGTGCATTACCAGCATGAAAAACATTCTGAAGACACCATTTTAAAGCGTTCCGTGACTTGTCTGAGAATACCACAAGAGTGAAGTTAATTCACGTACTTCAGAGTCGTGCAGAGCCGAGCAATTACATTCACTGGTCGCTTGCAAAAGGTAAAAATATACGGTTCTTTGTGCCGCTTTCATACTTCCACGAAACTATGGCGAGACGTGAGTTTTTACACATCTTAACATATAAAAATTCAGCGTTATGATATTTATTCCCAATAGTTGATATTTACTCGTATTAGTTTGTAGTGTAGTGGTAGGACTCATAGCAGAGTCCGCCTGGGGAAGGACCACACCTTTGCCAGTTATTCTACCGCCAAGCAGTAATGTGCAAACATTACTGTGTTCCGGTTGGAAGGGCAATGTTTCCAGAGAAATTACAGGGCTTAGAGATATAACAACTTAGATCTCTGGGTGACGAGCGCAGTGCAGTCCTAGGTAATGATTTGGACTCTTTATATTCCCATAGCTGCGTGTCACTGTGCTGTTATGTGGCAGGCATGTTACTTACCATCAGGCACATGTCCTGATCGTCTCGTCACTCTTTATTAAAAAAAAAAAAAAATTCATTTGGTCCAACTTGAGTGATAAGTAGTGTTTTATTTCGATTAATGAATCATCTATGAAAAAGCGCGAAGTATATCACCATATCGGGAAATAGATCAAATACGCCTTGGAAGAATTAACTTCAGTTACTTGTAGTATTTATTTCTTAGTATCTTACTAAGTCTTACAAGTTTTCAATCAAAAACTTGAGTACCATGAGCAGCCCACTTTCTCAAAGCTGAGACTCGTGGCCTTCTATCGAAAGAAAAAGTCTTAATCCACCTCGCTCTCTATTTGTGAGTTGACGGATGACAGAAGTCCTCGAAATATGTCTTCTTGAAACATGCCGTTATTTTCACGATGATTTCCTTCGCCGTTGAGGCCAATGATGATAATAAACTTGAACACTTGCACTTGAAATAATATACCTTCTTGTACACGAAAAAACAAAAACCGTTTGACCCCCCACTCTCGAAGTTTGATGGTCTATATCTTTGACGATTTTTAATATTATGAAAAAACAAAAAATACGTGTCCCATATTTTTCCATGATCTAGCTGACGGACTAATTAGGATGGTGTATTTTTGACCCAGTCCGTTAATTTAAAATTAAACTTACACACTCGACAAAATTTCATATTTTCGTGTAATCAATAACCACGCTGTTCCGATAAAACAGCGAGATAGAACAAACATGTCACCCAGGTAAGCAAATTCTACATTTTAGTTTAATACTTCAAAAATCGATTTCGATGAAATTTAATCACAGATGCTCCCGAAGTATGTATGACCTACGAAACAAAGAAAAATCATCAATACCGTTTCACAATTGGCGAAACTATCATATAACATATATACAAGAAAAACACATTACTCAGACGCGCTAGCGATTTTCAAACGACTGTGAAATCTAGCGTACCTACCGGCCACAATGTATATTAAACAGTTTTCTCAAACTTTAAATTAAACGATATTCTCAAATTGAGATGTCGCCGCCCTCAGCCTACGAACAATCGTCAGCGCGTACATCGTACACCGTACAGCATACAGAGTACACCGTACACCCATTGAGCGGCGGTCACAATGGACAATTATCCCGCGGGTAATATCTGGCATTGTACGGCGCGCGTTATCGCCTCACGCCAGGGCTATAAAAACGAGCTTATGTCTTTGCTCTAACTCGCTCGAAGATGAGAACTTTATAGAGCCACATTAATTGTACTTTGCGAAAATACTGTGACAATAATAGGCTGTATTTTGTTCTTTGACATGTTGTTGCTTGCCAAAAAAGGGCGATAGTTTGCTCGTGGGATTAATAACATCACAACTATTTAAACAAAAGCATTGAAAACAAAGAGTGATTCATTAATTTACTCTTATTAACGCTATATTGTCAACCGCATAGTCGCTTACTATCAGGCAAGATGACAGTGGAACGTAAGTTTTTCAATTATTTAAAAAATCGGCTCGGAATGGAAAAATAAAAATACCTTGCTGGATTATTTTTAATTTTTATAATTTTAATTATTATAATTCTAAGACGTCAATTTAAAAGCCGTAGCCTACTCGTCAATTTCTATATCATAAGGTGGTGAGCTCGAAACCTGCCGGCAGGGTATTTGTTTTTAAGGTATTTTACTGGAAAAAACGATCGCGAGGAAACTGGAATATTTCAAAACAAATATTTTTCAAGGACATGTTTGTGTTCTACGCCAGTACGCACTAGGTCAACGTGGTGGATTATGTCATTGACTCCCTTCCTTGTAAAAGAAAGCCAATGAATCCCAGCAGTTAAGCAGCAGATTATAAAACACGACTATTTTTCTTGAGTTCGTGTATTTCGTTCTGTTATTATTCTCTAACATTACCTTTATTTGTATCAGCTCTGTATGTAAGAAAGATATCTTTCGAGGACTTATGTAATACGCCAACCCGCACTTGTCCAACGTGATGGATTATTGCTTTAAAATCCTATTCTTCTTGAGTTCGTGTTTTTCGTTCTGTTTTTAATCACTTCTATTCCCTCAACTTGTATCAGCTCTGTATGAATCCCTTATAAAGGGTAACTAGGAACTAATTCGCGGGGCAGAATTTATTAGCGACGCATACACTTCACGTCTACTTCCATTTGTTATATCGTATTAAGCTTTTGTTACCGCGTCAGAGGGGAACGATATCTTTATTTAACATTTTTGTTTCCAGCCAATTGATACACTGAGATAGTTGTATTAAAAACTCATAAAAAGACTCTATTTCAATAAAAATCTCATGGTCACTAGGTACGTAAATAATTTAATGTGTTCTGAAAAATCATAAAGCGATTTCAATTTAAAATTAAACTAGACACTCGACTAAACTTAATTATTTTTTTTTGCGAAATCAAGTGATCACATTGTTCCGAGGTAATACGATTACGTCGTCCAAGTAAGTAATTTTTTATGTTTGTTGATACTATTTATAGGGTACCGTCTCAGAAAAATGACATACCAAACAAAAAAAACATCAAAATAGATTTAGATTCGGTGGACCTATCGCGTAATAGATACAAAAAAAATCGGCAGTCATAAGGGCCGATATAAGTGAAAACTAATAACTCAGAGTTTTAAATCTCACTTTGGAAACTACGCGGGTGAAACCGGAGGGCGTGGCCGTGACCATGGCCATCTAGATCACCCGAGTTTACCCGAAGATTTATTTTATTTACGAACGTGACGCTTGACCTTTTGGCTCACGCATTTCTAGATGGCCATGCCATGAAGACCAGGCCACGCCCTTTCAGCATTTCCCATTGGCTGACGTATTTCTAGATGGCCAATAGCCATGGTCCCGAGTTCACCCGAAGGTGTCCTCTCAAAGGTGCGAAAGTACTTCAAGTCTGAACAATTGCTTTTATTATATAAAGCACAGATTCGCTCTTGTATGGAGTACTGTTCGCACCTTTGGGATGGATCGGCTAAGTATCAGCTTGAGGCTCTGGAATCGATCGAGCGGCGGGCTAAAAGGCTCATAGGCAATAACACTCTTGTGCGAAAAATACTGCAAACTCTTGAACATCGCCGAAAAATTGCTAGCTTATCGGTTTATTGTCGGATACACTTCGGAGAGTGTGCATCTGATCTGCATGATCTAATACCACCTAGCCCTTTTTTCTATCGGACTTCTCGTAACTCGAAGAAGCGGCATCGTTTCATGGTTGATGTTCCAAAGACACGAACAAAGAGGTTTGACTCTACTTTTGTGATAAGAACGTCTCGACTGTGGAATGAGTTGCCTGAGTGGGTTTTTCCCGATGGTTATAATCTTGGTGTCTTCAAATCGAGAGTGAATCGGTTTCTTCTAGGTAAGCACGCTCCATCTTAGACCGCATCGTCGCTTAACATCAGGCGAGATGGTGGTCAAGTGTAAACCTATAAATGTTAAAAAAAAAAAAAAAAAAAGCTTTCTTATCATACCCGAGCGTGACGAATGAATTCGATTCACAGCCCACGAAAAATCTGTCTAGACGCGCCTAAAGAAGTTTTCACTTCAAAAACTTCAGTATCACAATTGACTTGATAAAACGAAATATTAACTTGTCCCTTTCCGATGTGTTATATCGAGACTTCGCTGTAGTTTCAGTTTCGTTCACAGCCCACGGAAAATCTGTATGTGGTGCACCAAAAGAAGTTTCAATTCAATTTAAGATGTTTGATGATTTGAGATGATAATTCGCGCAGAAATGTGATGGGCTATTCAACGCAGTAACGTAGTTAGTCTCTTAATCCCATAATGTACAGGTAAGAAGGCCCAGTTCAGCAAATTTAGACTTAATCAACAGGAATTAAGAGTTCAATTAACGTTCCACCGGTGGGCCCACGCCACGTAAGGAGTTAAGGCTAGTGTGGCCTCAGTGCCACAGGGACACCAATGACTAAATCGTTATTATTTTTATTGAAATCATCGATATAAATTTAAATACAATGTGTGGCGTTTTAAACCGAACAACCAAATCTTTCCATCAATCACAAACCAATACAGAAGTCAAACTTGTACATCTCTAGTACAAACTTGTACCAACTTAGGCATTATTAATCTGAAGTATTGTCTTCACTTAAGTAGATATTACTGGTATCACAGTATCAAAACAGCGAGGTGTGTAGCAGCTATCAGACGACAAACAAGCAGAAACAATGCATACAATGGCGGCTGTTGTGCGACGCGACGGTGCGGTGTGCGGCCGTGCATCATTGTTGACTTTTCACAATGACTTGTGTTCGCAATGACATACTGTGAAGGGTATCTCTAAGTGGCCGATATTGGGAATATAAACGAAATTGTTTGAGATATTATATTTTTTCTTTATGATACATATGTAGTTCAATGTGAAACTGTACCTATTCATTGTATTTTTGTCATTGTTTGATTACTAAAACCGTTTGATGTTGGTACTTTGAGCCTGTGGAAGCCAGGAGCTCGTCGCATTTTCAAAAATCATTATTAACGCTTGGGTGACTTGGGTTAGGAATGATTTATGATTTATTGATAAAGCCACCGTTAATTTGTGTCAACGTTCATAACTATTCAGCGTTGTAATGTTACCAGCATGTTAGGCATAAAACACTAACAATGAGACTTAAAATTTGATTGCTTCTTAGCTCATGTGAGCTTTGAATTAAAGTTTGGAATACCGCTGTCACATCCTTATTCCAAATCGTAATGTAATCGTAATGTAATGTAATGTAATCGTAATTTATTTACAAATTTCATATTGTCCACCGAAGTCACGTTTAATTGTACGACTGGGCAACAAAAAATCTGGTAAGAATGTGGGACTTCATCAGACAAGTTCAGCAAATAGTCCTATCATTATTTAATTATTTAATTATTTAATTATTTTAAAAAAACCTGTTTAAAATTACCATGACAATAATTTAAATTTCGCCAAAAAAAATACAGAGACTGATTTCAATTTAAAATTGAACTACGACATTCTATTAAATCTCATATTTTAGTGAAATCTACGATAATGTCGTCCAGATAAAAGTAAGCAAATGTTTGTTTGTTGGTTCAAAAACAGTGGTTTTTAAAATATCAACTCTGATTTCGATAAAATTTATTTGAGATCTATGGTCTACCAAACAAAAAGGAACAATAAAAATATATTCACAATCGGTGGTACTATAAAAAACATTTAACAGAATTGCGAACCTCCGAATGCGAACTGGGGAATAATACTTTTGCTCATCAGTGCAACATCTGTGTGTTGCTGTGTTAAAACATAAAAAAAGTGAAGCGACGTTGAGTCACCTCTCCTGTTTGAAGGCCAATTTCTTATTCACTTATAGAAGGTACTCATTCACTCTCAGGTTGGAGAAGAAGGTACTAAACTTAGTACTTGAAGATGAAGATGAAGAAACCTCTTCATAGCAATAATTAATTAGGCAGCATCGCGTTGATGTCGTTTATATGAAACAATAGGAATTATAGCTTAGGATTTGTTGGGATGGTTTTCTGTTAGAACACACAAACTATTAAATATATAATAATAAAATCAAACAAAAAACCTGAGTATTCACTTTTAAAAAGTTATTTCTCAACTCACAAAGTGTTTCTTTTTTCATTTTTTTTTTTTTTTAACATTTATAGGTTTACACTTGACCACCATCTCGCCTGATGTTAAGCGACGATGCGGTCTAAGATGGAGCGTGCTTACCTAGAAGAAACCGATTCACTCTCGATTTGAAGACACCAAGATTATAACCATCGGGTAAAACCCACTCGGGCAACTCATTCCACAGTCTAGACGTTCTTATCACAAAAGTAGAGTCAAACCTTTTTGTTCGTGTCTTTGGAACATCAACCATGAAACGATGCCGCTTCTTCCAGCTACGGGAAGTCCGATAGAAAAAAGGGCTAGGTGGTATTAGATCATGCAGATCAGATGCACACTCTCTGAAGTGTATCCGATAATAAACCGATAAGCTAGCAATTTTTCGGCGATGTTCAAGACTTTTGGCTAGTATGTCTTGTATATAGGTCAGGTCAGGTTAGTATTAGGTTACTAGCAACCGTACGCGGTTTTGCCCGCATAGTTTCCGTTACTGTAACTTTCCCGAGATAAAACATAGCTCACGTTCTTTTTATTCCGGGGGGTCTACCGCCGAACGAAAAATGTCATCGCTTTGATGTTTCTCTCTCTTTTCTTCTCGCTTGAAATTATAGATACAGCATTAGCAAAGCGATAGCCGATTTAGTTAGGCGGTAGAGGCGCAGGACGTCCACTCTCTTCCTACGAAAACGTAATTTCGAAATAACCTCGCGACTTTCCAACTCCAATTCTACTTCGATCTGTCGATTTGTCCGTTTAAACGTTCTCAGCCTACACTAATTAGAGTATGTTTAGAACATCTAAACGTTAAACAATGTTGTATCAGACGAAACAAAGTAGAACGAGAGTAGGAAAGTCGCGAGTTTTTTTCCGAAATTACGTTTTCGTAGAAATAGAGTAGACGTCCAGGCTATACTTAATCTGTGTTCCAAAATTCAAACCGTTGCTACCCCTATATAATGTTGTAGGTGTGATATCGGTGTCTATTAATATTTGCACTAATTACTTACTGCTTTTGTTCTATTTTTAGATAGGTACATATTTAAATCAGTTAACATCAGAAGTTTTACCGGGCAGCCTTTATTAGCAAAACGAAGATACAATGAGAGCTGTAGCTCTCATTGTAGTATTTAGTCATTCGTAGTAGTTAGTACGCTAGATATGTACCTAACTAACTACTTACGCCAAGCACATTTCAATTATCCATAGACCAATGATGAATGATCTCTATAATATAAATATGAACCTTTTGGTTATGGAATATGTTGCTTGAGTGATTTTTTCCGATGATTACAATATTAGTTTCTTCAAGTCGAGAGTGAATCGATTTCTTCTTAGCATGCAGCATGCACGCATTTACACAAAGAATGGGTTGGTTCGCACTACACATGATCGCCGTCTCGCCTGATGTTAAGCGACAATGCGGCTACGATGAGGCATTGTCTAAAAGAAACCGATTCACTCTAAAATTGAAGACACCATTATTGTAATTTTCGGGAAAAAGTAACTTAAGCAACGCATCACACAGCCTATAAATTTCTATTACAAGAGTAGAATCAACCCTCCTTGTCTACACGTGTATAACGAAGTATCCATTGATAAACCAAATATTCCGGTTCGTGTCTTCCTTCTAATGCGGCATATCACCCAATCTATCCATCTATGTCTCAATTCTGTGTTTACTCTGTGCGCTGTCTACGTTATCGGTCAACAATGGTCAAAGGCGCTCCCATGTTTATATTCATACTTACTTTTTATCATCTTTATTTGATTATTCGATATCACAAGCTCAGTCGAAGAATAACGGTCTGCCCAAAACGCACACTTGTGCGATAATATTGAGTGTGTGAAAGGAAGTTTTAAATGTAGGTTTTGATAGATATCAGAAACCAGACCTCTGTGTTCTGATATCTCTGTATTGTGATTAAATGACTGTATCACTACTACTGTGCTACTAGTGAAGTATTTTTTTACAATGTAGAGTGACCGTCCCCGTCCCGAGCAAGCCGTGCGTCTGATAGTAAGCAATAGCGACTTGAAATATCCTAAGTTCTACGCACGCCTGATGCACAACAGAAGTGCGTTAAAAAATATTGTACACATATTTTTTATTTTGTGCTCAGAAATTTCGAGTAGCGTCACTTCATTGTACGATTTTTACGAAGACTTGATGTCACAACCACCCCTGAAGTTTTTGATGATCTACGTTATACTTTTGTCGATTTTTACAAAATTTTATAAAACAAAAAATATTTACGTCCTCCAATATTTGTCCATAGTCTACATGTCTAATCTGAATGGTATTTTTTTACGCAGTCATCATCCCATTTCAATATAAGTATTAAACGCCTATAAATGTCCATAGCGCTGGGAGCATTACCCCGCTGAATGGCGATAGCTTTGTACCAAGTATGAGACCGTAGCGCGAGTCACCGCCATTTCCCATAACTCTGTAAATTTAAGAGCGGATTTTAAAACAAAAAAATACACTTCCTTCTTTTATTTCGTCGTCTATGGCTGAAAATTCTCGAGTATTATTATCAGAAAACAAAAGCAAATGAAATGATTCCTCTGAATGGTTTTAACAAACAGCCAGCACGGAGCGATATAACGTTATTATTTATGCAATAAAGTGCAATTGTCGTCCCTGCGTCCGCCCTTAAAACAACAATGTACACTCAACAATACTCGGATTATTGCATTGTACTCGCACAATCGGCTATCATCCTACACCACATCACTATCAAACAACATTCACCGAGCAAATACGAACCGTAACAAAACGGTATAGAGTTGAATTCAGTTTGAATAAAAACGCAGTTGCAACTGTTAGAGTTGGGGTAAACGCCGACACTGCGTCCGATTATGCGCGCTTTGTGATAGAATCGCGCGATTGTCAGCGAGACGATTGTAATTATTCGAATGGTGGACGCGGGTCAGTACTGAGGTTTTCGATCGCTGTTTGCTGAATGCGATGCTCGAGAATGATTGGACGTTTCTTTTATATGTTTCCAACGAACGTCATTTTCTGACAAAATGGCTTTTTGAGACCTGGATTTTGAAACTCAAAAAAATTTACTTCCTACTATTCTATCCTACTAATATTATAAATGTGAACGTTTGGATATCTGTTGCTCAATTACCTATGATCAGCTCAACGGATCCTAACGGATAAACGGGTACATTATGAAGATATTATTATCTTAACAGCTGAATGACTCAATTATTAATAGGTATTGTTTATATTTCAATCCTTGATAGGTTTACGATTGCCTGCTTGCATGATGTCAACGATCTACGATGAAGCCGTTTTTAGGGTTCCGTAAAACGTAAAAACGGAACCCTTATAGATTCGTCATGTCTGTCTGTCTGTCTGTCTGTCTGTCCGTCCGTATGTCACAGCCACTTTTTGCCGAAACTATGAGAACTACACTATTGAAACTTGGTAAGTAGATGTATTCTGTGAACCGCATTAAGATTTGAACAGAAAAAAATTAAAAAAAGAAAAATTAGGGTTGCCCCCCATACTGAGAACTAAAACTCAAAAACTTTTTTTTCATCAAACCTACACGTGTGGGGTGTCTATCGATAGGTCTTCAAAAATGATGTTGAGGTTTCTAAGATCATTTTCGTCTACACTGAATAATTTACGCGAGAGATACTTCCAAAGTGGTAAAATGTGTGTCCCCCCCCCCCCCCCCCTCTAACTTCTAAAGTAAGAGAATGAAAAATCTAAAAAAAATAAATGATGTACATTACTATGTAAACTACCAACGAAAATTGGTTTGAACTCGATCTGATGAGTAGTTTTTTTTAGTACGTCATAAATACATTATTATTAAAACTTCGATCAAAGTTACAACGAACTAAAAAAACTATGGGCAATATGTATATTATGTTACTTGCTGCAAAGGAACCCTTCATGGGCGAGTCCAACTCGCACTTGGCCACTTTATTTTTTAAAATAAAGAGTGACGAGACGAGCATTTGACTGATAGTAAGCAATATGCCTGCCACATAACAGCACAGTGACACGCAGCTATTAAATGGAACATGAATAGTCCAAATCATTACATAGCACTGCACTGCGCTCGTCACCCAGAGATCTAAGATGTTATATCTTTAAGCCTTGTAATTTCACTGGAAACATTAACCTTCAAACCAGAACACTGTAATGTTTGCACATTAATGCTAGGCGGTAGAATAACTGGTAGATATAGAATATTATATTATATATAATATAGAAGATAGAATAGATGTTATATCTCCGAAACTGTTCACTGCCGCGCTGGAAGATGTTTTCAAGCTACTGGACTGGAACGGATACGGCATCAATATCAACGGCGAACTCACCTTCGGTTTGCCGACGACATAGTCATTGTGGCGGAGTCGCTGGAGGACCTCGGTGCTATGCTCAGGGACCTCAGTAGAGTATCCCAGCAGGTAGGTTTGAGGATGAATATGGACAAGACGAAGGTCATGTCAAATGTTCATGTCTCACCTGTACCGGTTAATGTTGGGAATACCACACTCGAAGTTGTTGACGAATACGTCTACCTGGGTCAAAAGATCCAATTAGGTAGATCCAACTTCGACAAAGAGGTCCAGCGAAGAATCCAACTCGGATGGGCAGCGTTCGGGAAACTTCGGCACATCTTTGAGTCCAAAATACTCCAATGCCTAAAGACAAAAGTCTTTAACCAATGCGTATTGCCAGTGATGGCTTATGGAACTGAGGCGTGGTCCTTAACTGTGGGCCTCATAACAAAGCTCAAAGTCACACAGCGAGCTATGGAGAGAGCTATGCTCGGAGTCTCTTTGCGCGACAGAATCCGTAATGAGGATATTCGCAAAAGAACGAAAGTAGCTGACATAGCTCAAAGAGTAAGCAAGCTGAAGTGGCAATGGGCAGGACACATTGCTCGCAGAACTGACAACCGATGGGGAAGAAAGGTTCGAGTGGCGACCACGAACCGGAAGACGCAGTGTTGGACGGCCTCCCACTAGATGGACAGATGACCTAACAAAGGTCGCTGGAAACCGCAGGTTACAGGTTGCGCGGGACCGTTCGTTGTGGAAATCTAGGGGGGAGGCCTATGTTCAGCAGTGGACGTCTTGCGGCTGATGATGATGATATAAAATCGAAACGTCAACGTCACTCATCAAGGAATCTCGGAAACTACAAATGCTAGGAATCTGAAATTTTGCAAGAAAGTTCCTTTTCGCATGTAGGCGCTTGCTAAGACGGGGTTTTGCGAAATTCAACCCCATATATATATATATATATTACTTCGACGTTTTGGCAGCAACCGACAAATAAAATACACGCAAATATGGGCTTTATACCGTACATGTTAAGATACAAATTACATTGGCAACACAAATTAGCAGACCGCTCGCGGATAGCCGTTTGCCAATGTAATCTATATCTTAAATGGCATGATCATAAAGCCCATACTTGAGTGTATTTTACTTGTCGGCTGGGAGCCGAGTCGTATAAGTGAGCGTAGACCTTTACAATCATCGTGGTCACGAAAACTCTCTCTTCTTTGACTGCCCTCGTGGCTTAGTTGGTAGTAGCTCTACCTGCGAAGCCTAGGGTCGTGGGTTCGATTCCCACCCAGTGAAAATATTTGTGTGATGAATTCAAATGTTTGCACTGTGTCTGGGTGTTTCTATGTATAATAAGTATGTATACCTGTTTGGATGATAAAAATCTGCGGCTATGTTACTATTTATTTATTTTATTTGAAGTTGGATCGCCAGATAATGTGGAACTTGAATACATGTAGTTGCTTTACACATTATACCATTAGGGCTCCTACACAAAACTTTGCAGAGCAATTTGCATCGCACCGCATCGCATCGCAGTTTTGTGTGGGAGCCTTTCCTCCGATGCGGCGTCGTATCGCATCGCATCGCAGTTTTGTGTGAAGGGTCTTGCGAATAGTATAATTTTAGGTATTTACATACATACAAAACATACATATATCTATAGTAACTCATTTTTTTACTAAATAGTTCACCAATATCCTTATCACCCAACAAATAATACAAAAACAGGTAAAAAAAATAATGAACGTTACCTAAATTTCCTAGTTTTGTGTTACTTTTTATCAAATTGGTGAAGACACCACAGAGCGAGATAATGATATACGTATGCTTACACACACACGTGTCTTATGAAATAGATATATTAAAACCAAATTAACATACACTATGTTTGTTGCATACTTTTCGAAGATACCAATCTGTGTGGGACAACTTTGATCCTATTAATATTACAAATACCGAAGTTTCGGTGATTGTTACTCGATCACGTCGAAGCGATCGGATAGAAATTTGGAATACTGTTCAAATATGGGCTGGAATAGCACATAGGTTACTTTTTATCCCAGGTAAAACGTCGGTAAAACCACAGGGCACTGCTAGTTCAAAAAATTCCGTATCATGTTATCTTACTTACAAGCTACAAAGATTTTTGTACTTGTACTTGTTAAGGCCAATTTACATCAGACGAGCGAATGCTCATTCTATCCCCAATGTATCAAATTCATTTGGTGTAAACAAACGTAGAGCATTCTTTCGTTGTTTTGTTTGCGTTCGCAAAGATTCTATAGAATATATAACATGGAAAACGCTAAGAACGATCTTTCGTTTACTTTACACTAAAAGATCGAGAAAGAATGCTCTTGTTCCAGCTCTATGCTCGTTTAGTTTAAATCGGCCTTTAGAATGACATTTCATGTTTCCTTAATGCTCTCAAACTCTCATTTATTAGTAATTTTCTCATCACAAGCACATACTTCCTGTGAACGTACCTTAGCACCCCATTCGCGATCAACGCGACATTGTCACATTCGGAACCACCAATCGCGTTCTCGGAAGCACACGACCAGGGTCGATGACCGAGCACTATCAATTCGTTCATTACTGTTTGGCGTCCAAATAAATACGATAAAGTTGAAGGAAAACACAATATCTTTGGTCGAGAAAAAACTGTATCTCCCCGCTTTTTTATCGATAACGTTTTGGTGCGATGTTTTTCTTCGGCGTTAGTTAATCGAATTCGGTAAACATTGATATCGGTTTTGATATGAGTGGACACTGTTTGCTGTTATTGAGTAAGATATATCATATCTGTACGGATACGTATTATTCTGTTACAAGGGAAGTGAGAAAGCCATTTTAAGAAATGGCCCGAGTCAACAACTTGTTCATAAAGTTTTGGGGTTGGAATATAATAGAACAAGAGCCCGTAAACCCCAGACCTTCGTTATTTTATAAAAGCTGAAAACTTGTCAGCGCATGCTCCTGAACACAGGTAAGAACGATGGACCATTATGAAGTTTGGGTCATCCTGGCTTTGGCAAATAAATGGTATTAAGGCCCCAAGTCCCAGCAGTGGGAACTTTTAGTGGGCTGCTTATGATAATTAGGCTGCTAATTGTTACCCAAATATTATGTTTAAA
The DNA here is from genome assembly GCA_963693475.1 of Ectropis crepuscularia. Classification (NCBI taxonomy): domain Eukaryota; kingdom Metazoa; phylum Arthropoda; class Insecta; order Lepidoptera; family Geometridae; genus Ectropis; species Ectropis crepuscularia. Next base: position 2,525,486 of record OY856344.1, on the reverse strand, counting down.
AATAAGCGCGCATGTTATGGCGCAAGTAGAATTACAATTGCATGAACATTAATACAACATGGGTGTCTGGCAAGTGCTTACCACGATGTTAAGTGTCTAGCAATTATTGGTGTAATTTTTAATAATATTCTGAAGGTATTACCAAAATATCAGACTTTATAATTTGACAAATTTAGATCGGTACACCTTTAGTACCGTTTATCTGCCAAAGCCAGGATGATCCAAACTTCATCATGGGCCATCGTTCTTAACTGTCATACTCTGACAAACGTTCAGCTTTTATAAAATAACGAAGGTCTGGGGTGCATGGGCTCTTGGTCTATAACATGTTTTATTCACAAAACCAAAATACAATGAGAACTAGACTACGCTGCATACCTACCTACTTAGGTACACTAAGCACATCTGTAATATCAAAAGACCAATGAAGGTCTACAGATTATCAAGATGGTCAATCACATTGTCAAAGTACTTATTCGGTATGCTACGCACTTGGAGGATTAGCCAGAGTGGTTTGTTCAGACCACAGACGTAGTGATGTGTTGCTATTTTGCGACGGTCTATCGGTGCTGTAGACTGCTGAGATATGGACGTCTACTCTCTTTCTACGAAAAGCGTGATTTTGAAATAAATTCGCGACTTTCCTATTCCGGTTCTACATCGATCCATTGTTTCGTCAGTTTAAAAAAAAAAAAAAATATACGGTCGAATTGAGAAACCTACTTTTTTTTTAAAGTCGGTTAAAAAGTAGGCTTAGAACGTTTAAACGTCAAACAATGTTCGATCGATTTTTGATTTGAAAAGGTCTTTATTTAATATAAAGTTACATAATTGTACAATTACCAGTGTATATATTAGCTTAATCCTAGTAGTACAATGAAGTGATTTACAAAACGTTTTTCAAGTCTTAAATAACTTGTGTAAAAACTTATACAATGTGACTTACAAAATTAGAAAAATAAATTGTTTATACCTAATGATGAAACTAGTCATGATAAAAAGTAAAAAGATTATGCAAGCTTTAGTTGTAGCTAGGCATTTTAGAAAGTAATAACTAATATGTAAAATTTATTGGCGAACAAAATCTGAAGGAGGTATGCCAGTTTGGTAAATAAAAAGAAAACAGGGCGCGCCGTTCGGCGTCCACAAATAACAACAAGAGGGCACGCCGTGTGCCGCGTCCTGGGCACTCGCACATGCATACGCGCGCTGTGCGCTCCGCTGGCAGCTTATTACCAAATTACCTTTGTAATGGTTAAAAAGTAGGCTTAGAACGTTTAAACGTCAAACAATGTTCGATCGGACGAATCGAAGCAGAGCCGGAGCAGGAAAGTCGCGAGTTTATTTTGAAATTACGCTTTTCGTACAAAGAGAGTCTACTCTCTTAGACTAGACGTCCTGGAGTAGGGCGACGGACTGGCAGCTTGCCTTTTTTAATCCAGATACACGCAGTCCGAGCCATCGCGAGGATTTCACGGGACAGCTTTGTGCGCCCGCACTATGTGAGGTTGGGAATGCTCATATTCGCTTCGCTTGTAATCTTTCAAGAGGTAGTTTATGCGAGGATTAATTATGCATTATGGAACTGCACTTGATGCCACGCAAACTAAAAACAGCCTTGATAACAGCAATGTACACTGCGGTCAAGATATCTGTAAAATGTAGCGATGGTGCTACTATTGAAAAGTGTTGCTACCTATTACAAAATCAGATAACAACGAAACATCAAAGCTTTGTTCTGAAAATGTGTTATTATGAATGAAATAATTACTATTCACTCAGTCTCAAAATACAAGCTCACCATCTACTAGGAATACTTATGCATACACATAACACTTATATGCTATATTTTCATGCATACTTACAACATATAATACTGCGGTCTGTAATGTTTATTTTGTCAATATATTCTTGTGATTATTATATATGTTATATACGTATACAGTATGTCCGAAACACATTTCATTTAACTCGTGACTGTATGGAAGTTTTAAGACAAATTCTATTAATTTGTTTCACTAGTTTTTTTTTGCTGCTGCGAAAAATCTTTAGTTGATAAATTTTCACTAGTGATTTGTTTTGTCAAAACTAACCACAAATTTTTGGAGGGAGACTCAATTTTTTCACTTTTTTTCCCTACGTCGAACCCGGGTTCCGCGCCACTTTACAGGTAATATCGTGTTCAAAATATTCCATTGTGTTGTTAGGACGAGGAACGTTGGTTACTCCATGGAAGAACATGCCCAAGAACATTCTGTTTTATTATGAGCAAATAACTAAAGTAACCTTCCTTTTCAGAGCACTACACATGAAAGAGCACCCCGACTACAAATACCGGCCACGACGGAAGCCAAAAGCGCTCATCAAGAAGGAACCGAAATTCGGCTTCGGTATTGGTAGCCTGATGTCGCCGGTGCCGCGGCTCGTGGCACCGAGCGTGCCGCACCCGATGACGCAGATGCCGATGCCGCACCACCTCATCCACGACAAGCCGGACCTCAGCCGCGCGCTGTTCCCGCCGCTGCCCTACCCCTTCTACCCGTTTGCGAAGATACCTTCAGATGACGGGAAGCTAGCAGCCGAGCTGGCACATCTACAGGTATGTCTCAATGTATGTACAAATCTCCAAATACACTTGTATAGTAAAAAGTATGATGATGGTGGCTCTAAAATCCAGAAACCAGATTCTTGTTGACTGCATTCTGAAGGGCCTGAGATGATTGACACAAGTTTGAGTTATACTCGTACCTACCATAGCATTATTATCAACTTGGTATTTTCATTTCATCTTCTTTAGCATTATAATAATATATAATGTATGATCAATTAGATCTTAAAGTAAAAACTTTAAGTAGATAAGGTGTACAATGTGCTTGCTCAGACAGGAGGCAAATAAATACCTAAGTTCTGGAAACAATCTACTATCACAGTATGAAGCAAAACAAGCAATAGGAGGACACCTTTGAACTTGTGATAAATGATGACAAAGCAAAGGCTTGTGACAAATAAAAAGTTATCAACATTAAGTATCAGCAACAATATGGCAAACATATTAATTATGTAGTTTAAACAATTTCTAATAATGAACACTAATTAAAAACAAAATAAAATCAAAACATTTTTGGGTTTGAAGCTCGGGAGCGCACTTACCGCATCTCCCGCTGCACGATTTACTTGTCTTCTTGTAGTCAGACGTCTTCGTCGATCAATTGTATGACTTATTAGACTGTGCTAGTATTTTAATAGATGAAATGAAGCAATGTGACTGTGCCAGTATTGTGAATAGACGAAATTAAGCAGTACCTTGTTCCCAGGCGCTGTACGGCGGCGCGCTATACAGCAGCGCGCTGTACAACAGCGCCCTGTCCCCGTGCGGCTGCCCCCCGCGCCGCACCCCCTCGCCCCCCGCGGACGTGAAGCGCCCCGTGGCGTACGTGCTCATGAAGAGCGACGAGGAGCCGCCGCAGCACGTGATATGAAGGCCGGTGCCGCTCCCGGCGCGGCCCTGGGCCCCCTGGGAGCACGCCTCCACCTCGCACGAGCGGGAGGCGGACACGCCCGACAGTGTCTGAACAGCTGATAGTGTTGGAACAACTGACAGTGTCCCTAAACATTTAAATATTACAGTGTCTGAACAGCTGACAGTGTCTTAACAGCTAACAGTGTCGGAACAACAACAGTGTCGGACAGTGTACCTAAACGGTCAAACATTCCAGTGTTTGAACAATTGACAGTGTCTGCATAGCTGATAGTGTCTAAACAACTGACAGGGTTGACAGCTAACGGTGTCTGAACAGCGAACGGTGTCTCAACAGCTGACAGTGTCTTAACAATTGTCAGTGTCTGAATATAGATACTGTCAGGACAGTATCTGACTTAACAGCTAACGGTGGCTGAATAGCTGACAGTAAACTTAAACGGTCAAACAATATAGTGTCTGAACAATTGACAGTGTCTGAACGGCTAACAATGTCTGAACAGAGCAAACAGTGGCTGACATTGAACGCAAAGTGTGCTATTATTGCACAGTGTACTAGTTTGACGATGATCACATAGTGTACCATTTTGACAGTGATCGTATGCAGATTGAACATTGTTTGCACAGTGTTTCACCGATGATTTTTGAGGAGAATAGATTTTGTATTATGATAGATGCTAAATGGATTACTCACAAGATTTTGTAGCACAAATAATCACTCAGTTAGCGCATTAAACTAAGCAAAATTACTATTTGACATATTTGAAACGATTATTACTGCAGCTAAAGATCTGTAGCAGTGATGGGTGAGCGAATGAAGTGGAAGTGATTGCATTTTGTTGATGTGAAGACTTCCTTGGGCGTAACATATTGAGATTTTTTTGGCATGGGAGAAAACAATTGAAGTGTCGACACTGTTACCGTTACAGTTACCGACACTTCTCTGTACACGGTTATTGGTAATCGCCTGCGTCGTTTTAAGGGCATGTCAAGGTTATTAAATATGTCAACTTTAATTCTTCAAAAATAGTTTGGTTTTTAAAAATTTATAATTTTTTTTCATACTAAATAAAAAATATATTTGCGCGATAAGATCGCACTTTTCGTAGAAAGAGCTCGCGCACTATTTAAAGCGCGGTTTCCACTGCGAAAGCTTAACAATGTTTACATTTCCACCAACAAAGAGTTAGTTATTTAATTTCCACTGCAAAATGAAAATGTGATACAGAAATGAGCGGAGTGAGTTGAGCGTAAAATTTGAAATGAAAAACGAATAGTGAATTTCGACAGAGAACGAGTTCAGTTGAAGTTGAGCGCAGGGGCAGACAGCAAGCGAGTCCGTTCTGAACTAGTCGGTGAAGGCCTTGCCGCAGCGGACTCTTTTCAACTTCTTTTTGCTCGTTCAATCCGCCCCGCTCACCACTTTCTGTGTGGAAACGCTACTATGTAAATCGTAATTGCGAGTTGAGCGGAGTCCGTAAGTACTCCGCTCCGCTCCCTAATTTCCTCCCGTTAATGGGTCCGCTCCGCTTGCGGTGGAAACCGCGCTATACGCTCGATAAAAGAAGTGCCGACGCGAATGGAGCTAAACAGTGGAAGAGACGACAACACAAACAAAAAAGAAAATTGGAATAAATATTGAGTTTTACCAAAAGTTGTAGACTAAGTTTATATTTAAACTTGTTTGTTTAAATATAAAGAAACAGAACATGTTTTTCGTAAATGGACGCAGGCTGATAAGCATTAACCCTGTATAAGTATAAACATTAAACATATATTTTGTTTTCACTTCGGTTGACACTCTTGGAATAGCACTGTTTTTATATTTTTCATTTCTACAGACAAACAGAACATATTCCTTAGATGCTTAGAATTACTTAACAATAAATACAGTGTTAAAGCAGCCAAGTGTGCCATATGTTATCTCTTACGATACAAATCAATTTTCCAAAAAATATCTACATTCATTTGTATGCTTCACTATTTAAAAACAAATCAATTCTTTGTCAAGGTGAGAAATAGACCTCTTAGTGTGCAAATGTTGCAAGACTGAAAAAATAGAGTCTGTGGGCACTAGAGACATTCATAACCACTAGTGCGTGGGTTTATTTCTAACAACATATAACAAATATTATGTAACAAATGTAAATATAGGAAGGTTTTGTGCAATAGTTCTACAAGTTTTGTATAACATGTTTCATATGAGGTGCATTCTTTGAATAGATCACATATCATAGGAGTAATTCTCACATTTCATAAAATACACAAATAATTAACAATTGCAATTTTGTAGAATATAAAATAAGTAATGTAAAATAATGGATCGGTACATATCTTATCTAATAGCACCTCTTAATAAAACAGTTTAGATCAGAACTTACTATGTTTTTGTCTCTGGACTTATTATTTTTTAATTTTGTTTGTTATAAATGGCTATAAATGTTACATTATGTTTAATTTTTACAGTGATATAAAAAACTATGTTCTGTTGATTTTGTATGGAATGTACAACCAGTTATATGGCTAGACTTTCATTTGAAAAACATACATTTTCGAAAAACGTACTTATGTAAATAAATTAGGAATTTGCTGTTTTTCGAAGGAAAAAAAACGATAAAAGCGAAAACAAATTAACAAAATAAAATAGTCAATCAATGGGCACCTAGATTTAGGCTAGACATAGGTCATTATGGTCATCGCAATATTGTTAAAAGATTTTAACTGTTTAATTTTATGGTTTATTTTAATACTACCTGCTACTCACGGTGTAATCCGCGATTTTAGAGCTACAAACTTTAACGGTAATAAAAGTAACCTACATGCTAATCCAGGTTATGCACTTACTACGTATATATATAATTTTAATCAAATTTGTTTAGCCGTTACAGATATACGTGGAAACAAGCATACACACTTACAAACATACCCTTTTTTTTTTTTTTAAATCATAAAAGCTTTATTTGAACAATTTACATGATATTGTGCGACATTAAAATATGTAATACAATTTAGCAAGATATTTATATAGGTTTGAACTCTGTTTCCCACACTTATTTTCACCTTTTTAATATTAGTGTGATCGTTAATATTTACTTTTATTAAACATCAGTAGGTACATTTATTAGCATACTTTCTGGATTAGCATCGCAATTTTTTTCGCGGTAAAATTGATTACGGGAACTGGAACTATGCGTTTAAAACTGTGGGACGCAGCTAGTAATGTACATTTTTTGACACTAGCTATTATTTAGTTATTATTTTAATTGTAATCTCTTTTTATAGCTTCTTTGAGAGCAATAAATGACAAATTTTGATTTATTTGAGTTGTTGACAACGCAACGTGCAGCTTAAGTGACGTGACAGTTAGCTGATCACAAAAACAGAGACTGCTGACCACTCAAGGTTTGCTCAGTGTCAAATTTCCAATTTAATTTCCATCCAGGACAACTATGGCTGAAACTATTTCAGACAAGATTTCTACGAAAGCTAATAATATGGTTTTCCCTCACAGATGGCGGAAGCACAGAGTTTAGTGTAAGCGAGATTTTACCCTACCCTTTGCTATTCTGAGAGCAGACGTTCTCGTCACTAGGCCATCACTGCTAAAAGAGTTTGATACCTTCCCTAAAAAAATCTTTGCCTGGTAGTACAGTCAACAAGTGGTTTTCAGGTCGATTTTATTTTTAATTCTCCTAACATTATGATTGAGGTGTCATTCGATTTGGAATGACACTAAGATAGTTTAAAAAAAAATCTAAGCCCGCTCGCAAAAATTGCAATAGTTATAAACAATTAAGTGAAAATAAAAAAGGTGGTTGTGTTATTTGCCAATATTTCAAAAACTATTTAAAAAAGTTTGAAAAAAGTTTCAAAAAGAAGAGCAACTCGCTCTACTCCCCCTCTGCCCCTTCTAGTGCACTTCCTAGACAAAATCTGTAGTTATCCCGTTATATACGTCACCGTAAAACTATAAATACTCTCAGTTTAAAATAAAACTCGTGAAATATACCCACCGTACGGTAACATATCGCGCCTTTAGAATTGAACTGGCTTAACCAAAAATGTTTGTTCTTAGGTAAACACACAATAATGTAATTTAATAGTTATATATTAAATATTTTTCTCTACCCGCTTAAGGTTTTTGTAAGTATTTTTCTTATCTGAACTAAAAGAGTATGTTATTTGTAAATGAAAGAAAATGTTTTTTTCCGTTTAATGTGCTTAACTACTTTCGTTTTTATTTTTACTTGAACTACCACAGTTCTAAACGTGCGATATATGTTTATATAGTTTATCTTTACTGGACAGAGCCTTTATTCGTATTAACAAAACTGAAATAAAATTGGAACTACACTACGCTACACACCTCACAACTTACACTAAGTCATAGAATAGATAATACTAAGCACATCTGAATTATCCACAGACCAATAAAGGTCTGCAGATAATTAAAATGTTTAAGACCACTATACATACTCGTATATGTATTTTGTAATGGTTTCATGCTAATTTTCACGTCATGTAAGCTTTACGTAAAGTAAAAAGTATTACAACTCAATAGGAAAACTTAACACATAAGTTTGAATGACGGTCCCACCGGATAACTTAAATATGTTTTACTAAAAATTGTAAAAAGTAGATTATAAGTATTGTTTGTACATTGTATAAGTACGAATTTATTGTTGAACTGAATTATGTTTGTTACATTGTTAAAACTAAGTTTTGTTAGTTTTGTGTTAAGATTACTTTTATAATTTTCAGTTGGTATTTGATAATAAAAAAACCATAAAGTATATTTAAATTGTTTTATTCCGCACCGTGTTATATGCCGATGGAGTAGGTACTTCACCGTTCGAGTAAGTAAACCCTTGTATTTTTCTTAAAGGGCTGAGCCTAGTGTACTTCTCCCTGTAAAATATGTTCGTGATATTAGTAGACTGCGACCTTCGGCTGTCGTCTAAGGTGTCATTGTGCTAGTCATCGTAAAAGACTGTGTTATGTATATTCGTAAAAGTATGGCAAATATGAAAAGTTCAATACGAGTTTGTTCTACGTGTCTACGCGTAAGTATTTTTGTAACACATCTTAAAAAATAACAGGCTCGGGAAAAACGCAGGCGAAAACACGGGACGCTGCTAGTTTAAAAATAAAATTCAAACACTCTCTAAATGTAACTTTCATAACTATCACAATCTAAATTTCATATTTTTTTTAAACCAATTTAAAACTATTCCAATGAAACAGCGAGTTAGTACGAATACATCCTCGAAGAAAGTAAATTTTAGATTTTGTTAATATTTCAAAAACCGCTCCATCGATTGCGATAGACTAAATACGGAATCTAAATCAAATCATAAAATCTTCGACATTGGCGAAGATATCGCGAAACATACAAAAATCATAGAACCTCCTATTTTTTTAGAAGTCGTTAAAAAATACAGTTAAATTGAAAACCTTTAAAGTGGGTTAAAAATGAAATGAAACAAGCATGTGTTCCTCCCTCGTATTTAGAACGGCTCTCGAAGAGTCAGCGATGCGGATGTTTCTTTAAACACGGGGGCGGACGAGGGCGCGGGTCGGGCTCGAATTTAATCTGTAACACTCGATTATCGCGAATAAACACTTGAGAGGTAACAAAGGGGCAGATGGCGCGCGACTCGTGTTGTTTTAGACGGAGACAAAGAATCGAGGCCGGAGTCTACGCAGTAATTATTTGGAAGTTTTATTTTGGTATATTATTTACATTTTACTACAGTCTTCAAAAATAAAATGCCTTTTTGAAAGGGGCTTGGGTACTTTTTTTTTAAATAAAGCGTGGCGAGACGAACAGGACATGTGCCTGATGGCATTTAGCAACATGCCTGCCACATAACGGCACAGTGACATGCAGCTATTGGAACACGAAGAGTCCAAATCATTACCTAGCACTGCACTGCACTCGTCACCCAGAGGTCTAAGATATTTTATCTCTAAGCCCAGTAATTTCTCTGGAAATATTTCCCTTCAAACCGGAACACAGTACCCTTACACATTACTGCTTGGCGGTAGAATAACTAGCAAATGTGCGGTACTTCCCCAGGCGGACTCTACCAAGAGTCCTACCACAACTTTTTTTAGCGGCCTAAGATTTTTTGTCACTTTCATGTACCTTACCGGGTAGTTATACAATCAGGATTGCTGTAAGTGATATCGGAGCTGAGTTATATGTTTTATTACGCGAACTACAAAGGCAAATAGGTATCTTCGTTTCGATTTAGTTTAGAAGATCTGTCTATAACTTTTGCTCAAAATATCCAAGTTTAATTGCTGGTCGCGCAAATTCAGAAACCACGCCAACTTTACCCAACTTTTGCACACTCTCCGAAATGTATCGGATAAAAACCCGATAAGCTAGCAATTTCACGAACGTCAAGCATGAAACGATGTTCCTCTTTTGAGCTACGAGCAGTTCGATAGAAAAGAAGGGCAATTAAATCGTTCATATTGAAATAAATAAATCAGTTGTGCGCTCTCCCAAACGTATTATACCGACAAGCGACAATTTCGCGGCGATGCGATGCGATGTTCAAAGAACTGTTTTTCGGACAAGAGTGTCGATATCTATATAAAAGCCTTCGAAAAACTTAACTTTCGAAGACTGAAAATAATCCGCTCCCTATAAAAAAATACACGACGAAACAAAACGTTTTTGATTGGGTCGTATATATTTATGTACATTGTTCCCTATGAGATATTATTGAATAATACCAGTAGATTTGTGGGTCCACGATTTAACTGTTAATTTATACCGCACATCCCCGCACCATCACCCGCCCAAACAAATCCATTAAACCTAGAAATTACGAGGCAAAGCAGTCGGACTTATCGCACTGATTCTCTAATAAAAGGACAATAATGACAGTTTATGTCAAATGCTCCAGTCTGTGAGATGACGGATGGTTGCGGGGTTTGGGGTGTGAAATACCCCATGGGACTTACTTCTCAATTGAATTTTATTTTATTCTTACCCTAAAGCATTGGTTTGGAAATTAGTGACCTTAAACGTACAGTGTTAGTACTCATAGTAATAATGATAACTAACATGTAATACATGTCAGCCTTAAAAAATATAGTAACGTACACTATGAAAAAAATTAAACAACATTATGTAAGGTTAAACAAATATTAGGTGGCTTAGTGGCTCTGTTGGTAGTAAGTCTGTCAGCGAAACCGGGAGTCGTGATTTCGATTTCCACCCAGGACATATACTTGTACAATAAATACCAATATTTGTTCTGTGTCTGGGTGTTTCCATGTATAATATGGAAGTTTTTTTTAACATGGATGGACATTGGACATGTATGGTCTACAGTAAACGATAATAGCTTGTGATAGCTCCGTATTTTAGTGGATGCCAAGCGGTTGAAATTCAACCATAACAGTATTAATCTAATTTTTTTTATCGATTTATACTGATATTATAAAGCGGAAGAGGTTGTCTGTTTGATAATTGAACGCGCTAATCTCAGGAAAAACTAAACCGATTTGAAAAATTATTATATGTACGTGATCCTTGTGTGTTTATGTTATATATGTACCACGGGTGAACCAGGGCGGAATGCTAGTTACAATAAACAAAATAAAATGTATGCATGTATGTCAAATATATGTGTAATGTATTTTTATTGATTTAATGTATTAGCATGTTTAAAAACATAAAACGTATAAGCATTTTGCACTCCTCTTTAAAAACTATAAGTACCTACGAAAAGTGTGTATGTGTGTGTGCAAAATTTCATACTCCTCCGCCCGTGCAATTTTCGGAAAAAAGGGTTACAAAGTTTTTACTTCACGTATTAATATATAGATCATTTGAGACATGTTTTCTGTAGCAGCATCATCGCACCCCACACGCCGCGCCACCCCACCCGTGCCCCGGCTAATTGCGGCCCGTCGCAGTAAATCCTCCGATCACTTAACACCCTGATTTGTATCGAAATTATCGCCATTTTATCTGTTTTGGGGAAGACTTTATTCTGGGGGCGGCCCGATAACGGTTTATTGTTTTCTGTAAAAAGTGTAGGGAAAATATATTTTGAATTTAAAATGGGGCGAAAGATAAGGAGTTGATCGTGCTATGATTTCTTGATGCTCAAATTTTACGCACTAAAATATTTCGTAGACCTAGTACAAAACTGGAGGGTTAAATTGAATGATATATAATTTAATTTATGACATTATCTCGTATCTATCCGACAAACTTCTCCACAATTGAAATACAAGGCAAGTTACATTACGCTCTTAAATTACTATGCTTATTAATTGTACCTATTCACATTGTCATTATTAATGAAGTTACAGTAAACTTCAATAAAAGAAAGAAAAGTAACTAAAAGAAACAATAAATAGGTAATCAGTATTTATACACAAGTGTTTTTTTTATCTTTAGTACTTTTTTTTGACGCGTTAATTGTAGATTATTCACTAAGGGAGTAAAGCACTGTCTTGTGTCATCGGTATCATATTCGGCGACAAAAGGCAGTGCTTTACTCCAGAGGTGAATACTCTACTTTTCATATCTTGTGCGAGACAATTCACTTTCTATTTCTTGTTGTTTTCCATTGATCAAAATCGTCATAAGCTTTTAGGTATTTATCTTTCGATTTTTCCGGAAGTAGATTATTAATAAATAATCCCGAAAGCGTCCAATCCAATTTGCTGAACTCTTTTTTTTGTGTTTTGTTTCTGTGTATGTGGGTGGCCAGTTCGATATTTGGAAAAAAAAGTTCGAGTTTTTAATAAAGTCTTTTTACAATGGTACTATGGGTAAACATTTTCATACGAATTTTAACGTTCCAAATTCAAATCATTTTAATCCCTAGGGAATCTTCTCAATATTACTTACAAAGATTTTTTACCGCGAGCACGTATACCTCTGCATTTTGAAAGGTATGCATTACATCACTTTATCATTATATCACTTGCTTTGTTTTGACGTTTCATGACATAAAATTGGACTCTGTCGAGCAGGAGATATGAAAATATACATATAGGTAGTATTGGAAAATAGTGGAAGTAAATACTCCCGGCTCAAATTTCAAATCAGAACATTTTTTTAAGACTATACCGTATACCTACCTGACATACAACTGTTGCAAATAATGACTAATAATAATGGTATAATCTAGATTCTAATAAAAACTACAAACACGATGCTACATCTCGGTAGTAGCGACTACAAGGGGCTAAAATATAACACTACCAGAAGTTTTTTTAAATTTCTTCAAAAGTTCTTTAAATTTTCCCGCCATAAAATGTAGTTATGCTTTATCCTTTTTTTATGGTATTGAGTGATGAGACGAGCAGGACATGTGCCTCATGGTAAGCAACATGCCTGCCACATAATAGAACAGTGACACGCAGCTATTGGAACAAATCATGACCTAGCACTGCAATGCGCTTGTCAGCCATAGATATAAGATGTTTTATCTCTATGATATGTAATTTTACTGGAAACATTGTCCTTCAAACTGGAACATAGTAATGTTTGCTCATTACTGCTTGGCGGTATAGGTAATAACTGGCAAAGGTGTGCTACTTCCCCAGGCAGACTCTACTAAGAGCATGGCTATTATCTAAAATTTTGGTATAAAACACCACTAATGTTGTTCAATCAATACGTCACCTGTATCCTGTATAGCTACATAAAAAATATATACTGCTACTAGGTGCGAATGACGGCGACACGTAATTAAGTACTTACAAAGATTTCGTAAAAATAATGAGAATGAGAACGGTAATGGGAAGTTCCACACCAAGTTTGCCAGTTAATCTACCGAGCAATAATGTGAAAACATCAATGTGTTTGAATGGCAATGTCTCCAAAAAATTACAGGGTATATATATATAACATACGGCTGGTCTAGTCGGGAGAACAGCGACTGCCGATCCGGAGACCCAGGGTTCAAACCCCACACGCACCACTGTCTTTTCGAAGCCATGTGCGTAATGCCGCTAACTTAAAACGGTGAAGGAAAACATCGTGAGGAAACCGACATGTACCTAGAATCTTTCGAAGTCATGTGTCATCCACCGACCCGTACTGGGCCAGCGTGGTGGATTATGGCCTTAACTCTCTCCTTGCGAGAGAAGGCCCCGAGTCCCAGCAGTGGGAACGTTTAGTGGGCTGTTGATGATGATAGATATAACATATCTTTCATCTCTGAGTGATGTGTGCAGTGCAGTGCTTGGTCATTTAAAACTATAAATATGTGTGTATGATTTGCCAATGAGGTAACCATTTGGACTCTTTACGGTCAGGACACTGTGTGGTCACGGGCAAGAGTATTGTTTTCTATCAGGACCATGTCCTGCTCGTGTCGTTACTCAATACAATTAAAAAATAGAAACGACGTGTTGTCCTTAAAACGTTACTAGCATGTCGGTGCCACGAGTCCATAACATTTTACCTTATCGAAAAAAAAAATGAGACTATAGAACACATTCACTTCAAAAACAGATTAGACAGACAGACATACCCATTACATTGGTGATGACAACTTGTAATTATTTCGAAATTTGGGAGCCGAGTCTTCATAATGTTTTCCGTTGAGATAGACAGCTCAGCTCGTCAGAAACTTGTTAGTCAAACACGGTTAAGCCGAGATTGCAAAATAGAAGACCGGCGTAAAAATGGAACCCGGCTGAAACGGCTGGCCGCTGGCGATGCAATCTGCCCGGGGCAGATGGACAGATTCGAATTATGGACCATATTAAAACGGGATTTCATTTGACGCTATTTTAACTTGAGACTGAAAAAAGCGTTTCAGCTACAGTTTGTTTGCCGGGTGTTCGTTACAATATTGTTGTTCATTGAACTGTTTAATTGTACTACGAAATTTAAGCACAACGTCGCGTCGAGGGGTAATAATAAATGTAATAAATTAAAATGTTTAATAACCACCGACATGTTGTGGTGGTAGCCATCTTGAATTTGAAATTTGTCATAGTATTCCAACCGTCAAGCCTTTTCATTTGATACCCATGTTGAAGTTGTTGAACAAAAATTTAAAGACCCATATGGACTGATTCATTTTAGTCACACGTAGATAGAAACACTTCCAGCTAATTAACCTATCAACCAAAAAAAATCAGTTCATCCCTTTGGGAGCTACGATGCCAAAGGCACACACTTGTCTTACTCAAACTTGTGACACCCCGTTGTTTTTTCGTCGCGGGTTAAAACCATTTCTTAAAAGTCGTGTATGTTTAAGATTTTAAACATAAAGATTACAAAGATTGCGTTTATACTTCTATAGACTAGGCTATAGAGTCTCTACATACGACTCTGGGTCGACGACTTTGGATAGTTTTTGTAGACAAATCAGGACTTGTAACACTTACTGGGGTACTGGAGACTGGGACACTGGGACACTGGGACACTGGGGTAGTCTAAACAAAATAATAGACAAAATTAAAGTGAGAAATGGTTATGAAAAAAGTATAATCTCCCTAAGATTGAGAAATATCAAAGCCATAGGTTAAATAAAATGGTTGTGTTTTAGCAAAATCCTCAAATTGTCCTACGACATATCGACTCAGGCAAAACTTTTCAGACGTTCATATGACGAAATTGGAGTTAAACCAAGTTTTAACCTTTTCAAACATCTATTTTTAGGGTTCTTTTAGTACTGAACAAAGTGCAAAAGCTATGATCCGCGTATAGTGGTATAATCCTCCGAACGGTCACTGCTGCAAATGGCCGGGTAAAGCCAGTCGGCGATGGTAACTGCCCCAGCATTGTGCTACCGTTCACCAGATTTACATATTCAGTGTAGCGACTAGTAATGTTGGGAATTTTGGCAGAAGGCATATTTACCTATCATGATAGCGGCATACAACGGTGCCATTATCTCGCTTTTAAACTGGCGATTTCAACTCATTTTGAAACCATTACATGACTGACCGAGTTGGGTTAGTTGGCAGTAAGCAAGTAAGTAGGTAAGTAAATGAAGCAGTAGGTCATGGGTTCAATTCCCCACTCCAAATATTGAAGTGATCAATGCAAATATTTATTCCATGCCTGGATGTTTGTATGTATAAGAAGTACCTAAGTACCTATGGATTTACATTACTTACATTTATTATACATTATTTACGAAGGTAGAGTGCTCTCGTAACCACGATGGTTATAATTATAACGCTGCCGAAACGTCAAAGTAATTGTTTATTTATTTAAAACATGCAGTCGCATCTTAATGAGTAGGTAAGTGTAATACTTAACGATACACATAATGTAAGACCCTGTGCATAGGCTGTTGCGAATAGTATAATGTATTAAGTAGGTATACATATTGTGTAAGTAGTATCTTAAAACTATTTATAACATATTTGCTCGTAAAGGGTCTCTTATTGGACCAATTTCTGTATCGTAATGTATCTTATTACGTACTTGTGCTGTAATGTGTAATGTAAAACGCACGGCTTCAAAATGCTCCGTCCACAGACTAGGTAGAGACATATGCTCCGTCTAAAACGAACGGTACCTTTTTAAATCTTAGTAAAGAGTTTTTATGTCAGAAAAGTGTGGTCAACATTTTATGAATAAAACTAGCGGCCCGTTCCGGCTTCGCTCGGACATAACCTAGACACGGCCTGCAGCGCCATCTGCCGGGCTTATTTATGAATTTAAACCATCTTCGAATACACACACAAAAAAAAACATTCAAATCGGTCCCGACGTTTAGGAGTTCACTGGCAAATGATTAAATTACTAAAATGGCTATAAAAAAACAGGGGTTTGTGATAAAAGGGTAAAAATTTGGGGTTGTATGTATTTTTAACGCCACATTATAAAAAAATAAGAACAAAAAAATTTGACCAAAAATTAAAAAAAAAATGATTGGGTTGAACAACCCCTAACACTTAGGGGTATGAAAAATAGCTAGTAGCCGATTCTCAGACCTACTGAATATGCATATAAAATTTGGTAAAGATCAGCAAAGCCGTTTCGGAGGAGTAAGGAAACAAACACTGTGACACGAGAATTTTATATATAAGAAGATTAACTTTGAGAGGTAAAATATAATAAAGAATAATTTAATTCGTTAATATAATTAATTTTGACCATAAATTACTTTAATTTTTCTGTAACAAAACACAAAAATATTTATTTACTTTATTACTAATGGCATATCGGCTGGTTCTGTGCCGTTGCTTAAAAAAAACTAATTGTGCATTGCTAATCTGTGATCCATAGTGATTACTTACTCTGTGCTGTGATCTGCGATCAAGTAAATATTATTCCGCGCCTTTTTTTTCGCTGTAATGTTTTTATTTGAAAATTTCGTCAGAGTTTTGTTTATTTCCTCGCAAATATGTTACTTATATTACGTCGTATGACATACGTGCGCTTTGATAATTACAGCCTCTGCTAAATTATAGCTCTCGCCTTCGGCTCGAGCTAGCAATAAAGCCTCGGCTGTAATTATCAACTTACCGCACTTATATCATAATGTACTATTATAGTTAAGGTATTTAAAAATTACGAGACTTTGAAACGTTTTGTCCTTCAAGTACTCATTTATGTTATAATAGAATTTTTCATTTAACATAGTTTTAAACTTTTTAAGATTTGTTTCCTGACGTAGTTCTTTAGGTAGGTAACTGATTGTACATTATTTAATAGCGATTTAAATCGTGGTATGTAAGCCCTGTGTAATGTTTTCAATATAGGTACGTAGGTACCTACTATCTGCAGGTCTACTACGAAAACAAACTCCGAATGATTCGATCCGACCGACAGCTGAATCGGATCTGTAGTCTACCGCGAAAAACATTCGGATCGATACATCTCGGTCGGAAGTTATAGACTTAGGTCGGATGAGGGTCGGATCGAACGAAACGGCCGATTCGATCAACAGACCGATCGTCTATCGAGGTAAAAAACTTCCATAAGTTCGGCCGATATATCGTTTATCGGACTTCGTAGTAGACCTGCGGTTATCTGGCTCCCGTAGTAAGTACAAGGTTTGCTTGGCTAGATATTCTTGTATGAGTAGGTTGTTCCTAACGTTCCCTAAATAACATTAGACCAACTCGGAAATCGACAATTAGGGTAAGACAATTTCGGTTTTAAAGTCAATTTTTGCTTCATACAGCTGATGTTTATTTCAGGACTTTTCCTAAATTAGTACAAATTGTTCATAGACTAGAAAACTACCCCATAAGTTTTATTTATCAAATTTGGCAAGTTATCCTCTAATTTCTAAGTTAACCTAATTAAAAGTTTTTTTTTTAATATTAAATTTAAAGGAATACATTCAAATTGTGTACCACTAGTACAATTTACTACCATTTCACTAAATCATAGAATTTGAAATAAATAAAAAATAGAATAGCAGCATTTCGTCATTTTACCCGGGTAGTTCCCGTTCACGTACTACCATATATGTATACCTCTATATGCTACCTCAGACTATAAAATCTGACTGTGTTGTTTCTTTCATCATAATCTATTCAACAGTCGAGACGTGATTAACCAAAAAATATCAAATTTTAATGCATTTTAAATTCAAAAATTTAAAAATATAAAAAATTTAAAATATCAAATTGCATTTTAAATATTACAATTTTAATTTTAAATCTTAGTAGGATTTTTCACCAATAGAAAAATATCTTATCAAAAGGAATATTTGTGTGATACACAGAAAAGAATTCTTAAAACTTGTAGTTTGTTTCCAAAATATAAAATAGTACAAAACATCAAAAGTAAGCCAATAATTACTTATTAACATTTAAATAAATTTTGCTTACAAAATCTGTTAGCACCGAGCCCTAAACCTAAAATCTAAACTTGACCAGTGGGGCTCGAATGCGAAATTTCGTTCAATTTAGTGCGTTTTTATATTATTAAAATCTTTATTAGAATGTGAAATGATCACTAAACATCCAACAAACTAACCCTTTACAAGTAACATTTTTACCATTTCCTTCAATCACGGAGCGCGAGTGGCACAAAAGTAATCGGGAATCGAACCCGGAGCCCCGATTCAGATTCCGGCGGCGTCGCCGCTCGGGGCGGCCGGCGCAAACAAATAACCCGACACTGACTACAGAAATCGCTATGATTGAACGCGAACCCGTATTACGTGTTGGAAATACGAGTAGCTAAGGCAATAAAACTTTATTTATGTTTGGAACTGTCTTCTTTAAGGCTAATTTTTTAGCAACTATTGAGAAGATGGTAAAAACATTTGTTATTAATTTAATGCAACACTAATTTACACTAATGTACAAAGCGGAATATTTACAGATATAGTTTTTTGTATAAATGCGCCAGTCTTAATATTAATAGTCTAAAATGAAAAAAATACGCTATGCCTGAAAGCCTACTTCACCGGATATATAAACTATCTATGTTAAATGTTCATTAATAGATAAATCTGTGAGCAACAGCCAGTTATTAAAAATTGTGCACCCGGCAGCACTTCACGGTAACCTGTCGTATTTCTTTATCAAGCTTGTTGTATTTTATCGGAATTCCAAAACGATGGCTAATCATCGAGATAACCTACCATCCATATTACAAATGCGAAAGTTTATTTGTATGTTTGTTGCCAAATCACGCCAGAACGTTAAATGGATCGGATTAAAATTTGGTGCACAATTAGATTACAGTAAGTACCTGCATAGGCTACTTTTTATCACAATAACGGGAAAGGGAACTGGGAGAGTATGCTGCGATGGACTGCTAGCTAAAAAATAATGTATATCTTTGTTAATTTTCCTATGTTATGTTTACAACACGATATCTAATTCCTGAAATCAATAGGGAGCGGTTTCCATGAGCACACGTAATCGAGCTCGGCATCATGCCGTTCACGCCCGTACGGAACGACACAAAGGCGTCAAATTTGCACGTCGCCACTCCGTTTACGTACGTACAGCATTCATACGATGTATACGAAAAATTGCCATTATGGACCCGGCGGCATGACACCCCCTGTGTTGCCATTGTCGAGATATTTTTGGACGTAACTTTGGATGAATACGTGATTTTTTAAGTTTTACTATTCGCTTTATACAGTTTTCGGGTGCGGAGTAAATTGGAATGCTACGGATGGTACGGAGGCGTTCAATTTGAATAAACGGTCTTTTAGTATTGATAATCCAATTGGTTGTTTTGACTTGATATGAATATATTCTTGAATTTACTTTTGCTAGGATAGATAGAATTTTTCACAATGTATGATATAAGATATTTTGTATTATATATTATATTGTAGGTGTTACTGGTACGGAGAGGAAATGAAACCACGTCACTGTATAAACTGCTGACTATATTGATCTTAATACACAAGTGACGCGGGGCGAGAGACTAATCGCTCCACCGCTGTCATCTTCTTATATACTAGTTCTGACACGTACAAACGTGCCCCCCACATACACCGTTTTCTTAAAAAAAGGAGAAAAACATATATATAACAATCCACAAAAAACATAATTACATCACACCTTGTTTATACTATAATATAACTATCAACTCGTCACATGTTTCTTCCGCTTTGCTAAGCACATTTTTCTTTCCGTGCTAACCTTGGCATATTGACTTCGAACCGCTTTGCTCACTCAGCGTTCTAGTTTGCACTAATGACTATTGATTTATATTTCCTATTACGTGACGCATATCACTTGCAATCCAATCTTTAAAATATACAATACCCGAATAAATCGCCAGAAGTTCCTTGTCACATACACAGTACTTTTTCTGGGATTCCGTGGGCTTCCTTGCAAAAATAATCGAGGGTTCTCCAAAGACCCTTTTCCTTCTGTGCAATACCGGGCCTATACTAATGTCTGACGCGTCTGTCATAAGAGTTAACCTTGCCCCTGGACCCGGGTCCTATAACTTGGCAGCATTCTTCCAACGCTCTAATTGCCTCTTTTAGTCCATACTTCTATTATCTCTTTTCTTTGCACCATGTAAATATCTATCTAAAATTATTTGTACTCTTGCAACGTTTGGTATGTATGCTCTATAAACATTTTACATTTTAATGTTTGTAAATTATTTTATTTTACATAAATGATACACAAACGATCGTCTGAAGATAAATATAGTAAATGCACCGTCTTTAGATAACTTCAACACTTGGATTTCCATCGGCACGAATTAAATTTTTTTTTGTTTTTTTTTCAAAAATATTTTACCCTATTTGTGCGATGAGCACAAATATTTGTACTGTGTCTGCGTGTTCTTATGTGTAATACGTATGTATTTACAACTAACTAAATTAAATCTATATATATAAAAATCAATGCCACTTTTCGTTGTTATTGAACTCCTCCTGAACGGCTTGACCGATTTGAATGATTTTTTTTTGTATACGTTTGGGTAGGACCCTGGAAGGTTTAGATTCACAAATCAGCCCGGCAGATGGTGCTGCAATTGATATCTAGGTTATTATTGGAGCGAAGCCGGAGCGGGCCGCTAGTATTGTATATAATCAGCTACCAGGCTCCCATAGTCACAGTAGGTACAAGTTTTGCTTGGTTACCACAGTATAAAGAAATTTAATAGGCTGTGATTTGGGGCTAGATAATGTTGTATGAGCTATATCCACCAATATTTGTTCATTACTAGCAACGCCCCACGGTTGCAACCGCGCTTTTTCCATTCACGTTATTTTCCTGCAATATGAAATTGCCTATGTGTTATTCCTGGCATTATACAATGTTTGTGTTCCAAATATCAATTAGATCCATTCAAGTATTCCGACGTGATTGAGCAACAAACATACAAATTTTCGCATTTATAAAATTACGATAGTAGGATTTAACTCACTGATTCATAATTCTCAAACTTTTCCGCTTAACCTTTCCACTAACAAAGGTGGCCATGACCTTTAAATCCTCGGAAACCGTATAAAAAGCTCGAATACTGGCGATAAGTCATATTTGCTCTTACGTCTACAATAATCTTTGGAAAGGAAGCGGTTGACGATACGATACGATAGTGTCACACAAAGAGGCTTATTTCCGCTGTGTCGGTTGATTCTCAAAAAGCAAAATCGACGAAGTTCTCTCTATTATTATTTGATCTGAGCATCATTGAGATTCCTCAATAATCGAAGCTCTTTTTATTTTGGACACATCGTGATACTACCAATATTGGTAGAACTACCAATGCGAAGAAACGGAACGATTTCAAGGCTCAAGTTATGACGGAGTTTAGTCTTGTCGAGCTCACTAGCGTGTATACTGTTACAGAATCGACAGGCTGACTGTACCTACAAAAGGCAACAATAGCTTTTCTACCCTTTGTAACGAAGTCAAACAAATAACAACCTTAGGAACTTTAAAAATAGAGTTTAATTTTAAATTAAGAATTTCATGGAAGTGTTTGTATAAGTGAATATCGAAGAAAATAAAAACTGAACAAATATCGCGATAAGGTTTTGTAAGGGCGCGAGGTCGACACTCAATGACGGGTGTGAATGCCGTGATTAATCGTTTTGAACGGAAGATGTAGGTCTGCCTAAAGTTAGATAGCCTCTGTGAGTCACGTTGGCAAAAATCAACGAGTGATCTATGTATTGTGTCTAGTATGAACGTGGTGCATTAAACTCTACATAGAAATATCAGGGACAATATTACGTTTTATAATATCTAGAAGAAAGCCAACACTTTTTATAGTTATATTTATTAAAAAGACGTGGTAGTAGGTACTACATATTGATTTCATTCCAATCCCAGATTCGAATCCCGCCGACACCTCCGAATATTTTTCCTAGTGTACAAGTGAGAGAAAAATCATTACTAGCCACTACACCAACATCATGAGAAAACCGGCATGTTCTAAAGAACATATTTCAAGAACATATGTATCTCATCCACAAACCCGCACATGCCCACCGTGGAGTATTATGACCTTGGAGGATTATGACCTTCCGATTCTTGATCGCTCGCTAGGACTCAGCAACGGAAGACCTTGCGAAAGATCCCAGGAATGGGACCCCAAAATGGCCTTATTACTTACTAAACTAGCAGCACCCTGCAGTTTTAAATGCGTAGTTCCAGTTCTCGTTACTTTCCCAGGATTAAAAGCCTATAATATTCCAGACTATGATCTATATTTTGTAGATACATGTTCCAAATTTAATTCAGACGTTACGACATGATTCAGCTACAAGCTTCTAAGCTTTGACATTTACAATAGGTATTAGTAGGATTGACGAGCAGTCGCTTCTGTACGCGGCTCAGTGTCCGTCGGAAGAGCGCCGGCAAAAACCGACGTGGCCCGATAACAGCAGACAATAGCACCTAGTGTACTTAACAATGGTTCGTTTGTGACGATTCTTCGCATAATGGCGGGTGCAAAACGCCGCGTAATTCGATAGAGGGTGCTTTGTCGATCTCTGTGGGCGTGTAATTGAGTTACCTACTGGTTTGTACCTTCTGTTTTTATGACAGTTGTTTGGTATTCAGCGTAATTGTTAATTAGCTACGCTTTTGATATTTATAGTCACCTGACGTTATTCCGCCATCTACAGTTCCTATAACCATTTAAATATTACACTGGCCTGCAACGAAATCGTCCTTTCAATAAAAATATGCTTGTAGGCTTTCACGCTAAAAAAACTTTTTCAAAAAATCCATACGTGATACATAACTTTAACTACTATATTTATATTCAGTATCCATAAAAATTCGGCATAACCATAAGACTTGCAAATTTTTTTTTTTTTAGGTAAGGTTTTTTGGTATTGTTTATTTTTTTGCAGTACAGTGTTTTTTTAAATAATATTTACATGTATAATATAATATTTACATGTATAACCTAAATAATGTCTACAAAGCCATGTGCACTCGAATAACCCGACCCGAACCGTTACTGGTCAAAATGACCATCCAAAACACTGCTGCGTTGCCTCTCTGAATGGCGATGGCTATCCTATGCCTCAGAAAAGAGCCAGAGTAGGATCATAAAATATTATATCTGCCATATGATACTTTTGAAGAAATCTATATTAGTAACTGAATTGCCTAACGTTACAAAGCATGATTCTATAATAATCAATAAAGAATCGGAATCTAAATTATCAGCCAAAAGTAAGAAAAAACGTCAATGAAAGATGGTTAAAGATTTAAATAAATAATCTTAAGTTTCAAGGATACGAGAGCTGTGTAGAGCTAGATAATGATTTGGATTCTTCATGTTCAAATAGCTGCGTTGCGTTGTGATATAAGGGCAGGCGCGTTATTTGCTACCAGGCGCATGTTTTTCTTATTTTTCATTTTATTTACTTAATTTTAAATTAAGTGTAATTTTGGCGCCCAACATGGAGTAATTGCTGCACCACTGCGACGGCCAAAGTCACTCTTAATTAATGTTTATAATTATCACCAAACTCATTAAATAGTAAATAGAGGGCATCAGTAGAGATCAGTAGAGACAGCAGTAACGTCACATGTAGTGACTAAGCTATACTTGGACAAATGGGACGATTCGATATGAAAAAAGCAGATTTTGCGCCCCAAAAAATGTTTCTATATCTGCGTATAACGAAACTTTTTCTGCGAGGTTATGAAGACAACAGCAAAAACAATAGATGGAAACCAAATGGATTTATATTCACAATGGGAACGTAACAAGATCAAGACGTATTTCTATTTCCATGCAGGTCTGTGGGTACATCGAGTTACGCTGTTATTGATATTATAGCGGCGCGTCGTAATTTATTTCGGGTTGAGCGACTAATCTAAATTACTTATTTGTAGTTCTTTCAGGAGCCATTTGTTCAAGACATATGAAACTTACGATCAATAACAACAATCAACAATAGTAATTTGTTAATATGAATTACGGCTCCTATTCAATGAAATTAAAGCTATACGATTTCTCATGTTATACCTAATCTTAATAATTATAAATGTCAATGAATGGATGTTTGGATGTTTGTTGCTCAATCACGTCCTAACGTATGAACGGATCGGGCTGAAATTTGAAACACAGATAGATTATAGTCTGGAAGAACATATAGGCTACTTTTTATCCCGGAAAACTACAGGAACAGCGGGAACGGGAACTTCGCGTGTAACACCGCGGGGCGCTGCTAGTTACACATAAATACCAACTTTCGTGAACATCGGTTAAATTGGTCAACTGCGTTTACTGGGTACATAGATCATGCCTTTTTCTTTATTTGTCAGATATGGATAAGGGGCATAACAATTGGCTTCAGGTGTCTTCTACTGCCCTTCGAACTTTGGGCTAGCTGCAAAAAGCGCTAAACCCTAAACTTACTAATTATATCTACTTACACAGAGAGAGCGTACACGTAGAGAGAGCGTACCTAAAAGCATACATGAAGCATACCTGAAGGTATTTTACTTACCACACGAGTATTACTTCTAGGGCAATGACTAGCGCTAGGCCACTTCAGACCGCAGTACTATCTATGCATAGATACCTACGTAAACTTACTGCCATGGATTTACTCAAGACTTTACCATAAGCCAACTATTGTCCCACTCCTGGGACTCAGAGCCTTTGCTTACAAGGCAAGCCAAATATCCTGAAAAGATCTTTTCCTTGGAACTTGACTAGTAGTAGTGGTAGGACTCTTAGCAGAGTCCGCCTGGTGAAGTACCACACCTTTGCCAAATATTCTACCGCCAAGCAGTAATGTGCAAACATTACTGTGTTCCGGGTTGAAGGGCAATAATTCCAGTGAAATTACAGGGCTTAGAGACATAATATCTTAGATCTCTGGGTGACGAGCGCAGTGCAGTGCTAGGTAATGATTTGGACTATCATGTTCCAATAGCTGCGTGTTACTGTGCTGTTATGTGGCAGGCATGTTGCTTACCATCAGGCACATGACCTGCTCGTCTCGTCACTCTATGCTATAAAAAAAAAAACATGCCGGTTTTCTCAAATTTTTTTCACATACGGCTAAGGACAGTGATACAAAACTAAAAATAGTAAACATATTCACTATAAAAGGTGCAAACAGGATTTCAATT